>OY856409.1:1147315319-1147941390 GCA_963693085.1 Alisma plantago-aquatica | reverse complement strand
AAATTAGGGTTTAAATCAAATCAAACATGGCCGTGGCTGTGTTGGCCTACCACGGCCGTGCTGGGCAGCACGGCCGTGCTGCCCAGAACGACCGTGCTACCTAGCACGGCCGTGGTAGGCCATTCTTCTCAGTTCTCAGTGAAAGAAGTAGAACACTAACTAGTCTTAGGTTTTGAAGTCAGAGCAGCAAGCAGAGCAGAGCAGCGGGCGGCAAGGAAGAAGACAAGGAAGAAGGTGCTACGGCTAATACCTTGTGAGCAGCGGAGGCAAGCAAGAAGACAACGCCGCAGTAGGGCGTGAGCAGGGAGGAAGGAGCGGGCGGCGGCGACGCAAGGAAGAAGGCGGCGGATGGCGGCGGCGACGCAGAGCAGCAGTAGGGATACTCGGCGGCAAGCGAGAAGCAGTAGGCACCAGGCACCAGGCGGCAATTTTGGGAGAGCGCATAGGAGAATCGATGAAACAGGAAGAAAGGGGGAAGAGTCGGGTGATCGGGCCTCTATTAAGTTGGTCAACGACGTCGGTTATATAGGACAACCGACACCTATTATCTTCAGCGTCGGTTGCTCGTAATAACCGACGTCGAATTAGACAATCTTTACCCCAAATTAATTGGTGGGAACTATTATCAGCGTCGGTTATCCAAGGATAACCGACACCGAAAGTGGAACTTTTCGCACAAAATTTCATTTCACATAGGCGTCGGTGAATTGTTAAACAACCGACGCTGTATGTGACCCATATTTTTTTGCTCGAAAATTGGATTTCGCGGGGGCCTTTAGGCGTCAGTTGGTTACACTCAGCCGACGCTGAATACAAAGTGGTACCCGTGTCTGGCTGGTCTTCGAATATAGACATCGGTTTGTATAAATAACCGACGCCGAATATTATAGGCGTCAGTTGTCCGAAATAACTGACGCCCAGAAAAGCGACACTGAACGCTATTTCTGTAGTAGTGTGACATACCATAATGGTTAGTCTGTATCGGGTTCAGCATCGTGTCGGGTTAGAAATCTCTTAGGTTCTCAGGTTCCTTGTATCAGGTACAGAGGGGCGAGCCATCTCGGGTTGAGGCCCATCTAGGGACCTGACAGGGGAGGCCTTCCTGGTCGTATCATTCTGTTGCGGCTATCGAGATGGGTTCTAAGTGTACTCCTCCCGCCCCTCTCGGGTTGGGGGTGTGCTCACCTAGTATCGCCCGACACGCCTTGGAACACAACACACTAGCTCCTGATGTCTTTTTGGAGTTAGCTCTCGTGGGATTCCGACCTGTCCCATTAGAGTCCTATAGCTGCTATTTATAGACAACAACTAGTAGAGGTTACGGTTACTGAGATGGGTTCTAAGTGTACTTCTCCCACCCCTCTCGGGTTGGGGGTGTGCTCACCTAGTATCGCCCGATACGCCTTGGAACACAACACACTAGCTGCTATTTATAGAAAACAACTGGTATAGGTTGCGGTCTTCGTGGGGCCACATGTCCTTTATCGGGTCCATTTACATGGCTTCAGGGGAGGACCGACGTGTCTGTTGCCTGACACGGCTGCGACGTGTGTCGGGTTGCGAGCAAGTCACTTGACCGTGTCGGGTAATGACCCTGGTGTCCAACTGCTCTGATGAGTGGCTTCATTGTGCGATAGACTCTATCAGGGTGAGTCATGGCGGGTAAAGCTCCATGTCAGGTAGATGGTGTATCGCTCGTCAGGGCCCCTCACGCCGGTGTTAGGTTGCTGCTGTGACGGGCAGTGACCGCTACAGGTAAGTGGGTGTGTCGTGTGGCCAGTAAAGGGTCGATTCAGGTGCTCGTTGTAAATGGGCCGTGATGGGCCTTTTTGCTAACTTTGGGTGGAAAAGCAAAGAAAAACTCTGCAAAAGATGGGAAAAGAGTTAGGAGCACAATGTGGGTTATTCTTATGCAAAAACATGATAAAACAGAAAGGAAAACAATTTAGAAGGCAGGTTTAACAACAAAATATGAGCCATAAATAGCCATAAAATGGGTGCTATCAAGATGGAGGGGTAAGAATATGACAGAAGAAGTGTAGAAGAGAGTTCAGATCAGAATGCAACTTGATTTACAATTCAGTGCAATGGGCTGTTCTCTTTATCATACTCTGCTCAAATAATGACTTGATGAGGATCTGGTGGAGATTCCATGCTATTGTTCCACTAGTCAGTTAGGAAGCACGACGTGTTTGATCCCTATCAGTTCGACAGACACTTGCCATTTTTGTAGAAGGATCATGATGTTAGGATTCATAATCTTCACAAGATGATTTCAATCAATAGGCTAGTTTCAAAAAGTGGTCCTCTTGAGGATTATCTTCGAATAAGAAGGGTATAATGATTTAAATGCATAGAGAGAGAAACTATCCAGCTAGGTAATGGATTTTATTGAAACAAAAAGCATCAAAACTTCTTCATGTTTCTATACAATATCTTTGAAAACTTAAAAAATTTGAAAACTTTGATAAAAAAATGCAACGATGAAATCTTAAGTCTGAAATAGATAGGAGTGAGTGGAAAGTAAAGTACGTACCACCCACCCTCCACCCCAAACATAGAAATTTGCTCATCTCGAGCAAACTCTAAATCCGAGATGGAGGGGAAAATCCATGCCGGTTGGACCACTAGATGTGGTTGTGTTCCAATCAACGCATGTCCCCCTTCTGAAAATCTCATAAATGAGGACAAATCAGAACTTAAGATAGAATTTCACGATGTAATTTTTATTTAGTGCAAAATTTCCTAAAAAGTAAAAATAAATTAAGGAAATTTTCTAATTCAAAATTAAAAGTAAAAACAAAATTATTGATCGGGTTGCCTCCCGACAAGCGCCTTTGTTTTATGTCGATGGCTCGACGTTTATCCTTCAATTTTTTTGGTGGATACGTCAGATTGGTAAGATCCATCATTTCTTCGGTGCCTATGTTGGCTGAGGTGAAATATCTCTTCAATTGTTGGTCATTAGCCACAAATTCTCCTGACTGTTCGCTCCATAAAATGAAAGCACCATGCAGGCAGATGCTCTTGACAATGAAAGGTCCATACCAGTGAGAACAGAGTTTTCCTAGGAATAACCTTAGTCTTGAATGGAATAGTAGAACTTCATCTCCCACTTGTATGTCGTTTCTTTTCAGATGACCATCATGCCAAAGCTTCGTGTGTTCTTTGTAGATTCGTGCATTCTCATAAGCTGTCATCTAGAGTTCTTCCAGCTCTTGAAGTTGCAGAATCCTAGCTTCGCCCGCTTTCTTCATGTCAAAATTTAGCTATTTTATTGCCCACCATGCTTTGTGTTTGATTTCTTTAGGTAGGTGGCATGATTTTCCATAGATCAATTGAAATGGTGTAGTTCCAAGAGGAGTCTTAAAAGAGGTTCGATAGGCCCACAAGGTGTCATTGGTTTTCACTGACCAATCTTTTCAGTTGCGAGCTACTATCTTTTCCAAGATAGCCTTGAGTTGACGATTAGAGACCTCTACCTATCCACTTGTTTTTGGATGGTAGGGGGAGGCCACTTTATGTGTTACATCATATTTCCTCAACAATGCTTCAAAACTTCTTTCTAGAAAATGAGAGCCTCTGTCGGATATCACGGTGTGTGGGACTCTGAAACGGGGAAAAATATTATCCTTGAACATCTTTAGGACATGTTTTGAATCCCTAGTGATGGTTGGTATGGCCTCTACCCATTTTGAGATGTAATCCACTGTGACTAGGATGTAGGAAAATCCATGTGAGGATGGGAATGGACCCATGTAGTCCACTCCCTAGACATCAAATATCTCGACTTCTGGCCACAGCTTGTGTGGCATCTCATCTCTTTTCATAATATTACCAATTCTCTGACATTTGTCACATGATAGAACAAAGTTGTAGGAGTCTTTGGATATGGTCGGCCAAAAGAAGCCAAAAGAAACCACATTGCAAGACCTTCAAAGTAGTTTTCTTAGAACTCATATGGCCTCCAACTGGGCCTGAGTGACATTGCTCTAAAATGAGTTGGGCTTCTTCCTCAGCGATACAACATCTGTAGAGACCATCAACACAGAGCTTGAAGAGGTACAACTCATCTCAGTGATACTGCTTCACATCATGCATTAATTTCTTCAGTTCATTTCTGGTGCATTCAAGGTGGATGACACCAACAACGAGGTAGTTCACATAATTTGAATACCAAGGGGTAGCTTCTGAAACCATCATGAGTTGGTCATCTGGAAGAGAATCGTTAATCTGGATCTTCTCAGTTTCCAGATTGTGAATACGACTGAGGTGATCTTCCACAACATTCTTTGTACCTTTCTTATCTCTTATCTCTTATCTCCAAATCAAATTCATGCAAGAGGAGAATCCATCTTATCAACCTGGGCTTTGCATCCTTCTTTGCTAGGAGGTAACAGATAGTGACATGATCTATGTAAACAATGACTTTAGAACCAATGAGGTAGGATCTAAACTTGTCAAAGGCATACACGACTACAAGGAGTTCCTTCTCAGTAGTTGTATAGTTCCTCTAAGATACGTTGAGGGTCTTTGATGCATAGTAGATCACATAATCTTTCTTCTCTATACATTGGCCTAAAACAACCCACAGTGTAATCACTGGCATCACACATAATTTCAAATGGGAGATCCCAATCAGGAGCTCTGATGATGGCTGTTGTTGTAAGGGCATGCTTCAGGTTGTTGAAACTCTTGAAACATTCTTCGTCAAAATGGAAATCAACATCATTTAGCAACAAATTCGTAATCAGCTTGGTTATCTTGCAGAAATCCTTTAT
This sequence comes from Alisma plantago-aquatica, assembly GCA_963693085.1. NCBI lineage: Eukaryota > Viridiplantae > Streptophyta > Magnoliopsida > Alismatales > Alismataceae > Alisma > Alisma plantago-aquatica. The sequence goes on along the minus strand of OY856409.1, from coordinate 1,147,936,609 downwards.
AAACCATCTATAAAAGCCTGCATGACCAAGGAACACACACACCTCTCTTACATTTGTTGGGATATTGAGTTTCGAAATCACTTTGATTTTCACTCTGTCTACTTTGATCTCTCTACTGCTGACTTTATGGCCAAGGACGATGCCTTCCTTTACCATAAAGTGACACTTCTCCCAGTTTAAAAAAAGATGTGATTCTTCACATCGTTTGAGGACAAGGGAGAGATGCTTCAGGAATGAGTCGTAAGAATCTCCATATATAGAAAAATCATCCATAAAAAACTTCCATGATAGTTTCAGTGAGACCAGCGAATATGGGCACCATGCAACACTGGAAAGTTGCAGGCACATTGCAGAGGCTGAACGACATCCTTCTAAAGGCATATGTTTCAAACGAAAAAGTAAAAGTTGTTTTCTCTTGGTCATTTGGATCTATAGGAATTTGATAGAATTTAGAGTAACCATCGAGATAGTAGAAATATTCTTGGTGAGCCAACCATTCTATGACTTGGTCAAGAAATGGCATCGAGAAATGATCCTTATGTGTCGCCTTATTCAACTTCCTATAATCGATACACATCCTCCACCCGGTGACAGTTCGAGTGGGGATGATTTTGTGTCTTTATTTCGTATCACAGTAGTTCTGCCCTTCTTCAGGACAACATGCACGGGACTTACCCATGGCGTGTCAGATATCAGATAGATGATTCCAGTAGTGAGCAGTTTAATGACTTCATGTCTGACTACTTCCTTCATGTTTGGATTAAGATTCCTTTGATGTTCAACGGTTGGCTTGTGATCTTCCATCATGGGGATTCTATCCATGCAAAGTACTTGACTGACCCTAGTGAGATCACTCATCTTATAGCCGATAGCTTTTCTTCTTTCCTTTAATTTCTTTAGGAGTTTATCTTCTTACTCAGTTGTTAGATCAGAATTTATGATAACTGGGCAAACCTTGAGATCATCTAGATAGATGTACTTCAGTCCCGTAGGTAGGGGTTTCATTTTAGGGGCTTCTAGTTTCTCGCACGGTTCTTCAGTAATATTTACAGCCTTGTGTTCTTCAAATTTTTCTTTAGGATCTTCTTCAACAATGTCGAGGTGGTGAACATAATCCTTTATTTGTTCATCAATTGAGTTATCAGAAGATGGGTTTGTTAGAGCCACTTCTAACAGATCATCTTTTTCATAATCTTCTTGCATAAGCAGTGATATTTGCTCTATACAATCAATCAAGTAGACTTCTTCTTGCATGCTTGGTCTTCACATGCTTTCGAAAACTTTGAACTCGAGGGTTTCTTTATCTAGTCTAAGTAGTAAGGTTCCTGCTTCAACATCAATCAAAGCTCTTACAGTGGCAAGGAATGGATGGCCAAATATGAGAGGGTATTTGGTGTTTTCTTTTATGTCCATGATGACAAAGTCACATGGAACATAGGAATCCTTGCCTACCTTGATAGGTACATCCTCAATAATTCCCAAGGGGAGATTTACAGTGTTATCTGCAAGTTGTATGGTCATGCCGGTAGGGACAAGCTTAGCAAATCCTAGCCTTTTACAAAGGCTAAGTGGCATGATGGAGATACTAGCACTAAGGTCGGCCAATCCCTTCTTACAAGAGGAATCACTAATATGGCAAGAGATCCCAAAAGATCTTGAATCTTTTTACTTCTTTGGCATCTTACTCTGGATGATGTCTGAAGTGGTTGTTGCCAACTTAACTGTCTCATATTCTACAGTTATATATTTTCTAGTGAGAAGTGACTTCAAATACTTCATCCAGGTTGGTATCTTAGCCAGTGCATCTAGAAAGGGTATATCAACATGAAGCTTCTTCATAGCTTCCTTGAATTTGTTGAAATGAGTATCACGCTTCATCTGCCTTAAACGAGCAGGGAAAGGGGGTCGAGGCTTATACACTGGCACATCTGGCTCTAGCGTTTCCGGTTCTACAACAATAGGTTTTTCAAAACCTTCCTCATTTGTCTTATTAGTAGTTACTGGCCCTTTTTGTTGAGACTCAGGTGTTGTAGAATCTTGGACAATCATAGAGTCATCCTCGTCTATAATAACCACATGTGTCTTGATAGGAGCATCAAAATAATCTTTTCCAGACCTAGTGGTGACAACCTTCAGTTGCTCTGGGTGCTTAGGATTGTTCTCTGGTTGGCTAGCAAAAGCTCCAGCAGGTGGCTTCATGCTAGCTGCAAGTTCATCTAGTTGGGATTCAATAGCCTTCTGATGGGTTTGTTGGTTATCTATCATTGTCCGCTACAAATGTAGCATCTTCTCAATGGATGTTAGTTTGTAATCAGGGGAGATGAAACTAGCTTGTTGCCCTTGTTGTTGATAAGGGACTTGGTTGGGATTCAGGAACTAAGAATTGTTCTGATAATTGTTGTAGTTCATGTTCGGGAAGTTACCTCTAAAGTTTCCTTGATTTAAGTTTTATTGTTGGTTCTATTAAAATCCCGACGAAACTCGTTGTTGGTTGTTAGAAACAAATTGTTGGGAGTTTTATGCTCCTGAAGGATTTCCATATTGAAAACCAGGATGGTTCCTATTCTCATTCGGATTGCAATATCCTTGACCAGGGATGGTGTTGACATCATTAAAATTTTCCATTTGACCATTATCTCCTTGGCCATAAATGTTGCTCAGAACAACATCATAGAGGGCATTGCATGCTAGCATAGAATGATCAGTGCCTTTACATGCTTCACAGAACAGTGTAGCTGACTTGATATGTTCTTATTGTTGAGGGGGTGAACATATTCTTTTGTAGGCAGTAAGGGACTATTCAATATGGTCTTTCTTGGCAACTAAGAGTTTGAGGGATTCAGTGATAGACTTGTACTCAGGCTTAGCTTCAGCCATAGCTACTTTCAACACTCCTTTTCTACTGATCTACCTCAATTAGCTTCATTTTTAGCTCCAAGGGTGCAACCTTCCATGCGTTGTCATAACTTTGACACATGATGTTTCCTCCAGATGTGGAGTCTAAGAACCTCTTGATGCCATCATCCACACCCCTATAGAAGATCCAATGAGCTGATTCTTAGGAATTCCATGGTGTGGACACTTGCTTACAAGCTCTTTGTATCTTTTCCATGCTTTAGCTAGGGATTCTCTAGGGACCTGAGTGAATTGAGTTATACGTCCCCTGATTTCATACGTGAGAGAAGGAGGGTAGAACTTCTCCAGGAAGACATTTTGAAGTTGTTCCCATGTGGTGATGGGTTCACATTGCAAGGAGTTGTACCAACTTATAGCTCTATCAACAAGAGAATACTTGAAGACACAGAGTCAGATGGCATCGTCGGATACTCCATTTTGCTTTGTCATAGCACATAGATCAATAAATCTCAAATGGTGCTCCTGACTATCTTCTCCTTGCTTACCATAGAATGGGTTGTTTCAAAGAAAGGTGCACCAATGTGCCAGGATCTTGAAATTTGGAGCATTGATGGGAGGAGGTTGCACTGGGTGATGAATGTCAGTAGCCTTAGGGATCGAGAACTACCTAAGGTCCTTTTGTAATTCTGCTGCTTGCGCTGCTACTTCTGCTGCTTGGATTTCTTCTTAAACTGCAACTCAGGCTTCTTGCATGAGCCTTTCTCTTTGTGCATTAAGGGCTTGAGCTACCCTTTGGGCTATTTCCTCCTCTTGGGCCATCCTTGCTTGGTTCTCTCTACTTTGACGATGAAAGGTTCATTCGATCTCAGGGTCAAAGCTAGCAGCAAGGCTAGAACTATTCGAGCGGTGCATACACTAGTCTTTGGGGGTACCTGGGATGGAAAGACCATTTGGAAGTAAGATTGACGGAGAGGAATCGAATTCAAGTGAATGATCAATAGTATCAAAAGAAAAAGAAAATCCTAGATTAGCCTCAAAAGAACTAGATTTGTCTAGCTGATTCCGTTGTCCCTAGCAACGACGACATAATTTGACGTGGTCTATTATCACACTAACAAATTCACTCGGGGTTGAAATCCTAGAGTTTTTAACCAAAACTTGTGCAATAATACCACCCACAAGCAGATGGGTCTTATCACAGTATAGTTAAGGATCAAATCACAAGGGACAACATTTTTAAGAATCGTTTCTAGTCTAGTCTAGTTCAAGTAAGGCTAATATTTAGAACAAATGTTGGTTTGAGTGTAATTAAACTAATTGCAAGAAAGTAAAGAACATAATTAAAATTGAATCTAGATTAATGATAGGGATCGTTGGGGTGGTCCCGGGTTTCACCACCACTACTCATGGAAACATATCCAATCACAAACATCCAGACAAGATCTAACTATCCAAATAGAATTGCTGCCAACCCTCCCAAAAGGATGTTTAGGTTCGCATAAGAATGACCTTAGGTATCATATTTCTCGTCGCCCTCCGGATCATGCACTTATAGTTCCAAAGATACAAATATCCAACTGAAGTTGTGGCCCTCCATTAGGATGTTTAGGCACATAGAAGTGTCACTGTGGGCTAGATGGCTCATCCCCTCACGGATCACTCACTTACAACCTCAAGGAATCCCATCTGATTTCTCATCAGGGAGTCAATCGTGTTAATCTACATTTGAACCTACATATTGAAGTTCTCACAGTATATGAAAGAACAAGATAAATGCAAGCATGTGATCAATCCACAAGCACACATCGACGATTAACAACGAAATGAAAAGTTACATACATGCCATGGAATGTTTAATGAAATGACATATAAGCATGGGAAGCGGGGCTAGTCCCTCCACCCCAGAAAAATGAAACTACTCACTCATGATGCAAATAACAAAAAGAACAAGAGAGAGGGAAGATTCTGCCATGAGCATGATGTAGAAGATAGTCGCAGCCTGGTGAAGATACAGTCTTCTACGCCACGTCAGAATAGATATGAACGAGGAGCGAGGGACTCCAAGGCATACGGGGCATACCTTCTCTCTCCACATTCCTTCTTATCTCAACCTCCTTACTCGTAGCTTGAGGAGCAGATTGTGGATGCGTATGAGGCATGGATGCACATAGATGGATCATGGAGAAGAGTAATGAATCGAGATCCCTTTCCAGGGGTCGAGCCTGTGTTCAGACAGCCTTGTGGCATCTCAGATGTCATGCCCAAATGAGGACCCTACTGGTCCTATTTATAGGCTTGGATATAGTCCCACTTGGTTTGGACGTTGGTATTCACATTTTTGGTGTGAGTCTTCTTTACATGGTTTTGAAAACTGTTTAAGTTCTACATGATTTTGGGAAACCATTTGCTTTCACTCAGTTTGGAAACTACGAGCCTTCTCTCAGTCTTGCATCTTTCACAGTCTTGGAAAGACCAGTTGCTCTTTTCATTCGGTCTTGAAAACTCAGCGACCGTCCTAACATTCCTGAGACCAATAGGTCTCTTAGCGATCTGAAGACTGAAAGGTCTCTCGTAGTTTGGGGATTGGATGCCCATGCGATCATACCGTCATGCGATCTCACTTGCCTCTCGGTCTTGAACTACTTTTGGTCTTGAGCATCAGTGCTTCCCATGCGGTTTTGGGATGGCTAAGATCTTCTCGGTCTTAAGACCACTAGGGTTCCATATGGTCTTCAAGATCGATCGCTGGCTACACGTTCTCGAGCAAGCGGGGGTAGGTCATAGGGAGGACGGAAGGTATTCTGATGCAGGTGGAGACCACAGGAGGCGGTGATATGGGTGGTTCACGATCCTCAGATGGTGGTGATAGAGGATCGCTGTATGTGGAAGAGGACCACTACATGTCGCGGTTGTTGATGTTGGTGGATGATGGAAAGGTCGTCGGTGATGAGCTACAGACCTAGTGGTGGAAGTGATGGTAGGTGGTTGATGGGTGTAGGTCCAGAGGGTTGCTTCCGCGTTGTGGTCAGAAGGGGAAGGAGGAGATTCAAGGTCTGTTGTAGGTCTTAGTGGAGGAGGAGTCATGTCGCATGGTCTGGGCGATGGAGGTGGTAGTCCTCGTGGTCTTGGGATCGTGAGAGTTCTCATGGTCTTGAGATCATGAGGAGGAAATCACGTGAGGGTGCAAGACCGTGTAGGGAGATGTAGGAGAGGTGTCGATCCATGATCTAATAGTGTAGAAAGCTCACAGTCTTGAGAGATGGTGCCCTCTCAGTTTGGATATCGCGACATCCTCCATGTGGTTTCGAGACCGTGGCTAGCTCCATTCGGTCTTGAGCGTCATGGAGTCCTCATGATCTTGAGACTGTGGAACCCTTCATTCATTCTTGAGACCATGAGAGGAGGTGAAGTGCCAAAACTGTGAGGGTGCATATCGAATGGGCAGACCGTGTGGGTAGGTGATGGTGGTTGCTGGTGGAGAGGAAGATGTCAATGAAGGTGGAAGAAGAAGGTGGAGCCACCAAGGTGGTGATCCAGGGTTTGGGCCCAAGCGAAAATCCAACCTCATCATGACCTGCATGATCTGCATGAAATTCATATAAACCCCAGTCAATAAGCAAGATTGCAATTTGTAAGATTTAGGAGATAAAATTGAATGTATTGAGTTGAATTGGGCCCAAAATGGCGATTGAAACCATGATGAATATGCATTCATCATACAACATTTTATATTACATGTTGAACATCAAACGTTTACATATACATGTACTACCACTAAAGATTAGGATCTTAAGATAGTAGGTCTACATAAACATCAGCTCTCCACACAACTCTCAACTATCCTAGATCATCAAGATTAAATGTCCACAACTTAAATAAAAGATTACATACAATACACATCAACACAATATTCAAGAATATTGTACTGAGTACACCTACATGTCTTTTTATATACATCTCATTAAAAGATTGGCAATAAGATAAAACTACTACTTGGCAGGAAAAAAGAAATATAAGAAAAAACATATACTTTCACAAAGATTTACATTAATAAAAGAGAACCCATATTTTAAGCTTAGTTTCCATTATATCATCCATACATTTACTACCTGAGAGTTGAATGCATTAAGGAATTGATAATCTACTACCAAAGAGTTTGGGACCATTATACATGTGATCTACTACCAAAGAGTTTGAGATCACTTCCAAGTACTTTACTACCAAAGAGTTGAAGTACTTTACTTTCCAACAATTTACTACCAAAAAATTGAAGTGTTTGGATATAATGGAACAAATACATTATGTTTCATGTATTCATAGCAATAAGTATGGAAAATCAAGCAACATATCATACAAGAGCAATCATTTCATCCAATATCATATGCCAAGTATTTGTACACACATAATACAACCATACTGAATAGTAGGACAAGTAAGCAGTAAGGGTGTACCTTAATCAAGATAATCTAAACCACATCTTCCTGATGTCAACTACCACATTGGTTAACCCCTAATAAATACAAGACCACACATCACCATTAGGTTCTCATCATCATTAACCATAGTTATGTCCATTAGAGTTTCAATTAGATCATTAGGGTATTATCATTTTTACTTGCATTCTTGTCTTACTCTTCTTGTTATCTAGGGTTGATGTTACTCATGTTATATTCCATATTATGGTCAATTGTATTACCATTAGTTTCCATATCATTGTTTGTATGTATTAACCCTAGATTATATGCCTTAATAAAATTAGGGTTTTCGCATCATTATAGGATACTTAAACATGTAACCTTATTTATACGCATAATTATGATCTCATAATTATATATTAGCTTCAAGTTACTAATATAAGCTTACTCTACAATTTATAGGGTTTCTTGAGTGTATTTGTAATTATTACACATTAATAAGGGTTGTCAACCATAGCCATATAAAGCATTTTACATGATTTCGTGCATCAACATCATAATCAATGATATTAGAAGGATTATAGACATGAATATGGATTTACTGAAATTTCATTATATTTTTAGAGCATCATTTGGTATTTATTATCCAACAAATAAGAATGTAATATATTATATGATACAACTAACATTTAAGCTTCAAAATACTGATGTCATGGTCTCATGTTATTCTACTCATTTTTTTTTAGAATTTTGGTAGTTTGTTTGTATTTTTCTCATGTTCGAGCTAATTATTATGATTTATCAAAGATATACATATTTCTGAGAATTTCATACCTTTTGGCCAATTGAATGGCAATGTGTGTCCACTTGAGGGCATGGCTCTTTGTTGATCTGTGGTAGGGACCCACCTGGTTCAGCTTTGGGCCGGTTGGTTTGAGCTGGTATTCGACCGATTCAGGGACTGGTTCGTGATTTGTTTTGGTTTTCCCTCTTCATTCCCTCACGTGGGTCACGATCTTAGGGTATGTCACGCTATGCGGATCCCCTTCCCTATTGTGATGCGGGAGACGGCTCCATCTTCCTCTCTGATAAGCAATCACACACCACGACATCCACGTTGCCCACTGGAAGTATGTAGCGAAGCTTGAAACTATCAGATCACATCTTCTGTCTTCTTGGAATTTCAGTTGTGCCTCTGGGAAGCCGCCTCCTTCTGCTTGCCCCCGCTAGGCTGGTGTCGTGGTGGAGTGAAAATACATTGAGCCTCCACTCTTCTTAAATCCTAACTCATGCTTCACTGATCTCTACCTAGGCTTGAGAAGTTTATCCGCCTTTGCTTATTATAGGGAAGCCCTGCCACTGATACCAAGATCTACCTTCTTCCCCAACAAAATTGTGGCCCTCAGTGAGCCAAAACTCTACAAAGCGTCATTGAAAAGTATTGAATGACCTTCTCTAACCCCAAGCTTCGACTTCCCCTTCTTCATATACTCTAATATGAATTTTAGCCCCAACTTCTTCTCCTACACTATTACAATAACTGCTAATGGAGAAGAGGCAAATGAGAAGGGAGAGATTGTCCCTCTCTCTCCTCTACCTTCCTCATGTAAGGGGTTAAAAGAACACTTCTTCTAGTCTGAAGCCAACTCTAGGGTGAACATCACCTATAGTCTCATCCAAGGATGAGTCATGCTAAGATCAGATTTGTGAGAGTCGTGCTTCTACTTTGTCTAACTGCTAGGTAGGAGACGATATCTTAGCCCTCTGTTAAGGCCCTCTAAGGGTGACTAAGGATCCATGTCCCTAATCTGAGGCCTCTAGGCTTTACTAATCTTCCAGGTTGCATGAAACACACAACAAAATGAGATCTAAGCTTAATAATCAATCTTTGGTAAACACATACACCAATATATACATTATTTCCTGGTATTCAAACCTAAATAACTTCTTCTATGATCCTCCAATCTTCATGAAATTTTAACTAAAGCTTTATCACAACGGAAGGTACATTCTCCTCAAATTTTATGTCAAAACTCAACCATTTGATCCATCTATTAAATACCTCAAAAAGGCATGAACTTAGGGATGTTAATTACGATATGAGCATCAATCAACAATCAACCTTTAGCCAAAATGCTTGTAGATCCCAATATCATAAATCAACCACATTAATTCACTAATGCCACTAACATTTAGGGATTCCGAAATTTCAATCCATCACATCCTACATACCTTAAAATAATTTTTGTCCTCAAAATTAAACTAAAACCAGTTCTTCACATCATATACATCTTAATAGAAATTTTCTCCTCGAAATTATGCCATACTCTTACTTCAATAAAGCCAAAAGGTCTTCACTCACAGGTAGGAAAACATTCTAGGTCCAACATATCAACAAACAAAAGATCTAGAACTATATTTTTATAAGCATAGGTTATGTCATGTCATATTTCATAATCGAGGATTCACATCCACATTTGACCCAAGCATTAGCATTCCAACGATACATCATGTTATCAAGTTTCTAAAGGAGTTAATGATATTCTTATCACTTCATCCATATAGATCACGTTAGTGTGTCATCATCATTATATTGTGCTAAATTTTCAAACTATGTTTGATATCTTTATTAAGAACTAACATTAACACCACTTGACATATACCATTATGGTCTAATTTTACTTTCTCACATTAGGTTACAACCTTTTTTAGTTATTTATTCACAAGATTAATTGACCATATTATGTCATCACCATTCATGTAACATGTATCGTTAGTGTCATCTAATTGTACTTTCACATATTAGGTTGTAAACTCGATTAGAAATTCATAATGAGGTTAGTCAACTATTCACATTATCATAAATCATACATATGGCTAGATAACTAATAGAGAGCTATGAGGTATTCCAAAAGATCACTAGGGTGTTCCAATCTTATAATGTCCTCATACATTACATCTTGAGATTAGGTCCTGACACATATATTATATCATGGTTGTAATAAAGAACCTTATACCAAATGGATTGTCAAATATATATCAAAACTTTATCTAGCCCAATGAGGTTTTCCCAACCCTTATCCTGAGGGTAGTTCCATGGTCAATCTCTCTGAGCTAACTCAACTCTATGATTATCTCATATACATATACTTTATCTTTCCTCTCTTAGTTTAGGGTTCTTGGATTACCTCATTGGCACTAGTGACATAATTAAAAGCTCTAGCGACATTAGCACAAACCAAAACATGCTATAACATTCTCTTCATAGGTCTTTACCCATGAGACATGCTTACCCAAAACTCTCTTATATTTGCAACCACAATATTCCTACAAGTTACGATCAACCTAAGCTTGTGGTTTCACAGAAACTAAAACATAGTTTTACTTCCTTTGGTGTCTTGGGACTCTCTCTCCCTCACCGAGATGGTAGGCTCTCATATTTCCTTATTCACATATGCATATAAAACTAGCCTCTCTCTGATTCTAGGGTTTGGTTCTCTCCTTGACATCTAGGGTTCAAGATATCTATAGGAATCATGCATAAAGTGACTCAACTCAATCACTTAGGAGTATTCTAGTTTATGACATATCATATCACATATTTGTTAAAATTCTCATATCTTGGAGTTTAGGTTCTTTGACCTTCTCCCTATGGATCTCACTCTCTCTAGAGTTAACCCAATAACTGGTCCCAACACTAGAGGTCCACCTTCATAAAAGAGATTGAGGCTCTTGTTGATTCACATCTTTGTCTAAACTTAGCTTATCTCATCTCTGAAAACCTATGTACTTGCATCATTTATCTTGTCTCAAATCCTCCTAACTGAACTTAGGTCCACAAAGACAACATATATCATCATAAAACATCTTATATCATCTCTATATATCTTATATCATCTATATAAGACATACATCATATCATCAAAACTTAATTCATCTATTCCATCGATCATATATTTTAACAAGGCTTTAGACATCTAATCTATAACTACGCTCCCTTCTAGACTGATGTCACTCACTTTCACTTAGGTTACATGACCACCTCCTACTTGTACATGTGTGGGAACACATTTTCACAATACTTGCCTATAAAATAAAGTATTATATAGTTTTCCTCTGATAAAACAAGTGTCAGAGAAAACTATCGAGGTTCGATCCGATTGGAATCAAAATCCAAATCCACAAAATGAGTTTCCCACACATCATAGAGAGTTGAGTGCCATGTCACCTAGTGAAAAGGGTGAGAACAGGGTGTAGACTGGTGTAGCTACCCAAAACATAGATGCATCATATGCCAAAGGTTTATCTTCCCATGATGTATGTCATTTCCAAATAATGCAACATCCCATACCGATGCACTATAAGGAAAGCAAGACATCTAAGGGCCTACTATTAAACAAGCACCAATATATACCTAGTTCTTAGACATCTAGGTGCTAACCTAGAGGCTAGGTCAAATCTAATATCTAAAAGATGACTAATATAACCCTAAGGATTTTTAAAGTTCAAGGTTCTTGATTTTGAGTTGCATATTATGAAAATGTCAGGATTTTCTATTGTTCATGCTCTGATACCACCCTGTGACGTCCCCAGATTTTCTAAAACGTAATCATTTGTGTGGCATCTAAATTGAAATCTCACCTCAGTGAGCATCCCAAAATAAACACCAAACACTTGGCTAAGAAGAAGAAAATCAGAGGAAGTCAGAAGGAAACAACATTAGCACATGCACATGAATAATAATAAAACCATATAACACATGTTCACCATTCAACATATAATTACATAATGAATTGTTACAACATTTGATATTACATATTAAACAACAAACTTTACATATGCATGTACTACCACTAAACAATAGGATTTTAAGATAATAGGCCTACCTGTACATCAGCTCACCACACAACTCTCAACTATCCTGGATCATCAAGATCATATGTCCACAACCTAAACAAATGATTACATGTGGTACAAGTCAGCACAATATTACAGAATATTGTACTGAGTATGCCTATGTGTCTTTTTATATGCCTATCATTAATAAGCTTGTAAATAAGATCAAACTAATACTTGGCAGGTATAAAGAAATATAATAAAAAGCATATACTTGCAAAAAGATGTTCATTAACAAAAGAGAACACATATTTTAAGCTCATTTTTCATTATATCATCCATGCATTTACTACCTGAAAGTTGATTGCATTAAGGACTTTATGATCTACTACCAAAGAGTTTGAGATCATTATATATGTGATCTACTACCAAAGAGTTTGAGATCGCATCCAAGTACTTTACTACCAATGAGTTGAAGTACTTTACTTTCCATCACTTGACTACCAAAGAGTTGAAGTCCTTGGACATAGTGGAACATGTATATTATGTTTCCTGTGTTCATAGCAATAAGTATGGAAAATCAAGAAAAATATCATACAAGAGTAATCATTTTATCCAATATCATATGCCAAGTATTTGTACATGCATAATAAAACCATAATGAATAATAGGCCAAGGAAAAGTTAAGGGCATACCTTGATCAAGATAATCCACGTATTCCTGATGTCAACTACCACATTGGTCAACCCCTGATAAAGACAATATCACATATCACCATTAGATTTTCATCATCATTAACCCTAGTTATGCCCATTAGGGTTTCACTTAGATCATTAGGGTATTCTCATTTTTACTTGCATTCTTGTCTTACTCTTCTTGTTATCTGGGGCTGATGTTACTAATGTTGTATTCCAAATTATGGTCAATTGCATGACCATTAGAGTCCATATCATTGTTTGCATGCATTAACCCTGGTTTATATACCTTAATCAAATTAGGTTTTTCTCATCATTATAGTATCCTTAAACATGTAACCTTATTTATACTCATACATATGATCTCATAATTATATATTAGATTCAAGTTATTGATATAAGCATACTCTGCAATTTCCAGTGTTTCTTGAGATTATTTGTTATTATTACGCATTAATTAGGGTTGTCAATCTTAGTAAGCCATATAAAGAAAATTACATGATTTCATGCATCAACATCATAATCACTGATATTAGATGGATTACAGAGATGAATATGGATTTACTGAAAAGTTTTCATATTTTTAGACCATCATTTGGTATTTATTATCTATCAAATAAGTATATAACATCTTATATGATACAACTAATATTTATTCTTCAAAAGAATGATATCATGGTCTCATATTATTCTACTCATTTTTCTGAGAATTTAGGTAGTTTGTTTGTATTTTTTTATGCTCAAACTAATTATTATGATTTATCTGAGATATACATATTTCTAAGAATTTCATACTTTTGGCCAATTTAATGGCACCATGTGTCTACTTGGGGGCATGGCTCTTTGCTGGTCTATGGTAGGGACCCCCTGGTTCAGCTTTGGGCTAGTTGGTTTGAGCCAGTATTTGGTTGATTTAGGGCCCAGATCAAGATTTGTTTTCGTTTGCCCTCTTCTTTCCCTCATGTGAGATGCGATCTCAGGGTATGTCACATTGTGCGGATCCCCTGCCCTACTGTGACATAGGTGCTACCTCCATCTTCCTCTCTGATGAGCAATCAAACACCACGATTTCCACCTCACCCTATGGAACTGTGCAGGGAAGCTCAAAACTACCAGATCACATATGTTGTCTGCTTAGAAGGCCGACTATGCCTCTGGGAAGCCACCTCTTCTGGCTCACCGTTGCTAGGCTGATGCCATGGTTGAGTGAAAAGACGTTGAGCCTCCACTCTTTTTAAATCCTAACTCATTATTAATTGATCTCCGCCTAGGCTTGAGAAGCTCGTCCACAACCTTTTCTTCTTGTAGGGAAGCCCAACCACTGTTACCGAGATCTAGCTTCTTCCTTAACAAAATTGAGGTCCTCAGTGAGAAAAAACTCTACAGAGCGGCATCAAAAAGTATTGAATGAACTTCTCTAACCCCAAGCTTCGACTTCCCCTTCTTTATCGACTCTAATATGCATTCTAGCCCCTCCTTCTTCTCCTCCACCCTTACAATAACTTCTAATGGAGAAGAGGCAAAGCGGAAGGGAGAGATTGTCCCTCTCTCTCCTCTACGTTCCTCATGTAAGGGGTTAAACAAATGTTCCATCTAGTCTGAAGCCAACTACAAGGTGAACATCACCTATAGTCTTGTCCCATGATGAGTCATGCTAAGATCAAATTTGTGGGAGACATGTTTCTACTTTGTCTAACTTCCAGGTAGGAGATGATATCTTAGCCCTCTGCTAAGGCCATCTAAGGGTGACTAAGGATCCACATCCCTAATTTGTGGCCTCTAGGATTTATTGATCTTCCAGGTTGCATGACACACACAACAAAATGAGACCTAAGCTTAATAATCAAACTTTGGTAAACACATACACCAATATATACATTATTTCATGGTATTCAAACCTAAATAACTTCTTATGTGATTCTCCAATCTTCATGAAATTTTAAGCAAAGATTTATCCCAGCTGAAGGTACATTCACCTCAAATTTTATGTCAAACTCAACCATATGATCAATAAATTAAATACCTGAAAATGGCATGAACTTAGATATGTTAATTATGATATGAGCATCAATCAACAATCAAAATTTACCAAAAATACTTGTAGATCCCAATATTATAAATCATAGCACATTAATTCACTTATGTCACTTACATTTAGGGATTCTAAAAGTTCAATACATCACATCCTACACACCTTAAAATAAATTTTGTCCTCAAATTTAAACAAAAACCAATCCTTCACGTCATATACATCTTAATAGAAATTTGGTCCTCGAAATTTTGCCATACTCTTACTTCAAGGAAAGCCAAAAGGTCTTCACTCACAGGTAGGAAAACATTCTAGGTCCAACTTATTCACAAAAAAAGCTATAGAACTATATTTTTATAAGCATAGGTTATGTCATGTCATATTTCATAATCTAGGATTTACATCCACATTTTACCCAAACATTATCGTTCCAATGATACATCATGTTATCAAGTTTCTGAAGGAGTTAATGATATTCTTATCACTTCATCCATATATATCATGTTAGTGTGTCATCATCATTACATTGGGCTAAATTTTCAAACTATGTTTGACATCTTTATTAAGCATTAGCATTAACACCACTTGACATATACCATTATTATGGTCTAATTTCACATTCTCATATTACGTTACAAACTTTCTTAGCAATTTATTCACAACATTAAATGACCATATTATATCATCACTATTCATATAACATGTATCATTAGTGCCATATCATTGTACTTTCACATATTAGGTTGTAAACTCTATTAGATTTTCATCATGAGGTTAGTCAACTATTCACATTATCATAACTCCTACATATGGCTAGCTAACTAATAGAGAGCTATGAGCCATGCCAAAAGATCACTAGGGTTTTCCAATCTTATCATGTCCTCATACATTACATCTTGAGATTAGGCCCTGAACACATATATTATATCATGGTTGTGCTAAAGAAGCTTATACAAGTGGTTTGTCAAATATATATCAAAACTTTATCTAGTCCAATGAGGTTTTCCCAACCCTTATCTTAAGGTAGTTCCATGATCAATCTCTCTGAGCTAACTCAACACTATGAGTATCTCATATACATATACTTTATCTTTCCTCTCTTAGTCAAGAGTTCTTGGGTTACCTCATCGGCACTAGTGATGGAGTTAAAAGCTCTAGCCACATAACCACATACCAAAACATGCTATGAAATTCTCTTCAAAGGTCTTTACGCATGAGACATGCTTACCCAAAACTCTCTTATATTTGCAACCACTAGATTCATACATGGTACAATCAACCTGATCTTGTGGCTTCACAGAAACTAAAACATTGTTTTACCTCCTCCAGGGTCTTGGGACTCTCTCTCCCTCACCCAGATGATAGGTTCTCATATTTTCTTATTCACATATGCATATAAAACCAGCCTCTTTTTTACTCTTGGGTTTGGTTCTTTCCAGGACATCTAGTGATCAAGATATCGATAGGAATCATGCATAAAGTGGCTCAACGCAATCACTATGGAGTATTCTAGTTTAGGACATATCATATCACATATTTCTTAAAATTCTCATATCTTGGAGTTTAGGTTCTCTGACCTTCTCTCTCTGGGTCTCACTCTCTCTAGAGTTAACCCTATAACTAGTCCCAACACTAGAGTTCCTCCTTCATAAAAGAGATTGAGGCTCTTGCTTTATGACATGTTTGTCTAAACTTAGCCTATTTCATCTTAGAAAACCTACATACTTGCATCATTCAGCTTGTCTCAAATCCTCAAAACTAAGCTTAGGTCCTCAAAGACAACATATATCATCATAAACCATCTTATATCATCTCTATACATCTTATGTCATCTACATAAGACTAAAATCATATCATCAAAACTTATTTCATCTATTCCATTTATCATATATTCTAACAAGGCTTTAGACATCTAATCTAGCACTACACTCTCTTCTAGACCGATGTCAGTCACTTTCACTTAGGTTGCATGACCACCTCCTACTCGTACTTGTGTGGGGACACATTTTTGTAATACTTACCTATGAAATAAAATATTATATATTTTTCCTCCGATAAAACAAGCGTCAAAGAAAACTATCTAGGTTTGATCCGATTGGAATCAAAAATCAAATCCACAAAATGAGTGCCCCACACATCATAGAGAGTTGAGTGCCATGCCACCTTGTGAAAAGGATGAGAATAGGGTGGATACTGGTGTAGCTACCAAAACATAGATTCATTATGTGCCAAAGGTTTTTCTTCCCATGATGTACATCATTTCTAAATAATGCAACGTCCCATACCGCTGCACTATAAGGAAAGAACTACATCTAAGGACCTACTATACAATAAGTACCGGTCTAGACCTAGTTCTCAGACATCTAGGTGCTAACCTAGAGGCTAGGTAAAATATAGTTTCTAAAAGATGACTAATCTAACCCTAAGTATTTTTAAAGTTCAACATTCTTGATTTTGAGTTGCATTTTGAGAAAATGTCAGAATTTTCTATTGTTCATGCTTTGATACCACTTGTGATGTCCCTAGATATTCGAAAAGTTAATCAAATGTGTGACATCTAAAGTGAAACCTCACCTCAGCGAGCATCCCAATTTAAACACCACACACTAGGCTAAGAAGAAAAAAATCAGAGGAAGTCAGAAGGAAACAGTAGTAGCACATGCACATGAATAATAATAAAACCATACAACACATGTTCACCATTCAACATATAATTACATAATGAATTGTTACAACATTTCATATTACATATTAAACAACACACTTTTACATATACATGCACTACCACTAAACAATAGGATTTTAAGACAATAGGTCTACATGTACATCAGCTCGCCACACAACTCTCAACTATCATGGATCATCAAGATCATATGTCCACAACCTAAACAAATGATTACGTGTGGTATGCGTCAACACAATATTCAAGAATATTTTATTAAGTATGCCTACGTGTCATTTTATATACCTCTCATTACTAAGCTTGTAAATAAGATCAAACTAATACTTGTCATGTATAAATCATATACTTTCACAAAGATGTTCATTCACAAAACATAACACATAATTTAAGCTCATTTTCCATTATATCATCCATGCATTTACTACATGAGAGTTGAATGCATTAAGGCCTTTATGATCTACTACCAACGAGTTTGAGATCATTATACATGTGATATACTAGCAAAGAGTTTGAGATCACTTTTAAGTACTTTACTACCAAAGAGTTCAACTACTTTACATTCCAGCACTTTATTACCAAATAGTTGGAGTGCTTGGATATAATGGAACATATATATTATGTTTCATGTGTTCATAGCAATAAGTATGGAAAATAAAGCAACATATCATACAAGAGAAATCATTTCATCCAATATCATATGCCAAGTATTTGTACACACATAATACAACCATACTAAATAATAGGCCAAGTAAGAGGTAAGGGCGTACCTTGATCAAGATAATCTAGACCACATATTCCTAATGTCAACTACCACATTGGTCAACCCCTAATAAAGACAAGATCACATATCACCATTAGGTTCTCATCATCATTAACCCTAGTTATGTCCATTAGGGTTTCACTTAGATCATTAGGGTATTCTCATTTTTACTTGCCTTCTTGTCTTACTTTTCTTGTTATCTGGGGTTGATGTTATTGATGTTGTATTCCAGATTATGGTCAGTTGTATGACCATTAGTTTCCATACCCTTGTTTGCATGTATTAACCCTACATTATATACCTTAATCAAATTAGGGTTTTCTCATCATTATAGGATCCTTAAACATGTAACTTTACTGATATGCATAATTATGATCTCATAATTATATATTAGCTTCAAGTTACTGATATAAGCTTACTCTACACTTTCCAGGGTTTCTTGAGTGTATTTCTAATTAGTAGACATTAATTAGGTTGTCAACCCTAATAAGCCATATAAATCAAATTACAGGATTTCATGCATCAACATTATAATCACTGATATTAGATGGATTACAGACATGAATATCAATTTGCTAAAATTTTATCATATTTTAGACCATCATTTAGTATTTATTATCCATCAAATAAGTATATAACATCTTATATGATACAAATGACATTTAAGCTTCAAAATACTAATATCATGGTGTCATGTTATTCTACTCATTTTTCTGAGAATTTTGTTAGTTTGTTTGTATATTTCTGATGCTCGAGCTAATTATTATGATTTATCTAAGATATACATGTTTCTGAGAATTGTATACCATTTGGCCAATTGAATGGCACCACCTGTCCACTTGGGGGCATGGCTCTTTGCTGGTCTGTGGTAGGGGCCCGCCTAGTTCAGCTTTGGGCAGATTGGGTTGAGCAGGTATTTGGCCAGTTCGGGGCCTATTTTAGGATTTGTTTCGGTTTTCCCTCTTCTTTCCCTCATGTGAGTCACGATCTCAAGGTATGTCACGCTGCACAGCTCCCCTGCCCTACTGTGATGCGGGCACTACCTTTATCTTCCTCTTCGATGAGTAATCGCATGCCACAATGTCATCCTTGCCCTCTGGAACTATGTAAGGAAGCTCGAAACTTCCAGATCACATCTTCTATCTACTTTGAAGGCCGGTTGTGCCTCTGGGAAGCCACCTCTTCCGGCTCACTGCCGCTAGGTTGGTTCCATGGTGGAGTGAAAAGATGTTGAGCCTCCACCCTTATTAAATCCTAACTCATGTCTCACTAATCTCTGCCATGGCTTGAGAAGCTCATTCGCAACCTTTGCTTGTTGTAGAGAAGCCCTACCACTGCTGCCAAAATCTACCGTCTTCCCCAAAAAAATTGAGGTCCTTAGCGAGCAAAAACTCTACAGAGCTACATCAAAATGTACTGAATGAACTTCTCTCACCCCAATCTTTGACTTCCCCTTCTTCATCTACTCTTGTATGCATTGTAGACCCAACTTCTTCTCCTCCACTCTTACTGTAACTGCTAATGGAGAAGAGGCAAAGGGGAAGGGAGATATTGTCCCTCTCTCTCCTCAACATTCCTCATGTAAGGGGTTAAATGAACACTTCTTCTAGTCTGAAGCCAACTACAGGTTGAGCATCACCTATAGTCTCATCCCATGATGAGTCTTGCCAAGATTGGAGTTGTGGAAGTCGTGCTTCTTCTTTGTCTAACTTCCAGGTAGGAGATGATATAGTAGCCCTTTGTAAAGACCATCCAAGGGTGACTAAGGCTCCATGTCCCCAATCCATGGCCTCTAAGCTTTACTTATCTTCCAGGGTGCATGACACACAAGAAATGAGACCTAAGCTTAATAATCAAACTTTGATAAACACATACACCAATATACACATTATTTCATGGTATTCAAACCTAAATAACTTCTTCTACTATCCACAAATCTTCATGAAATTTTAACCAAAGCTTTATCACAGTTGAAGGTACATTCTCCTTAAATTTTATATCAAAATTCAACCATATGATCAATCAATTAAATACCTCAAAAAGGCATGAACTTAGGGATGTTAATTATGATACGAGAATCAATCAACAAATAAACTTTACCCAAAATTCTTGTAGATCCCAATATTATAAATCAAAACACATTAATTCACTTATATCCCTGACATTTACGGATTTTGAAAGTTCAATCCATCACATCCTACACACCTTAAAATTAATATTGTCCTCAAAATTAAACAAAAACTAGTCCTTCACATGTTATCACTTTTTATATCATTCTCATCCTATAATTGAGCAATCGAGTATCAAGATTAAATCATAGGAACATGGATCATCAAATTGGAGGTGTCGTCACATGGGTCATAATTTTGGAGAGATTATCCTGTATATCACCAAATTTGGACAGATCACATTTTAGGTCAAGGAATATAGTTCTTCAAATCGATAGTAAAGCATGGCTTTTATTCCCAACATTTTGAGTTCTAGCTTCTACATGGGCCTAGGTGTGGTTTTACATTCATGATTGAGATTTTACATTTCAACCGTTATAGACAAACATCATATTTCAACATAGTGATTTTGTGATCAAAATAAATGGAAGGGCCCACCCTAGTCCACATGGATCTTAACTGTATGTCATATATTGAGCAAATCAACATAATGGTCATTTCAAAATTTTGAGATTTAGAGCATGAAAGTTGCCAGTCATATATCAATGGTGATCTCAAGATCCCAATAGAGTGATCATGGGAGTCGAGCAAGATCATTAATCATAAGTCAAGATTTCCTTATTCAAAATTGGGAGTCAAGTTTGGAAATCAAAGTCACAGTCTAAACGTTTAAAGCTAGGGTTTATGTTCTTATTTTAGACCTGATGCATGACTTAGGGTTCTACCCTTCGTAAGGTTTTTATTGAGATGGCATTCTCATTTTTCTTGAGTTTTCTCCAACAACATTCAAGCACATTATTTTCTTTGTAATTATTTAACCCAGATTTTCTCCATCTCTTGGTGTGCACATCATTTTCTTTATGTCCCAATATTGGGTTCATGGTGACTGCCTTCCTGGGCTTGGTCTTCTCGGTGACCTTCCCTCCTGAGCTTGGTCTTCATGTTGGTCTTCCATCCTGGGCTTCACCTCTTGGAGACCTTCCCTCCATGGCTCGGTCTTCATGTTTCCCTTCCCTCCTGGGCTTGACCTCTTGGTGACCTTCCCTCCTGGGGTTAGTCTTCATGTTGGCCTTCCCTTTAGGTCTTGGCCTCTTGGTGACCTTCCCTCCTAGGCTTGGTCACCTACTGTCAGCCACTTCCTCAGTGACTTTTCCATACATCCCATAGATATGGCATAGTTGGGTTTAAAAAGGTGTACTCAACATATATTCTTTCATGCTTTGTATACATAACCCTCCAAACATTTGGTGACATTTGATGTTATCTTGATTCTTTAACCTCTTGATCAAATCAACCTTCTAATGGTGATCATTCATCCATATATGACAATTGAGAAACAATCAAGAAACATTTCAAGCATTATTCAACATTTCATGGCATCAATATTGAGTTTATTTTCATGGTATTCATGTTTGATGAATGATCTTGGCCAAAGTCTTCCTAGGAAATTGACCACTATCTATAGTCAATGTCATCATATTCCATGATCCTCACTAAATCGAGATTTTGAGATTGAATGTCAATATCATCATAAACACAACCTATTAGGGACTTAGGTCAAGAAATCAAAGTAGTGTGGAAGGGTCCACCTTTCCAAGGTCTAAATAATCAACAAGATGACAACTTAAAAGTTAGTCATAATGGGGGTGTGACCTAGGTCTGGGGAGACACAAGTCAACTACCACCCTAACCTAGAACACTAGTCTACATTGGTCATGAGTTGTCAAGCATCTCCAAATAGGACAAGTATCAACTAGAAAATTTTATTTCACAAGGTCATGAGCCAAATGTTAAGATCATAATAGGGCAACAATACTTCTAGATTTTTCAAGATCAAAGTCATAATTTCATTCCCTTCCTTTCAAGATCTAGGTAATGGCAGATTTTGGAAATTGAGAAGTCAAATTGAGGAATCAATAGTTTGAGTTAAATAGTGATAGAGTGATATTCATGTCCATCATGTTTATTCAAGATTGATCTTGCAAAAGAGGTATGTAAGTCAATTGGGAAATTCCTCAAGTATCTAAATCTTCACATCATCATCTAGGGTTCCAAAGACATATTCATATCAGAGTATGTGACGTGATACATATCAACATGGTGAGTTTTGCTTAGATATGTTTAATGTTTGATCAGAGTAGGGACAATATAGGTTTAATCAATAGGGACTCTTCTAAACATGGGTTATAGAACATAAGTTCCATCTTATATAACTAACATCAAGGATTTTCCTCAAACATAGAAAGAACTTATATCCAACTGGTAACATTGAGTTTGCATGAACTATACACATGTGTACATTACTTTCACCAGTAACTTCATTTCTCAAATAGGGTCGTTCATTTAAGATCAGATCATTACATTATCATCTAGATCAACTTTCATGAGTTCAAATAAATTTTAGTTTTCCCATACATAAGCTACCCATAATCAAGAAATCATGTGATTGATACCCATGACAGAAGAATTAAATGAGAAGATGAGAAGACAAACTATACATCATCTACTTGGGTGGCTTAGGTAATCCTTAATAAAGATATGAAATGATAGAAG
The DNA here is from genome assembly GCA_963693085.1 of Alisma plantago-aquatica. Taxonomy (NCBI): domain Eukaryota; kingdom Viridiplantae; phylum Streptophyta; class Magnoliopsida; order Alismatales; family Alismataceae; genus Alisma; species Alisma plantago-aquatica. The sequence goes on along the minus strand of OY856409.1, from coordinate 1,147,913,614 downwards.
TGTTGCATCCAACTCAAAAAAACATGATTAACTAATGTGGAAGCGTTCACTAACCAACGGATTATCAAAAATCACTAAAAATTAAAACATTTTTATCAAAAGATCCATCAAAGGAAAACTTTCTCACATAGAACCAAAGTAACACATTTACATTCTGGTTTAAAGGTACATGTCATGTATCATCTCTTTTTGAGAATTACAAGCATCAACTGCTCTGGTAAACTAAACACGGGAAGTATAAAATCTCAAGGCACTGAGCCAAAATCTCGAAAGCACTAACTACTACTCCGAGGACCTGAGAGTACATAGACGACACATAGGACTCTATATACATCTATACAAGGCATAACAGCCAGTGTCTCCACCTGAGACTTCACTGCTGTCCCTGCTGCTGCTGTTGATGTCCTTCACCTACTGAAGGATTCCTTCCTCCTCGTCTGCGTCCACCTAAAAATGTGGTTCCCATAGGGGTGAGACAATTGTAAATTTCCCCAGCGAGAGATATAACTCTCTGCCAGAAACATTATTATTGCAATTAATCAGATAAATCTGAACATAGGAATCATAATTGTTTAACAACATTTATTTCATTGTCTAACAAATTAGAACATTATTCTTATCTAAAGCATTGCAATAATAACTTGGTAGAACAGTATGTCACTTATTCATTATGGAATATATAGCATTTATTCACTGTAGAATTATAACTATAGCATATACTCTCTTCAGGCTTAGGTCACATAGCTAATGCCTGGCATTATCTTTGTGGAATCATGGCCTGTAGCCACATTCTTTTAACAAAGTATTGGGATCCTAATCCCTCATCTCAACAAATACAATTCCATTTCTTAACAAGTTCATTATAATGATTATAGAATATGGGTGTTTGAACCTTTAACTCAACATAGGATTCTTGTTACCACTTATTAGGTAACTTAATGCCTTCAGGTTATCTGACCAAAGATATTATGATTCTTTTTACACAAAGCATTCCACATAGTTCACAAAGCTCATATCTCCTCTTGTTACCCCTTAATAGGCAACAAAGCATATTATGGCTTATAAATCCCATAAATAGTTTCAATATACAAGGCATCATAGTCGATACATGGCTATGCTCATCATCTCAATATTCCTGCATGATTAATACTCATGATAACAATCATATATCAGTACCATGTAATACAAGGATTTTCTTATTATATTTTTAACTCATCAAAATGTATTTGAACTTCACATAGGATTACTCTGTGTTAAAACTTCACATAGCATCATCCTATATTAGGGTTTCACATAGCATTACCCTATTTTAGGGTTTCACATAGCATTACCTTGTATTAGGGTTTCACATAGCATTACCCTATTTTAGGGTTTCACATAGCATTACCCTATTTTAGGGTTTCACAAAGCATTACACTGTATTAGGGTTTCACATAACATTACACTGTATTAGGGTTTCACATTAATAACCATATAGGTTCTCAAGATCATTTTATTAATGATCAAGTCCTATTTCATTGCTTCACATAGCTAGGAATCAATATGGATAACATAACTATTCTATCATACTTATTTATCTTCATCATTCATCATTCATCATTAAATGAAGTATCAATCACAAAGTATGGGTTTCTCTCTCATCTTTACCAGAATATGATTGTATCATAGTTTAATAGTTTGGATTAACCTTTTCATAAGGCATGTTAGCCTAGACTTCTTAAAGTACATTACATCTCAATGTAACAATTGACATGACACATCTTCTGGGTCACTCATCCAATTATATTGTACTTATAACACATCAAGGTATATTAGTATTGGGGTGTTGGATGTGATATCTATCATATCTTGATATATCACTTCCCTCAACACCTTCATCTTACTTGAGTTCATCCACTTAGCTTGTATTAGGGTATTTCCCATCCTAATACTTTATATACCAGTTCATCTAATTCATCATGTAATGTGTTGGTCATGAGTCACTTATTTAGAATATACAACCATTACCAATGAAATGGGCTAATCATTGAGTCAGGAACTATTGGTGTAAGGATATTCATTATCAACCCCTCTAGGCATTACATTTCTCAATATATTAATCACTATTCCATTATTAGGAATAGGATTCTCCATATTTATAATTTGAGGTTTCACATAGCATTTTGCATACATTATATGGATTTCACATAGTATTGCTCTTCATTAGATATTCACATAATCATCCTTCTATATCAGGGTTTCATCTAGTATTATGTGAAATTAAGATTTCACAATACATCACCCAGTGATAGGGCTTCACATAGCATTAGTAGCACTACCCTATATTAGGGTTTCATGCACCTTTACCCCATTTTAGGGATTAAGGTTTACCATTCACATCCAAGTAAGGTTTCTCATACCTCATACCCAAATTAGGGTTAGGATGTACAATTCCCATTAAATTAGGGTTTCTTACATTGTTACACTAAGTTAGGGTTACATCATCACCCTAGATTATGATTTCACTGAGCTTTGCCCTAAATTAGGGTTTCTTACATTGTTACACTAAGTTAGGGTTACATCATCACCCTAGATTATGATTTCATTGAGCTTTGCCCTAAATTAGGGTTTCACATAACCTTGCCCTAAATTAGGGTCAAGGTACATCATTCTTATCAACGAGGATTTCATGATCTCATTATTATGGATCAAACCCTGATTACATATATATTCATAATGAGAGAATTAGGGATTATTAAGTAAGCCATCATCTCTCCCATTCTCTCTCCCTCTCATCCTTTCTAGGATGTTAAATACTCCAAGATTGATCTAGGTCAACTCTTCACTTGAGTACACATAGTTAGGGTTAACCTTCATGATCATCATTGGTCTACATCATTAATAATCAAATAGCTAATTGACCTTTGATCATATTAGACATCCAAATGGTTTAACCTATTTGAATCTCAAAAGGTCTTGGTCACTTAGACCTCAAACGGTCTTGACCAATTAGGTTCAAACGGTTTGAAAACCGTTTAGCAAAGTAGGTGCTTGAAACCATTTACACCAAACAACTTGAAACCGAATGACTTGAGTCTCCAAACGGTTTGAGACCGTTTGGACTCAAACGGTCTTGAGACCGTTTGGTCCCAAATTGTCTTGAGACCGTTTGGACTCAAACAGTCTTAAGACCGTTTGGTCCAAACCCTCTCAAAACCGAATGGACCACAAAGGGTCTTCAACATTTAATCGATTCAAGGTTCCAATCCATGAACCAACTATCAATTGGACCACTAATTTATTCTTCAATTGAACCACTGAATCACCCTTAAATTGGACTTTCAATTAGGGTTTTGAACCAAATTGAACTAGGGTTGATAATCAAGAACCATCACTTAGGGTTTTGGAATCGAGGATCCATTAATGATTAACATTGTGGAACCAATTCAATTCAAATCAGTGGACCATCATCATTACATGATATGACCTGACCTCAAATGGTCTTGAGGTCGTTTGGATGACCTCCAAATGGTCTTCAGACCATTTTCCCAATCCATCCTTGAAATCTATGGAAATCAATTAGGGTTTGCATGATTGAATCAATCATTACTTGAGCTATTGATTGTAATTCAATTTGATATCTTTGGGTCTTCAAATACTCAACCATACTGAACCCTAGACCTCCAAATGGTTTTGGTTGACCTCCAAATGGTCTTAAGACCGTTTGGGTGATTCCCAAATGGTTTTAGTACCATTTGGGTCAATCAACCCAAAACATAAACTTAATCAATTGCAAAATCAACACTTAGCCGATTAGGGTTTCTATTTGATAGTTTGTCCATAAGTTGAATCAATCATTTGGAGCCATTGGATCATCATCCAACACATACTAGGGTTCAGAATTCAAATGGTCAACCCATCGAAATGGTTTGGGGTGCAAGTCTCCAAATGGTTTGGAAACCGTTTGGTCTCCAAACGGTTTGGTGAAATCATATGGACCAAACCATTGAAACCGTCTGCCATAGATATTTGTAGAGGTGTGTGCTTATGATGATGTCATCATCATAATGTTCCAAACCCATGAAAACTTTCTATGACTTCATGGTTATTGCATCAATCAACCAAGATAAATTTTGGAAATGAAGAAAGCATCAACAATTGATAAGGAATTGAATGCAATAATAATTTCAAGGGTTCAAGTTATAAAACCCGCCTCCAATTGAGTTCCAAAGCTTCAAGCTCACGTAAACAACGGTGGATGAAAATGCTTTCATTATCCTAAGGCTCGTCCTCAAGCTTTGAGTGAAAAGGAATGGTTAGAATTGAATAGGGGATCGAGATATGAAGAATTCATGCATTGATTTTTTATTTCCACCATGGAATCAAGGTGAATGAAGGTCAAGAAGCTTACCAATAGGTTGGCGGTCGTCCTCCTGTTGCTCCAAGATCCTTTGGTCATTTTCCAAGCAAGGGAAAGAAGTGGAAATGGAAAAGCCTTTATTTTGGCTTGTAAAGGGTCTTTTTATAAGAATTTCAAGGAGAGATAGAATTCCTTATGAAAATTCATTTAATCCAAAAAATAGTGTCACCTCTTCCCCCTCAACTTCTTGGATCCGAGTCTATCTTGTTTTCATCTTATTCCTCTCAATTATCCATGATTTAAATAAAAGCAAATTAAGCACCTCAAATCATATTATACTAATATCCATAAGTGAGTAGATATTTCTTTTCCTTATAATAAGGTGAGTGAGATATCCACTTCCCTTGGATATTTTCGTGGTATATCAAAGTCACAAAGGTTTTCACACTTGATAAAATTCAACCATATCATTTTTGGTTAAAGGCCCTTCAATTAATCTATTTATTTTTGCATTAAATGGAAGTAAAGTTCCAATTATGCTTAAATCTTGATTATTTTAATATCAAGATTCTCTCTCCTCCAAAATGATTCTAATGAGGTGCCCCACTCATTTCCTTGCCTCAACATGATTCCAAGATACATTAAGGACCTTATTGAATTGGTAATTTGCATATTGAACCCTAGTTTCGGGTAAATTGCACATTACACCAAAACTAGGTTTTAATGCACAAACATTGCTCAACAAGCTCTTTCTTGGTATTCAGGCTATCACAAGCCATACCTCTGCATCATCTTCATTCTCATGATTCTTAAACACATGAGGAACATTGTATCATGTAAAATTTGCAAGTTAACCCCTCAACTTGGGTAATTTGCACTTTAGTCCAAAACTAACAAAACATTGTTTCAACATTATTCAAAAGGGACTGAAATTGAAATATAAGTTCCTCTTGAGCCTTAAATACTTTTAGAGAGATAAGAGAGATTCTATAATCAACTTCATTAAGCAAAACATCTAGGGTTAAGCATAACCCAGGTCAGGGATGTTACAAATTATAAACCCCTAACAAGGATTTCATCCCCGAAATCCCAGATAACAAAAGATAGTTGTTACTCATGTCATCAAGTCTCTAATTATCATCTCAATATCATGGAGATACTATAGATCTTTAATCCACCCAAAGTTCTTTCACACAGGATTATTCTAAGAAAATATTTTCAACTTGATAAACTTTTCCACCATAAATACACGTGTTCCTTCCATTAGTTCAACCTTATCAATGTTTATGTTTATGCAGAGCATAAACCCCTAACATATGATGTTCATATTATTCTTTGTAACTGGGTTGATTTCATAGTTGACCAATATAGGCAACTGGCATAAATATCATACCTTGGTATTCATCATATGCATTGAGAACACATCTCATCCTTATCATATTCAATTCCCTGTTATTACTACCAAGGGTACACATGCACAAAGTATTTCTTTTACTTTAGGACATTTCTTGTTCCATATATCATTATTCTTGGAACCAAAGTCCAAAGAAAATTGATACTTTTCTAAGTATCCATCAACAGATTATTTCTAATACATGTACATCAACTGTCATAATACTTACTTGATTGTCATGTAAATGAAAGGAGAAACATAAAGTATCATACTCCTATCATTACTGAAGATTGTTCATCAAAGGGAAAACATATATATATTTAACAGAGGTAATCAACTCAGAAATCCTTTATTTGTTTGGGAAAGTTCTCTTAGCAAATCCTATGTGGCTGGGACAGTTCACTTAACAGTCCCTATGTAATTGGGAAAATTCACTTAGCAATTCCTATTTAATTGGGAAAGTTCACTTAGCACTTCCCATGTTATTAGGAAAGTTCGCTTAGCACTTCCTTATGTAATTAGGAAAGTTCACTTAGCACTCTCTGTTTAATTGGGAAAGTTCACTGAGCAATTTCTTATATAATTGGAAAAGTTCACTTAGCACTTTCTCATTAATTGGGAATGTTCACTTAGCTCTTCCTCATGAGTTGGGAATGTTCACTTAGCTTTTCCTTATTAGTTGGGAATGTTCACATAGCTTTTCCTCCTTAGTTGGGAATGTTCACATAGCTTTTTATCATTAGTTGGGAATGTTCACTTAGCTTTTCCTCATTAGTTGGGAATGTTCACTTAGCTTTTCCTTATTAGTTGGGAATGTTCACTTAGCTTTCCTCATTAGTTGGGAATGTTCACTTAGCTTTTCCTCATTAGTTGGGAATGTTCACTTAGCTTTTCCTTATTAGTTTCCTTATTAGTTTGGAATGTTCACTTAGCTTTTCCTTATTAATTGGGAATGTTCACTTAGCTTTTCCTTATTAATTGGGAATGTTCACTTAGCTTTTCCTTATTAGTTGGGAATGTTCACTTAGATTTTCCTCATTAGTTGGGAATGTTCACTTAGCTTTTCCTCATTAGTTGGGAATGTTCACATAGCTTTTCCTTATTAGTTGGGAATGTTCACTTAGCTTTTCCTTATTAATTGGGAATGTTCACTTAGATTTTCCTCATTAGTTGGGAATGTTCACTTATCTTTTCCTCATTAGTTGGGAATGTTCACTTAGGTTTTCCTCATTAGTTGGGAATGTTCACTTAGCTCTTCTTCATTAGTTGGGAATGTTCACTTAGCTCTTCCTCATTAGTTGAGAATGTTCACTTAGCTCTTCCTCATTAGTTTTCATTATACTCACTAGATTTTTTCAGAATGACTACTTGATCAGAGTAATCTGAAAGATAACAATCCAAGAGTTTCATACTTGCCTTATCTCAAATAATCATATACCTGGCCAGGGAATACATGTATTGATATTAGGTAGTATGCACTTTATTTTCTATCATATTCCTCACTTTTCTTATTATTATACACATAGGATTTTTCATTCTTGGATTTTCTTCAGGCATCACTTCTATATCTCATCTTTTAACACACAGATAAGAGAGATTATAAAGCATTTTAAAGAACACTGAGTAAGATGTAAGTTCTCATCTCCCTTGTGTCCTTATAGGACAAGTCAAAGGGAGTTCAAAAACAACTACTTTCTTATTTTTAACACATAGAATCATGAAATGAAATATCAGAATGAATCTATTTCATCTGACTTGTCACAACCCGAGGGTTGACTATCACATCAGATTGATTTATTGCATAGATCCTTGCAGTTGCTAGTTGTTTCTTTTGCCTTTACTAGTGGCTACTGCCCTTGGTGCATTAGGCATTTATTGCACTGGTGGCATAAAAAACTTTGGCTTTTCAGAACAACTAGGAAAATGTCTCTAAAATTATAGAGATCTTACCTTAAATCTCAGCTTATTGCCTCTCCTTGGGTACTACCATCACAGATGTACTATCTGTCTAAACTTATGGCAGAGTCTACTTTCTCGCCATATGTTAATCTTTCCCACATTTCCACTGTTCCAACATGACCATGTCATTCAGGAACCCTTTCAAAGCCTAAAGTTTCCGCATTAAGGACTAGTAACCTAGGTTGTAATTCTACTATCCAGTCTTCTATATGCATCATTGTTGTCCTAACCTGCCCTTCAAGAGGATAAACATAGGATTCTCTATCCTGATCAGGTCAAGATGGGAATTCTCAGGCACTTGTTCTTCTCCTTCCTGATCCCATGCACCCTCTCCTGGTGCAACAAAATTGCCCTTAGCAATGTGTTCCTCATGTTACCCAGTCATTTTTAAACTTTACCCTTTACTCTGCATAAGCATAAGTCACTATAGGGTATATTGGAGGACACTAACACAGACTCAACACCTTAGTCCTATGTCTCTGTAGACTCAGTAAACCGAGCACTCTAATACCACTAAATTGTTGCATCCAACTCACAAAAACATGATTAACTAATGCAGAAGCGTTCACTAAGCAACGTATTATCGAAAATCACTAAAAATTAAAACCTTTTTATCAAAAGATCCATCAAAGGAAAACTTTCTCACATAGAACCAAAGTAACACATTTACATTCTGGTTTAAAGGTACATGTTCTGTATCATCTCTTTCTGAGAATTACAAGCATCAACTGCTCTAGTAAACTAAACACAGGCAGTATAAAATCTCAAGGCACTGAGCCAAAATCTCGAAAGCATTAACTACTACTCTGAGGACCTGAGAGTACATAGACGACACATAGGACTCTATATACATCTATACAAGGCATAACAGCTAGTGTCTCCACCGGAGACTTCATTGTTGTCCCTGCTGTTGTTGTTGCTATCCTTCACCTACTAAAGGATTCCTACCTCCTCGTCCGCGTCCACCTACAAATGTGGTTCCCACAGGGGTGAGACAATTGTAAATTGCCCCAGCAAGAGATGTAACTCTATGCCAGAAACATTATTATTGCAATTAATTAGATAAATCTGAACAGAGGAATCATAATTGTTTAACAACAGTTATTTCATTGTCTAACAAATTAGAACATTATTCTTATCTAAAGCATTACAGTTACAACTTGGTAGAACAACATGTCACTTATTAATTAAGGAATATATAACATTTATTCATGTAGAATTCTAACTGCAACATATACTCTCTTCAAGCTTAGGTCACAGCTAATGCTTAGCATTGTCTTTGTGCAATCATGGCCTGTAGCCACATTCTTTTAACAAAGTATTCAGATCTTAATCCCTCATCTCAACAAATACAATTCCATTTCTTAACAAGTTCATTATCATGTTTATAGAATATGGGTGTTTGAACATTTAACTCAACATAGGATTCTTGTTACCGCTTATTAGGTAACTTAATACCTTCAGGTTATCTGACCAAGGATATTATGATTATTTTTACACAAAGCATTCCACATAGTTCACAAAGCTCATATCTCCTCTTGCTACCCCTTAATAGGCAACAAAGCATACTATGGCTTATAAAGCCCATATACAGTTTCAATATACATAGCATCATAGTCCATACCTAGCTATGCTCATCATCTCAATATTCCTTCATGATTAATACTCATGATAACAATCATATATCAGTACCATGTAATACAAGGGTTTTCTTATTATATTTATAACTCATCAAAATGTATTTGAACTTCACATAGGATTACTCTGTGTTAAAACTTCACATAGCATCATCATGTATTAGGGTTTCACATAGCATTACCCTATTTTAGGGTTTCACATAGCATTACCCTGTATTAGGGTTTCACATAGCATTACCCTATTTTAGGGTTTCACATAGCATTACCCTATTTTAGGGTTTCACATAGCATTACCCTATATTAGGGTTTCACATAGCATTACCCTGTATTAGGGTTTCACATTAATAACCATATAGGTTCTCAAGATCATTTTATTAATGATAAATTCCTATTTCATTGCTTCACATAGCTAGGAATCAATATGGATAACAAAAGTTTTCTATCATACTTATTTATCTTCATCATTCATCATTAAATGAAGTATCAATCAAGAAGTATGAGTTTCTCTCTCATCTTTACCAGAATATGATTGTATCATAGTTTATTGGTTTGGATTAACCTTTTCATAAGGCATGTTAGCCTACACTTATTAAAGTACATTACATCTCAATGTAACAATTGACATGACACATCTTATGGGTCACTCATCCAATTATATTGGACTTATAACACATCAAGGTATATTAGTATTGGGGTGTTTGATGTGATATCTATCATATGTTGATGTATCACTTCCCTCAACACCTTCATCTTACTTGAGTTCATCCACTTAGCTAGTATATGGGTATTTCCCATCCTAATACTTTATGTACCAGTTCATCTCATTTATCATGTAATGTGTTGGTCATGAGTCACTTATTTAGAATATACAACCATTACCAATGAAATGGACTCACTCTTGAGTCAGGAACTATTGGTGTAAGGATATTCATTATCAACCCCTCTAGGCATTACATTTGTCAATATATTAATCACTATTCCATTATTAGGAATAGGATTCTCCATATTTCTAATTTGAGGTTTCAGATAGCATTTTCCATACATTATATGGATTTCACATATTATTGCTCTTCATTAGAGATTCACATAATCACCCTTCTATATCATGGTTTCATCTAGTATTATGTGAAATTAAGATTTCACAATACATAACCCAGTGATTGGGCTTCACAGAGCATTAGTAGCACTACCCTATATTAGTGTTTCATGCACCTTTACCCCATTTTAGGGATTAGGTTTACCATTCACATCCAAGTAAGGTTTCTCATACCTCATACCCAAATTAGGGTTAGGATGTACAATTCCCATTAAATTAGGGTTTCTTACATTGTTATACTAAGTTAGGGTTACATAATCACCCTAAATTATGATTTCACTGACCTTTTCCCTAAATCAGGGTTTCACATAACCTTTCCCTAAATTAGGGTCAAGGTACATCAATCTTATCATTGAGGATTTCATGATCTCATTATTATGGATCAAACCCTGATTACATATTTATTCATAATGAGAGAATTAGGGCTTATTAAGTAAGCCATCATCTCTCCCATTCTCTCTCCCTCTCATCCTTTCTAGGATGTTAAATACTCCAAGATTGATCTAGGTCAACTCTTCACTTGAGTAGACATAGTTAGGGTTAACCTTCATTATCATCATTGGTCTACATCATTAATAATCAAATAGCTAATTGACATGTGATCATATTAGACGTCCAAATGGTTTAACCTATTTGAATTGCAAAAGGGCTTGGTCACTTAGACCTCAAATAGTCTTGTTTACTTAGACCTCAAATGGTCTTGACCAATTAGGTTCAAACGGTTTGAAAACTGTTTAGCAAAGTAGGTGCTTGAAACCGTTTATACCAAACAACTTGAAACAGAATGACTTGAGTCTGCAAATGATTTGAGACCGTTTGGACTCAAACGGTCTTGAGACCGTTTGGTCCCAAACAGTCTTGATACTATTTGGACTCAAACGGTCTTAAGAACGTTTGGTCCAAACCCTCTCAAAACCAAATGGACCACAAAGGGTCTTCAACTTTTAATCGATTCAAGGTTCCAATCAATGAACCAACTATCAATTGGACCATTAATTTATTATTCAATTGATCCACTGAATAACCATTGAATTGGAACTTCAATTAGGGTTTTGAACCCAATTGAACTAGGGTTGATAATTAAGAACCATCACTTAGGGTTTTGGAATCGAGGATCCATCAATGATTAACATTGTGGAACCAATTCAATTGAAATCAGTGGACCATCTTCATTACATGATATGACCTAACCTCAAACGGTCTTGAGGTCATTTGGATGACCTTTAAATGGTCTTGAGACCGTTTTCCCAATCCATCATTGAAATCTATGGAAATCAATTAGGGTTTGCATCATTGAATCAATCATCACTTGAGCTATTGATTGTAATTCAATTTAATATCTTTGGGTCTTCAAATACTCAACCATACTCAACCCTAGACCTCCAAATGGTATTGATTGACCTCCAAACGGTCTTGAGACCGTTTGTGTGATTCCAAAACAATTTTGAAACTGTTTGGGTCAATCAACCCAAAACATAAACTTAATCAATTGCAAAATCAGCACTTAGCCGATTATGGTTTCTATTTGATAGTTTGTCCATAAGTTGAATCAATCATTTGGAGCCATTGGATCATCATCCAACACATACTAGGGTTCAGACCTAAAATGGTCAACCCATCCAAATGGTCAACCCCTCTAAACGGTTTGGGGTGCAAGTCTCCAAACAGTTTGGAAATTGTTTGGTCTCCAAACAGTTTGGTGAAATCGTTTGGACCAAACCATTGAAATTGTTTGCCATAAATATTTGTAGAGATGTGTTCTTATTATGATGTCATCATCATCAAGCTCCAAACCCATGAAAACGTTCTATGATTTCATGGTTATTGCATCAATCAACCAAGATAAATTTTGGAAATGAAGAAAGCATCAACAATTGATAAGGAATTGAATGCAATAATAATTTCAAGGGTTCAAGTTATAAAACCCGCCTCCAATTGAGCTCCAAAGCTTCAAGATCATGTCAACAATGGAGGATGCAACTCCGTTCACTATCCCAAGGCTCGTCCTCAAGCTTTGAGTGAAAAGGAATGGTTAGAATTGAAGAGGGGATCGAGATACAAAGAATTCATGCATTGATTTTTTATTTCCACCATAGAATCAAGGTGAATGAAGGTCAAGAAGCTTACCAACAGGTTGGGGGTCGTCCTACTATTTCTAAAAGCTCCTTTGGTCGTTTTCCAAGCAAGGGAAAGAAGTGGAAACAGAAAAGCCTTTGTTTTGGCTTGTAAAGGGTCTTTTATAAGAATTTCAAGGAGAGAGAAAATGCCTTATGAAAATTCATTTAATCCCAAAAATAGTTCCGCCTATTCCCCCTCAACTTATTGGATCCGAGGATATCTTGTTTTCCTCTTGTTCCTCTCAATTATCCATGATTTAAAGAAAAGCAAATTAAGCACCTCAATTCATATTATACTAATATCCATAAGTGAGTGGATATTTCTTTTCCTTATAATAAGGTGAGTGAGTTATCCCTTTCCCTTGGATATTTTCGTGGTCTAGCAAAGGAACAAAGGTTTTCACACTTGAGAAAATTCAACCATCTCGTTTTTGGTTGAAGGCCCTTCAATTATTTTATTTATTTTTGAATTAAATGGAAGTAAAGTTCCAATTATGCTTAAATCTTGATTATTTTAATATCAAGATTCTCTCTCCTCCAAAATGATTCTACTGAGGAGCCCCTCTCATTTTTTTACCTAAACATGATGCCAAGATACATTAGGGACCTTATTGAATTGGTAATTTTTATATTGAACCCTGGGTATTGGGTAAATTGCATATTACACCAAAACTAGGTTTTAATGCACAAACATTGCTCAACATGCTCTTTCTTGGTATTCAGGCTATCACAAGCCATACCTATGCATCATATTCATTCTCATAATGCTTCAACACATGAGGAAAATTGTATCATGTACAATTTGCAAGTTAACCCCTCAACTTGGGTAATTTTCACTTTAATCCAAAACTAACAAAACATTATTTCAACATTATTTAAAAGGGACTGGAATTGAAATATAAGTTCCTCTTGAGACATAAATACTTTTATAGAGATAAGAGAGAGACTATAATAAACTTCATTAAGAAAAACATCTAGGGTTAAGGATAACCCAGGTTAGGGATGTTACAAGAAGACTCACTAAGCTTTGGGGGAATATGTGTTATGCCTTACACATAGAGGCTTGTATGTTTGGCTCTAATAGAATTTGTCATGGAACTATTTGTTACCCTCATCCCACCCCCACTAACTACAAAGTTAGTGGAAATAGGGTTGGGCACCCATCCATATAATGGCACAATAATTTCACATAGGCAATATTTGTGTAAAAGTTGTAACAACAAGAGATAACAAGATACAAAACATGGAGACAAGAGATATGTACCCATTTATATGTTCAAGTAAACTAATTGGCAATTCATATTAGAGATTATAGTCTTTGGTACAACAAATATTAATTTGGAAACTACAAATTCAATAAACAAAATATATCAATGTGAGTGCATTGAGTACGCTATAGAAAACATAGAGCCACAATTTAAGAGTACTATAAAAGTTTCTTGGATAGGAACATGATAATTAACAAGAACAAGAAGCAATATGATAATACTTAATGACTTTCATCTATACCAAATATTTTATAGGTTTCTTTATCCATTATATCAACATTAGGTTGCATAGTGGACTTCTCTATATTATGTTCAAGATTTGTCAACATACTATAACCAAACATGAATGTAGTATTCATAGGAACAATAGCTCAACCAAGTAATTATCTAGCCAAGCGTTCATACAAGCATACATAAAACCAAGGCAATAATACATTTGGGTCAAGAGATTAAGCATACCTTGTGAGATGATTACAAGTCATAAACCATGAGTAGATTTCTAGAAAATGTCCACCCAAAGGGGACCTAAGATATACAAGACATAATAGAGTAGTATTAGATCAATATGAATTGATAATCTGAGAATTATATGAGTAATTAGGAGCTTTCCCTAGATCTAGGTTTCACATACTTCAAACATAGTTTTCAAGGTTCCCAACATGCATGCAATGATTCAACATTGTTCAACTGTCATACCAACACCTTAGGCCTAGTTGTTACATCCACATTGTGAGTAAGATTAAAAGAAGATAACCACTGATTTGGTTATAATGGGTAAATGATAGATCAAATTATCATCATGTTATATTCATCCAAGATCATAATTTGTCATGTTAGATCCAGTTCATGCAATTTGGTAATGTTTCCAAGTCATACTAGCATTAAGACTATTGGATATATCAAGTTGGTATTGATACTGCAAGGGTGATGAATACATTGATTTAAAAAAGGTAGAGTATTGGTTTAGCATAAGAGTCATGTGTCATTCTATGGAAGCTAACTTGGTCTACTTTGTCATTTTAGAGCATAAAAGTGAGTACTTGAGATCTTATAAGGAAATTATAGCTTACTTTCACAAGATCTTGGTTCAATTGGTTACTAGACAAAATATAAGTTATTGATTTCAAAGTTCAACCATTTAAATTGACTAATTAGGTCTAAGACTTCACATAAGATCAAGTTATATCATTAAGTACATATATGAACCATTTTAGGTCATTCAAACAACATTAGGTTACATTGGTGTTCAAAGATAAACCAAGTTTGAATCTTGATGCATGAGAGGACTGACCTAGTGACTTTGGGCCCTTTCTACACACGCTACTTCTGGTAGCTGGTGACCGCTCGTGGGAAGTGGCCATCACCATGGGGACATCACCCACCATGGCACAAACTCTCTCTTACTGCATCTCCAACATTATCCGATGACTTGTGGGTGCCGACCCCGGTCGCACACCTCTCCTTGACTTCGTCACATGCGAAAAGATGGGACATATTGATTCCATTCATTTTCTTCCCACTCTAGATCTTAAGGTTGTCGATGGATCCCCCTTGTGGCATCTTGGCCACACGGAAGGCTAGAGCCGCCACAATAGTAGGCCTCCAACACTTCTTGGCCAACCGACAATGGGGTGCATGGAGGAATGTGAGGTGGTCGGCTGTGGTCAACAGAGCATGCCAAGTTCATTTGTGGCTTGATAACATGCTTTTGTGGCTTAATGGAGAAATGTCCAAAGTGGATATGGTGGCAACTACCTTAGCTAGGGGATAAGAGGAAGGAGAGGAAGAGGGGGATTTAGGGCACC
The DNA here is from genome assembly GCA_963693085.1 of Alisma plantago-aquatica. NCBI lineage: Eukaryota > Viridiplantae > Streptophyta > Magnoliopsida > Alismatales > Alismataceae > Alisma > Alisma plantago-aquatica. The sequence goes on along the minus strand of OY856409.1, from coordinate 1,147,898,000 downwards.
AAATAGAGGGAAAACAAGGGTAAGAGATCAAAAATGAAGTATACAAATATCTAGGCTAGCCAAAACTGCCCAAAGGAATCTAGAAGAGGTTATATTGGTTGCCCATAATGCAACTACTATAGTAGTATGAATAGAGATTGAAGATGATTATCAGTCATAGGATTAGGGGTGAAATCTATGGTTCACGAACCAAGACTCAAAGTTCATCAAAAAACTAACAAAGTAGATCACTGATGTGTCTAAGTGAAATAAAAGGAGGGGAACCCACTTTTGGTCAATATGCTCCCCACATTGGACCCAATTTAGGCTTAAAACAAGCTAAATTGATGTGAAAAGAAAGATTAAAATAACAAAGTTCAAATGGCCATATCTTTCGATTTATGGCTCTGATTAAGGCAATTTTTGGGCCATTGAATCCAAAATCGAATATTAATCATCATGAAATGCATTTCATAGAAATAGGTGTTCATTTATATGGTTCAATGTTGATTGCAAGTTGATCATGAAACTTACTCTAAGGCTCAATTTAGAGTCACATATATGTATAAAGTGATATTTAATCAAAATGAATCCATCAATTGAGCAGAAAGAGACTCAAAGTCATAAAATTGAGGGTTAGGATGGTTATCAATTTCAATAGAGAATGTAATGAGTTAGTACGTACATAAATCGAATGAGATAAAATGCAGGTTATCATAATGATATCCCGATGAGGGAAAACAAGTAGGGGTTCACCATTCTCATTTCTGGAAACGTCGTTGGGTGCAAGGTCACTGACAATCTCAGTGAGTTCCTTCTATCGTCCTATCCAGAGACCATCCAGTGTATGACCTTGCCGAACTATGGGTTTAGGACTGCAAGCATTTCTGGGGTCATTCTTGAATTCAGCTTTCATCATTGGCTTACACTTAGGGTTAGGACTATCTTCATGGTTCAGGATGTCAAAGAGGGTAACTTTGGGCTCAGATATCCCTTAGTAGTGGCCTTCTTTGGCCTCTTCTATTTCTTGGAAGTATCATCTTCCATCATCCCCCTGGGAGACAACCTCTTCTAGTAGGAGGGCCTTCCCTATTGGTAGTCAAGGATGATAGTGATATTGGTGCGGGCCATGTTGTTTCACATAAGATAACTTTATCAACCTCAATTTTAGACCTAGGATATAAACACATCATAAAATTATGTCCATGACATCTTCTTTATGTTCTCTTTATTATTGGGTGGAGGATGCCTTAATCAATAATATCCATAACCCTAGTACCCATAAAGAGATCAAGAGAGAAGTTATAGGTACCTAGGGTTCAGTGAGTGAAACAAGGGTTAGAGGAGGATTAAATTAGATGTGAAATCCTAGAGATATTTTATTTCGAGTGAAATCCTATGACCTTTTCTAGCCCGGATGCACATGTTCAGGAGTCCACGTAAGCTGACTAGTGATGCAGAGGAAAGACTTGCTAGCCCCCCGGATCATGGTCCTCTACAGACACCATCGTATTTGTAAAACACACTAATAAATCCCTTGGGTTCTGCATAATCCTAAACATTTAATCATTATTAGAGGTTATATAGTAAACCAGACTTTGAGTACAAAATGTAAGGACCCCTCCCCTTTTGTTTCCTATTCAGGTACACTGTGAGGGAAAGGGACATTACCATATATACATGATCGATGGTTTGTCAAATAACCAGAAATGGTTAATAAATTTCACTAAAAGGGAAAAGAGTTTGAACAGTATAAAAGTTACACTCTCCACTAAAGAGTTCCATGATATGGATTTCTAATGCTTTCAACATGAAGTAAAGACCAAATAACTACATCCTTTAGGATTATATCAAATCTTTCCTTTTAGTGCCTTCTTCTCTGGGTGTCCATCTTTCATCATTAAGTGTAGGATATGAGAAAATTATCCTAAAATTCTGAGAAACAAAACTCAGTTAGTATAACAAGTTATACTGGTATGTGGGGGAAACAAATATTTGCATCTAGTTGTGACAAGATATTCACATCAATTTTTGTTATAGAATCAGAATTAACATTTTCATCATAACTTCATAACACATTTTTACTCAACCTCCAGGATACCCTCTCTTAGGGTCTTGTCCCTACAGTCGACATTAGGCCACCTTCTCAATCTCAAGCTAGGTTCCATGTTTGTAGGCCACCTTCTCAATCTGGATCTAAGTGCCATTATGGTCTTTTGAATCTAGGGTCAAACCTCATATGACCTTGGCATTAGGCCACCTTCTCAATATGAAGCTAGGTGCCATATTTCCTTCCCAATTTGAGGCATGTTCTAAGTCATCTCTATAACTCTATCTTTCTTTCTATTCTCAGACTTCTGTAGTTGGTATGATGAGTTCGAGCATGTTATAAGGATATGATATGATATCCATAGTGACTTTATAGATTGTAGGAACTAAATAAACAAGAAATCATTATTTGCATTGAATGCAGAAAACCTCAAAACATTTCAACAATCTAATGTGGGTAGTCACAGACGTCACCACATACCTTTCTGAAGAGTACTTCACATCCAAGCAAAAGATAATAAGAGCATCCAATCAAGCAGCCACCATGAAATTAAAGCATAATACCCATGCACTATTATTTTATCCAAAATCTATGATCAAGACTGACTTGAGGTCCAAGTTAGCATTTCATTGGGGTTTTCTCTTCGTAAACCCTAATAATTTCTTTTCATGCATTTTTGGCATACAAACCATAATCTTGTCATTATTTGCACTTTTAATATGTAGGAAACCCTAATTCATCAAATCATGGGTTGTTAATCTCAAATTAGATCCTAGTTGTCCTTTTTATCCAAAAACATCAATCTTAGATTATTAAGATCAGTATATCATATTAAGATCATCAAAACCTAGAAATTAGGATTCTTATGCATTAAACAAATTAAAGATGGAAACTTTGGGTACTTTTAGAATTAGACGCAGATCAACGTCTTGAAAATACTTTTAATAGATTCCTTGCATTTTATTATAAAATTCCATATATTACTTGTCTTAATCCAACTTACCAATTAATTGTTATAATTTGTCTAAGTTAAATACCTTTTTACCAATGGGTTAAAGCCACGTCAACAATTGAATTCATATCCTTGGATTTACTTGTGGCTCTAGGCTTAGCTCCTTAAATTCAAACTGACGTTCAAACCCAAGGCTCAGGTGGTCACCTCACCAATGATCATAATAGGAAAAAGATTAAAATGAAAATATGATACTGGCAATTAAGGGACTATTTATTCATTCCTATAAAGATTCACAACCATATCACTCCATAAGAATATATCAGATCATTCGAATAACCACGTATAAACAGAGAGAAGACATTGTTTCGATGAAGAAATAGAACTAACTGTATTGAATAGAACCACGGTAAGGGGATACTCCCCATGCCCTAGAAAAATCTACTCAGACATAACGATACTAGAGGAAATGCAAACTAAAATCACTACTACAGAAATGGCTTATAACGTCACATTTAGCGGCGTCAGTTGTTTACAATAAAATGATGCCTAAACCCTACAGCGTCAGTTTAATACACAAACTGACATATATATGTGATGAGCGCCCAGACACGGGTATCACTTTTAATTTAGCATCGGTTCCTTAATAAACAACTGACGCCTAAAATCGACCGCCAAATCCAAATTTTCCAGTGGAAAAAAATTCCTCCAAAATGTAACATATGGCATCAGTTGTTGACTAATTAACCGACGACTAAAGTTTATGGCGCGACAAAAATTGGCCACAATTTTATCGTCGGTTGTCGTTCGATAACTGACGTCGATGTGTTGTCCCGCGCTGTCTGCACGATTATTTTCACCCCCCCTTTCGGCGTCGGTTTTCTAAGGCAACCGAAGACTATGGTCAGAATTTGAGAACATTTTTTTGTCAGACTATGTAGATAGACGTCAGTTTTTTGAGTAGAAACTGACGACTATAACTGAGCATAGGTGTCGGTTTTTTAGTCATAATCTACGGCTATTTTTATTAGCGTCAGATTTTTTGAATACCCGACGCTGATGGCTAACTTATTAGAACCCGCGCAAAGATGACTCTTCTCCTTTCTCTGTTTCATTTTTGATTAAAGGTTAGGTTCTAGCCCTAGTGATTCTTCCCCCTGATCCCTCCTCCTTGTGTGCCACTGCCGCCCTTCTCCCTACTTGCCATCATCGGTCACCCTCTCTCTACTCGCCACCACCGTCGGCCACCCTCTCTCTTCTCGCCGCCACCGGCCGCACTCTCTCTACTCGTCCTAGCTGCTTGGCCTGCTCCCTGCCCTCCGACGTCCTCCTCGGCCTATGCCTGGTCAACACCTGGTCGTCCTCCTCGACCTTCTCCACATATCATTTTGAAGGCTTAACATCCTTTGCAAAATGGATGAGAAATCAATATGTATCCATCATGAGCTTAAGGGAATCTCATTTCATTTTTAGGGCTTAACATCCCTTCTAAAATGGATGAGAAATCAATACACATATGCCATGAACTTAAAAGGAACTCATATCATTTCAAGGCTTAACATCCTGTGCAAATGATTGAGAAATAAATTGAGGCTAAATTTAACAATAATTGGTTTGCATTAATACCTTACTTTAAAATTGAATATCTCTTTAAGGGGGAGCATAGCATAAAATTAAGGGGGAGAAATGAAAAGTTATACTAAATGATTATCTTGGATATCTTTTTGGAAATGACAAAGGGGGAGAAATAATATAAAAATCAAAAACATAAAATAAAATGAGTTTCATAAATATATCGGCCAGTACCCACTTGCAACACAAGAATGGCCACAAAAGGTAAACTTCAGGTATGGAACTCATATGTATATTTCGTTATTTCATATTTAGGAAATGTTTGTCATCTTCAAAAAGGGGGATATTGTTGGCTAAATTGGATATTATTATAATCCCTCTGTTTCGATGATGACAAACATTTCATTCTTGTGGATCTAACGTGCTACTTGAGTGATTGCAGGGCTTAGGTGGATGATAAACAATTGGAATATCTATATGCTAAAATTGCTTTAAGTCATGAATGATATCAAATGAAAAAAATTGTACAAATATATAATGTACAAGTACTTAGACATCATGTAAATCAAGCGTTAGATCTTCCCTAGCCAATCCAAACACTTAGATAGGTCATCTCCTTCAATAGTGTCATAACTGCACACTCATACACACACTCAATACTTATTTTAAAGTATTGAACTAGGGTCAATCTCGGTTGACAAACTTATCGACCGAGAAACTCTCGGTTGACAACCTCTTCGATTGAGAAAGAACTAGGTAGCCATTAGACACAACATACAAGGTAGTTGGTAGTTGGATAAGAACGTTATATACACTTTCTCCAGACAATCCCTCGGTTGACAAGTCCTCGACTGAGAAGGACTCTCAGTCGACCATTCTTCGACCGAGAAGTGTTATGTCTGCAATTTTCAGAGTTAATTAACTAGCCATTACTAAAGCAACTAATGTGTACCTAACGGCTAGTTAAGCACTTAGAACCCCCTAGAAAGTGTCTAGAACATCCTTAAGCACTTATAGGCCATTCCTATAAATATGACATGCCTTAGGACACCCCAACATACACTTGAGAAATATTTGAGCTTACATACTTGCAATTGGTAATATGTTTTGCACAATTGAGCAACACTTGCATTGGCTACTCTTTTCCCTTGCTCCAAATTCGTTTCCTATAGGCTAGCATATACTATCCACTAAACCTACACTTCCATACTCATTGGTTAGGAGATCAATACACTTGATATAGGAAAATCAAGCCTTGTGCTTCAAAGTGGTAATTGTAATTTTCATTTCCTTTCTTGTTCTTTCTTATTGCTTGTACTCTCCTTGCTACTCCTAGGGTTGGAGGCTGCGGATTGGAGAGGGTTTGATCTTCTTAGTGAAGAAGGAGATCTTTGGACTACTTCTAGACGGCTGTCTCAATGGGAAGCTACTTCAAGAGGAAGGCTACTTCAAGGGGGAGCCTGGACTTACTTCAAGAAGGCTGCTTCAAGGTTGGTGAGACTACTTCAAGGTGAAGGTTGTCCAAAGGGTGTAGAAAGTATTGTAATTTTATGTAAAGTCCTTGAGAGGTAATAAAATTTAATACTTTCAAAATCCCGGTTGGGTAAGCAACCGGGTAGTGGATTAACTGCCTTAGTATTTGCTAAGGTTGGAACCACTCTAAACACCTTGTCTCCTTGTTATTATTTCAATTGTGGTTGTTTGAGTTAAATTATTATAAAATAATCATAAAACCCTTTTCACCCCCCCTCTAGAGGTTTTTCACTACTCCCTACCCTCTTCCGCCCAAGGCCATCACCTGCTCATCCTCCTCTTCCTCCACCTGCTCCCTGCCCTCCTCCACCCAAGGTCACCCCCCCTCATTTCTATATCATTATTTTCTTCTCTTCCATCATTTGTTAGACATAGTTGTGGTGATGCTAACTAGTCCACACTACACATCACTTGCTAGCAACTTGGGCCTCCTTGCTTTTGATCATATTACTAGCATTAAGATCATAGTAAGATGTCCATGGTTTCAAAACACTAAATCATCTCTTGTTTGTATTTATTTATGTACTAATTCAAGAATTAATTGATCATCTACTAATTTATATTAGTTTATCAACATATTTGTATTTATTCATCTACTTATTTGTATTTTTTTATCTACTACTTTTTATTTAGTTATTTACTCATTTGAATTTATTTGTGTACTACTTTTGAAATTATATAATCATCTAGTGATGTAACTTTATCACAGGCTCATTATGAAACATTAGATCTAGATCTTAAGGTATCTCTACCATCCTAACTATGAAATTGGTAACTTGTTTCCTTGTTGAGTGTATTGAGAATACTAATCACCCTTCTTGGTTAATAATGAGCTCTAATGCACACACGTGACATTCTTGGAATGTAAATGATGAACTTTTCCCTAATTTGCCAATCATGCTTCTAAAGAAATCAATAATCACCCTAACTTAAAGAACTAGAATATGCATGATGAAACTAGGATTGTAGGTATAAGAATGACAACACATGTATTTGTTGGCCTAGAAACCCATCCAAGATTTACTCATTAGGAGTAAATCTTAGATAGTCTTCGATTTTGATATGTTCTTGAACACCTAATCTCACATAGGATGTAAATGTATAATGTGTATTGGGTTTTCAAGAAAATTTTAGTAGCATTTTACCGTTTGTTCTCTAAGTACATATGTACTTGGAGAATAGAGGGAAATGTTTCCGAAATTTTCTTGAAAACCCAATACACATTATACACTTACTAGTGAGATTAGGTGTTCAAGAATGGGATAGGTGGTACACATTTATTATATATAAGAATGACAACACATGTATTTGTTAGCCTAGAAACCCGTCCAAGATTTACTCATTCAGAGTAAATCTTGGATAGTCCCCGGTTTTGGACTGTTCTTGAACACTTAATCTCACATAGGATGTTTTAACCATTAATTATATATAAGACCTTAAACCCTAAAGTTTTAACCATGCATAAACCCTAAAGGTCACTTGTATATTTTACATAGCATCTATGAAGTGAGTGTTTATATCGAGGAACATACAATTTCATCAAGAGACAATATCTTCGATCCAATTCAATGTGGCTTGCTAGAGAGCATAACAAGACATTTATTAAGTGGTTTGAAGATAAAGTCTTACATCAACTATCTCAAACAACAGTTAATCTTACTAAAACCATCAAATGCCTCACCTTTAAACCAAAATTGAATGTTATGTCTTATGAAGGGTTTGACATAAATAGATTCTCATATTACACAAAGCATCAAGATGATAAGTGTGTCGTCCAAAATAGTGGGGTCACCCTTCAAACATCTACATTGTTTCTTGAAAGTGCAAAGGATAAGAGTCCACATGAAGCTAAAATGTCATATTACGGTGTCATTGAAGACATTTGGGAGTTTGACTATGTAGATTTTAGAATTCCGCTCTTTAAATGTAATTTGGTTGACAATAACAAAGGAGTTATAGTGGAAGAATTGGGTTTCAAATTAGTGAACTTTGAAAAGATTGGCAAGAAGGGTGAACCATTCATATTGGCATCACATGCAAAACAAGTATTTTATATCGATGATCCTGTAAATGATAAATGGTCAGTTGTTCTGCATGGTAAAAGATAGTTCATTGAAGATCCTATAGATGAAGAAGAGTACTATGATAAGTATGATGACTCCAATCCATTCTCAGTTGGGTTGCCAACACCGCCAAACATTGAATCTGGGGATCACAATGACTTGTATGTTTGTGGGGATCACAATGAAGGATTCTTAATTGATAAAAGATCACAATTTTAGAGGCATGCATGTTTTTATTTTTTATATGTTTTATTTTTGTGAATGTGAACTTTACAATGTGAACTTTACAATGTGAATGTGGACTTTACAATGCAAATTACTTTACAATGTGAATTACTTTACAATGTGAATGTATACTTTACAATGTGAACTTTACAATGTGAAATTTATAATTTGAATGTGAACTTTCAGATGGATGAGCATTCCCATGATGATCGTGTTGATGATCACCGTGAGAGTGAGGATGTGCCTACTCCGCCTGACAATGTAAGTTTTAAGAATATATCCATGAAGTTTCTATCTATATGTTCATTTATAATTATATCATGTAAGTGTGTTTTTTATCAAATTTTAGGTTGGTGATGTACCCTATGAAGAAATTACTGCTCTTGATGAGCAGCAAAAAGAAAATTGAGATAGTGAGGGGCATCACAATGATGAACAAGTTACTACAACAAAGGTGCAATGGACCCAAATTGGCCGTGGATTTCGATCATGTAGGAAATCCATATGGAGTGAACCACAACTCATTTATTTCGTATCTTGGGGTTCTTACTCACAACCATTGCATTTCTAACCTAGAATCATGGAATAAAGTTCCTAAGGGGAAGAAATACTATGGAAGGAACTATGCGTGAGTTATTATTATTTGTAATTTTATTTGTGTAGATTACAAATTTTTAGGATACTAGTTAATAGAAATTCTATTTAATTTGCAGAGCATATTTGACCTGGATGAAAAGCTGCATCGTAAATGTGTGATGCAATATTGTGGGAGGGTCCTAAGGAACTATAGGACCAATCTCACCCAAGATTACATACGCGATGCTGAGAAGAGGTTCTTGATTGATTTCCAATTCTAGACATTGATCACTATTTGACTAACTCTACACTAATAATTTTTGTTTGTGTTCTCTTTAAAAAATAAATTTAGGCAGAAGGAAGCCCCAAAGCAATGGAACTACCTAGACCCCAAAGACTGGGAGGAGTTTGTTACTCAAAGAAAAATGGATGAATTCAAGGTATTAAGTGCCACTCCCAATTTAATTAATATGTGTTCTTATGTATTCACCTATTCAAGATTAACCTTTAGTGTTACTAACCAAATCACTGTTCTAACTAACTAGGCTATCAACGATGCTCAACAAGCAAGGCGTGCACTAAATGTGCACAACCACACAATGGGTCCAAGAGGATATGCAGGCATTTGCTAAAGACTACAGGTTGAGTCTGCTCAACCTGCTACTACTCAGGAGACTGCAGAGTCCTCTACTACTTCTCCCGCACCTCTGCCTCTCCATGCTATGTGGATAGCTGGGAGGCAAAACAAGGAGACATACTGAAGCCCACAACTACTGAGGCGGCTGCAAAAATGGTAAAAATCAACTCTTAGAGAAATCAATCGATATTGATTATTGTTATGTTTACTTACTAATTTTTGTTGATGGTGATTAGCGGGACCTGCACGAGCAGAGGAAGGAACGCAAGTTCATCCCTCAGGGCACAAGGAATGAACTGACAGTTGCTTTGGGTAACCCAGAGCATCCTGGACGTGTTAGGGGTGCAGGCACTGGTGTGGGCATCAAAGCATTCTTTGGGCCATCCCAGCACAAACCTGTCCCAAAAGTATGACTTTCACAAGATGAGGTAACCTATTCTTATTTTAGAATGTTACTGTGAAAGGGAATTCAATAATCAAAAGCTAGCGTTTCTTTTATCCTTGTATAGGTAGATGCATTAATTGAAAGGAGACTCAAGGAAGCACTTCATAAGAGACTCCATGACGCAATTAGCAAGTGGCAGACGTCTCAGACGACCACTCAGATAGTACCTATGATGTGTCACGCTTCTCCTACTACTCCTACTGTAGATGTTGGGAGTCATCCTATAGACCCACCACCTACCACGTTGTCTGTAAGTATTTTTATGACATAGTAACTAGTCTTTTCAAGATGATATGTTTGTGTATATATGCATATAACATTCTTTACGTAAATTTGTAGGGGTTGAAGCCATGCTGACTAAAAAGTCAAGAATATATTGTTTCAGAGGCGTTGGCTTACCCACCCCTTAAAGGGTGCATGTTTCATGGGTATCCAGTACCAGATGGTGTGGTACGTGTGAGCCCGATACATGTACTCCCCGACTGAAGGGATCTTGCACTACCTCATGCACACCCAGATGCTAAACCACTTGGTGAGGCAGTAGGTGGAGTGATACTGTGGCCCAAAGTGGATGTCCTCTATACTAATATTGTATGATAAATTTCCATTATGTTAATTTGTTAGTGTATATATGAGTCAATTGATCTGAAATTATATTTACAGGTCAAAAAGATGAGACCCACTACATCTCGGCCTCCACCTTCTCGACTACTAAGTTGGCTTCCAAGGGACCTACACACCTCGATAGGTCCTAATTGTAGGGGTGTGGTAGTATGGATCGACGAACATGATCTAAATTGCCCTATATATGTTACTATTCCGGAGGATGCTACAGGTAAATCATACGATAACAATATATTTATACAAGTTTAGCATACATATTAATGCATACGTAATACAATTTTTGCATATGTATTAATGCATAGGAATTAATGCATGTCAATCATACGAAAACAAGATATTTATACAAGATGTTTCAGAGTTGTTTCGTTATGATTGGCTGAACACATCTATGATAGAGTTGTGGATATGGTGAGATCTTGTTTATACATCAATATACCTTGTTATATATATGGTGATCTGGTTTCTAATATATTAATGCATATGTAATACATGTTTTGCAGCCACTGACACACAATATGTACAGATTTTGGGTTTTCCCATGTGGGATTTTTGGTTCCATGTTTGATTAGTCTTGTAGATGCAGACCCTTCTTTAATTACTTCATACTGCTGTGATGCTTTTCAATATTTTTTTAAAAATAATAATACGGTGATAATAGATCCATTCAATTTTGAGTATGTTTACTTTGCTTATAATTTGGACTTAAGAAAATTACATTTTTATTGTGGGTTTTGAGTTATTAATTTTCTACTTGCTTACCTGTAGTGGTAAACATTGGGAGTTACTAGTTATTGTCCCCAAGACGTTCACTGTCTATTATCTAGATCCTGTGGGGAATGAGTTGAATACATTATATGGACATGCAATTAAAAGGCCATTTTTCTCGTGAGAAATTTCATGTTTTTATATCCATTAACATATGTTACTACATTACTATTTAATTATGCAATTTAATGTGGTACATGAACATATGTAGGGATTTACAAGAGTAAAAAAAGTTGGAGGAAAGGTCCCCAGGAAAAAGAATTTGTCACTAATTTGGGAGAATGTGAAAGTAATTTACTGACTCCAATGTATATATTATTTATGTGAACTGTTCTTATTTGTATGTTTGAATATTTTGTATGTTTCAATTTATAGTGTGCTACACACGACAATGCCTAGGCATGTGCCTACTATGTGATTTGATTTATGGTGACTAATCATCAAACATGCCGTAATGGAAATCGATACAATACAATAGGTAGTATACATAGTCTCATTAGATAATATGAAATATATCAATCTTATTATATATTATTAATTATATATATACGTCATTCTCTTTGCATGTCTTTAAAACTGCTGACTTCAGCACAGGTGGAAAGCTATTAGATGTACATACTCCCTATACGAGAGTGGAATTAGATGTTGTAAGAGAAGAATGGGCAAAATCCCTACAAAATGTGGAAATTTTTAAATATAATTTTATTGACAATGATGACAATGATGACGATGATGAATAAAGAATAATTTTGTTCTCATAATTATTTTTGTGTGAATGTGAATGACTTTTTATGAATTGTCATATGTGAGGATGTGAATGTGAGTGACTTTTTCTAATCAATACATGAATGTTTCTACATGTGTCTGAATGTGATAAAGATGAAATGAATGGAACTGAATGTGTATGTAAATAACTTTGCAGGTTTCTACATTTATCTGATCAATACATGTGTCTCATTGTGAATAACTTTGCAGGTTTGTGGCATGTTATATGGTTGATATCAATGGATGATGTAAACCTATAGTTTATAACTGAATTGTAGGTTCACCATCCTGTTGACCAGCCATACATCAGGCTTGAATAATTAATAAGAAAAAAAAGCAAATAGGCATCGATTGTTTATAAACAACCGACACCAAAATCATATAGAGTCGGTTATTAGCAAAAAACTAATGTCTTTATCCTGTCCTGGTGTCAGTTGTCGGTAAAAACTGACGCCTATTACCACGGTCATATTGGCATTGATATGGCGTCAGTTATTTGCATAAAACCGACGACTTTATCAAGATATAGTGTCAATTATATACAAGAACTTACACCGATAGTGCCCTTGCTGACACTTTATTAATGGCGGGAAGGGTAATGGCGTCAATTCTTTTAATAACTGATGTATGTAACCACTCTATAGTGTCAATTTTCTTAAATAATTGATGCCTATAGTCCCTTTGCTGGTGTGTTTTCGGTGGCGGGAAGTGTTTTGGCGTCAGTTAGGGAACCGACGCTAAAGGGGTCCACCTTTAGCGGCGCCCACTTGGGTATCGCTTGGAAATCAACACTAAATTCCTGAATTAACCGACGCTAAAGGCCTATTCCGTAGTAGTGAATGAGATCCAACATTATACAAGATGTGATCTACAACTAAAAATTGGATGCCTTGTCTTGTGGAATCCCCCCTCCTTTTATAGGGAAAGGAGGGGTGAAAACCCTAGATACAAGACTCTCTAGAAAACTCATGGATGGTGGATGAAAATTTTCTAGATCTAGTCAATAGAGGAAACAATTGATTTCCTTTAATTATGTTGACCGTTCACATTATTTTTGTTGCAAATTCCCACGACAACAATTTTGAGTGGATTTCTTTCTTGAAAAAGTCTCTAGAGAGGTCAAAATAATACAATTTTGTTTTAGGGAATTAAATTTATTTCCCCACAAATACATGTACACCCAATTTGGAGTTTGTACACAGAAGTTATGCTACTTTTATTTTTGGGTATACATAAATTTCAAGCACTACAGAATTTGTGGAAAACATATTCCAAGGGAAATTAACCATTGAAGTGATCAGACCATTTTTCTAAAAAAACCAAATACAATTAAAACACGAAAAAAAGAGAAAAATCTAAACTAATACAATTAATTACAAAATTATGAAAACAAATAACAAAACAATATTAAAAAGATATTTAAAAGATGTAAAAAGGATAAATATACATTGATGATTGACCTGTAAATTCTAATCTTGGCCCTCCTATATATAGAGGAGTAGTCAAGGCTTACAAGAGACACAACAATAAGCTCTGACCATTGTTGTCCTCTCAAAGTTGTTGTAACTTGAGATCTCATGCAAGTCTTACCTGTAAAAGCGATAGACATCAAGGGTGAGACAACAAGGGAGAGCAGTTAATGCTAGCACATTGACATCAAAGGGACAACTCCTTCTTTCTAGTTCCAAAAGAATGACAAGAGTTCTTGAAGGTCCACGTGGACTAAGTAGAGGATTTTGGCTACATCCACCTGCTAGGAGGATGTCGTCAACCATCATCCATGATGCCACACCAGGAGGCCACTACTGACAACCATCCATGTGCTTCTTGCAAAAGAAGCATGCTACTGGAATGGTAGTTGCTTAGTTGGTAGACTTGCTCCAAGACTAGGTATATGCCTTGCAACCTTCCTTCCCAATCTGTGACTATTTATGCAAATTGTTGTTTCTAGGGAATATGGCAAGAATTTTTTTTGTTTCCGCTACCATCTCTATCATCATATTTCCCTATAGTGGTATTAGAGTGATAACCTCCTATTTTAGCCGTTTATCTTAGTCTTTTTCCTTAGTTTTCCATACTCTTTTTAAGTTTAAACTATACATAATCCTAATTTTACCCCTTTTTGTAAATACACCATCAGACTAACTTTTTCCTTTTATATATGCAGAAAAAGCACAAAAAAAATCATAAAAGAATAACCCAGCCTCAAGACCGAGTGGATTCAAACGGTCCCAAGACCGCATGAAGCCAACCGGTCCCGAGACCGCATGGAGTTCAAACGGTCTCAAGACCGCATGAAGCCAACCGGTCCCGAGACCGCATGGAGTTCAAACGGTCTCAAGACCGCATGAAGCAAACCGGTCCCGAGACCGCATGGAGTTCAAATGGTCTCAAGACCGCATGAAGCCAACCGGTCCCGAGACCGCATGGAGTTCAAACGGTCTCAAGACCGCATGAAGCCAACCGGTCCTGAGACCGCATGGAGTCAAACGGTCCCAAGACCGCATGAAGCCAACCGGTCCCGAGACCGCATGGAGTTCAAATGGTCTCAAGACCTCATGAAGCCAACCGGTCCTGAGACCGCATGGAGTTCAAACGGTCTCAAGACCGCATGAAGCCAACCGGTCCCGAGACCGCATGGAGTCAAACGGTCCCAAGACCGCATGAAGCCAACCGGTCCCGAGACCGCATGGAGTCAAACGGTCCCAAGACCGCATGAAGCCAACTGGTCCCGAGACCGCATGGAGTTCAAACGGTCCCGAGACCGCATGAAGCCAACCGGTCCCGAGACCGCATGGAGTTCAAACGGTCTCAAGACCGCATGAAGCCAAACGGTCCTGAAACCGCATGGAGTTCATATGGTCTCAAGACCGTTTGAAGCCAAATGGTCTCACAGTCCAAACGGTCTTGAGGCCCCAAACGGTCTTGAGGTCCAAACGGTCTCCAAACCGTTTGGACTTCACTCAAAGCCTTTAAATAAGACCCCAAGGGTCCTCCAAAAAGGGGATCTCAGACGTCCAAAGGCTGCCCCAATCGTTCCAGAGCTCTTGCCACTTCCATCCTCCGCCCTGGGGCTATCGGTCTGAGGTCCATACTCCATCCTAAAGCTGTTTTCTCCTTCTTCGTCAAGAAGGTGGGAAGGGGAGACCTCCTCATCGTGCAACCTATGAAGACTGGTGGATTGTTGCTCTCTCTCTCCAAGGGGTTGACCTTCTTCCATCCTTGTGGGGATGATGCTCTCTCTCTCTCTTCTCGCCTCCTTCTTGGTCTTAGTCATGAGGGAGTAGTCTTCTTCACTAGGGTGTGGGGAGTAGCCCCGCTACCCATACTTTCATATCATGTAAAATGTAATCCTTAGGTTGTAATGTAGAGTTCTTATCTTTGTCGGTTCAACATCAAACGATTAATGAATACTTGTTGCTTGGTCACCAACTTGTGTTATCTTTTATCTTTTAGTATGAATTGTCTACGTTTGTACTATTAGATTCGAAACTCGTTTGCATGTTGGTTCTTGATGCATGTATCCACCATGTATCTGTTTCGGTATCTAGAAGTGTATCTCAAGAAGTGGAGTAAACTCACTATCATCCGTTGCACTTTCATACTATGAAATGGAATCAGTTGACGTATGGAAGTGCAACCTTGGTAAGTCGAGGAACACACTTTGCGAGGGGAATGATGTAAAGTAATGTGACCATTTGATCAGGAATGGCTGGCGTTGCAACATTCCCGCACTTCTCGTAGCTAGGTTATCCGAAAGGAGACTAGGTCTACAAGGATACTAACTGACCGAACTCTTTTTGCAGGTTAAGTTTTGCTTTACATGTGTTGATCGATGTGTAGTGGCAATGAAAAACCGATCACACCCTAGTGATCTTTGTCATAGTTTAACTCTTAGATTTGCTTGCTTTCTTTACTTTTCATGTTTTAGTTTAAAACCATCCAAATCCAACTTTTTGATATAAGTGCCAACTAGTGAGTAGCTAAGTGAAGTTCTATACATTTTTCATCTTGTTGCTTGTAACAAGACTGTTGTCTTTTGGGTTCAATCCTAAATCTGTACTATGATAAGGCTTCCATACTCTTATGGGGTTGGAGTTGTTATCTAAGCACCAGTTCTAGGTAAACCTAGAGAGAACATCAACTCCCTAGGGTTTTTGGTGCATCTTTGGGACTCCCATTGGAAGAGTGATCTTTTAGTGTAAGTCCCAGCTCCATCAAAAAATGGCGCCATTGCCGGGGACAACGGATCATTGTTATTTCACTTAGTACCTTTCTAGTTGGTTAGGATTTTACACTTTCTTTTTGAATCATAACTCTATATCTTCTTGAAACTTTCACATTTTCACTATTATCTAAAAGGTGTTCTCT
The DNA here is from genome assembly GCA_963693085.1 of Alisma plantago-aquatica. Classification (NCBI taxonomy): domain Eukaryota; kingdom Viridiplantae; phylum Streptophyta; class Magnoliopsida; order Alismatales; family Alismataceae; genus Alisma; species Alisma plantago-aquatica. Next base: position 1,147,881,443 of record OY856409.1, on the reverse strand, counting down.
TTTCTCTACTCAGGTAGAACACGTGCATGCAATCACCGCATAGTCACGGATTCTCCCCTGATCTGGAGTTCGACTCCGAGGTAGAGAGAAGTTTCCACCGCCGAATCCGTCTCAATCGCCAACGCGCTAGACAAATGGCTGACAAACAGCACCAAGCTGCTTTGATAATGGATAGAGTTAATGCTGCCATCGCCGCACAACGAGCACAACTTATCGCAGACACCCGTGCCCAAATACAAGCGGAGATACGAGCAGAAGAGCAAGCCCGCATAAGAGCGGAGACTGAGGCTGCTCAGCTCGAGTTACGAAACAAGCAACTGAGGGACTATGCAGTCCCAAAAAACTACGAGGACAACCACCCGATCCGGCCTCCGATCATCAACATCCCAAACTTTGAGATCCGGACCCAGTGGATCCAGATTATGCAAGGAATCTCCTTCTCTGGAGGTTCAGGAGATGATTGCATGGACCATTTGAAAAGGTTTAAGGCATTATGTTGCCTGGTTCTGCAAGCCGGTATCGCTTTCGATGCGATAATGCTCCACCTGTTCCATTTCACCTTATCTGGAAGGGCTTTGAGTTGGTACAACTCATTGGACAGAGAACCCATTATAACCACTTGGGCCCCTCTAGAGGAAAAATTCTTGGAGAAGTTCTTTCCACCCTCGCTGACCTATGAAATCAAAGGGCAGATTAATCATTTCTCCCAGCTACCCGGAGAAACCCTCGCTGAGGCATGGGAAAGATTTAAGGAACTTCTGCGCAAATGCCCTCATCATGGAATTTCATAGAATCAACTGATAGAAACTTTTTATCGGGGGGTAAGTGATGATATTAAACAATTCCTAGATTCCTCATCTGGAGGAAATTTCATGAGGAAGAACTATGAGGACGCTTGGAAGATTGTTACTTTAGGAGCTGAAAACCAGTCCAACTGGGGACGGTCAGCTGGAAAAAGTGTCCTTAAAGTTTTCAAAGCTGAAGAATCCATAGAGATGAAGGCTATAGATGAAGCCTTGCAAACTATTGTTCATAAACAACAAGCCCTCGAAGCTTCTCTTGGAGAGGTCGACAAAAAGAAAGCCCCTTTTGTACAACAAGTTAAGGCCGTCACAGGATCATGTGAGGCCTGTCATGCTTCGGACCATCCGACCCTCTCCTGGGGAATGTTGTATAACGTAATGATGGATCTGCATCGACCACCACAACCATACGAGCCCATCACTAATCAAGTCAAAGATCAGATTCCGGAACAAGTCAACTCCATCCACGCTATTCCCGGACAAGTTTACCACAACCCTAGTCAACCAAGGAATCATCCTGCGTTCCAGTATGGGAATCCTTCTGGAGCTGCGAATCCGCAACATCAGACACAGGGAGGATCTGATAGTAGGTTATCGCCTGGGTTCTCAAAAAATTTTAACCAAAATCAAGGGAACCCAAGGAACAATTTCCCTAGGGCTAACTACCCTAGAAACCAATCAGCCTATTATCCGTACACTCATCCCCCGCTTCATCCGCAGCTGCATACTCAGCAGCCTCAACAACAAAGTCTTCAGAAAAATATTACCGCACGGCCGGAAGATGAGCTATCTCTGATAAGACAAATGCTACAATCTCAGCAAACCATGTTAGCTAACCAACAAGCCCAACAAAAGGCAGTTGAAACCCAGCTTGCTCAGATTGCTGCACAGTTGAAGCCTTCGGCAGGCACTCTTGCTGGGCAGCCTGAACCAAATTCCAAGTATGCGCAAAACACACATGAACAGCTGAATGCCGTCACTACAAGGTCGGGACGCATTCTTCCTGAACCCACCAAGATCACCCTGGATGATGATGATGTGCCTATTTTTATGACAAAAGAGATTTCGCAACAAGGGATTGAGAAATCCCCCGAAGGCACAAAGGACAAAAACAAAGAGCAGGTGCCTGCAGAACCCGAGGTCCTGCAATTCAAACCAAGGATCCCGTATCCGGGTAGACTACAAGAAACAAAAATGGACGCCAGGTTTCAGAAGTTCAAGGAAGCAATGAAGAAACTGTATATTGACATCCCACTCCTTGACGCTCTGACTGAAGTACCGGCATGGGCAAAATATCTCAAAACTTTACTATCACGAAAGTATATCACCAAAGAGCAAGAGACTGTCAAGCTTGCTCAAACCACTTCTGACATAATCTTGAACAAACTACCCAAAAAGAAGAAGGACCCAGGTTCCTTCGGAATCCAATGTTGCATTGGAAACACATCTACAAAGAAAGGATTGGCTGACCTCGGGGCCAACATATCCATTATGCCCTACTCAATGTGCCAATGTCTTGGTTTCACTGACTTGCTACCTACAGCAATGACTATTCAACTAGCCGACTCCACCATTACCGCACCGTTGGGAATCATTGAAGATATCCCAGTAAGGTTAGGAAGGGATGCCTACGTTCCATGTGATTTTGTTATCATGGATATTAAAGAAGACTTGAGGTATCCGATCATTTTCGGCAGGCCTTTCCTAGCTACTGCCAGAGCACTAATCGACGTCGAAGTTGGAACCATCATTCTTAGGCTCGGAAAAGAAGCAATTCAATTCCGCGTCCTTGATAGTATGAAAGGCCCCAGCATCCAAGAAGAAGTTTTCCTTTTGGATGCAATTCAACAAATGTCGCAATTAGAAATCTCCGAGCCAATAGACGAACTTGATAATGCTCTTATCAATCCGGAAGTTGAATTTTCTGCAAATGAACTAGTCCAGCAATGCCTCCAATACTTAGAAAAGATAGAAGAAGCGCCAAAGGCTACTTTTGAAGAGCTTAAAGCCATCACTACCATTGAAGCAACAGAACCACCAAAAACCCCTGAATTGAAGACTTTACCCACAGGGCTCAAATATGTTTTCCTAGATGAGGAAGAACTATGCCCGGTTATTATCAGCTCCACCCTTACCGAAGACCAAGAAGTCAAACTTCTGGATAAACTGAGGAAGCATAAAAAGATCATTGGATATAAAATAACCGACCTCACAGGCATAAACCCGGCTCTGTGTATGCACAAGCTTCCTATGGTTGAAGAATTTAAACCCTCTCGTGAACATCAAAGAAAATTAAACCCAAACTTGAAAGAGGTAGTTCGTCTGGAAGTCCTCAAACTACTCAAAGCTGGCATGATCTATCCTATCTCTGACTCTCAGTGGGTCAGTCTAGTTCAGGTTGTTCCAAAGAAAGGGGGCACTACTGTAGTAATCAATGATAAAAATGAGCTAGTACCTACTAGGACTGTAACGAGGTGGCGAATGTGCATTGATTATAGGAAGTTGAATAAAGCTACAAGGAAAAACCACTACCCTCTGCCTTTCCTTGATGAAGTCCTAGAATGCCTGGCCCACCAAAAGTATTTCTGTTATCTCGATGGTTACTCAGGGTTTTACCAAATACCCATACACCTGGAGTACCAAGAAAAAACCACCTTCACTTGTCCCTTTGGGACATATGCTTTTAGAAGAATGCCATTCGGGCTATGTAACGCTCCTGCCACTTTCCAACGTTGCATGTCTGCTATCTTCGCCGGGTTAACTGAATCTGTTATGGAAGTCTTTATGGATGATTTCTCTGTCTACGGAGACTCCTTCGACAACTGTCTAAACAATCTTGAACGAGTTCTGCAACGCTGCGAGGAAACGAACCTTATCTTGAACTGGGAAAAATGCCATTTCATGGTAACAGAAGGTGTCGTCCTCGGACATAGGGTATGTGACAGGGGAATCGAGGTTGACAAAGCAAAGATCGATGTTATCTCAAAGTTGTCGCCTCCGAAGGACATAAGGGGAGTCCGAGCTTTCCTGGGTCATGCATGGTTTTACAGAAGATTCATTAAAGACTTCTCGAAAATAGCTAAACCCATGACCCAACTCCTAACCAAAGATGCCGATTTCATTTTCGACCAAGAATGTATGCGAAGTTTCTCCACCCTCAAAGAGGCATTAATCTCCGCACCTATCCTAAGGGCTCCAGATTGGTCGCAACCCTTCAAAATCATGTGCGACGCAAGTGATTATGCCATAGGGGTTGTTTTAGGACAACGGATCGATAAGAAACCCTATGTCATCCACTACGCATCCAAAACGCTAGACGAAGAACAGAAAAACTACACCACCATGGAAAACGAGTTTCTAGCTATCATCTACGTGTTCGAAAAATTCCGTTCCTACCTGATTGGCTCTAAAGTCATCGTCTACACTGACCATTATGCTATCCGATACCTAATCCAGAAACAGGACGCCAAACCCAGGCTTATTCGCTGGGTATTGATGATCCAAGAATTCGACCTGGAAATCAAAGATAAAAGTGGCGTGGAGAATGTTGTGGCCGATCATCTCAGTAGGATCGAAGTTGAAGAAAAAGATAAAATCCCTATCAGGGATTCTCTCCCTGATGATCAACTTATGAAGGCCACTCATAGTTTTCCTTGGTATGCTGATATCGTTAATTACCTGGCCACAAGGATTATCCACCCGTCTGCTTCATATCAGGATAAAAGGAAGTTCCTTCATGACATAAAACATTATCATTGGGACGAACCCTACTTATTCCACCTATGTGCCGACAGACTTTTTCGTCAGTGCCTGCCAGAAGAAGAAATAACCCCGGTCTTAGAACACTGCCATTCCGGACCCACGGGGGGGCATATGAGCGCCAAGAAAACCGCCATAAAAATTTTACAATCTGGTTTCTTCTGGCCCACCATATCAAAAGACTCGTATGATTTCGTGAAAGCCTGCGAAAAATGTCAATTTTCGGGCAACATATCAAAAAGGGATGAAATGCCCCTCACTATGTGGTAGGAAATTGAGCTGTTTGATGTATGGGGGGTAGACTACATGGGACCTTTCCCTTCATCATATGACTTCGCTTACATTCTGGTCGCAGTAGATTACGTCTCAAAGTGGGTCGAAGCTGTACCCACCGTATCCAACGACTCCAAACCTGTTATCAACTTGTTCAAAGATACTATTTTTCCGAGATTTGGAGTTCCAAGAACGGTCATATCGGATGGCGGGACCCATTTCCTGGAACGAAGTTTCAAAGTGTTACTGAGAAAATACGGAGTCCATCACAAAGTCGCCACGCCTTACCACCCACAAACTAGTGGCCAGGTAGAAGTATCCAATAGACAGTTAAAGGTGATTCTTGAAAAAACAGTGAATAAAAATCGCACTGATTGGTCCACCAAACTTCCTGATGCCCTTTGGGCATACCGAACTGCTTACAAAACACCAATTGGGACAACTCCGTTCCGTTTGGTGTATGGGAAGTCATGTCATCTTCCAGTCGAGCTGGAACATAAAGCCTGGTGGGCCATCAAACAACTAAACTTCGACCTTAAAAGTGTAGGGGAGAACAGACAACTCCAGCTATAGGAGTAAGAAGAACTCCGAATGACAGCATATCACAGTGCCATAATCTATAAATAGCAAACAAAAATGTGGCACGATGGACATCTTAAGAGAAAAGATATCGCCGTTGGCGACAAAGTGCTCCTATTCAATTCCAAGCTCAAATTATTCCTCAGAAAACTTCGAACAAAATGGTCTAGACCCTTCACTATAAAACATATCTACCCAACTGGAGCTGCCATTATTATCGACAACAACAGAGGAGAACGAACGGTCAACGGGCACCGTTTAAAAATATATTACACTCAGGAAGACAATATGCATCGACAAACCATCGACATCAGAGATGCGACGCCAACAACATAACAACCTTACAACTTCGTCGAGCCAGCGACGTTAAACCAAGGCGCTACTTGGGAGGCAACCCATGACTCCATGACTTAGTTTACCCACATCCCTTGTCCTAATTTCCTCTCACTCTATCACTTTGACACTCTGAGGACAGAGTGAGTGATAAGTTAGGGGGGGGGGTACATTAGACAAGGGCAAGGTATCCCCTTTTTCTTCCCTTTTTGAATAAAGTCACCTCAATTAACTCTAGAATCATGTTAGTCCCTACAAGTAAATAACACTTAGACATTTAATGGCGATTTAACAATTTCCACCCACCACTGATTCCACATTTTTGCTTCAATTCTTTATCTGACCCTCCACATGTCAAAATCAAGGCAGAAATAAGCCAAGATCTCGAGGATGAGAGGGAAATCAGGCAACTTCCAAATCAAAAAGTTTTGCAAGTGGACCACAAACCAAATAAGTGCACGTTGAAAAACTTTAAGAACAGCTTTCCTCTCTTCAAAATAAAAGAGGCTTGGCTGCCCAAAATAAATTCTCAAAAATCCCAAAACCCAAGCCTGTGAGTTATTGAATAAAAGCCGGAGAGACGAATAAAATTATGAGAGTTGTGCCACGCATAAGGATCTATACGAAGAACTGACGAAGGTCTCACCCGACCGGCACATTCCGCTGCCCTCACAAAGGCAGATGTGTCGTGCCCGGTAGTGAAACCCTAAAGTTTCCAAGTATATGAAAGGCTCATAAAGGACTCGCCTGGCCGGTACATTCAGCTGCCCTCATAAAGGCAGATGTGTCGTGCCCGGTAGTGAGATTCTAAAAAGCATAGACAGCCCCTCCCCCACTTGAAGGGGGAGCTACACTTCAAAGCCTTTAGCTAACCCTCATACCCTCTCTAGCTTCCAGTAGGTTTTTCAGAGAGGTATAAAGCTGATTAGAGTCAACAACATGCACAAAATAAGGTGGTCCCAATGCAAACTTTGAGATACGGAAAGAACCTGAGATCCAAGCAACTCTCGAACTCCGAAAGAATCAAGGCATGCAATAAGACTTGATATGATTCCAGGGGAACTCAGGTCAAGAATTGAAGCAAGAGTATGGAAATCCTAAATAAAATCGCCTCACCATTACATGTCTCAGCTCTATCTAACTTGAGGACAAGCTAGACTCTAAGTTAGGGGGGGTGATAACCTCCTATTTTAGTCGTTTATCTTAGTCTTTTTCCTTAGTTTTACATACTCTTTTTAAGTTTAAACTATACATAATCCTAATTTTACCCCTTTTTGTAAATACACCATCAGACTAACTTTTTCCTTTTATATATGCAGAAAAAGCACAAAAAAAAATCATAAAAGAATAACCCAGCCTCAAGACCGAGTGGATTCAAACGGTCCCAAGACCGCATGAAGCCAACCGGTACCGAGACCGCATGGAGTTCAAATGGTGTCAAGACCGCATGAAGCCAACCGGTCCCGAGACCGCATGGAGTTCAAATGGTCTCAAGACAGCATGAAGCCAACCGGTCCGGAGACTGCATGGAGTTCAAACGGTCTCAAGACCGCATGAAGCCAACCGGTCCCGAGACCGCATGGAGTTCAAATGGTCTCAAGACCGCATGAAGCCAACCGGTCCCGACACCGCATGGAGTCAAACGGTCCCAAGACCGCAGGAAGCCAACCGGTCCCAAGACCGCATGGAGTTCAAACGGTCTCAAGACCGCATGAAGCCAACCGGTCCCGAGACCGCATGGAGTTCAAACGGTCTCAAGACCGCATGAAGCCAACCGGTCCCGAGACCGCATTGAGTCAAACGGTCCCAAGACCGCATGAAGCCAACCGGTCCCGAGACTGCATGGAGTTCAAACGGTCCCGAGACTGCATGAAGCCAACCGGTCCCGAGACCGCATGGAGTTCAAACGGTCTCAAGACCGCATGAAGCCAAATGGTCCCGAAACCGCATGGAGTTCATACGGTCTCAAGACCGTTTGAAGCCAAACGGTCTCATAGTCCAAACGGTCTTGAGGCCCCAAACGGTCTTGAGGTCCAAACGGTCTCCAAACCATTTGGAATTCACTCAAAGCCTATAAATAAGACCCCAAGGGTCCTCCAAAAAGGGGATCTCAGACATCCAAAGGCTGCCCCAATCGTTCCAGAGCTCTTGCCACTTCCATCCTCCGCCCTGGGGCTGTCGGTCTGAGGTCCATACTCCATCCTGAAGCTGCTTTCTCCTTCTTCGTCAAGAAGGTGGGAAGGGGAGATCTCCTCATCGTGCAACCTATGAAGACTGGTGGATCGTTGCTCTCTCTCTCCAAGGGGTTGACCTTCTTCCATCCTTGTGGGGATGATGCTCTCTCTCTCTTCTCGCCTCCTTCTTGGTCTTAGTCATGAGGGAGTAGTCTTCTTCACTAGGGTGTGGGGAGTAGCCCCACTACCCATACTTTCATATCATGTAAAATGTAATCCTTAGGTTGTAATGTAGAGTTCTTATCTTTGTCGGTTCAACATAAAATGATTAATGAATACTTGTTGCTTGATCACCAACTTGTGTTATCTTTTATCTTTTAGTATGAATTGTCTACGTTTGTACTATTAGATTCGAAACTCGTTTGCATGTTGGTTCTTGATGCATGTATCCACCATGTATCTGTTTCGGTATCTAGAAGTGTATCTCAAGAAGTGGAGTAAACTCACTATCATCCGTTGCACTTTCATACTATGAAATGGAATCAGTTGACGTATGGAAGTGCAACCTTGGTAAGTCGAGGAACACACTTTGCGAGGGGAATGATGTAAAGTAATGTGACCATTTGATCGGGAATGGTTGGCGTTGCAACATTCCCACACTTCTCGTAGCTAGGTTATCCGAAAGGAGACTAGGTCTACAAGGATACTAACTGACCGAACTCTTTTTGTAGGTTAAGTTTTGCTTTACATGTGATGATCGATGTGTAGTGGTGGTGAAAAACCGATCACACCCTAGTGATCTTTGTCATAGTTTAACTCTTAGATTTGCTTGCTTTCTTTACTTTTCATGTTTTAGTTTAAAACCATCAAAATCCAACTTTTCGATATAAGTGCCAACTAGTGAGTAGCTATGTGAAGTTCTATACGTTTTTCATCTTGTTGCTTGCAACAAGACCGTTGTCTTTTGGGTTCGATCCTAAATCTGTACTATGATAAGGCTTCCATACTCTTATGGGGTTGGAGTTGTTATCTAAGCACCAATTCTAGGTAAACCTAGAGAGAACATCAACTCCCTAGGGTTTTTGGTGCATCTTTGGGACTCCCATTGGAAGAGTGATCTTTTAGTGTAAGTCCCAGCTCCATCATAGAGTCACGTCAATTTACTATAATTTGGGATTTAATCGATATGATCAGTTTTTTGTTGCATACAATGTGAATATTTAAGATGATTAATGTGCATATATGATTAAATGTCGCATATGATACCAATATATATATATGATATGATATATATGCAATTTATATATGTTAACTAAAATCATTTTGATGGTGGATGTAAGATTGGTTATGGCCATTACCCCCTAGATTTGTGTAAATGGTTGAATGGTTTTATTCCTGTCATTTTAAATTCAGTTTGCATATGGTGCCTCTCTCTTTTCCATATGTATGTTAATGCTTTCCTTCCTATAATCCCGTAGAATGTAACTCAAGTTTTTGCTTCTATAGTGTAATAAGTTAAATAGGAATCAAATAAATTTATTTCCTATTACGGAAAAAGGAAGACATTCTACACCAGACAAGTTGACTAACTCAAAAGTCGAACTAATCGACTGGAGGACCTGAGGAGGCCATATGATAGGTGGAGTTGACCGATCGTTTGGTGGCCCAACCGATTGACCAGAGGAGTCTAGACATCTCCTGAACTGGAGGTAAGCCAATCGATCCATGAGACGAATCGACCGACCAGGAGGCCAACCAATTGACTCAAAGGTTGAGCCAACTGATCACGCTAGTTCCATCATAGCTTTGTGCAAGTACTACTTGTGATGTATGACCTTATTTGGTAGCAATTATTTGTGGCTCCAAAGAATTGCATTAGTATAGCCAAAACCATCCCTTGTATTTTATAATTGCATGCTTTATTTATGGATATAGTATGTATATCATACATATTATAAGTATGTGGTGATTGGACATGTATATGTATTTATATATATATAAATCCCTCAATCTAATATTTATTCTTAGATGCTATCCATAAACAACACACATGAAAAACTTGATTGACTATCTGTGGGCATGTCAAGCGTGGTGCACAGTCTATCTTGTTGAAGTGTGATGGTAGTTATGTGTGTCTGCCAAGCAGGGTGCATTACTATCATGTTGTCTTTTGGGTCAGCCTTAACTAGGTGACCTTAATGTGATATAGTGCATTGAAGTATATAGACAGACCATAGCAAGAGTTGCACATATAATCTATCTAGGAATTATATGAGATGTAATTGTAAAATGTTGACTACCTTAATAATTGGTTATGGACGTTGGCATTGGCTGGGTAATAACTTAATTATTTTGGATCTTGGCATACTAGAAGGTTGTATGATGCAATATTCCAAATTGATATGTTAGGGCTATCAATTTGAACACAATAGTGGGATTGATGTTTAATTAAAGCCCTAATGACTATCATTAAATTTTTAATCAAATCCGATAAAAAAGGTTTTGACAAATTACAAATTTCTTTTTATAGAAACTTATGGTAACTAACAACATGTTTTCCTTGCAATCAGTCCTTGATAATGAGAAGTTGAACGTGAATAATTTCATTGACCGGTTCAAGATGTTGAAAATTATTCTCACATGAGAGAGCAAGCTCTATAGGTCTTGGAGATTCCAGAGCTAGATGAACCTGCTTCCAATGCACCTAAGGATGAAAGGATGAAATTGATGCTTACATGAAGAATTCCAATGATGATGCGTACATCAAAGACCTTATGCTAGGTTGTATCAAATCATGAAAACATGAACATTCTTGAGTTGTAACACATATTTAGAATCATGTGAAGCAAGAAAGGTACTATGTCTCCAAAGTGTTGTTTGAGTGCAAACTGACAGAGGGAGATCCACTAGAGCCCTATGTGTTCAATATGATTGGGAATGTGGAACATCTAGAGAGATTGGGATTTCCTTTAGGCCAAGAGTTGGCCATAGATATGATTCTATAACCATTGTTAGAATCATATAGCCACTTTATTGAGTGTTATTACTTGAGCAACTTTGCCAAACTGATGTCTGAATTTCTTGGTATGTTGATAAATGTTGAAGCACAGGCGAAGAAGGACAAACCTGTTATGGAGATCAACAAAGGGGAGTCTGGGTCAAAGGCAAGGCCAAGAAATTTCTAAGGCTAAGTTGAAGTCCAAATCTTCTGCACTCAAGATAAGGAGAAGGCTAAGTGAAAAAGGAATATGTCCTTTTCACTTAAAAGGATTTAAGGAGAAGAAGGAGGGTATAGAGACCTCCACTTTAGATATTTATGTTATTAAGATAAAAATGTCTAGTTATTCATCTTGGGTACTAGATACGTGAGGTAGAACTAACATATGTTCAGATATTCTTGATTTCAAAACAAGTAAGACTTTAAGAAAGGGCGAGTTCAAAGTACGTGTTATGAATGGAGCAAGAGTTGTTGCCACTGTCGATGGAACCTATAATTTATATCTACCCACGGGGCTTGTGATAGAGTCAGAGAGATACTATTTTGTACATGCCATTAGTGGAAACATTATTTCTATATCTTGTATGGATAAGAACGGATTTGAATTTCATATAAAGAATGGTCAATGTTCTATTTCAAAAGATGATATCTTTTATGGCAGTGCCCTAATGTCATATGGTTTATACTTATTAGGTCTAAAGAAAAATGTTTATAATATAAATACCAAAAGGGTAAAACTTGATAACTCAAGCAAAAGATACCTTGGCATTTTAGTCTAGGGCACATCAATGAGAAACACATTTCTAGACTCCATAAGATGGATATCTATACTCTTTTAAATTCAAATCAATTAAGATATGCAAATCTTGTTTTTTGGAAAAAATGACAAAGGTTCCTTTCACTGGCAACAATAAGAGAGCAAGTGATCAGTTGGGACTCATACATGCTGACGTATGTGGACCTTTTAGAACAAATTTCTTACTAGTATTTAATTACCTTTACCGATTACTTCATTATGTATGGCTATGTATACTTGATGAAACATAAGTCAGAAACCCTTGAAAAGCTCAAGGATTTCATGAATGATGTACATAACCAATTTGGTGAAAGTATTAAAGAACTTCATTCTAATTGAGGTGGAGAGTACTTAAAGTAGGAGTTTGAGGACCTTTGGAGAGATCATGGTAATGTATCACAATGGACTCCACCTGGAATACCACAACATAATGGTGTATCAAAAAGAAGGAATTGTACATTACTAGATATAGTGAAGTAAATGATGAGCTTTGTTGATCTTCCAACTTCCATTTGGTGACATGCTCTAGAAACCACAATGTTTACAATAAATTGTGTACCATCTAAATCGGTTCAATAGACACAATATGAGATATAGTATTGGATGCGTCGCTGTCACACCCCGATCTCACACTAACCACTAATCACGAGATTAGGGCGCGACGGAGGGATTATCACATAAACAAATCGCTGAAAACTTTTTCTTTTTAAAACCTCGTAATGATATCCGGATTATTGTTGTAAACTAAAACATATTAAACTATTGCGGAAGCATTTCAATTAACATGGCTAGAGAACATAAGCAGAGTTTACAACATGTAACATTGTTTAACAGAAAGTAAACATAATAGTTAATTTACATCTTTATACACATTCCACATACACACTCTCTCTCACCCACACCATGTCCCAAGGATCGAGGGAAAGGACTAAGAGACCTCTAACTAAACTAACTACATATACCTTCTACAGACTAAGCGTTAGGATGAAAAGATCCTTCAGATTCCTGTTGCTGTTGTTGACCTGAAAATGTTTGAGTAGAGGGATGAGCCTACTCGCTCAGTGAATAGCATTTCATTTAGCTATCACTAAACAACTCATCAGATATATAAAATTGACATAATGATAAGTGCAGTACTGAGCAGGGCAGTTCTAATGACATAGCAGATTTACAGATAACAATTTCATTTCTATGCAACATCAGATATTTTAAACAAATAAACAATTATAGAGAATTGGTACAGAAATTCAAATCTCTTAACATATTAAATTTACTGTGTTCCTATATGATTACATATTTATATTATTATTATGCCCTAATCATATGCAGTGTACTCTGCATATAAAGATCCGTAGTAAACTACGATCCCACCGTACAAGACTTAGCGACACACCCGGGAAATGCTAAGTCTGACGCCAGCCCTACTCTGCCACAGGACCAAAGGCTCTCCGGCCTACAGGCTCTCCGGCCTCAATGCACTACTCCGAGTTCTCTAGACTCCTCCTCTAACCTGAGCACACAGGCGGAGAGTCTCACGGAGTTACCTCCATGACTCCGCACGGATCTTGTTGCAATAACCCCTATTTTCTCCAGTGCCACCGTGACTCCGCACGGATTATTGTTGAACACTGGCTCTCTGTCCTGGTGCCACCATGAATCCGCACGGTTAATGTTGCAACACGAGTTTCACCCCTAAGAAGCAGATCTCTCGAAGGGGTTCTACGGTGTTAGGGCACCTAAGTCTATTAACTGATTAACATATAAACACTTAAATAGGAATATCACATTTACTGATTTCATATCAGATCACAATACACTGTCATTCTAAACTGACAGAGCAATATATTTCAAATCATTGTAATTTCTGAGAAATTATCATACCATGCATTCAGACAAATTAGAAATGCATAAATATCCCAACTTATTTCAATGTGGCACATACATAGCGAATTTACGCAATTGAACACCTTATTGCACAAATTAAAGAAATTTACTTCACATATGAGAATCATACTCAACAATTATCAATTCTCTAAAATTCTCGAAAAACGTGCACATTAACCCAAATCCTGGATTGTGCATCACTTAACTCAATTAAGAGTTAATTACATATCACAACACAATTTAATAACAATACTTGAGAATTTCTGGTAATATTTCAGAGAAATGTGCCATTTCATGTAAATATCAATTTACACATATTAACGTCAAAAGATATATGAAATTAGGGTTTTCTTGCATGTTTTTATTTATTCATATCAATTTTGAAATCGTACATCTGATAATTTATCAAAAATCTTCATTGTCTGGGTTCATACCCAAATCATACCATTTTCAGACATGAATTTCTAATTTCAACATTCAAATAAGCAATTTAGGTTCCAATGAACCATATAAATATACTGATTCAATCCGTACTGTTCAAATGCTAAATTTAATCATATAATAGTGTCTAGAAGCAGTTTATGAAATAAAAAGGTTGGGAAACGCCAAACGCTGCCCGACGCCTGATAACGCCTGTCATCAACGAAATTCGCGCACAAAACAGAAAATATTCAAACGCCTGAGTTTATTAATGATAAATAAATGAAACCCTACTCACAGTGATTTGGTCTATCCTGATTCGTCCGGAGATGCGTTCAGGGATGGATTCTCACGTTTGTTGGATCGACTTCTACCTCTGGATTACTCAAGAACAACCTGCTGCAAGCAAGCAGCTTCCTCACACACACAGGTATCACTGCTAGTGGCTTAGTGGCGGCGGAATCATGCTCGGGCCTCAAGGCCGGACTCAAAGGCAGTATTTTGGAGTGATGGCTCACGCCTAGATGTTTCTAGTTGCTGCTGCAAATAGGCAGCCATTTATCTCACATACAGGTGGAGAGGAGGCTCGGTTGGGTGCTAATACTTGGTTATTGGCTGCGAATTCGAGCTCTAGGCTCATGGTCGAAGTCAAAGCATTGCTTGGTTCTTGTTCACGCCCTAGATGCCATTGGCCATCGCTTCTTGCAGTAGCTGCTGCTGCAATTATATGGGGCGCCGCCCCTGCTGCTTGGGGCACAGGTGAGCGCTGAAAAGCAGGAAGCTGCAGATTCATGCTCGGATCTCCATGTCGAGCTCGATGCTGACATTTTTGTGGTGCTTACATGCCCTAGGGCTCCTGGCCGGAGCCATACAACTGCTGCGCTGCAGCTTGGTCGCAGCTTTGCTAGCCGGCGCCGTAGCAGCTTGGCTGCTTGGATGGAGCGAGGTCGAGGAAGGAGATGGTGGAGGAATGGAAGAAGAAAGTGAAGAAAGCTCGATCGCTGGTTATCACTCCCAAACGACCACCCCCTCCTCTGCCCTAGCTGTAGGTCGGGCGGGGTACAGGGCGCCGCTTATGGCTGCTCCTGTTCTATCGGGCGAGTGAAGAAGGAAACGGATATGTGAAAAAAAATGGAGATAGGGTTATAAACCAAGATTTTTGGAAAAATTACATATTATACCCAATAATTTGAACCCATCATAACTTTATCTCTGTAAGTCCGAATCACGTGATTTCTTTTGGAAACATTTAAGTGCGAGACCCACTACAACCTCAAGACATATAAACGTAGTAATTAGATCATCCCAACTAGGTTAATTATCTTAGGTAATTAACTTAACAAGTAACACTACAATTATCATTAATTATCTCAGATGTTTCAATCTCAACCATTGATTCACATATTAACTTATTTTGATTAACCATGATGTTTAAATTTGATACTCAACACTAATCAAGGTGTTTCATGCTAATTGAGGTATTTACTGGTTAACCTCAATGTGGGTCATAAGAATCTCCCTCCCTTATAAGAATTTCGTCCCAAAATTCCTAAAAGAGAAAAGGAAACTTGTTATGCATATCTAACTAAAGTTCCCACGTGGATTCTTCTAGGTTATGATTTCTCCAGTAAACCTTCACTAACGGTATCTCGATTCTTAAGCTCCTTGATTTCTCCGATCAACTATTTGAATTGGTCCTTCAACGTAGGACACATCTGTTCTCATCTGTTCAGGTTCTGGATCCACTATCCTCTCTATACTAGGATAACATTTCTTCAACATCGATACATAAAATACATCATGTAGATTAGCCAACTTGGATGGCAAATCTAACTTATAGGCTATAGGTCCAATCCTTTCAACAATAGGATATGGCCCATTACCTAGAAGTTAGTTTGTCTATTATACCAAACCTCAACACTTCTTTCCATGGTGAATCCCTCAGATACACTTCATCACCAACCTCAAACTCAAGAGGTCAACGCCTCTTCTCGGTATGAGTCTTCTGTCTATCATGTGCAACTTTCAACTGTTCTCTAATCACTGCAATCTTTTCGATGGTCAAATCCACCATCTCAGGTTCAAGAATATGCTTTTCACCTACCTCATACCAACATATATTTTAACCAACTTCGGGACATCAAAGGTTGACTTAATATGAAGAAAGTGAGCAGACTTAATTAGTCTATCCACAATCATTCATATAGAGTTACAACCTCTAGGTGTCCTGGGAAATCCCTATCACAAAATCCCTTGTGATATGTTCCCACTTCCATTCTGGTATAGGAAAAGATTGCAAAGTATCTGTAGGTTTCTAGTGCTCAACCTTAACCTGCTGACACACATTGCACCTAACCACATACTCAGCTACATTCTTTCCACACCAAGCCACCAATACAACTCCTTGAGATTCACATACATCTTAGTGTTGCCTGGATGCATAGCATACATCGATGCATGCACTTCCACAAGAATCTTTTCTTTCAAATTACTGTCTCGAGGTACACACAACATGTCATGCTGATACAACACATCATCATCTAAAAACTTAAACTCTGGTCTCTTTTCCTTTGTCATGTCATGCATGATCTGTTGCAACTTACTATCACCCTACTGTAGTTCCTTAATCTGATCGTAAAAAGTAGGCTTGACTTGCATCTGTGCAGTCAAACTGCTCTACTCTATCACCCCTAAGTCTATGTTCAACTTCCGCATTTCTACTAGCAGGTCTCTCTTGAAACATGCCATAGAGAATGCATCAGTTGTAGAACTTGATTTCCTGCTGAGGGCATCTACTACCACATTCACTTTTCCAGGATGATAATCTATCATTACATCATAATCCTTAATCAATTCTAATCATCTGCGCTGTCTAAGATTCAGATCCTTCTGGGTAAAGATATATTTCAAACTCTTATGATTCGTAAACACTCAGCATGCCTCACCATAAAGATAGTGACACCATGACTTAAGAGCATGAACTACAATAGCTAACTCCAGATCATGTGTCAGATAATACTCCTCATTCTATGCTACTTACTTTTTGTTACTACTATAAGAATTTATTTCATAACGCACTTCACTTATATTATATTTCTCCTTCATTCAAAACAAACTTGTTACACTTCAAATTTATATCTTACTCTTTTCTCCGAGTCATTTTTCATATTGTTTATCTACCTTTCAGATTAGCTACCTTTAAACCCTGGATTTTATTAGTGCTAGCTTACCTTTCATAGTGCAAATCTCATGATTTTGTTTTATAGAGATACTAGTATTCAAAGTCAAATCACTAGCGACATCCCTTGAACTACTTCAACTCTAAACATTCTAGGGTTTGGTCCTTATCAGTAACATAGCATTATTGTGATGTGACTTTGCTTCCTTAGTTTGAAATCAAACTTTAGATCTCATAAGTTCATCCATCTACTTGTACTGAATACAACAGATATGAATAATCATCAATGAACTATAGATATATAACAAAAATGTAACATCAGCCAAGTTCTCTAGCATAACTTATTAACACAAATGCTACAAATAAACATGATACTTGTTACCCAAGCATCACACATGGCTCACAAGGCCATTCATATCTTGTCACCTCTCACTAGGCAACAACTTATTCACATGGCTCATAAAATCCATACACATTATTACTTTTATTAAGCAACAACAACATCAAGACACAAAAAGCCAATCAACATTTATTATATAAATGTCACAGCCCAAACTTGGCAATATTCATCATCTCATCATACCTGCATGGTTATTAGTCATGATAACAGTCATACAAGATATCCATCACATCATGTGATACAATAGTAATACCATCATTCCTTAACCAGGAATTAGGGTTCACTATCAAATAGGGCTTACCATTCCCTTTTCCCCAAATTAGGGTTAGGGTTCCCCATTTCTCATTAATTCAGACCCTCTTGAGTTGACCAACTTTATCTTGTATTAAGGTATTTCCCCTCTTAATGCATTCCATCACAGAATACTCACCCTTAGCATATAATGCATAGGCCACACATTAGAATGGTCCAACTATCTCACATGATATGGACTTATCTTAGTTTAAGGCATAACTTTATCATAAAGTTGCCTATAAACAATCGCAATGATACACCCTCAACTAGGGTTTCACAAGGATACACCCTCAACCAGGGTTCACAATGATACACCCTCCACTAGGGTTTACTAATCATGTATTGGATCCATGCATTTGTTATGCATTATTGATTAGTACCATTAATGGTATTTCTCACCTAATCATTAAATTTAATCTGGCCCTTATTGTGTTCCTTTATTTCTAATTAAGGATTGCTCATATGAGGTCCCAATGTTGGGTTTCCGATATCAGTTCTAACAAATTCTTAGTTGTTCTAATCTTTCTCTTATATCTCAACATCTTAGTGTATGTACATTATTACTATGATGTGAGTCTAAATTATCCATAGTCTACTCTTGTTATATTGTTAATAGGAGTCATTAGATCTCAGTAACGCATCCTGCCAGCCGGACCAGGTCGAACCTGTAGTCCTGAAGCCAAGAGCTACTCAGGATTAACCAACTCCTATTAATCTCAAACATGTGGAAAGAATATCCACTTAGGGCAAACTCATTTAAACATAACTTCTAGTATACTTAATACAAAGAATATAAACAATAACTAAATCACTTCACGACACACAACAATATAAAAGAATCATATTTATTCTACAAACTGAAAATCTAAATCCATACATATAAGAGCATTTCTAATGATTTCCAATCAAATAAGCAATATGAAGCAAGATTTGCATCGCATCCTATGTTTAATCTCTTACTCCTGCATAAATTTCCAGTTTCTTAACCCTAAGATTTCTAGGGTTTCTCTCTAGCCTATCCTTCCTCTGCATACCTGGCCAGGGCATTCAGAGAAGAATAGACAGAGTAGCTTGATACTGGTCAATCTAAGTATTCAGACACCTGGCCAGGGCATCTAAACACTCAGACCTCCCAGAGCTAAAGACATATCACTTCTTATTTTCCTCACTTATAACTTTACCTTTTGATCCTAATGATCCCTGACGATTCAACATAAACTCTTTACTTGGTTCTCGTGACCACATCCTCTTCCTGCCATATGCAATAGTATAACAGAACACTTCCTGTTAGAAAATTGCAGTTAGAAGGAAGACACTTAAGTCCTAATCCTATTGGTCTCTTATCGTCCCCTGACCTTGACTTAGAGTATTCATATACTCAACCTATGCTCTGATACCAAGATGTCACACCCCAATCTCACACTAACCACTAATCACGAGATTAGGGCGCGACGGAGGGATTATCACATAAACAAATCGCTGAAAACTTTTTCTTTTTAAAACCTCGTAATGATATCCGGATTATTGTTGTAAACTAAAACATAATAAACTATTGCGGAAGCATTTTAATTAACCTGACTAGAGAACATAAGTAGAGTTTACAACATGTAACATTGTTTAACAGAAAGTAAACATAATAGTTAATTTACATCTTTATACACATTCCACATACACACTCTCTCTCACCCACACCATGTCCCAAGGATCGAGGTAAAGGACTAAGAGACCTCTAACTAAACTAACTACATATACCTTCGACAGACTAAGCGTTAGGATGAAAAGATCCTTTAGATTCCTGTTGTTGTTGACCTGAAAATGTTTGAGTAGAGGGATGAGCCTACTCGCTCAGTGAATAGAATTTCATTTAGATATCACTAAACAACTCATCAGATATATAAAATTGAAATAAAGATAAGTGCACTACTAAGCATGGCAGTTCTAATGACATAGCAGATTTACAGATAACAATTTCATTTCTATGCAACATCAGATATTTTAAACAAATAAACAATTATAGAGAATTGGTACAGAAATTCAAATCTCTTAACATATTAAATTTACTGTGTTCCTATATGATTACATATTTATATTATTATTATGCCCTAATCATATGCAGTGTACTCTGCATATAAAGATCCGTAGTAAACTACGATCCCACCGTACAAGACTTAGCGACACACCCGGGAAATGCTAAGTCTGACGCCAGCCCTGCTCTGCCACAGGACCACAGGCTCTCCGGCCTACAGGCTCTCCGGCCTCAATGCACTACTCCGAGTGCTCTAGACTCCTCCTCTAACCTGAGCACATAGGCGGAGAGTCTCACGGGGTTACCTCCATGACTCTGCACAGATCTTGTTGCAATAACCCCTATTTTCTCCAGTGCCACCGTGACTCCGCACGGATTATTGTTGAACACTGTGTCTCTGTCCTCGTGCCACCATGACTCTGCACGGTTAATGTTGCAACACGAGTTTCACCCCTAAGAAGCAGATCTCTTGAAGGGGTTCTACGGTGTTAGGGCACCTAAGTCTATTAACTGATTAACATATAAACACTTAAACATGAATATCACATTTACTGATTTCATATCAGATCACAATACACTGTCATTCTAAACTGACAGAGCAATATATTTCAAATCATTGTAATTTCTGAGAAATTCTCATACCATGCATTCAGACAAATTAGAAATGCATAAATAACCCAACTTATTTCAATTTGGCACATACATAGCGAATTTACGCAATTGAACATCTTATTGCACAAATTAAAGAAATTTACTTCACATATGAGAATCATACTCAACAATTATCAATTCTCTAAAATTCTCGAAAAATATGCACATTAACCCAAATCCAGGTTTGTGCATCACTTAACTCAATTAAGAGTTAATTACATATCACAACACAATTTAATAACAATACTTGAGAATTTCTGGTAATATTTCAGAGAAATGTGCCATTTCATGTAAATATCAATTTACACATATTAACGTCAAAAGATATATGCAATTAGGGTTTTCTTGCATGTTTTTATTTATTCATATCAATTTTGAAATCGTACATCTGATAATTTATTAGAAATCTTCATTGTCTGGGTTCATACCCAAATCATACCATTTTCAGACATGAATTTCTAATTTCAACATTCAAATGAGCAATTTAGGTTCCAATGAACCATATAAATCTACTGATTCAATCCGTATTGTTCAAATGCTAAATTTAATCATATAACAGTGTCTAGAAGCAGTTTATGAAATAAAAAGGTTGGGCAACGCCAAACGCTGCCCGACGCCTGATAACGCCTGTCATCAGCGAAATTCGCGCACAAAACAGAAAATATTCAAATGCCTGAGTTTATTAATGATAAATAAATGAAACCCTACTCACAGTGATTTGGTCTATCCTGATTCGTCCAAAGATGCGTTCAGGGCCGGATTCTCACGTTTGTTGGATCGACTTCTACCTCTGGATTACTCAAGAACAACCTTCTGCAAGCAAGCAGCTTCCTCAGACACACAGGTATCACTGCTCGTGGCTTAGTGGCGGCGGAATCATGCTCGGGCCTCAAGGCCGGACTCAAAGGCAGTATTTTGGAGTGATGGCTCACGCCTAGATGTTTCTAGCTACTGCTGCAAATAGGCAGCCATTTATCTCACATACAGGTGGAGAGGAGGCTCGGTTGGGTGCTAATACTTGGTTATTGGCTGCGAATTTGAGCTCTAGGCTCATGGTCGAAGTCAAAGCATTACTTGGTTCTTGCTCACGCCCTAGATGCCATTGGCCATCGCTTCATGCAGCAGCTGCTGCTGCAATTAAATGGGGCATCACCCCTGCTGCTTGGGGCACAGGTGAGCGCTGAAAGGCAGGAAGCTGCAGATTCATGCTCAGATCTCCATGTCGAGCTCGATGCCGGTATTTTTGTGGTGCTTACATGCCCTAGGGCTCCTGGCCGGAGCCGTACAACTGCTGCGCTGCAGCTTGGTCGCAACTCTGCTAGCCGGGGCCGTAGCAGCTTGGCTGCTTGGATGGAGCAAGGTCGAGGAAGGAGATGGTGGAGGAATGGAAGACGAAAGTGAAGAAAACTCGATCGCTGGTTATCACTCCCAAACAACCACCCCCTCCTCTGCCCTAGCTGTAGGTCGGGCGGGGTACATGGCGCCGCTTACGGCTGCTTGTGTTCTATCGGGTGAGTGAAGAAGGAAACGGATAAGTGAAAAAAAAAACGGAGATAGGGTTATAAACCAAGATTTTTGGAAAAATTACATATTATACCCAATAATTTGAACCCATCATAACTTTCTCTCTGTAAGTCCGAATCACGCGATTTCTTTTGCAAACATTTAAGTGCGAGACCCACTACAACCTCAAGACATATAAATGCAGTAATTAGATCATCCCAACTAGGTTAATTATCTTAGGTAATTAACTTAACAAGTAACACTACAATTATCATTAATTATCTCAGATGTTTCAATCTCAACCATTGATTCACATATTAACTTATTTTGATTAACCATGATGTTTAAATTTGATACTCAACACTAATCAAGGTGTTTCACGCTAATTGAGGTATTTACTGGTTAACCTCAATGTGGGTCATAACAGTCGCAATATGTCTTTTGTCAAGATTTGAGGATGTGAAGCTTATGTGAGAAAGTAGTTTCTCAAAAAGCTTGGACCTAAATATGATAAATGTTAATTTTTTGGATATCTTATAGAAAACAAAGGATGCAACTTCTATATTCCATTTGACAACAAAGTGTTTATTGCCAAGGATGTTATAATCCTAGAAAAGGAACTTATTTCCAAAGGAATCAGTGGGAACAAAGTATAACTTGAAGAAGTTTGAGATCAACAAGAAAATTTTAAACCAATAAAGGTCCTAGAAAAACATAGAGAGTCACAAATTGTAGTGGAATATCAAATTCCTCATGTAACATAGGACCTTCATAGATCTCATAGGACACACCTTGAACTTGAAAGATTTAGTATCTTGTCACATAAGAAGGAAATGAGTTGGTCAATGACGATGAGCCAACAACCTACCTAGAAGTTGTTAAGGGGGATAGAGTCTGAGAAGTGGCTTGAGGGCATGTGAAATGGGACAGAATCCATGTACACCCACAAGGTATGAACCTTGGTGGATCTACTTGAAGGGGTAAAAACCATATGGTCCAAGTGGGTCTTCAAGAAGAAGACTAACATGGATGGTAATGTACAAACCTATAAAGGTCGATTGGTAGTAAAGGGTTTCAGACAAGTTCAAGTTGTTGATTATGATAAAACCTTTTCTCCAATTTCCATGGTTAAGTCCATCAAGATCATGCATGCCATTGCAGCTTATTATGACTATGAGATTTTGCAGATGTATGTTAAAATCACATTTCTTAATGAGAATCTACTTGAGGATGTATACATGACACGACCTGAGGGCATGAAACAACCCAAGGGTTTTATAAATCCAAAGGATGAAAAATAAAGTTTGTAAGATACAAAGGTCAATCTATGGATTATAGAAAGCATATCAAACCTAAAATATTTGATTTGATGAAACTTGTTAAAGAGTTTGGCTTTATTCAAAATGTAAAGGAATCATGTTTTTACTAGAAGGTGAGTGGGAACATGATTGTCTTCCTCATATTGTATGTAGATGACATACTATTAATGGGGAATGACATCTATACTTCACAAATGATAAAAACCTTGATAGGAAATAGATTTTCTATCAAGGAATTATGCAAAGCATCCTATATGTTAGGAATCAAGATCTATAGATATCGATCTAGAAGTTTTCCTGGCCTAAGCTTGAGCACATACATAGACAAAGTGTTGAAGAGGTTCAATATGGATAATTCAAAGAGAAAAAACCTACCCATGTCACATGGTGTTATTATCTCTAGAGCTCAATGTCCCAGTTCTTGTAAAGAAAGAGAACCCATGAGTATGATTCCATATGCATCTGTAATTGGATCTATCATGTACGCAATGTTATATACTCATCCCGATGTCATGTATGCCTTAATCATGACAAGCAGATATCAGTCAGGTCTTAGTGAAGGACTATGGACTTTGTTAAAGAACATCCTTAAGTAATTGAGAAGAACTAAGGATTTGTTTCTTGTCTATAGTGGTGAGGAAGAGTTGATGGTAAAGGGTTACACTCTTGAAAGCTTACAAACTAAAAAAGATGATTTTAGATCATAATCTGGATTTGTGTTTTGCCTCCGCAATGGAGCTATAAGCTGGAAGAGTTCCAAGTAAGAAACATTTGCTAATTCTACAACACAGGCTGAGTATATTGCTTCCTCCAATGTAACAAAGGAATCTATTTGGATCAAGAAAGTAATCATTAAATGTGGGGTGTTTCCAAGCATCAACGATGCAGTAGAGTTGCATTATGACATCAATCGAGCTATTGCACAATCTAAGTATCATAGATCATATCAGTGTTCCAAGCACATACTACAATAGTTACATATCATATAAGAGATCGTACAATGAGGATATGTGAAGATTTGTAGAGTACCAACTAAAAGCAATGTTGTTGAACCCTTGACAAAAGCTCTTCCACAGAAAAAGTATGATAGTCATGTTAGATCACTTAGGATTAAATTCACAGGTGATTGTCTCTAAGTGCAAGTGGGAGACAGTTGGTATGTATGCCTAGAGAGGCAATCATATGATGATTGTAATGGCATATCTTGTAAATTATTTGATTAATAATAAAGGTAATCTTTGTCTATATGTTTGTTCAACTGTGAGATAATAGTATAACATGATACATGTCAAAAGAATGATGTTACTCGATGACATATGTATTTAGGTTGAGGACCTGAACAATGAGATAATATGTATGATAACAATACATACATTCTTGTTATGTCCCTATTTAGATGTTATTTTGGAAGCTAATAGACAAAAATAACACATAGCTAGAGTGTGTGTTCGTTGATGACAAAATCTCATTAGTAATGTGATATCAAACCAAACACGTAGATACTTGTTAGAGAATAATGTATCAAATAGAACCACCTTAAAAGTGATACATGGAATCCATTGGACGGTTGTTAGAATGAGCTCTCATAATGATAGTGGTGATTGTGGTTTTTAGACCTAAAGTCACTACACTCATCACATTCTTTCAATGTATTTTGACACCATCCAACATGACCTTAAATAAGGGTTTCCATAAAGGAGATTCTTGGATATGTTGTGGCACATGGTGAATGACTATGAGTGATGTAGATGGGATTTGTCCCTCCTATTGGAGTTGATATCTGACCACTTGATAAGCGAGACTAAGAAACATATGGGCATACCCATATGAATCAATATATGAATTGTGAGCTCACATGCATTTCAGATAGTTTCCTCGAGTTCAAGGAACATAGATTCATTGTTGAGAGGAAGTCATTTCCATGCCTGGAGTTCAATCTTGAACCAGAGACAAAGGAACTATACGATCACTATAACACTAATAAAAGATTGTTGGTTGAAGTTTTTCTCCTACTTTCGAATTACTTGGGTAGAAATGATGTGTTACTTGATACTTCTCATTGCCTGTGATGTCATAAGTTAGTTATGGATATTCACTGCCAATGTAAGTTGGGACCTAAAGGGTCACACACATAGGATACACCTAGAATAGGATGTTATTCATGAATAAGGTTTCACTTGATTATTGAAGTGTTTAGGTATTCAATTTAAACAAGATTGTCTAAACATTAGCTAAACTGGAGAATGTATCAACCAGTTCAGAATATGAATTGTTCTCTTTAGATTATGAGTCCATCGATTCAGATTATAAATTGCGTGCCTCAGTTATCAATAAGATTGGATTAAGGATTAACATTGATGTCATCTTGTGCATTAATTATCACATTAAATACAATATGTTTGTGATTAGGGAATCATGTGAACTGAATGATTCAAGTGTTGAACCGACCATTTCACTAATGAACCACGCGATTCTAAAGTGAACCTACCATTTCATGATTCATAGCTTCTACAAAATTCATGAAATTTAGTGTTTTGATACCCAATTGATCTGGAAACCTTGACATTGTCCCTCCTATAAATAGAGGGGTAGTCAAGGCTTTCAGAAGACACAATAAAAAGCTTTGACAATTGTTGTCCTCTCAAAATTGTGGTAATGTGAGCGCTTGAGCAAGTCTTACCCATAATAGGGAGAGATAGCAAGGGAGAGACAACAAGGGAGAGTAGTCCATGCTAGCATGTTGACATTGAAGGGACAAATCATTTGTGTTAGTTCCAAAAGAATCACAAGAGTTTCTGGTGGTCCATGTAGACCAAGTAGAGGCATGGATGACTTTGCCACCTACTAGGAGGACATTGTCAACCACAATCTATGGTACCACACCAAGTTCCGCCGCTGAAAACCATCTAGGTGCTTCTTACAAAAGAAGCATGCCAATGCAAGAGTAGTCATTGGACTTTCTCCAAGATCAGGTTTAGGACTTGCAACCTTCCTTCCCAATTTATACTTGTTGTATGTTTTTTTTACTGATACACAAAGAAAATATTTTGTTGTGAATGAACAAGATATTGAAGAATTGTCCATATGTAAGATCATAATTATTGATACATGCCATTTCCACATAAAAAGATTCTATCTATTTGATTTCCATTAATTATTTCATTATTTTATCTCATCTGGCATTTTTGCAAAAGGGAATAGATTATCCATTTTTGTACCACATATTTTGATATGAGACCAAAAAAGAGAAAAAAAATTCATGAAAAAAAAATATCCATAAAAGCTATTCACCCTTAGATCAGGGAACACTATCAAGAGAGCATTTAACATCATAATCAATTAAGGATTAACTTGGTGCATCATGTGATTACCTACTCTACATTGCTCTTTCCTGACTACCAACTACTTGGAAGCAGTTCTCATTATATGAATGTATGGGGAGAATAATCATTTAAGTGGCAGAACAATAAGAGTAATGGATGGTATAAAATAGGTGGCTATGAAGATTCACTATTAACATCTGAATTATTTATACAAAAATAAAACATGATGAACCTATATGGTGAAGAGAATGAAAATGCATAAATCCTAATGCCTAATATTAATGAGTGAAATGATGCATGTATCAAACAATCTCATAGTGAATGAGAATGAACAAAGAAAAGAATGCATCATGTGAATGTTTCCATATCTTATGTAAAGAGCTTAGGGCATCTTTTCTCCCTCTTTATTTAAAAACATCAATAAATCCATTTTTTTTCTCTTTTTTCCATTAGCCCACTATTTTAGCATGATGGAATGTTATGATTGGATTTACTAACATATCATTCATTTTTTTTATTTTGAGGGTATGGATGTGTATCCTGCACTCGTATTTCAAAGGAAAATGATACCCTCATGATATAGAAATGAGTGATATGAAATGCATGCAATCTATATATTATTCTTATGCAATTAGAATGATATGCAAAAAAAAATTATGCATAATAACTTTTCTTCATTTTGTAACTAATGCAATCAAAGAGGAACTAATGATTATGTAACCTATCATACCATGCAATGCAAACAAGTAGAAACAAATTCAGACTACTTGATCATCCTAAGGTGTTGGATCAAAGTGAGTGGAAAATGTACGAATCACATAACTAAGAGGCAATGACTTGCATGAACTCTGATATGTCCCTCTCTAATGACCTGCAAATAGAGTAGCCTTAGGGTTTCTTTCTTAAATTTCAATTTAACATCCCATTAATCATTTGATCAATTTAGGATCAAACCCCATCTTCATCCACATTACGTGAGTAATTAAAATGTTCATTCATATTAAATGTCCCTAAGCTAACTAGCCCATACACTTCCTCTAGGTGGTGTAACTCAAGAAATTTGCAACTAATCAATTTTTTTTAATTTTTCCATTGCTACAGAAATGAGAGAACATGACATTGATAGGAAGAATGAATTAAGCTCCAATTTTACACTAGCTAGATCATTTATCCTACAACTTGGAAAAAAATAAAGCAAATAAAGAGTAAAGAAAAATAAAAACTAAGGATAGGTATTGTTCCAACTATCTTCCAAGATTGAACTTGACTATGACCGCACAGTCAAAATTCTAACTTAAGAGGTGGAATGGTGGTACCAATCAAAAGGGTGGTGGTGGTGTTTGTGTCATGATAGGATCATAGGGGTAGTATATCCCCTGAAAATTGGGCGGTTGTTGTGACATTGGTGGAGGTTTTGGATAACCACCATATTATCCTTAGTTCCATTAATGGTCAACGAATGGTTGTTGGTGACCCTCCATCCACTACATGCTCATGTGCATGTTCTCTTGGTTGGACAAGAGAAGTTTCTCATTCTCAATATCGTTTGGTTGTGGTAGAGCCATCCATGGACATTGTGGATGCCCACCAAGGTCATTGTGTGCTGCTGTAGTCCTTGTTGTATTTCGTACAACATTCCATACATTCCCACCATGGAATATGGATCATCCTCATGTGATAGTGGTGGAGTAGAAGAATTGGAGTCTACATATGGTCTTGGTCACTTGTGTGGAACATGCCTCATTGTGATGGGGATGGTGGGTTCCTCCTCCTCGTCCTACTCCTGCTCATCCTCAGCATTGTCTTCTTCCTCTTCCACCTCTGAAGAGATATCTATAGGACATCTCATGAGGTGGATTCCATGCAAGTCAAAGACTATATTTGGGAGCGCCCTCTACATTGTACCCAGACGTGTATTGAGGAAGTTGGATCTCTTGAAGTGCTTCAGATGTAGCTTTGGCACAACCTTCAAGGACATGGAGTTGGATAGATCAAGATTAAGGTGTAGTACTATCAGTGTGACCAGTCCTCCAATTTGGATAGGAGGAGTATGATGCACCAGTCTCCTCACATCCATCATATGTTGGAGGAAGAAATCACCAATGCCCAAATTCTTTCCTCGTAATTCCAACATCTTGTGGAGGTAGTAGAGGTGCATCTGTTAGATCTTCCCTTGACCCTGACTCAATTTAGTGAAGATGGTATTTGTGAGGAAGCGATGGAGGATGTGGGTGAAGGGGTGCTCAATGTTGGTGATGGAGTTTGTGTCCCAGCTGATATGGAAGCCTTCTGGAACCTCCTCTAGAAGGTCCCATGTAAGCTTGAAGTCAAAGATGAAGGGGACACATACTTCTTCCCCCATTGGCCACCCATAGATGGCATTGAACTCCCAAAATGTTAGTTGAAAATCATTGTTGAACTTACAAAGGATGATTCAGACTTCCCTCCATCCCTCCCCATGCTCGGGGAGAACACATATCTCCAATGACGCTAGGAACTCACATATGATGTATGGGAAAGTGGGACAATCACTGAAGAATTGGTGATCCCCATTGAGCCCCTAATGCTCACAAACATGGTGGAGATTGTCAGTGAAGCCATTGGAGTCGAGAAATGCATAGTCGTCGTACTATGTCAAATGAAACTCCCTCTTCTATAGATCTTCATATATCTTCATACTTCGGTAGTGGGGTGGACAATGCAGGTTTTTTTGGGAATTAGTGTAGGATTGCCTGATGATGAAGAAGCTTCTCTCCTTGGTGCCATCTCTGGTACAAGAAGGGGGTTGAGAAAAAGAGTGCTCCATGTAGACTCTGAACACCCAGAGTTGCTTGCGTGCACTTTCTTGAAGGAAAAGTGAAGGTGTGAAAAAAATGAAACACACCCCTACTTATATTGCTTCATCGGTGGCCATTTTGTTGCATCATCAGTAGTAAGATAGAGTCAGTACTACCTACTTTTCATCTAAAATCTAAGTGACTCGGTGATACCGATGGTCCGGATTTGTTGATGTCATTGAAGCTGATTGTCTACTGTCAGTAGTAGTGACAAGATGTCGTTAGTACCAATATGTGCCCTAGATCAGTGGTATCAATGGTCAGATGCAAAAATCATCAATCGTTGATGGTTCTCGTCACAAATTTAGTGTCTTCAGATGTTGGTAGTACCAACTTTTGGGTCAGTAGTACTGACTCATTCAAATTTTTTGGTTCTTCCTAGCAGGAGTTCGGTGTTTCAAAACTGGAGTGCACATTTCCATTGGTACTTCTGACTTTGGGTTAGTAGTACTGAGTGCTTATCAGTTTACTCAGTTCCTTTTATGCAAAATGTCCGTGCTACCAACTTCTGGGTCTGTAGTTCAATTTTATTTAAATTGTTTACTTGGTCACTCTATAATGTCTTCGATACTACCGACATGACTGTCGCTAGTGTCGATTCTTTAGTCCAATTCCATCTTTCCCCTCTATGACTTTGTTGGTAGTACCGAGGTACTCAGCTTACACACTACACAAAATTGATCACGATACCTTTTTTTCATAACAACTAATGAAATGAAAACTAAAGCTATTAAACTACAAAACTGGAAGTAAAGAACAAAAAATGATGGTTGGGTTGCCTCCCAACAACCACTCTTTTTTTATGTCATAGGCTCGATGATCCTAATTAAGTCATTAGTGAAGATCAATGAGCTTCAACCCCTCCTATTTTCTAACCCCATCTCCCCCAAAGTAGTGTTTAAGCCTCTAGCTATTGACAAGGAATGGTTCAGCCCCATTACTTATTTCTACCACCCCATGGGGATAAACCTTAACTACATCAAAAGTTCCACTCCATCTAGACCTCAACTTAACAAGATGTAATTTCAACCTAGAATTAAATAGAAGAACCTTCTATCCTGAAGTGAAAACTATATGTAGGGATCTGGCGATGAATATTTTTGGTTCTTTCTTTGTAGATCCATGATCTTTCATTTGCATCAAACCTAAGGTCATCTAATTCATTTAATTCCAAAATCCTTTTTCTTCCTACTTCATCTGAATTGTAGTTCAATTTTCACAATGCCCATATAGCTTTATGCTCTAACTCTATGGGTAAGTGACAAGATCACCCATAGACCAACCTAAAAGGAGTCTTATAGGCTATCCTATATGTCCACATAGCATCACTAAGCAACATGCTCCATCAGTCTTGTTTGTTGAGACCGTCTTTTCTAAGATTTTCTTGATCTCTCTACTAGTCACCTCAACTTGCCCTTGGTTTGGGGGTGGTATGGAGTACCTACCCTATCTTTTACTCCATACTTACTCAAAAGCACCCCAAATTTCTTATTGGTGAAATGAGATCCATAATCACTGATGATCAACTCGGGCACCCCAAACTTGTAGAAAATGTGGTCCTTCACAAACCTACATACAACTTGGGCATCATTTGTGTGGGTAGGATTTGATTCCACCCACTTAGACATAGTCAACAAGTAATATATATAGATTAGAATTCAAATACACAAACGGGCCAATGAAATCAATGCCCCATAAATCAAACAACTCAATTTCCAATAAAAACATTTTAAGCAATCTCATTTCTTTTCAAAATATTACCTACACGTTGACACTCATCACACTATAGAACAAAGTTATATGTGTCCTTAAAAATCATAGGCTAAGAGAAACCACATTGTAAAACCTTGGCCATAGTTCTAGAGCTAGCATGATGACCCCTAGTAGGTAATGCATCACAATGTGCTAATATGCTCTCAAGCTCATAATCCGGCACACCTTTCCTCAAAATACCATCCCTACACTCCTTAAGAAAAATGGGACCATCCCAAATATAATAACCAAAGCAGTGGAAGAATTTCTTCTTCTCTTGATTACCACAATCCTCTAGCATCTCTCCACATGCGAAGTAGTTTACAATATTTTCAAAGCACATGTTTTTGCTCTTCATAGCAAAGAGTTGCTCATCTAGGAATTCTACCACTATAGGTATATCTTTGTCCTTTTCATCCACCCTTTCAAGCCTAGACATGTGATCATCCACTACATTCTCAGTGCCTACTTTGCCTTTGATTTCAGTATCACATTCCTGCAATTGTAATATCCATCTAATCAACCTAGGCTTGCATCCTTTTTCTACAAAAAAATTTAATGGTTGCATGATTTGTCCAAACAATAACCTTAGCCCCTATCAAATATTAGCGGAACTTATCAAAAGAGAAAACAACCGCCGATAGATCTTTTTTTGGTTGTGTGATTGAACTGGGTATCATTAAGAGTTTTAGACACACAATAGATGACCACGGGAACCTTATCTCCACAGTGGCCTATAACATCCCCACTGCATAATTTTATGCATCACACATCAGCTCAAAAGGTTGGCTGCAATCTAGAGCTTGGACAACTAGTGCAAAGAATAGATTCTCGCTTAACACCTCAAACACCTTTGTACATCTCTTGTCAAAATTAAATTCAACATCCTTTTCCAATAACTCAATTACCAGTTTGGCAATTTTTTAAAGATCTTTGCTAAATCATCAGTAAAATCTAGATTGTCCTAAAAATCTTCTCACTCCCTTCATCAATGATGGTGGAGGTAGCTTGGAGATGACTTCAATTTTTACCGAATCAAACTCCATTCCCTTACTAGACACCTTATGTCCCAAAACAATCTCCTCACTCACCATAATGTTCGATTTTCCTAGTTCAAAACTCAATGAGTGTCCTCGCATCTTTGTAAAACCTTATCAAGATTTTGAAGACAATATTCAAATGATTCACCATACATGAA
Source organism: Alisma plantago-aquatica (assembly GCA_963693085.1). Taxonomy (NCBI): domain Eukaryota; kingdom Viridiplantae; phylum Streptophyta; class Magnoliopsida; order Alismatales; family Alismataceae; genus Alisma; species Alisma plantago-aquatica. The sequence continues at coordinate 1,147,848,943 of OY856409.1, read as the reverse complement.
AAAGTCATCCAAGAATGTCTCCAAACATCTCTCTACCATATCAAAAAAGATGGTGAGCATGCATTGCTGAAAGATAACCCATGTGTTGCAAAGACCAAACAACATTTGACGATGCACAAAAGTGCCATATCGACAAGGGGAGGTAGACTTCTCTTGATCTTATGGTTCGATAGAAATTTGGTTGTATCTGGAATAAGAATAACTGTCGAGAAAACAAAAGTGAGAGCAGCCATCAAACTGCTCAAGAATTTGATTGATAAATGGGAGCAGGAAATGATCCTTCAAAGTGGTTACCTTCAAACGTTTATAATCTATACATACTCACCACCCAGTCATCAACCATGTAGAAATCCATTCATCATTTGAATTAGTGTGACTATTACACCTCCTTTCTTAGGAACCACCTGGGTTGGACTAACCTAGGTTGAGTTAGAGATAACATATATGATACCTATAGATACAAGTTTTACTACCTACTTCTTTACTACTTCATTCATGATCAGGTTGAGTTGCCACTGAGGTTGCACAATCAGATTAGCTCCTTCCTCCAGTCTGATCTTGTACTGGCAGAAACTAGGGGAAATACCCTTTATGTCTACAACATACCATCCAAATGCTTCCTGGTGATTTTTCATAACCACAAGTAGCTACTCCTCTTCTTGGATACTCAATGAAGTTGAGATGATGAGTGGAAGCTTCTCATATACTGCCAAGAAAGTATACTTCAAGTGCGGTGGCAATGGCTTCAACTCTAGATCTGGGGGACTCAATAAAGATGGGACCAATGGTGGAGGAGGTGGTCCAAGATCCTTCAAGTTTCTATTATAATAACATGATAGTGGCTTGAGAAACAAGACACACTCTTCTAAAGAATAGTTTCAGGTATAATCATCTATGAAATTAATGAGACATGCCTCTAGCAGTAATTGTGGATATGTTGCATTAGAATGGAAGAAGCTGCCTCTTCAACTTATATGGGTAATGTTCCTCTTCTTCATTATCGAGATATTAAACTGCCTTTGTCAAAGAGATCTCCTTTGCATTTTCCAAGATGTCCACTACCACTGTGCCTTTGTGGACTTGTGTCATCACATGACCTTTATCAAGAAATAGTTTCCCCAGAAATAACGACACCTTTTCTTGGACCTACTATAGCATGTGACATTGTGCCTTCCCCTTGGCAGTCTGTGTAGGCTCATACATCAAGATTTCAAAATGGTCTTCTCTATTGCACAATGTCAATCTTCCTCTTCCCATCTCTAGAATCATATCTGTTGTGGATTGGAATGGCCTCTTGAGTAATAATTCATTTCCTTGACCATCTTGCATCTCTATGACTACAAAGTCTGATCGAAATACAAATATATCCACCTTCACAAGAACATCCTCACAAATAATGTAAGGCCTCACCACTGAGTTGTCTTCCAACTGTATGGCCATATTTCTTTTCCTGGACTCCTTAAGACCTAGCTTCTTGAAAGTGGTCTAGGGAATGAGATTGATGCTTGCCCCAAAGTCACATCAAGCTTCTCCAAATGTTGTTCTCCCTATATAACATGATATGTTAAACACATGAATCTTGCTTTTTTGTTGGAAATGTTCCCAGAATAAAAGCACTAACTTTCTCCTTCAAAACTACCACCTCATAATCCTCTATCCACCACTTCTTATTGATCAAGTCTTTTAGAAATTTACCATAGGAAGGAATCTTCTCAATTGCATCGATGAGCGGAATGTTAGCATGAAAATTCCTAAATCTATCTAGGAACTTATGAAATTGCTTGTCAGCCATCTAAGCTTTCAAGCTTTTTGAGAATGGCACTATCTTCACCACCTTCCTCTAGTGAGGTTGTACATAAGCCTCCTTCCTTGGCTCCGTGGCTTAATGAGTTTCAACACCAATTGTCATGTCCTCTACTATAGTATATTGTTCAACTGAATCAACTACAACACTAATCACTAGTGAATCTTTGTCATCTTCTTTGTCCTTTGCCTCTGGAACTATTTTCTACTCATCCAATAGCTTATTCCCACTATGTAACTTCACTGACTTTACATGTTGATTGTCGGTAGGTATGTTGGTGTTTCTTAGGAACCAGTATTTTCTGCTCATCCAATAGTTTTTTAATGATGCAATCTCTTCCACAATCTTAGAAATATGTGTCTCTATGGTGTGTGTTTGTACTCCTTGATTATGCAGTTCTCTCTATGTTTGCCCAAAAATTGCCTCATTCTAGCTAACCAAGTTGCCTATCATGTCTTCAATGTGGTCTATTTTACTGGGGCCCTTGTCTTATTGGTATTATTGTTGTGAACCACCTTGATGTTGCTTATCTTGCTGCATTTGAGATAGGTCCTTCTCAAAGTTGTTAGGATCCCTCCATGAAAATTTCAGATCCTTTCTCCATGAGTATTCATTTCCTCTCCTATTCTTTTGCTTCTATACATACATGCACTCCTCCTCTTCTCCTGGAGAGGAGCATCCATCCTTTTAACAAAGCTTCTTGGCAATCAAGTCCATTTTTCCATTCAATGTAGAAATCACCTTGGACACTCCAACACTTTTAACAGTTACTAGACATTCAATTTCTTCTCCCCATGACTGGTTCTTAGCCATGTTTTCCAGGATCTCGTAACATTTGGATGACTTATGATTAACGAAGAAGCTTGTCCCTGCATTATCCAATGTGGTCCTTTCTCCCTGATGCAACCCATAATAAAAAATCTTCATCGGGCCTAACATGTCAATACCATGGTGAAGAACCTTCCTCAGCATGTTCTGGAACCTATCCCATGCCGCAAAATACAAATTCTCTAATTTTTGTCTGAAGTTGTAGATCTTTTCGACCAGCTTGTTTGTCTTTTGGGGTGGAAAGTACCGCTCAAAGAACACATCTATCATTTATTCCCATGTTTTAATGCATTCATGTTCCAAGTTATAGAACTAAGACTTGGCATTGTCTGCCACTGACAGTGGAAAGAGCTTTATATATATCACATTAGTGGGTACCCTATCGATCTTGATCATGTTACAACTTTCAATGAAATTACTTATATGTGTCATCAGTTCTTCAGTGTTGTGGCCATGGAAAGCATGTGACTTGACCAATGACACCAATCCTCGATCAATCTTGTAGATGCCAACAATTATGTCTTGTCTCTTTATTAGCCCTTATTGAGCCATTAAGGAAGACGCCTTGATCTTCTCCGAAATTGTTTGTTCTTCTGCTACATCCCCTATCTCTGTTGGTTCTTCTGGTCCCTCTAGAGGTGGTGTTGGAGTAGGTGGTGGTGGAGTTTGAATAATCCTTCCCGCAAAGTTACCAAACTCAGTTCCTCGGCATAAAAGCTATACCTAACTAAAGCTCTATGGAGACGACTCTCCGTGGTCATGGCTCTGGTGTGCACCATACACTAGTACATGATATTGTTGAAAACAATATGAGAATGGGTACTAATGATTAAATAAATAATATTTAAAATTTATATCTTGAAAGAATAAAAATAAAAATAAAAAGTGTGGCCTAAGTGGCCGATTTCAACACTCGTAGTGTTGGATTTGCCATTTCTCCAGCAACTACACCAAAAACGTGATAGGGATTTACGATGCGCCCAGAAACGAAAATGCATGCTATCAGAGTAAAATAGTCCAACGAAGCCCATATATCAAACATGGTGAAACGTTTCCAAAAACTACTACTAACTACAATACAATAAACTCGATTGAGGAAAACTTTGGTTGGAGTTTATTTAACTAAGAATGCAAAAAATGAATCTAAAATTACTGGTGATTGATCACAATTGGATGAAATCCCTTAGGATTATGATTTCACCTAGGTTAGCATTGCAATTAATAGTATAACATTGATACATATCTCTCCTAACCCTAAACTAAAAGACATGTATCCAAAATTACCCACTCACATGGCGTAATTCACTACCTAACCAAATACCAATACTACTCTCATATCAATTGTGTTAGTAGTTACGTGCTTTATCAAAAACTATGGATGATCTATTCATGTTTGTAAGCCACCTTTCGCAAAGGGAAATATAAAACATGTGTTTCTATGATTTTCCAACCATTAATTTCCTTTTTCAAAGCACTTACAGGTCTAATTAACCACTTATGGTGATCAACCATGGATAGTTCATGACAATATCAAAGAAATAAGTTAAAAAGTTAAGAGAAATTGATATATTACTAAAAAAAGTCAACTACAATGCATGACTGGGCTACTCCCAAGTCCTAAAGAAAGAGGGGCTTAGCCCTGCATGGTTTCCATGGAAAAAAAAATGGGAGAGATGAAGAAAAATGTTAGAAATATTAGTGAAACTAAAGAACTCATGAAGAAGATGGTCCAAATGATCCCCTCTTGCGGACGTACCAATTTTCTACCTTCTAGTTGTAAATCCATATGTTGGAAGTGAGATCGTCCCAAACATAGTCTTCTTCTCTACTTTCTCTTCTCCTTACTCTCAGTTACCATCCAATGGAATAAAACGTGATAGATAGGGTTGGCTGAAATCCCCCTATGGCATACAAGTGACATAGGGAGAAATAAATCCTCAATCGTCAGATTAAACTCTATCTTGGGATCTACCTAATCTAGGCATGTTAGTACTATCGACCTGGGTGTTGGCACTACTGACTTCTTTGATAACTACGGTGCATGTGACCTCATCGGTGCTACCAAGTTGCAAGTTGAGAGTACTGTGTTTCCTCAATTAATTGTGAATCAAACATTGTGATGTTGTTGGTAGAACCATCTCACAAAGTTTTTACTATCAAAAATTATTTTTTCTTTTCATCCCTGGCAAGTGTCAGTACCATTGACTCCAAAGTCGGTAGTAGCGAGCTATGTAGATTCTATTAAAATTACCTGCAATTCATCAAAATCCAAACATAAGCTCTTGAAATAAATTAAATCATTTGGAAACATTACAATTACATTTATTTGATGCAAATAAGTATAACATGCTAATGAGAATAAATCATACACAAATTAATATGAAAATGAACAAATAGTGCACAAAAATCAATAATAAATAGCCTGTAAAAATGACAAATAATTAATGCATCACAGATCTGACACTTTCTTAAGTTGATTCATGATGTACATATTGATTTTATAATTATACCTTCCCTTTAGATGCTTTTGAACCATGTTTTGATGGAGTTACATAAGCTAAGTGAGAAAATAGTGATGTGTCTCACCGATTGACAAAATATAGTGACCCTTGTTGTTTCTCGATGGTCAACAATTTATTTGGTGACTATTTGCATTTCCCAGTGGCTTCTTGGTTCTCAGTAGTCAACGGATCCCAAGTCGCCAAAGAGTTTGCACCCCATGGAACTACTGACTATTGAACCAAGTTTTTTTCCAAATAAGGAGGTTAGTTTATATATGTGTGTGACCGATGCGGTTTTGATCGAGGATGATGTGATAATCAATGAGTTTTAGTCTACGATGTTTATTAGTCGCCAAGTTTCTAGTGGTCGTCAGATATTTCAATGATTGATGGGTTTTTAGTGGTCGAATGTCTTTTAGAAACTGAATTCTTGATTCCTGATGGAGTTTCTAGACTGATGTATTCTTGTCTGATGAGAGTTCTACTCCTATATATACCCCCTCTCTCATTTTCATTCTACTCTTTTGGAAAAGATTCATTTGTAACTTGAGGAGCCTGAAAATGATTTCTTGGAGAGCAGTGGTCGATGAGGCTTCATCCACGATGATGATCTTAGGATTTTTGTGGGTGCATGTGTGCCTCCTTGGATTGATCTAGGTCCATTGATTATGTTTCATGTTTTCTACAAGTAAGATTCTTGCCTTTGTCCTTTTTCCCTTTTTGTACTTCCTCCTCATCCCTCCTATGGTCGAGTTCTCGGGTGTTTATTAAGTTTTGTTGGTGTTTCCATGATAGAACTTTGTGCATGTAGGTCAAGAACTCTCATTTTCTTCTTTTTTTCCCTAGTTCCACCTCATTTGTAGAGAGAGGAGACGATCTTGAAGCTTTGCTAGATTGAGCCTAACGTTTTGGGTGCTGAGCTCTAGAGTCTCCACTGTAGGTTTTGGTTTTCCTCTCTCTACCAAGAGGTTACATAAGTTTGAAGAATTTCTCCCGTGCTATCTACTTGTGTGTCATTAAACTTACTCTAGAAACTTATAATCATGCTAAATATGGACATTATATGTCTATTTTGTATAACATAATGATGACCCGATCTTATCAGTTGTAGTTCATACATTGTGAGTGTTATTTATTGACTACTAAACTATTATTTTAAGCATGCAATGCCTGATATATGTAATATGGGTATAATGACCTCTAAAAAATGTTCCGTGAGCGATGTTTTGGTATTCATACATTAAAACATAATTATTAATGCTTAATCTATGATAGTTGTATTTCTTTTCACTACCGTTGTGATTGTGTAATCATGGTTGGACGAAACCCTAATATGGAGGGTTACATATTTATACTAAATCTTGAATTTGTATGATAATTTTGTGTGAAGTTAATGTTTTCCTGATTTTAGTGATTCTTATGGCCTGATGCACTCTAGTTGGTGTTGAATTCTTTCATTACAAGGGATGGTTAATTTATCTATAAGAAGTGTTATGAAATTGTTTGATACATTTTATATCTTCTGAGGTTGTGAATCTCAATGATCTTTGTAAAAATTGGAATGGTGTTTATTTGTAAGTTGATTTATTAAGTAAAAAACACTCAATTGGCTTAATTAACCAAGTGAAACCTTAATCATGTAATGCCTTGAGTCTATAAAGTTATTTCTGTGACATCCCTGACCCGGGTTAAGCCTTAACCCTAGATATTTTGTTTAATAAGGTTGATTATATGCTTGCTCTTATCTCTTGAAAAGTAATTAAGGCTCAAGAGGGACTTATATCTCAATTTCAATCCTTTTTGAATAATGTTGAAACAATATTTTACTTGTTTTGGACTAAAGTGCAATTTACCCAAGTTAAGGGGTTAATTTGCAAATGTTGCATGATAAAATGTTCCTCATATTATGAATCATCATATGAATGAGTATGATGTAGTGGTATGGATTTCACAAGCCTGAGCACCAAGAAAGAGCTAGTTGAGCAATGTTTATGCATTAAAACCTAGTTTCTGTGTAATGTGCAATTTACCAAAAACCTAGTGTTCAATATGCAAAATACCACTTCAAGAGGTTCCCTCATGATTCTTGGAATCATATAGAGAAAATAAAATGATAGGGGCACCTCATTTGAAACATTTTGGAAGAGAGAGAATCTTGATAATAAAATAATCAAGATTTAAGCATAATTGGAACTTTACTTCAATTTAATGCAAAAATAAATATAATAATTGAAGAGCCCTTCAACCAAAAGGTGAGGTATGATTTTGCAAAAGGTTTAACGAGCTTGTGCCTTGCAAAGGCACGAAAATATCTCAAGCAAGTGGATAACCCACTCATATTAATTAAAGAAAAAATAATATCCACAAATTTTTGGATATTATTATTATAAGGGTTAAGGTGCTTAATTTATTTTCCTTTAAATTCATGGATAATGAAGAGGTTTTCATAGGGAAATAGGATATCTTCTCTGGAAGGATTTTAGGGGGAGATGTGGCATCAATTTGAGAAATTAAATGAGTTAATTACTACTTTCTCTCTCATTGAATTTCCTTATAAAAACACCATTTCCAACTCAATTCAAAGGCTTTTTCGATCCTTCTTTCTCTCCTTTCTTTGAAAACGACCAAGGAAGCTTAGGAGCAACAGGAGGAAGAGTTCCAACCTGTAGTTATGCTTCTTTATCACTTTCAACCATGATGTCATGGTGGAAATCGAAAATAAATGATGGATTTCTTCTTTTCTTCCATCGATCTTCCTTTCTAGCCAATCCATTTCACTCAAAAGCTTGAGGAACGAACCTTGTGGAGTGAGAAAGCTTCTTTAACCATTAGGAACGTGAATTTGGAGCTTTGAAGCTTCATTGAAGGCGGGTTATATAACTTGAAACCTTGAATATTGTTATTGATTTCATATCTTGAACTATTGTTTAAATTTTCTCTATCCTCCAAATTTTATTTGATTGATTGATGAAATTACCATGGAAATCACAGAAAGATTCATGGGTTTAGATCTTGATGATGATGACATCATAATAAGCACACACCTCCACAAATATCCTTTGTAAACGGATTCATGAACTTGAGACCAAACGGTCTCAGACCATTTGGAGTGTAATGATGGATGAGATGGATGATGATCCAATGGCCTTGATTGAGTTATTTACAAATGATTCAACAATTGAAGGTCCAACAATCATCAACCCTAAATCGGGTATTTATTGAAAATATAATTAATTCCATGAGTTTTCCTTGTTTGGTTGGGTCAAACGGTCTCATGACCGTTTGACACCAAACAGTCTCAAGACCGTTTGGGACCAAATGACCTCAAGACCGTTTGAGGTCAGGTCATGCTCAATTTGAATGGTGGTCCAATGATTTCAAAGCAATTGGTTCCACAATGACCAATATTGAAGGTTCATCGATTTGAAACTCTAACCTAATTGGGTTCAAAACCCTAATTGATGATCAATTGAAAGTTAAATCAATTGAAGGATGACTCATTAGCTCAATTGAAGTATGGTTCATAGGTTCAATTGATGAGTGGTTACATGGATTCAATTTATGATGGGATCAATCATTGAAACCCTAAATCGATTTGAGAGGTTGAGTCCATTTTTGGTCCAATCGGTTTTGAGGAGGTTTGGACCAAACGGTCTCAAGACCATTTGGGACCAAACGATCCCAAACTAATTGTGACTCAAACAATCTCAAGTATCTTTGCACTAAACGGTTTCAAGCACCATATTTGCTAAACGGTTTCAAACCATTTCGAACTTAATTGACCAAGACCGTTTAAAGGTCTAAACTGTCTTAGACCATTTGAGGGTCAATCTATCAAGATCGTTTGGGGTCTAGAGGGTCAAGACCGTTTGGGGTCTAGTTGACCAAAACCGTTTGTAAAGTAATTAACCAAAACAATTTAGACACTTAAGGTGATTAAAGGTCAATTGTTTAATTGATCATTAAATGATGTAAATCAAGGGTCATTACATTAATTGTGCCCTTAATAAGAGAGGGTGATTAGTACTTTTTGAAAGATCAATCTTTAATCCTTATGGAAGTAATGATATAATACATTGTGTCAACCCTTCATTCAAGTTGACTTGACCTAATCTAATCAAGTTTGAAGTAAGTATCATCCTATAGAGGATGAGAGAGAGAGAGAGAGAGGAAATCCTACATGAATGATAATCATGTAGTGGTTAAGCCTCAACACTTTCAACATGAATAAAATGTGTAATTAGGACGTATGATCCTTGATAAAGAGATCACAAAACCCTAATTAAGAAGGTTGATGAGCCCTAACCCTAATTGAGGGCAATGATAGGTGAAACCCTAATCTAGGGTAACAATGAAACCCTAATTTGGGGAAAAGCCGTAATAAACCCTAATCAAGGGTAATGTCATATGAAACCCTAATATAGTAATGTGATGAGAGATTCCAATCCAGGGTGATGCTATGAAATGCTATCTGAAACCCTACCCTAATATAGAGTGAAGATATGTGAAATCCTAATGTAAGGTGATTCTATGTAAACCCTAATTGATAAAGATGGGAAACCCTATTCCTAAAAATGGAATAGTGACTAATTTACTAATCAGTGAAACATCTAAAGGGATTGGTAATGGATAACCTTATATCAATAATACCTCAACTCAAAGATAAGTCCATATCATTGGTAATGGTTGCATATTCCAAATAAGTGACTTATGCCCAATACATTACATAATAATATGATGAAGTGGTGTATAAAGTATTAGGATGGGAAATACCCTAATACAAGATAAGTTGATGAACTCAAGTAAGATAAAGGTGATGAGGGAGGTCATACATCAACATATGATAGATATCACATCCAGTACCTCAAGATAGATACACCTTGATGTATCCTAAATCCAATATACTTGGAAGAGTAGTACATGAAGTGTGTCATGTCAATTGTTACATTATAAAGTAATGCACTTTGATAAGTGTAGGCTAACATACCTTAAGAAAAGGTTAATCCAAATTAATAAAGTATGATGTAATCATATTCTGGTAAAGATGAGAGAGGAACTCATATCCTGTGTTGATAATTCATTTAATGATAAATGATGAGAATAAATAAGCATGTTTAAATGCTTATGTTATCAATGTTGGCTCCTAGTTGTGTGGAGAAATGAATTAAGGTTTGACCATTAATAATATGATCTTGAGAACCTAAATGGCTAATTATGGAAAACCCTAAATCTGATGAATGGTGATGAATTGTAAGAGAAATCCTAACCCTAGATAAGGGAATAGTGATGCTACTCTTACATTGCATAGTGCGGATATGTAATTGATATAAATGTTATTATGAAATGATCATGCAGGTAATCATGAGAGGATGAGCATAGCCAGGTATGAGCTATGATGTGTTAATTATTTAAATGCTTTATGGCCTTGTGAATAAGTTGTTACCTAGTGAGAGGTGACAAGATGCAATGGCCTTCTGAACCATATGATAAGTTGTTACCTAGTGAGAGGTGACAAGATGTAATGGCCTTGTGAGCCATGTGATGCTTGTTTACCTAGTAAGAGGTAACAAGAGACTAAATGGGCTTTGAGAGCCATGTGAGATTCTTGTGTAGTAAGTATCATGTTTACCTTGGTCAGATGACCTGAAGGTATTAGTTACCTGATAAGTGGTAACAAGTGTTATTTGATGAGTTGATGGTTTGAATACCCATATTACGTAACCATGATGATGAGATGTTATGGGATAAGAATGCCCATGATGTGACAAGGGATTAAGATCCCAATGTTTTTATAATGTTTTGAAAAGTACTTGATATATGAATTATAGTTTTCTTTGTAGCATTTGTCATAATAATGTTTGAGAACTTGACTGATGCTAAGAGAATATAGTAATGTACTTAATTAATAAAGTGAAACCTCATCATGTAGTGTCCTAGCCATAGATCCCTCGGTGTTAGAATTTGTTGAATGGTGAAACGGGTAGCTCCGCGACATAACCCGGAACACATATTTTTGAATATGTGGGGGTGATGGGCGTGAATACCTTATGCCCTAATGGAGGAATTGATGTGAGATAAACATTAAATCTCTCTTCCTTCTTTATATGTATGTCGGGGTGGATGTATCACTAATCCCCTGATAACAGGATGAATGTATCACGAATCTCCCGATAATATTAATGTCGGATCGATGTGAAATAAACATGAAATCTCTCGATTGCGAAGAGAGTACAGCATGCCATTGTAACTCTATTGTGAAGTTACCAGTATACCTTGGAAAGCTATTTAGCAGAGACACAAGTTGTCCTGCATGGAATCTCGTACTGACCGAGATAAGGGAGGTCATGGCAGTCGACTCTTCCATTGATCTTGTATGGCACCAATTTTGACTTCGCAGTGGTCGGATGGAGTATGAGTGGTATACCTCATCTCCTCAGGACATAAGTGTGGATGTAAAAGGTAATCAGTCTGATGTGTATTTTACTACGCTCTTAAACGCAAGTATACGCGTCGAGTAATATAGGCCTTGTGAGGACCGAGTCGAACTCAGGGATACGTGAATTATTGGAGACTTCTACTAACTAATCGCAATCAGCTAGGCCGATTAACAAAGTAGGGTTTTGTTGTTGAAATTAAAAGAAAATAAAAAATCAAACAAAGAAAACAATCGATCAAAGGTTAATTTAATCAATTCAAAAGGATATCTTTAGGATGGTGGTTTCACCGCGGGTCAACATTGTATTAGGTTTCATATAATTCCTCACACTTCTCTCTCTATCCGGGTAGTGGCCTGAATACAGAATTACCCACTGTCGTGGTGTAAGTCACTACTTAGGTTTAGGTTGATTCCACCGTCGTAGTAATCATTCCCCTAAACTAAGTGCATTATAAACGGTTCCTCAGTTCCCACCATTAATTTTACAACTCCTTTGCAAGGGTTTTATTAATTAATGTAGATTTCATCTCTTTCAACCGTTAATCCTTCTGTCGAAGTGATTAAGGGCATTAAATTATTATTATGGTGATCAAGCATAACAATTGAAATGGAGAAAACGAATCTATACCACAGATTTGAGAGAGAAAAAATGAATTATCAATATAAAAATGTCATACAATGTATTCCCGGGCTACTCCCGGTCCTAAAGATTGAGGGTTTTAGCCTCTCATGTTCATCTCACACGAATACATGGTAGAAATGGGGGATTTCATAAGAAAAACGTGAAACAAGTGGGAAAACCCCTGAACGGAGAAGAACTGGTAGATCCTTGGCGTAGAACACGAGCTTCCCCACCTGTCGGTGGTGGAAATCATCTTCGGCAGCGTCCGAATCACCCGGGATGAGCTTCTGGCCTCCGTTCTCCTTTCTCTCCTTCCTCGGCACTCGTGCAATCCAAAAATCAGATATCCCCCCGTCTGGGTGGCCGTCATTAGGTATAAGTCCCTAATTAGGTCGTCAATTAACAACAGTCGTCCGATCGAGATCAAAACAGATCCAACGCATATCTGCCGGCGTCGATACCATCGACGCGCGTCGATGGTATCAACCCAGCGGATTAGCGGCAGCTTTCCTTTCTTTTAGTCTGAGCGCCTGTGGTGATCTCGATACCATCGACTTGGGTGTCGATGGTATCGACTCTCTTTAGCATCAGTTGTTGTCGTTTAGCGACGTTGTAGCTCTCCATGTGTCGATGGCATCGACTTGGGTCGATGGTATCGACAGTTTCCTCGCCAACAATCTGAAGGAATCTCGATACCATCGACTTGGGTGTCACTGGTATCGACTCTGTGCTACTCCTCTCATCTGGAAATCTGTGGCTTGGTCGATGGTATCGACTTCCGTCGATGGTATCTATAGAAGCAAATACTTGTTTTTCCTAAAATTTCACAACAAGACCAAGTAAATCCACACATATAATAATATTATGATAAATAATGCTCAAAATAGTAAAACAAAGGGGATTCTATATGATATGATTGGAAAGACCGAATTAAGTGAATTATGCGATATTATCCATAAAAAATGAGTAATTAGAGCACAAAACACATATGAAAAAGGTCTATAAATGCGACTCAAAATCATCGCATCAAACTCCCCTAAGATTAAACATTGCTCGCCCTTGAGCAACTAATCCTTAGAATAGAATTGCAGATGTCAACTAAAAATCGACACACCAACCCACATCCCATGTGACTCCCACTGAACGTTCTCAAACCGGCCTTCTCCAACCACATAACAGTAATTACCCTAAATGTGACAATAATCGTCAATACGAGAAATTGTCCTTCAAACCGATGAACACTATCACATAAGGCAGTTAACATAATAAAATTCACCGATTCAGCATTGGTGCATCTTGTGATCGCCTACACTACGTTGCTCGCCCTTAACTACCATCTACATGGAAGCAGTTCTCCTGATAATCATTAGTGAGGAGAAATTCACGGTGGCCTACCAATCCGAGCAACGGGTGGATGGAATGGGTGGTTCATGGAAGAACTTGGAAGTATTGCACAATTTCAAAATGCATAAAACAAAATGTCCTACGTGATGCAAATGCACAATAAAAATGCCCTAATGCCTAATTTGGGTGAAATGATGCATGCACTAACCTTCCACCTCAAAATGAGATGGAAATCTAATTAAGCCACCTCATGTACTCAATTTCCCTGTTATGCAAGTGATATCATGATCCTTTCTCCCTCTTATTCCATTTTCTTCTAAATTCTCTATTTTTTTTTCTTTTCTCAATTTTTTCAGATTTTCAGCAAAAAAAAAATTTCTTCTCTTTTTTTTTCTTGTAGCCCACATATCCATAATTTCTTAGAGATACATGTATTGGGCTGTTTTCTTCATGATTGGAACTCTTTGTACTATTTCGAGGGTATGGAACAGTTTAGATCACTTTTGAGGAAAAACTGAGATACATGGTGTACTTTATGCATGATAATCATGAAAGTCATGAGTGCAACTACATGGCATGCACCTAAAGGTAGTGTGCATGTATCCCTATATTTTTCTCTTTTTATGCAAAAGTATGGAAAATGTCAATGCAATTCCTATCTAAATGCTATGCACGCAAAAGGAATTAAAACTGTACTTTACTTCCAATTCTTAGGTGGATTATGGAAAAAATGAAGTGGAATGATCACAAGATTAGATGACTGAACCTTAGAAGAGTATTATGTGTCCCTCCTTACTGACCTGTGTAGTTGTTTGGAGGGTTCTCTCTCTTACATCCAATTAAGGTCTCATTACCATTTGATTAGGTTAGGCTCAAACAACCGTTACTATCCACTTTTCATGAGTCAACGGGGGTGTGGGTGTGACATATTGCTTTAGAGTTGACATAATCAATCATTTTCATAGGACAAGTTTCCCAAGGACAACCAAGTCAAACTATCCAAAAGACACAAAAAAATTTTAAATTCCCTTAAAATTTCCCATGAAAACAGCGAGATGACAATTTTTAAGACATCCACGGTTACACTAGATAGATGTGGATCCTAAACAAAAACTAAAATTGCAAGAACAAATAACAAAGCAACAACTAAAAGTAACAAAAGACAAGATAAAAGATAGAGCTGTTCCAGCCACCCCCCTAAGCTTGAATTTGACTATGGCCTCATAGTCAAAAACCAACTTAAGGGTGGAACAGTGATACCCTGATCAATCCTGCGGAGGCGGTGGTGGGTATTGTGGTGCCGTAGGATCCCAAGACGGGTACTCCCCCTGGAAGCTTGGATCGTATTGGGTCCTCGGCGGAGGCTGTGGATAGCCTCCAAAGTAATCTCGACTCCAATAATGGTCGAAGAAGGGCTCCCGTTGTGTCTCTATCCGTTGCAACCGGTTGTTTATTTGCTCTTGGTTGGTGAGGATGAGTCGCTCGTTCTCGAACATAGCCCGTTGATTATCAAGTACCCGACTCGTAGTCTCATGAATGCCGGTATACATAGCCATGTGCTGCTGCTGAGTCTGTTGTATATCTTGCAGCATCGTGTACATTCCCTGCATGGAATAGGGATCCTCGGCTGGCTCCTTGTGCTGTGGTGATGGCGGCGGGGGCTGAGATGATGAAGATGCACCCGGATGCATCCTAGGACGCTTCTGTGGTGCCACACGTGCACGAAGAGGTGTGAAAGCCTCCTCTTCCTCCTCATCCTCGCCTCCTTGCTCGTCATCACCGCCTTCTTCTTCATCGGAATCGACGGCTATGATCAGCCACCGGAAGTGCTGGGCTCCCTCGATGTGGAAGACGGCGTCCGGCAGTGCGCACTCCTGATAAGCTTGGTTGACATGGCAATGTGCGTACGCCAACCCATCCCGGAGAAGGATAAGGTTTGAACGGTGCAAGTGTTGCATATTCACCTTACTCTTTGTGGAAATCGGAGTCATGGACTGAAAATTCAGCCCCAAGTAGTGCGCCAACTTGGTGATGAGCCCACCAAAATGGATCAGAGCCTTCCTTGTACTCCTCTTCACCGCCAGGACGCGCTGCAGAAAGAACGCACCCCAGTTGCATTCTTGTCGCTTCAGGAGCATGTAGAGGAAGAAAAGATCGCTCTCCTGAAACTTGCTCAATGCCAAATCGCTCCGAGCAAAGAACGTAAGGCTCAACATCCGGTGTAAGACCCGGACGAAGGGATGCTCGATGTCTGCTACCGCAGCATTATGGTAGCTCACTGTCTTTCCCGCCGGCACTGTGACTAGATCGGCGAAGATCTTGTCATAGTCGGTGCAGGAATCTGGGCGTCGGTGATCATGTTGGGAGTGGTTCCAGTTAAAGATGTTGTTGAACTGCTTAAGAGTGATGTTGTAGTTGATGTTGAAAAGCCGGAAGGACACCCTCCCCTTGATCCACTCACGGTCCGACGCCACCACGTCGTTGGGTACGACGCAGATGTCGAGGGACGCCATAAACTCTGCCACCAATTCCTTGTAGGTGGGCCATTCGCCGAAGAACGGCTGCCCATCCGCATGGCGCTCCAGCTCGCCTGTCCTTATACTGGTGTGGCGTGCTTGACCCTTCAGCACATAGGCCAAGTTGGCCTCGAATCCCAGATCACAGATCATTCCCCGGTCCACATACCGGGTCGGCTCGATCTTCCGCTTCATTATCTCCTCGTAGACCTTCCTCGCCTCCATGGAAGGATGCATTAGGCGTGGATGAGAGACAGAAGCGGTTGGGGGAGGAGCGAACTCCTCAATCTCTTGCGAGGATGATGATCCGGCGGCGTGCACAATTGTTGCAAGAAAGATGGGATTAGAAGAGAGCTCGGTGCAGATGGAGAAGAATTTCTCCGCTCGGTGAAGATCTTCGCTCGATGTCGCTTCTCTTCAGTCTTGGAAAGCTCGGGGGAGTGCTCGGCGCAAAGGAGGATGGTTGCTCTGAAGGTGTGATGTCAAATGACGTTGCAAGTCTCCTTAAATAGACTTGGACGGCGCCACTGTTGACCCGTCGATACCATCGACGCGGGTCGATGGTATCGACACGTCTCGCGGGTATCCGCCTCCCTCGCGAGTATCGACGGCTGACGTTTGCTGGATCGGGAAATCCGGATTGTTGACCTGTCGATACCATCGACGGAAGTCGATGGTATCGACGCAGCACCCGGATCGCTGACGTGGATCTTGCGAGCATCGTCGATGTCTGTGTGCGGATCGGTGACATGTCCATCGATACCATCGACGGGTGTCGATGGTATCGACTTGCTTTTATTGCGACAACGCCGTTTTGTTGCATTCACCCTGTGATGATGTTGATACCATCGACGAGGCCGTCGATGGTATCGAGTTGACTGAGCAAATTTCGTCTGAACTTCTCCAGAGATCTCGATGGTATCGACTGGGGTGTCGATACCATCGACACTTTTATTGCACCTGCCTGTGACCATGTCGATACCATCGACGGGGGTGTCGATAGTATCGACGCAGTGTGATTTTTGCATCAATCAACCTGCACCCATGTCGATACCATCGACCAGTGTGTCGATGGTATCGACCCTGCCTGTGCCTGTACATTAAACAAACGGATCAAGGTGTCTTTTTTAAACTAAAATTTAAACGAAATAAAAGCAATCTATTGCTAAAATTAACCTATCCTAATGTACCAATGGTTGGGTTGCCTCCCAACAAGCGCCCTTGTTTAGCGTCTTAGGCTAGACGGTGTGACAATCATCATCTTTTCACCTTGGGAACTGCACTTAGAGGATCATTCGGTAATTTGAATTCATCACGATCTCCTCCAATACCCAAGGACAAAGTCCCTCTCCCTAAGGCAGTCACGACATCCGCTGTTGCTTGAAACGGTCTTCCTAGAAGAATTTCACAGCTTTGGAGTGGTGGCATATCCATGACGACAAAGTCCACTGGAAATATGAATCTATCCACTGTGACTAGAACATCTTCACATACTCCATAGGGTCTCACTGTAGACCCATCCGCCAATTCAATTGTTGCAGCCAACTTCTTTATCTCTTTTAACCCCAGCTTTTGAAATGTAGCCAAAGGCATGAGATTTATGCTAGCGCCAGAATCACATTGTGCTTTAGGGAAATGTTGACCACCTATTGAACACGGAATATAAAAACCTCCTGGGTCCTTTCTCTTCTTTGGTGAACTCCCTTGGATCATAGAGCTCACCGTCTCATTCATCCAATAAATTTCATCGTCTTTTATCCGCCTCTTCTTATTGATGATTTCCTTGATGAACCTCCCATAGGCGGGTACTTTCTTGATCATCTCCACTAATGGAATATTGATGTGGAGTTTTTGAAATATCTCCAGAAATTTCTTAAAGTGACGATGCTCTTTCTTTGACTTAGAATTTACCGGATCTAAAACATCAGCTGCATCAACACGCCTGTGAGGTGGCACATAAGAGCTTTTCGGGGGTACCTCCCCTAATCTTGCTTCAATCATTCCCTCAGACATGGGCCTTGACGAGATATCCTCAATGGTAGCAGCTTGTTGTGGATTCTCTTTCACATTTTCTGTCTCTGCACATGCACAAACAACTTGCACTTCTTCATCTTGCCTACATGGAGATATAGTATTCACAACTCTTTGTGATTTCCTGAAGAAAGGGTTTCCACCAGGCAATCCATAGTAAGTGCGTGGATATGGTATTGCTGGTGTTGCATTCACATTGAAAGTCATTTTTCTTTCTTCTACAGCTTCTTGCACCTGAGATTCCTCCTCATTTCTCACCATAGACATGTACTTGACCTGATGGTGTGCTTGGGCCACATTTGCATTCTCTGCTGGTTTCTGTTGATTGGCGTGCTTGATGGCCGCCACTTCACTTGAAATCTGAGCCACGGTGGTCTCTAATGCCCGCATTTGTGCTCCATGGCTTTGCAGCGTCTGCCCAAATTTAGTTAGAATGTCACCTTGAGATTGCAATTGCTTACCAAACATGGCCATCATCTCTTGGTTTTGCTGAACCATTTGACTTAGCAATTCAGTGTTTTTGTCCTCGGCTTTTTGCTGTGATTTGGCATCCGGATCCTGTAGAAAATTATTCGGATCCTTCCATGAAAACTTCTTATCCTTCCTCCATGCATAATCATTGTTCCTATAGCCTTGTTGTTGCATGAATTTTACTTGGGCTTCCTCATCCTCAGATGCATCTTCTTTAGTTAGCAGCTTCTTGGCTAGGAGATCTAGCTTGTCGTTCAGCTCCCTAACTATTCTGGATTCACCGGTAGCCTTGACCTGTTCCACTGCACCTCTGTCGCCCCATGACTATTTCCTAGCCATGTTCTTTAGTATCTCCCAACATCTGGTGTCAGTATTATTCAGAAAGAATCCGGATCCGGCTGAATCAAGATTACTTCTATCATGCTCGGAGAGAGCAAAATAAAAGATTTTCACTTGTGTTTCCCTGTCCAGCCCATGATGTGGGCACCTCCTCAACATAACCTGGAATCGCTCCCAGGTCTCAGAATACGTTTCACCCGCCTGTTGGGTGAAATTGTGAATTTTCCTGATCATGTCGTTGGTCTTCTCAGGAGGGAAAAACCTTTCGAAGAAAACCTCCACCATATGATCCCAAGATTCAACGAACTCATCGTCGAGGTTATGTAGCCACTCTCTTGTTGCTCCCGCCAATGAACTTGGGAACAGCTTGAGGTACAACGCATCTTGTGGAAATCGGTCTATCTTCACCATATCACAGTTCTCCACGAACTGGCTGATGTGTGCAACCGGATCTTCATTTTTCATCCCGTGAAATGCATTAGATTTTACCAAGTTGATCAGTGTCGTATTGATCTTGTATGTTGGTATGTCGATCCCCTTTTTCTTTATAGGCCCCTTTGAAGCTGATGAAGAAGATGCTTTGATCTTCTCCCATATCGTCTATGGTTTGGCCATTTCTTCTACTTGCTCTTGCTCAGATTCAGAATCTATGTCACTTTGGTGATCTTGCTCGTAGTAGTCCTCGTCCTCTGGTCCCGGAAATGGAACCTCAGGTGTGCGATTCGCGTAGTCGGTACTACGCGTATGCACCATGCAAAGTACTTGAAATATGAAAATCGGGGTTCAGTACAATGCTTTGAACGAGTAAACACAATTATAGAGAAATATAGGAATTTT
This sequence comes from Alisma plantago-aquatica, assembly GCA_963693085.1. NCBI lineage: Eukaryota > Viridiplantae > Streptophyta > Magnoliopsida > Alismatales > Alismataceae > Alisma > Alisma plantago-aquatica. The sequence goes on along the minus strand of OY856409.1, from coordinate 1,147,829,214 downwards.
TAAAATTGTTTTTAAAATAAATAAAAAAAAATGTGGCCTAGAGTGGCCGCTCTTAGCACTCAAAGTGCCAATAATTTGCCGTATCCCCGGCAACGACGCCAAAAACTTGACGTGTATTTTACGACGCGCTTAAACGCAAGTATACACGTCGAGTAATATAGGCCTTGTGAGGCCCGAGTCGAACTCAGGGATACGTGAATTATTGGAGACTTCTACTAACTAATCGCAATCAGCTAGGCCGATTAACAAAGTAGGGTTTTGTTGTTGAAATTAAAAGAAAATAAAAAATCAAACAAAGAAAACAATCGATTAAAGGTTAATTTAATCAATTCAAAAGGATATCTTTAGGATGGCGGTTTCACCGTGGGTCAACATTGTATTAGGTTTCATATAATTCCTCACACTTCTCTCTCTATCCGGGTAGTGGCCTGAATACAGAATTACCCACTGTCGTGGTGTAAGTCACTACATAGGTTTAGGTTGATTCCACCGTCGTAGTAATCATTCCCCTAAACTAAGTGCATTATAAACGGTTCCTCAGTTCCCTCCATTAATTTTACAACTCCTTTGTCAAGGGTTTTATTAATTAATGTAGATTTCGTCTCTTTTCAACCGTTAATCCTTCTGTCAAAGTGATTAAGGGCATTAAATTATTATTATGGTGATCAAGCATAACAATAGAAATGGAGAAAACGAATCTATACCATGGATTTGAGAGAGAAAATATGAATTATCAATATAAAAATGTCATACAATGTATTCCCGGGCTACTCCCGGTCCTAAAGATTGAGGGTTTTAGCCTCTCATGTTCATCTCACACGAATACATGCATAGAAATGGGGGATTTCATAAGAAACAAGTGGGAAAACCCCTGAACGGAGAAGAACCGGTAGATCCTTGGCGTAGAACACAAGCTTCCCCGCCTGTCGGTGGTGGAAATCGTCTTCGGCAGCGTCCGAATCACCCGGGATGAGCTTCTGGCCTCCGTTCTCCTTTCTCTCCTTCCTCGACACTCGTGCAATCCAAAAATCAGATATCCCCCCGTCTGGGCGGCCGTCATTAGGTATAAGTCCCTAATTAGGTCGTCAATTAACAACAGTCGTCCGATCGAGATCAAAACAGATCCAACGCATATATGCCGGCGTCGATACCATCGACGCGGGTCGATGGTATCGACCCAGCGGATTAGCGGCAGCTTTCCTTTCTTTTAGTCTGAGCGCCTGTGGTGATCTCGATACCATCGACTTGGGTGTCGATGGTATCGACTCTCTTTAGCGTCGGTTGTTGTCGTTTAGTGATGATGTAGCTCTCCATGTGTCGATGGCATTGACTTGGGTCGATGGTATCGATAGTTTCCTCGCCATCAATCTGAAGGAATCTCGATACCATCGACTTGGGTGTCGCTGGTATCGACTCTGTGCTGCTCCTCTCGTCTGGCAATCTGTGGCTTGGTTGATGGTATCGACTTCCGTCGATGGTATCGACAGAAGCAAATACTTGTTTTTCCTGAAATTTCACAACAAGACCAAGTAAATCCACACATATAATAATATTATGATAAATAATGCTCAAAATAGTAAAACAAAGGGGATTCGATATGATATGATGGCAAAGACTGAATTAAGTGAATTATGCGATATTATCCATAAAAAATGAGTAATTAGAGCACAAAACACATATGAAAAAGGTCTATAAATGCGACTCAAAATCATCGCATCACAGTCGTATAGTATATTTGCTAAGGATCGAATACAAAAATCATTGGCTGATGTTACATTCCTTTTATGCATCTTTAGTTGATAGATGATATATTTATGATTCCTTGCATTTCTTGCAAAGTAGATAGATGACATATAATTCTATCATGGGTAGATGCAATGTTCTCCTTAAGAAAGGAGATTATCATATTCTGTTCATATAGGGATTAATATTGTTGTTAATATAAAAGAATTCCTGCTCAGTTTTATTCTGCTAATCTGCAATAATAATATTTTTGGTAGAGAGTTATATCTCTCGCTGGGACAATTTTCTATTGTCTCACCGCCGTGGGATCCAACTTTGTAGGTAAACGTAGAAGAAGACGCATGAACCCTATAGCAAGGGAAGAGCAGCAACAACAACAGGGACATCAGTGATAACTCGGGTGGAGGCACTACCTATCAAGTTTTGTATAGAAAGTCCTATGTGTCGTCTCTATACTCTCAGGTCCTCGGATTCAGTAGTTGGTTTTAATTTATCAATCTGAGATTTTGGCTTGATTCCTTGAGGTTTTTATACCGCCTATGTATAGTTTAATCGAGCAGATAAAGTTGCAATCCTTGAGATGAAATGATACCAGAAATGTATCTGTGAACTAGAATGCAATGGAATTACTTTGGCTCTTTTTGAAAGAGTTTTCCTTTGTTGGATCTCTGGTAAAAAGATTTTAATTTTTAGTGATTTTCAGTAATCCGCTGCTAATGAACGCTTCCGCTTAAGTAAATCATGTTTTTGTCAGATGGATGCCACAGTTTAGTGGTATCCGAGCTCTAGGTTCGCTGAGTCTACAACGAGATAGGATTAAGGTTGTTGAGTCTATTCTAGTGTCTTCCAGTGTATCTGATAGTGTCTTCTGCTCATATAGGAGAACAAGAACTTAAAGATGTCTGGATCAAATGAAAAAAATATTGCTGAAAGCAGCATTGCTGCACCAGGAAGTGGTGCAAGGGACTGGACTAGGAAGGAAGCAATATTTGAATATCCTCAGTTGAACCAACCAATGATAGAGAGCCCAACTTTCCAAGCTATGTATGGGCAATTTAGGGTAGTTGTGATGCATGTAGTGGACCATGCATTACCAATGCAACCATGATTACCAACCCCCAATGATGAAGTTATGGGCTCCAACAGGATTCCTAATCAACATCAACATGATGAAGCAATAGAAAAGGTGGGAAGGAATAGGTTACAACCCAAAAGAAGAATTTGCTATAGGTGTAGGATGCATGGACATATCATAAAGAATTGTCAAACGAAGAATAAGTAAGAGAGAATCAAGAAGAGGCCTAACCAAATCTAGGAACAGTGGCCTAGTAGTTCCAAAAAGGGAAAGTTTTTGGTACTACCAGTACAACCAATGACTAATACACCAAGGCAATGGCTATCCAGAAAAGGTAAAGAACCTTTTAGACCATATCAAGGGCTTAGAACATGTTATCAGTGTAGACAGGTAGTACATCTAGCAAGGGATTGTCCAGTTGGAAACATAATGGTAACCCAACCACCAAGTTAGAAACATCAAGTTCATCAAAGGAAATAGTTTTTTATTGGCACTCGAGGACGTGGACAGACGTCCCAGGCAAGGTTCTATGAAAAGAATCCGCCTAAGGCAGCAAATAAACTGTGATATGAGACAAGTCAGATGAAATAGTATCATTATGATATGTCATTTCATAATTTTATGTGCTAACTATAAGAAAGTAGTTGTTATTGAGTTTCTTTTGACTTATTCTATAAGGACACAAAGAAGATGAGAATTTACATTTTATGCAGTATTCCTTTAAATGCTTTATAATTTCTCTCATCTGCGTGAAAAAGGATGAGATATAGAAGTGATGCTTGAAGAAAATCCTGGAATGCTAAATCATGTGTTTATAATTATAAGAAAAGTGAGGAACATAATAGTAAATAAAGTGCGTACTACCTAATCTCAGTACTTGTATACCCTGGACAGGTATATAATTATTCGAGATAAGGAATGTATGGGACTCTTAGATTGTATTCTTTCTGATTACTCTAATCAGTACTCATTCTGAAACAATCTAAAGAGCATAAAGAAACTAGAAATATGGCATGGATATTTTTATCATATCCTAAGTACAAGAAAGAGGAATCTGAGATAATCCCAGATCAATCTATGTATGAGGAAGTAGAATGTATAATCCTCATGATAAAGAAAATGAGGACAAGGGAGATGATCCTCATCTAATAAATCTTGTAAGTATTAGTTCATCTTGGACTTTGGTTCCAAGATAAAGATATGTGTAACAAGTAATGTCCCAAGGTGGAAGGATGATGTGGATGTGATGTGTTTTGACACATGTGATGGATACCAAAGTAAGGAATTCTAATATCTGAGAAATACCAGGTGGTATGGAAGAGTAAAAGCATAACTCCTAATTAGATGATTTATGTTGGTTACCTGGAATGGCCAACTGTGAAATCAGTCTAATTACATAAAATAGTATGGACATCACATGTTAGGGGTTTATGCTTTGCATAAACATAACATTGACAAGGATGTACTAATTGAAGGAACAATTGTGAAATTATGGGAAAAATCTTATTAAGTTAAAAATAATTCTAAAGACACCCCTATGGTAAGTTCTTATTTGGTAAGAGACCTCTCCTTATGACAAAAATATGTACAATTAATAAGAAAGTTTAGTGTTGTGTCAGCAGATTGGATGACACACCATATGCATGAAAAGTTTTGTAGTCACAAAGTGGGTGACAAAAATATAACTCTGGTCTTTCAATGGAAGTGAAAAATGCTAAACTAAGTAAGGAGTATGGGAAACTCCCTAGAACCATGAATCATGTCACATAAAGTTATAGATTGAGAAAAGTGATAAATCAATAAGGTTTGACACTAGAAATAAATAAGGTATGTATGATGTTTCTCTGACTAAAAAACATTATCTGACACATAGTTGATTCTACAATCTATAATGAAAAGAAACAATAGAATATGTGTCTTGTGTGACAAGTTCTATAATAACATTGTATGGAAGGGCTTTGTATTGATCAAAGTTCTATGGCATCCCCATGACATTAAGATGTTATGTGGAGACGTGATAATATAGTGAATGAATAATATTTGTCTCCCTTTACTTGGGATTTCAGGGACGAAATCCTTGTTAGGGGTTTATAATTTGTAACATCTCTAACCTGGGTTAAGCCTTAACCCTAGATGTTTTGTTTAATAAGGTTGATTATGTACTTGCTCTTATCTCTTGAAAAGTAATTAAGGCTCAAGAGGGACTTATATCTCAATTTCAGTCCTTTTTAATAATGTTGAAATAATGTTTTACTTGTTTTGGACTAAAGTGCAATTTACCCAAGTTGAGGGGTTAATTTGCAAATTATGCATCATAAAATGTTCCTCATATGATGAACCATAATAGGAATCAGTATGATGTAGTGGTATGGCTTTCACAAGCCTAAGCACCAAGAAAGAGCTAGTTGAGCAATGTTTATGCATTAAAACCTAGTTTTGGAGTAATGTGCAATTTACCCAAATCCTAGGGTTCAATATGCAAAATACCACTTCAAGAGGGTCCCTCATGATTCTTGGCATCATATAGACAAAAGAAAATGATAGTGTAGCCTAATTTGAAATATTTTGGAAGAGAGAGAATCTTGATATTAAAAAAATCAAGATTTAAGCATAATTGGAACTTTACTTCAATTTAATGTAAAAATAAATATAATAACTGAAGAACCCTTCAACCAAAAGGTGAGGGATGATTTTTCAAAATGTTGGACGGGCTTGTGCCTTGCAAAGGCACGAAAATATCTCAAGCAAGTGGATAACCCACTCACATTAAATAAAGTAAAAGTAATATCCACTAATTTTTGGATATTATTATTATAAGGGTTAAGGTGCTTAATTTATTTTCCTTTAAATTCATGTATAATGAATAGGTTTGAAAAGGTAAAGAGGATAGATTCTTGTGCAAGGAGTTGAGGGGGAGATGTGGCATCAATTTTAGAAATTAAAGGAATTAATTACTACTTTCTCTCTCATTGAATTTCCTTATAAAAACACCATTTCCAACTCAATTCAAATGCCTTTTTGATCCTTCTCTCTCCTTGCTTGAAAAACTACCAAGGAATCTTAGGAGCAATAGGAGGACGAGTTCCAACCTTTAGGTAAGCTTCTTGATCACTTTCAACCATGATTTCATGGTGGAAATCGAAAATAAATGATGGATTTCTTCTTTTCTTCCATCAATCTTCCTTTCTAGCCAATCCATTTCACTCAAAAGCTTGAGGAATGAACCTTGTCGAGTGAGAAAGCTTCTTTCACCATTAGGAACGTGAAGTTGGAGCTTTGAAGCTTCATTGAAGGTGGATTATATATCTTGAAACCTTGAATATTGTTATTTATTTCATATCTTGAACTATTGTTGAAATTTTCTCTATCCTCCAAATTTTATTTGATTGATTGATGAAATTACCATGGAAATCACATAAAGATTCATGGGTTTAGAGCTTGATGATGATCACATCATCATAATCACACACCTCCACAAATATCCTTTGTAAACGGTTTCATGAACTTGAGACCAAATGGTCTCAAGATCGTTTGAAACCAAACGGTCTCAAGACCGTTTGAGATCAAACGGTCTCAAGACCGTTTGGGATCAAACGGTCTCAGACCGTTTGGAGTGCAATGATGGATGATATGGATGATGATCAAATGGCCTTGATTGAGTTAGTTTCAAATGATTCAACAATTGAACGTCCAACAATCATCAACCCTAAATCGAGTATTTATTGAAAATCTAATTAATTCCATGAATTTTCCTTATTTGGTAGGGTCAAACAGTCACAAGACCATTTGGGACCAAATGACCTCAAACCGTTTGAGGTCAGGTTATGCTCAATTTGAATGGTGGTCCAATGATTTCAAAGCAATTGGTTCCACAATGACCAATATTGAAGGTTCATCAATTTCAAACTCTAACCTAATTGGGTTCAAAACCCTAATTGATGATCAATTGAAAGTTAAATCAACTAAAGGATGACTCATTAGCTCCATTTAAGTATGATGCATAGGTTCAATTGATGAGTGGTTACATGGATTCAATTGATGAGGGGATCAATCATTGAAACCCTAAATCAATTTGAGAGGTTGAGACCATTTTTGGTCCAATCAGTTTTGAGGAGGTTTGGACCAAACGGTCTCTAGACCGTTTGAGTCCAAACGGTCTCAAGAACGTTTGGGACCAAATGATCCTAAACTAATTGTGACTCAAATGATCTCAAGTATCTTTGCACTAAATGGTTTCAGGCACCATCTTTGCTAAATAGTTTCAAACTATTTGGAACTTAATTGACCAAGACCGTTTGAAGGTCTAAACGGTCTTAGATCGTTTGAGGGTCAATCTATCAATACCGTTTGGGGTCTAGAGGGTCAAGAACATTTGCGGTATAGTTGACCAAAACCGTTTGTAAAGTAATTAACCAAAACCATTTGGACACTTAACGTGATTAAAGGTCAATTGTTTAATTGATCATTAAATGATGTAAATCAAGGGTGATTACATTAATTGTATCCTTAATAAGATAGGGTGGTTAGTACTTTTTGAATGATCAATCTTTAATGCTTATGGAAGTAATGACATAATACACTGTGTCAACCCTTCATTCAAGTTGAGTTGACCTAATCTAATCTAGTTTGAAGTAAGTATCATCCTATAGAGGATGAGAGAGAGAGAGAGGAATTCCTACATGAATGATAATGATGTAGTGGTTAAGCCTCAACACTTTCAACATGAATAAAATGTGTAATTTATTCTTGATAAAGAGATCATGAAACCCTAATTAAGAAGGTTGATGAGCCCTAACCATAATTGAGGGAAATGATAGGTGTAACCCTAATCTAGGGTAACAATGAAACCCTAATTTGGGGAAAAGACGTAATAAACCCTAATCAAGGGTAATGTCATATGAAACCCTAATATAGTAATGTGATGTGAGAATCTAATCCAGGGTGATGCTATGAAATGCTATCTGAAACCCTACCCTAATATAGATTGAAGATATGTGAAATCCTAATGTATGGTGATGCTATGTAAACCCTAATTGATAAATATGGGAAACCCTATTCCTAATAATGGAATAGTGACTAATTTACTAATAGGTGAAACATCTAAAGGGATTGGTAATGGATAACCTTATATCAATGATGCCTCAACTCAATGATAAGTCCATATCATTGGTAATGGCTGCATATTCCAAATAAGTGACTTATGTCCAATACATTACATGATAATATGATGAACTGGTATATAAAGTATTAGGATGGCAAATACCCTAATACAAGATAAGTTGATGAACTCAAGTAAGATCAAGGTGATGAGGGAAGTGATACATCAACATATGATAGATATCACATCCAACACCTCAAGATTGATACACCTTGATGTATCCTAAATCCAATATACTTGGAAGAGTAGTACATGAAGTGTGTCATGTCAATTGTTACATTGTGAAGTAATGCACTTTGATAAGTGTAGGCTAACATACCTTAAGAAAAGGTTAAGCCAAGTTAATAAAGTATGATGTAATCATATTATGGCAAAGTTGAGAGAGGAACTCATATCATGTGTTGATAATTCATTTAATGATAAATGATGAGAATAAATAAGCATGATTTAATGTTTATGTTATCAATGTTGGATCCTAGCTATGTGGAGTAATGAATTAAGGTTTGATCATTAATAATATGATCTTGAGAACCTAAATGGTTAATTATGGAAAACCCTAAATGTTATAACCCCAATTTTTGGGTTCAAATAGTGAGAAATGTAATTTCTCATATTAAAGATAATTGAAAAATTAATGATATGATTTGTTTTGAATAAATGTATTCTCTTCACAATAGCCTTGACTGGTTGCTTTATAGGCTTTATTGGCTATTGGTCCCAATAACAAGGAAATTCAATTACTAAATGGATAATTGAATTTTTAAGAAAAGAAATATGTAGAAACCTCTAGAAGACAAATCCAAAAAGGATTTCGTGCCTCTTGGGTTCCTTGGGTACCAAGGAGTCCGAGGTTGCAAAAAGAAAGCAATAAGAAAAGAAAAGATTAATTAAGTATTTCTTTATGAAGAAAGAAATTGGGAAATAACGATAAAATGTGGAAAATGAGTGGAAAGAAGTATAAATGAGATTTCTTGGGGAAATTTCATATCCATGAGGTTGCTAATATTAAAAGGAATGCCAATAAGGAAAATAAAAGAGAAATAAAAAGAAATCCTCAAAAAGAGACGTTTTAATGAGAAATAAACAAGATAATGAGGAATAAGGAAGAATAATGCATTTAGATGCATCTAGAAGGATAATAAGCATCCAATAACGAGAATTTCGAAATAATGCAGTATCTTAGGATCCAAGAAGTCCCAATAAAGAGGAAAGAAAGAGAAAATACTAAAAAGGAAAAATAGGAGGATAATGTGTTGCTTTATTAATGAATTATGGGGTTTTGTTTAAAAGGATGATATTTTCTATAATGGAAAATAGGATTCCGTGCCTAAATATTGAAAAACAAGAAACAAAGAGAATAAGTGGGATAATTTTCGAAATCCTAGAATTTATTGAAAAAGGAATATTAAAAGAATAAGTTAAGAGAGTGAGAAGATTTCTTCTCATCAAAGGAATATGTTCCCTTTTGAGAAGGGGGACTTGTTTCCACTAGGAAACATCTTGAGGTGCGAGTACCCACCCCTATAAGAGGGGTAGAACCCCTGCCTTGAGATCTAGAGAGAAAACCCACGTCTTCCTCTCTTCCTCATTGCTTCTTTACATATGAAACCCTAACCGTGAATAGAAACGCATCTACGGAGTAATGAGGGACCAAGGGACGACCTTGTTTGATGCGGCTTACTCCCACGACCTCAGGGGGAGGTTTTCCATCAGTTTCGTGCCCGGGATCGCGCGTGGCCACAGCAGCATGGCTGCAGGGCCGCCGTGAGGTGCAGGCCTGGCCAGCACAACCTGGCTGCTTTCGTCGCAGGTTCAAAGTGACCCCATGTGCGTGGGGGAGCTTCAGAGGGGAAGGAGTGCTCCCTGGGAGTCGACGGACCTGAGAAAGGACGGGGGGCACACCTACGTTTTGGCTACAGTCGACGGCCACGCCCTGAGTCTGAGGTTGAAGAAGATCGGCCCGTTTTGACATTTTTACCCCTCTGTTCTATGCATCTCCAGCCACTTGCGCAAGGGTAGAGTGGACATTCAGTTATGTTTTTATAACAACGTGATGCATGGAAAGAACACGTGGCGGCTTCTGGTTGGCCAAAGTAAGTGTTTTATTGCAAAAATCATATCTCTTGAACCGTAGGTCAGATAAATACAAATTATATATGTATTTTGATTAGAAAAATGCAAGGAACCCATTAAAAATATTGTTATAGGGTGATTCTGATCCTAATTCGAAAAGGGGATAAAGTTTATAACTTTAAATGCTTTAGTATGAGAAAAGCCCTAACTCGATGATTCTATGGAATAGAGATGTTTAATGTGGATAATCTATAGGAATATTAACTCGTGTTAAGGAAGAGATGCTTTGGATGTCTAAGAAGATAATTCATGGGCTAAAATGGGTTAATTTGAGGTTTGGATATGTTAACGTACTTAAATGGGCCTTTAAACCCTAATATTAGTGAATGAGACCGTTAATGGCTTTAATTGATTAATTTCATAAGTAAAGTTGAAACCTGTTGAATCTAAGCTATTTAGAGTATAAAAGTTCTTAATTATGGGTAAAAACCCTAAATGTAGTAATTAGGGTTTCCTCTTGAATAAAAGGATGGATTGAATGATATATCAAGTTTATATGAGATTGGGCTATAATGAACTTGTAATTAATTATAAATGCAGATAATGATCTTGTTATGGATTAAAAGGATGAATTAGTAGCTTCAATGTAAAAGAAGCTTAATGAGATTAATGGTGCCTTCAAATCCAAGAATAGGGTTATATGTTGTTAAGATAACCTTAATGTTGAAGAATAGATGACATAATTAAGTTTTAAGAGTAATGGCATAAAATTAGGGTTTAATATGGTAAAATATCAAGGGAAACCCTACTTGAAAAACGAAATCCTAAAATGGATACAGAAACCCTAGAAAGTGAATCCAAGCCAATAAAGTAGGTTCTTGATAAAGTGTGTAATAAATAGAGCACATATTCTAGGATCATCATATCCCTATTTATTCATAGATTTGAACAATTAAGAACTCAGGTACGAGATGGTGTTAGGGCACAGGGGGAGAGGAGGCAGAGGTGGCAGCCGTGGTGGCCGCGACACCGGCCTCTCTGGATCCTGCCTCTCTCCTGGCATGAGTGATGAGCAACCAAGAAACGGGAACATCTCTGATCCTATGCATGCAGAGGAGGGCGACGTTTCCATGCTGCCGCCGGAGGATCTCGTGCCCCCGGTGGCTAGGTCCTATAAGGAAGCAATGACAGGGCATACCACCAAGGTCCCGGCCTCTCTTACCCAAGTTTCGCCGGACCTTCTCAAGAATGATGATATCAGAATCAACCGCAGCAGTAGGCTGCCGAAGATTGCTATAAACCCTAATTCTCTTCCTCCACTCCTGGAGCCATGGAAGTATGCTGTTATTGTCAAGATCATCGGCACCACCGTTAGTTTCAATGCCTTAATGAATCATATTGCGGTTCTCTGGTCACCCACTGAAGAGTTCCGGGCAATCGACCTTGAGATGGGCTACTATATCATCCAGTTAGGCAATGAGGTGGACTACGTCCGGGCTATGACAGGCGGTCCATGGATGATATTCAATCACTACCTCTCGGTTCAATCCTGGTCGAAAGAGTTTCGTCCCTCGAATCCTATCCCGTGGAAACTTGTCGTTTGGTCGAGGATCGTGGACCTGCCCATCTACCCCTTCCAGAACATGCTTCTCTCGAGCATCGGCGATCTCATTGGGAAGACCATCAAAATTGATACTACAACCCAACAAGGACACCGTGGCAAATTCGCCAGAATTTCCGTGGAAGTAGACACAACTAAACCTCTCCTTCCCGCCATAGAACTAGACGGCGAGGAATACAAACTGGAGTATGAGAACCTCCCCGCGTTTTGCATGAAGTGTGGATGTATCGGCCACGCCGAAGGTGACTGTCGATTTGGACTGTTGTTTTCTAGCACAGTATCCCCCTCTACCTCGGCGGCCCCCTTACTGCCTAGTCCTGTTTACACGGAGGCCATCCATGCAAAGATGCCCCCGAAGAAACCCTATACCAAGCAACAGCAAGCAAGTCAACACAAAGTTGCACCCGTCGAGAATTCTCCCTAGTCGGGTGCAGCAGCAACAACACAGCACCAGTATGCCAGTGACCACGTGCCATCGGACAATGACTGGACTGAAGTAGTCAGTCGAAAGAATAAGAAATTCAGCAAGAAGAAATCCAACGGACCTGCCGCGAACAGCCAGGACGGGTCGTCCCCGGTTGCTCTGAATCCTGCCCCTCCGCCCAATCCTATCCCACAATAGGATAACACAGCGGTGACTTTGATCGATGACAAAACAATTGATGGGCGCCCCATCAATCAGATGCTCGACAAGTTTCAGTTCCAAGATATCGCCCCCTCTTCCTCTAGCGATGCACCCACAGAATTCAATTGGGGCATGCATGGGAGCAAGGGAGGGGTTTTCCTGAGGAATAGAAAGATTATTTACCAAACTGTCAGCCCTGGCCGCGAACGGAAGAAAGGGAAATTAGCTCAGTCTATGAGCACTGGCTCTGAGTATAATCCATCCACTCAGCGCAACTTACTATTCAACGAGGATGATCCAGGCACGGATCTACTGATGTATGGTGCAGAGGAGGCCTCGGGTCTTCTGGCAGCTATCCAGTGACGACCTTCCCCTTCTATTGTTTAATGACTAACATCTACTGCTCGAATATCCAAGGAGCTGGCTCCAAGGACAAACTCAATCTGTTAAAGGAATACAAAAGGAAATACAAAATTAACATTCTCGCTATTCTCGAGCCATGTTGCAGTGGTTCTAAAGCTAGTAGCATCATCAAGAAGCTCGGCTATACATCTTCTCATCGCGTGGAGGCTCTAGGTTTTTCTGGTGGAATCTGGATCCTCTGGGACAATCATAAATGTCAAGTGGACACTATTCAGAGTCATCGTCAATATATCCATTGCTTTTTTAACAATTCTTGGCATCTCATTGTCGTCTATGGCAATCCTAACCCGACTAGGCGGGATCTGCTTTGGCAGCGCCTTACTATTCTTGCTTCCTCCATAAACACGGCGTGGGCTCTTGTAGGAGACTTCAACACCATGTTGAATCCTATAGAAAAATAGGGAGGCAAGGGCTTCGACTGACGCTCTAGTATCAAGTTCAATTCCTTTCTGCAATGTGCCGGGCTTTCAGACATTCCTTCGTCGGGAAACCGCTTCACTTACAAAAAAGGTCTGCTTCTTGAGAAGCTAGATCGTGTTGTTGCTAATGTTGACTGGCTATCTATCAAAAATGGGATGTATGTCAGTGTCCTACCTCTCATCCATAGTGATCATAATCCTATCCTGATCTCGAGACACAACCCATCTATGTGTCACAAGCCCTTTTTCCGAACAAAGATGAGTTGGGGACAGATCCCTAGTTTCAAAACTGACATCCTGCCTTTGTGGAATAATTACATGTCATTCCCGGAATCCCTTCAGACCTTCCAGGCTGCTGCTGCCACTTGGGACACCCGACGGATACGTCAACAAAACAAGGAGAAGAATGACATCCTCCAATGCTTGGAGGCCTGCCAGGTATCCATCCATTCTACTAGTTCTGCTAACCAGCTGCTTTCCATTGATTTGCAAGAGCAATACAATTCCATTCTTCTCCGTGAAGAGGAAGATTGGCAACAAAAAGCCAATATTAATTGGCTTCAGTATGGTGATGGCAACAACAAGTTCTTTCACTCCTATGTGAAAGCGCGTCGTCATTTCAACAAAATTTCTAGGCTCCGAAATGAAGGTGGCGTCTGGATAGACGATCCACAGGCCTTGCAGGATCTCATCCGTTCCTTTTTTTATAAGCTGCTATGCACTCAAGACATCCCATCTCCAAGTATTGCGGCCATCTCTGCGTATGTTGGTGCTTTTCTGGGCTTACCCAATGACTCCCACCTTGAAAGTGTGCCTGAGGCTGATGAGGTCCGTCGGGTCCTTTTCCTCATGGCGTCGACTAAGGCTCTTGGCCCTGATGGAGTTCATAATGAATTCGTCGAATCCAACTGGGCTCATGTTGGCAATTCCTTCGTTTCCACGGTCCGTGAAGCTTTCATCACTAGTACCTTCCATCCATGGCTGGCAGATTCTCTTATGGTTCTCATTCCAAAGTGCCCAAGTCCCTAGAGTTGCTCGGATCTCAGACCTATAGCTTTGAATAATTGCTGCTTTAAGCTCATCTCGAAGGTCATTGTCGAGCGTATCAAACCCTTTCTTAATAGTTGGATTTCTGAGAATCAGTCTAGTTTTATCCCCGACAGGCGGATTAGTGATAACATCCTACTAGTCCAAGAAGTTATTCACTCCATGAAAACCTTGTGTGGTAAAAAGAAGTGGTTGGCTATCAAACTCGACCTTTCTAAAGCCTTCGACTGTATGAGCCAGAGTTTCATTAAGGATACGCTTGAGAAGACTGGACTTCCAAGCACACTCATCCATCTCATTATGAATATCATCACCTCAGACAATACTTCAATCCTCTGGGAGGGTACATCTCTTGCTCCCCTCAGTGCTTTCCAGGGAGTCCGTCAAGGGGACCCTCTTAGCCCTTATATCTCCATGCTGTGTATGGAGCGCCTTAGTCAAGCCATCACTGCCTCCGCTGTGAATGATGTCTGGAAACCGATTATTCTCTCACCGGGAGGAGTCCCCCTCACACACGTCATGTTTGCGGATGATCTTCTTCTGATGTCTGAAGTTTCCATCAAGCAGGCCATGAATATCAAGTCCATACTTCATGAATTTTCTCGGTTATCTGGGCAAGTTATATCTAACACCAAGTCTCGCTGTTTCTTTTCTCCTAACACACCGGCTAGGGAAATGTCTGCTTTCTGTCAACACTTGGGCATCTCTAGTACTCTAGACTTGGGTCGCTATCTTGGCGTCCCCCTCCTGCATCATCGTCTTAATCGACACACGCATGCTTCCATCTTACAATCTATCAAGACACGTATGAATAACTGGTCCGTGCGTCATCTTTCTCTAGCTGGTCGTGTTACTTTGGCTAAGAGTACGCTTCAGACAATTCCATCTTATACCATGCAGACAGTGAAGCTCTCGTCCACCCTTTGCAATGATATCAATCGCCATATCAAAGATTTCGTTTGGTCAGGTTGCAGTGAACAACGCAAGCTTTCCCTAGTGGTCTGGCACAAAATTATGAAGAAGAAGGACCTTGGAGGTTTGGGGCTTAAAGATGCTCGAGCACAAAATGATGCCTTGATGTTAAAGAATGCCTGGAAATATCTGACTCAACCCTCGTGTCTTTGGGTGCACGTATTGCAAGGGAAATATTCCAGACATGGTTCTATAATGAAAAAACCTGGTTCCGCCGCCTGGTCTTTTATAAAGTCGCATCTCCCTAAGTTGGAAGGCCTCTGCCATAAAACCATTAACTCAGGAGATTCTACTAATGTTTGGTCTGACAAATGGTTGATGGGTAACTCCATTGTGGATTTAGCCCCCTCAGTTGTGATTCATGCTGACCTTATTGATCTTAAAGTTAGCAGCATGACCCTTGAAGCCGGTACTTGGGATTGGGACTTCATCCACTCCTTCCTACCGCGTGTCACATGGAAATTCATTCAAAACATTATCCCCCCATCTTCATTTGCAGGTGATGACACCTGGTTCCGGCCGTTTGAAACTAATGGTGAGTTCTCGACCTGCTCAGCATACAGTTGGCTATGTTCAGATCCTCATCCAATGACCCTTACAAACTGGAAAACTATCTGGTCTCTTCCGGTACCTCTGAAGATACGTACCTTTCTGTGGCTCCTTATGCATAGATCTCTCCTCACTAACGCCGAGAAGGTGAGGAGACATATCTCCTCTGATAGATCCTGCCTGAGATGTGGCATAGATAGCGAGACGGTTGTTCACTGTCTCAGGGACTGCCCAGCTAGTAAGCAGGTATGGACACGTTTGGGTGTCGACCATCTTTTCATCAAGCTCACGGAAGGGGACTGGATTGATCTCATCATCAAGGGACCGGGAAGCCTTGTTGAAAAGCTCATTCGCTATGTCAGAACCTGGGCACTCTGGCATACACGCAATGATGCTATCCATAATGGAAGTCACCAGCCTCCTGAAACCCACACTCTCTTCATCAAGACACGCTCCGCTTCTATCCTCCAGCTTTCCCAAGCTAGAGGCTGTGCCCCCTTAAAACCTATAATCAACCCCACATTATGCCTATGGGCTCTGAATATATCATTTTTGTTGATGCGGATTTTCAGACGCACAGCCTCAAAACCGGCATTGGTTTCCATGTTCAGAACCACCAAGGTCGTTGCATCTTGGGCGCAGGGGTTCCTGGTCTTGCTACTTCTGCCATAGAAGCGGAGCTGAAGGGCATCTTAAAATCTTTAGAACTCTGCAGGGAGAAGGGTTGGACATCCGCCATCATCTTCTCTGGCTCCATCACTGCTATTGAGTCCATTCTGCAGAAGCATACGGCTACTAACAGATTTGAACCTCTACGAAGAGAAGCTACAAAATTGCTAGAGGCCTTATCCAATATTAGAATATCTTTCATTCCACGTTCGATGAATGTAGTAGCGGACCACATCGCAAAACACACTTTGTACTCTTCTCTTCCACACCTCTTCACAGGCGATAAACCTCCCTGGTTGAAGGAGGATATCAATGTTCCCTTTTCTAGTTTGATTGCCCGCAGTAGAGAGCGGGGTGAATAATACTATTCTGTACTCTTCCTTTAAAAAAAAAATACATCACATATTCTTTTTAGGAATTATGTGATTGTTAAATTGCTTGGATTGCATGCTTGGTTGGATTTGCTTAATACTTGTGGGATCATCAGATCAGGTATGTGGTTACACTTATGGCTATACTGAATAGTTTTCCGAGGATTTTATTGACGTTTCCCTCGATGCTTGTAAATAACTATTGAATGTCTATTTATTTCATGCAACTATAAAGTGACTATGATTATCACTATAGATGTTCATATATAACTGGCTAGATCTGGGTCCACCTCTGTTGCTGTGAAAAGGTTAAAAAGGGGGTAATCCTAGAGCAAGGTCTAGGTTACTGAGAGTTAGAAACTGGGCTACCTACGTGTAGTGCCATGAGACTCATTAGCCTGCCATGAGTTAAGGAGTGGGCTACTTGCGAGTAGTGCCATGTGACTCAACCCTAGAAACTGGTTCACCTATGGGTGGGACCATGAGGGGTTTAATGGGGATCTACCATAAGGAAGGTAGTATCCAGGTCCACTGCAGGGATAGCATAGAGGATAGGGTACTCATGGATCGTGGAGTTATATTTAAAACGTAATCTTGGTTGTTAAATGATTAATTGAATATCATAGTTGCACATTTATTATTTCCCCCACATACCAGCTTCGGATGACCAACGTTTTGTTTGTCATCATTTTAGGAACAAGCCAAAAGGCCAAATAGTAAATCGTCACATTGTGAATTACATGAAGAAAAATACCAGGAGGATTAGTTAGCGTAGAATCCTTAAGTGGATAGAAGTTAGAAATCCAAAATTTCAAAAGGTATGCAAAGTTTATTTTCTTACAGCTTTTCAGTTTAGTATGTTAAAATTTGATAATTATTCTTGGTTAATTGCCGAACCTTGATCCGGAAGTCATGTGTGCGGCTTCGACCTCTCGGTCTCCCTTAATTGGGGGTTATCGGGAGGTGGGGTCGTAACATTTGGTATCAGAGCATAGGTTCCTCATTTAACCATTAATAATTATTAAATTTTACAAACTCCATAGAACCCAAGGGAGTTATTAGAGGATTATCCGAAAGACGGAGGTGTCTAGAAAAGGATCACGACCGGGGGCTGGAAATATTTTCCTCCACACCGCTAGTCAGAATACGAGGACTCCTGGATCTGTGTGACTTCCTGGCCAAAATCTTAGGGTATGAATTGAAATAAGATACCTTTAGGACTTCTCATCTTATTCATCCCTTCTCATCACAAAATTCTGATAAGGACCTACAGGATTAGGGTTTCTTTTCTTCTCCTCACCCTCTTGAGGTATGGGTAAGGTTAATAAGGTTTAAGGAATCCTCCACCAAATTAATGAAAGGCATGTAAATAAGATGTCATGGACATAAGCTTAATAGATTAAGTGCAAAATAAATAATAAATACATGCTTAGGTCGTATGACATAAGTTGTCATGTCCTCAGTAGAGACATGAGGCTAGACCTTCTTGTCAGGAGGATAAGTCAGTCTTGGAGATGGAGATATCCATTGCAAGTAGAGACCTGGCACATCCTCTGAGGATGATGCTAACCCTAACCCTAAGTGATGGATAGAGAGAGATGAGTTAGACATGGGTGTTCGGATGGACATGCCTGGGATGCCATATGAGCCATGAGAGGTTGGTTGACTGAGTACCTTTGGCCACCCAACCCTGGAAAGGGGTCGTGTAGGTCAGGACGAAGGATAGCTCCTTCCTTAATAAGGATAGAGAAGAACCCATGGAAACCCCACGAGCTGATATGAGCATGGCATACCCAGTAGGCATCAGTGGTGCGAGCAATAGGTTTAAACCCTAGCCGAGGAGGTTTGATGGATAGCTTATGTGATAAGTATAAGGGGTTATGGATAACCTTGAGCAAACATAAGTTGACCATAGGCTTCATCTAGCTAGGGGCATGCTTTTGAGGTTGACCCTTCACAAAGATAGGACCTCTAATGGCAAGGTTGGATGTAGGGTTATCTCTAGAGAGAGCAGGAAACCCAGCAAGAAGGTTGGAAGCCTAAAACCCCGTGATGTGAGGAATAATGGATGATAGTGGTTGCCTCATGATCGATCCCTAGAAGTTGATGATATATTGGTTTCCTTTAGAGGGACCAAACCCTAGAGAGAGAAGATGAAGCTTCGGGCACCTATGTGCCTACGGTATAGGTGTTTACCTTCCGAGGTAGGAAGAAGAGTTCCTTAGACCTAGAAAGGTTTAGTAACAGGTTATGAGGCCTTGTACCTTATGGTTCGTCCTTGAGGAAGATCCAACCCTAAGTGTTTCTCGAGTTGAAGGATGACAGGAAGTGCACGTTATGCCTATTGCAAGCTTGATTCATGGTTAAGATATAGAACATGCAGTTGGACACCTAAAAGTGAACCTAGGGTTCCTAGGCCTAAGAGGGGAAGTGGTATACCTAATGCTCATGATGAGGATTTAGTTGCTATAGCTTCGAGCATGGTACTCCTCATGCATAATGGAAAATGAAACCCCCTTAGGTTTAAAGGTATGATTGATGAATTCCTCACAGTAAAGTTGATGATACGAGAAAGTATAATCTTGATTCGGCATAGAGGAAAGAGGATAAGAATGACCTAGCATGGTTCAGTGGGTGATCTGCTTATGCCTTAATAGCTTACTAGGGTTAAGTAGGCTCATGTGGATGTAAACCCTAGACCTAAGAGCTTTTGCGACCTTGTTGTCAAGAGATAGTTTTCCTCCCATCCTGGGAGAGGGACCCCTATGGTAGGGTGTATATCAGTTTTGTTGGTTTAAGGTAACCTGAAGAGGTCTCATAGGATATTGTGAAGCTAAGTGAAAAGTACATGGTATGATAATGAACCTGTCGACCCATAGATATCCATCTCTAATTGCATATGAATGTGTTACCATGGAGGTAACCAGTATGGGGCTCGACCAAGGTAGGCAGGTTGCCTATGAAAGGATGAAAGCCAGCCTATGAATGCAGAAAGAGAGATGATGAAGACTTGGGTAGGGTTCTAAGTGAACATGTACTATAATGGATAATCCTAAGTCTATCCTAGGGTCCGGTAGTGATAAGACCGATGAATGTAAGAGTTGCCTAGTTCCCCAGTTGCACATGACCATAGGGTCGGGAGGTAACAACTATCATTGTCTAAGGGCAATGGGTAGGAGATTGATCACCTTCATGAACGCATGGGACCCAAAGGGCAGATGAGTAGGTGTTGGTATGTATGCCCTGAGAGACAATCATGGGATGATTGGTGGGATACATTAAGATTGATTTGATAAACATCAAAGGCAAGCTTCCAATTCTTTCTGGTTCAGTCATATGAGATAGTGATAGAACAGACTGAATGTCTAGAGAATGACAGTACTGAATGGCGTATGCCTTCAGGTTGAGGACCTGAACGATAAGATCATACAGATGCTAAGAGTTTGTACATTCTTGTTATGTCCCTAGTTGGATGTCATTGTGGAAGGTAGATAGACAATAATGACACACAAGACTAGATTGTGGTGTTGGTTGATGACAGAATCTCATTAGTCATGATATAGAGATATCAAACCAAACACATAGGTACTTGTTAGAGAACAAGTGTACCTGATAGACCCACCGTGAGTTTGACACATGGAACCATGACATGGTAGTCACAGTCAGTACTCACAGTGATGGTGGTGAGTGTGATTCTTTGACCTGAAATCACTGCACTCAACACATGTCGTTGGGCACACTTTGACATCATCAAACGCAGTCCTAAAACATGGGTTGTTATAAAGGTGATGATTGGGTGGCTTTGACACATGGGGCTTTTGAGGGGTGAGTGATAGATATGGGATTTGTCCCTCCTAAGGGAGTTTGATATCCATGGCCATTTGATGAGTAGGATTGAGATAGGCGTGTGCACGCATGTGTGAATCAGTATGTGATATTGATGTCATACATATCTCGTTCAATCTACTCTGAGATCAAGAAAGTGAATGAACATTGACAGGATGATTGTTCCATGCCTCGAGTTCATTCGAGATATCAGTGACAAAGGAATTATACATTCGCTGTAACACCATTCACGGATTGTAGGATTGAAAGTTGTTCTCCAACTTTCTACTTTCACTTGGGTAGCACTGATGTGTGACTAGGCACCGCCCTTTGCTTGTGAAGTCATAAGTGTTATGTACTTTCACTTCCAACGTGAAATGGACCTGCAGGGTCACACACATAGGTTTTAACCTGGAAGAGGAGTTTTGTCCACAAACAATGTTTAGATTGATTACTAAAGGAGTTTAGTAGTTCAATTAAACATTCAATCAATTGATAGCTCAATATCATATTGTTCAAGGTGTTGGACATATTGATTGGAGTATCGGATTGATTGAAATCGCATTTGACTGATTCTGCACAACCTTTACTCCCAACCGATCGGTTTTTGTGTTGAACCGGTCGGCTGAGGTTGTTGAACTGGTCGGCTCAAGTGTTGAGTCGATCGGCTCAAGCCCAGGGTGAACTGATTGCTTCAAGTGTTGAAACGATCGATTCAACTGGTGCAACCGAGCAACTTGGGAAAGTAGGATTGGTGAGAATTTTTCTTGCATTTCACTTGCCCAATTTGATTGGAACAAGGATTGGTATTCGATACCAATTACAAATAAAAGAAGGAAAGTCAATCGGGAACTGATCAGGACCACGAACCGACCGGTTCAGAAGTGAACCGATCGGCTCATGGGTCCCAACCGATCGGTTGGTGTTCCAACTGACTGATTCAGGTCCTCAACCGACCGGTTCACTTGTGAACCGATCGGTTCAGGTTGCGAGTTGATTTCTTTTTGTGGAAAATCTCGAACCATTCTACTCCTGCTTTTATTCCCGCATTGCCCGGGATAGAGAACCCTGTCCCATGACCCTCCTATATATATAGGGGTATTGGGGGCTTCTCAAAGTACAACTCAGTGCAACCAGTAGCTCTGCAAAGTTATCGTTATCTCTGGTTTTGGTAACTGAGAGAGAGCCCGAGCAAGTGCTTCCCGCAAAAGGGAGGTGCAGCAAGGGAAGGACAACTGCAGTTGCAACTGGAGGTAGGAGAGTGTGTTGGCGACTAGTACGTCAATAGGAGGGTGCGACTCCTTCCACTTCCTTGTGGGACAAGGAGTGTGGAGTTCCAGGTGGTCCGTGTGGACTACTACAGAGGCGGGAGGACACTGCCACTTAGGAGGACAACTGTCATCCGACAGTCTGGTAGGAGGAGGAGGAGTCAGTCCCGGTGTGACTAGGAGTTGCACAGACGCCGTCCAAGACCGGAGTTGAAGACTGCGCATAGTGCGAGGTATTGTCGCCCAGCAAGCCTTGGGACAAGGTATGATTCCACAAACCATCCTTTCCTATTATATAGACGTTGACGTGTTTCCTCGTGCTGGGTTTTGGGGAGAAAATTTTTGTTTCCGCTGCCTTCTCTGCCTCCCCTAAAACCCAACAGTGGTATCAGATCCACGTCAACTGCTCTATATTATAGGAATATCGATATGATTGATTTTGGTTTGTCGCCTTTATTTATTGCATACGATGCGAATAATATTAGTTTTATGCATGTCCAATCCTAAATCCACAAATCCCAAATTACATATATGATATGTATTATTAATGCACTCGATACGCGTCGCCCTTAAACGAGTTTTGTGGTGGATGTGTGTAGCATGATTATGGCCTATAAACCCCTATCTGTGTGTGGTTGTTTGTGGTTGCTTGCATCTCGGTCTGCGCATCGATCTTCCCTCTCTTATTCCTGATGTCGAAATAATTTGAGATTCTTTCCTACCTTTGCTCCCCCCAAATGTAACTCGGGGTTTCTTCTTTTAAGAAATGTAATAATAGGATAGATTTTATTTCATGTTATGTTGAAGACCCGTGGACATCAAGACAACAGCAGAAACGATCGGTTCAAGGCGTGAACCGATCGGTTGACGTTCCAGACAGTCGGTTCAAGGAGTGAACCGATTGGTTGATGACCGATCAAGGAGCGAGACAACTGGGTGGCGGACATGACGAGATGCACGACGTCCAGGCGAACCGATCGGTTGGAGGAGCCAACCGATCGGCTGGTGGCACCCAAACGACTGGCTGGAGAGTACAGATCATTCATGTGATGAGTTGATCAACTCAGATGGCAAGGCACATATGTTCATCTTGTACATGTTGCATGTGATGTTGACCTAGATGACCGTGATTCCTCTTGGCTCGAGGAATCACATTAGGATGGCCATAATCATCGCTTTTATCGTTTGTGCATGTTTTGTGGGATATATCATGTATATGATATGTACTATGTATTGTGGTGATTGGATATGTATATGTATATAAAAACCAAATCCCTCATTAGAATATTCAGTCTTATATGCCTTCCATTAGTGGCACACATGAAAAGCTCGATCGACCAAGTGTAGGTTACGCCAAAGCGTGGTGCGCCGTCTATCTTGTGGAAGTGTGAAGGGTAGACATGTAGGTTCTGCCAAAGCAGGGTGCATGTTTACCGTGTCGGCTTTTGGGATAGACTTAACTGGTGATTCTTAGAGCGTCTAAGCCCAGAGGCAAGGAATGTTCATGGCAAGGTGTTGTGCATGTTCATTCAACAAGAGTTACATATGATGCAATTGGGAAGAGTTGCCTACCTGAGAGATCTAAGTTGTGGGCGATCAGCCACAGCTGACTCATGACTTAGAGGATTTCAGGATCTTGCCCACTAGAAGGTTGTACGCTGCAATCTTCCGAATTGATGGTGAGGGCTATCAATTTGAACTAAAATAGTGGGAGCGATAATTAATTAAAGGCCTAATTATATCATCGATTTTTAAATCAATCAAATAAGTCAAAAGAGTTTTGGAATAAAATTGCATATATTTCCTTTTGTTAAAAATAAATGGTTAATCAACAATAATCACTTTATTTGCGATCGGTCTTTGAGACCAACAAATTAAATGGGAATAATTCCACGATTGGTTAGGATAATGAGAAGTGTTCTCAATCAAAGAGCGAAAGCTCTAAGTCCTAGTTATACCAAGACCAGATGAACTCAATCCCACCACATCAACGACTGAAAGTATGCTTATGGAAGCATACCGAGGAAAACATTGATGAGGAGTGCTTGATGTTGTGTTCTCTAAACTATGAGTTGCAGAGACAACATGAGACATATGATGTCTCCAAGATATTGTCCTAGTATGTCATGACAGAAGGAGATCCAGTAAGGTATTCACACACTCAATGTGATTGGGTATGTGGAAAACCTGACTAAGAAGGATTCCCTCTGAGCCAAGAGTTGGCTATTGGTATGATACTGCAAATGTTGTGATGATCATACAATTCATGATAAGCTACAACATGAACAGCTTTGACAAGCGTTGACAGAGTTGTTGGATATGTTGAGGATAGTAGAGGCAAAGATGAAGAAAAGACAAACCATAATCTTTGATGTGATCAAAGAAAAGGTAATTCTTAAGGGCAAGGACAAGGGCAAAGCAAAGAAGTGTTCTGATGCTAGCCAGCAATCCAAGTCGTCTTCAGCCTCAAGGCTCATGGGGAAATGGTGTATGAGGGATTGACCCCTATATCTGGAAGAACAAAAGAAGATGAAGGAGGGGATGGAGATCTCCACCTAAGGTATCATGAAATGAACTGCTTCTTTATCTAAGGTATATGATACCAAGATATGGATCTATCATATATGATATGCAAGATCCGCAAAGAAGTGATGGCCTTTGTGAAAGGACCAAGAAAGAAGTACCCATCATTAGAGAAAGTGTTGCTGCCATAGATAGGAGTATCTTTCAGTTTATTTCAGCCTAAAGGGCACGAAATAGAGTTGAGAACTGCTATTTCATATATTGCCAATAGATAGAAACACTATATATTTGCATATTGTATGACAATGATGGAAATTAATAAAGTTGATGTTTCAATCTTAAAGATATGATCTTTGTGTCAATTCCTTGTTTATCTTGTGGCATTTGATATGTATAAGATAAAATGATACCTAAAGTTATTGATAACTCAAACAATCAAATTAGCATCAATCATGAGAAATTCATTTCTAGTTTCCATATGATGGATATATCTAGGCTCTTTTGGTTAGAGAACCAGTAAGAGACATGAATCTCTTGTACATGATTAATCCATCTTCACTAATGATAGTGGGAGAATTATTGTCCTATTAGGTATAATACATGTGATGTATTTACATACCTATTGGAACAAATGCTAATACTTCAAATGGTGTTTAGAGAAATACCAATATGAATATCTTGAAGTGTTCAAGATTATTATAGATGAAGTACAAATTTGGTAAAGTGTTAATTCTTGATGAGATCAATGAATGAAATACTTGGACCAAATGTTTGAGATCCTTTTGAGCGATTATGATAGTGTATCATAGTGAACTCATGATTAAGGCATGGTGATGTCTAAATCAAGAAGGAATCATACTCTAAGGAGTTGGAGAATGATTATCAAATAACTAAACTCTTCTTAATAAATGAATACCCCACACTAATAAAGGACATTGAGAATCACAAGGAGTTGTGAGTTCTTATATCCTTAATAGATACACCTCAATTATCTATGTGATACGTTGTTCATGTGATGAGTCAACTATCTAGATGAATATGAGGAACCGAATTTTGAGTTATGGTTTATGACCATTACATCCTAAATGACATCCATGTTAACCATAAGGTATGACCTTGATGGTAGCACTCATTGGATGAAATCCATAAGTGCAAATGAATATTAAGTGTTAAGATACATGGATAACATTTTGAGAAGGATGATGCTTGTTGATTGCAACTTAATGACTAAGACATTTGGCATATGGATACTAAAATCGCATTCCTATGAGGAATAAAACAAGGATGTGTATGTGACACAACCTATAAGGTTTATGAATCCACTAATGCAAATGAAGTCTATAAGTTACAATGGACTAATCAATGTGATTGATTGAGTACAAGCAACTCAGAATTGGACCTTTACTTTGATGATATAGTCAAAGGGTTTGACTGATATGTCAAAGATAAAGAAGGGATCTGTGATTTGGTGGGAGCGTGTTCACATTCCACATGTTGATGTGAAATGGAAATGTTCTAAAATGGAAATCCAAAAGTGGAAATTGTCTTTAAGGAAGATAGATATATTTCCTATGTGATAGGAATAGAGATCTATAGTAATAGTTCTCGAAAACCTCTTAACCTAAAAAGAGAGTGCATACATTGGAAATTTGTACTGAAGTGTTCAGTATGCACAGATTCAGTGGGAGAAAACTTGTCCATGTTACATGGAGTTAGTATCCCAAGGCCAAGTGTCCAATTCTTATGAAGAATGGAAACACTAAGAATAGATAAGGATCTATCATGTATGTAATAATCCCATTATCTTGCATGTATAGACATGGCAAGAATAAAATGCATTCATGATTTTGTATGTATGACATGACAATATGATGTGCTCATCCTGATAACTCATATGTGGGACATGACGAGTGGATCTCTGTCTGCTTCCAGTAAGGGTTACTGGAATACCATGAGAACTTGATAAGTACTTGTGAAGTACTAGTTCTATGTAGATAAGGAAGAGTTCAATGTAAAGAGTTACATTGATGCAAACTTCCGAAAGGACATAAAATTAATCGCAAAATATATATATGATATATAAAAGTGAAGGTTTGTTGATGATTGGAAGTGTATCAATAAAACCATTTAAAAGGAAATGTTGAGTATCTATGTGTTAGAGAATAGCAGTGGATACTATATGGATCTGGGAGTTCATGAGATGAAATTATAGATATTCTGCTCATTGATGACAAGTATGGAATCCTTGATCATGCAATGTGGCTAAAGGTTAGCAAAGGAATACTAGATCGCATATTACAGCAACTCCATCTCATACGTGTGACGTACAGTGAAGAGATGAGAGACATGCAATTTAAACTAACTTTGGCAAGTTGTTGCCATTACTCACTATGTTGACACTAGAGCACAGTAACATGTGGGACATGTTTGAAGATCACTATGAATATGATTCATGGGTGATTGGCTCGCACTGCAAGTGGGAGTCTGTTGGTATGTATGCCCTGAGAGTCAATCATGGGATGATTGGTGGGATACATTAAGATTGATTTGATAAACATCAAAGGCAAGCTTTCAATTCTTTCTGGTTCAGTCATATGAGATAGCGATAGAATAGATTGAATGTCTAGAGAATGACAATACTCAATGACGTATGCCTTCAGGTTGAGGACCTGAACGATGAGATCATACGGATGCTAAGAGTTTGTACATTCTTGTTATGTCCCTAGTGGGATGTCATTGTGGAAGGTAGATAGACAACAATGACACACAAGACTAGATTGTGGTGTTGGTTGATGACAGAATCTCATTAGTCATGATATAGAGATATCAAACCAAACACATAGGTACTTGTTAGAGAACAAGTGTACCGGACAGACCCACCGTGAGTTTGACACATGGAACCATGACATGGTAGTAACAGTCAGTACTCACAGTGATGGTGGTGAACGTGATTCTTTGACTTGAAATCACTGCACTCAACACATGTCGTTGGGCACACTTTGACATCATCAAACACAGTCCTGAAACATGGGTTGTTATAAAGGTGATGATTGGGTGGCTTTGACACATGGGGCTTTTGAGGGGTGAGTGATAGATATGGGATTTGTCCCTCCTAAGGGAGTTTGATATCCATGGCCACTTGATGAGTAGGATTGAGATAGGCGTGCGCACACATGTATGAATCAGTATGTGATATTGATGTCATGCATATCTCGTTCAATCTACTCTGAGATCAAGAAAGTGAATGAACGTTGACAGGATGACTGTTCCATGCCTCGATTTCATTCGAGATATCAATGACAAAGGAATTATACATTCGCTGTAACACCATTCACGGATTGTAGGATTGAAAGTTGTTCTCCAACTTTCTACTTTCACTTGGGTAGCACTGATGTGTGACTAGGCACCGCTCTTTGCTTGTGAAGTCATAAGTGTTATGGACTTTCACTGCCAACGTGAAATGGACCTGCAGGGTCACACACATAGGTTTTAACCTGGAAGAGGAGTTTTGTCCACAAACAATGTTTAGATTGATTACTAAAGGAGTTTAGTAGTTCAATTAAACACTCAATCAATTGATAGCTCAATATCATATTGTTCAAGGTGTTGGACATATTGATTGGAGTAACGGATTGATTGAAATCACATTTGATTGATTCTGCACAACCTGTACTCCCAACTGATCGATTTTTGTGTTGAACCGGTCGGCTCAAGTGGTGAGCCGATCGGCTCAAGCCCAGGGTGAACCGATTGCTTCAAGTGTTGAAACGATCGATTCAACTGGTGCAACCGAGCAACATGGGAAAGTAGGATTGGTGAGAATTTTCATTGCATTTTTCTTGCCCAATTTGATTGGAACAAGGATTGGTATTCGATACCAATTAGAAACAAAAGAAGGAAAGTCAATCGGGAACTGATCAGGACCACGAACCGACCGGTTCAGAAGTGAACCGATCGGCTCATGGGTCCCAACCGATCAGTTGGTGTTCCAACCGACTGATTTAGGTCCCCAACCGACTGGTTCACTTGTGAACCGATCGGTTCAGGTTGCGAGTTGATTGCTTTTTGTGGAAAATCACGAACCCTTCTACTCCTGCTTTTAGTCCCGCATTTCCCGGGATGGAGAACCCTGTCCCATGACCCTCCTATATATAGGGGTATTGGGGGCTTCTCAAAGTACAACTCAGTGCAACCAGTTGCTCTGCAAAGTTGTCGTTATCTCTGGTTTTGGTAACCGAGAGAGAGCCCGAGCAAGTGCTTCCCGCAAAAGGGAGGTGCAGCAAGGGAAGGACAACTACAGTTGCAACTGGAGGCAGGAGAGTGTGTTGGCGACTAGTACGTCAACAGGAGGGTGTGAATCCTTCCACTTCCTTGCGGGACAAGGAGTGTGGAGTTCCAGGTGGTCCGTGTGGACTACTACAGTGGCGGGAGGAAACTGCCACTTAGGAGGACAACTGTCATCCGACAGTCCGGTAGGAGGAGGAGTCGTCAGTCCCGGTGCGACCAGGAGCTGCACAGACGTCGTCCAAGACCGGAGTTGAAGACCGCGCATAGCGTGAGGTATTGTCACCAAGCAAGCCTTGGGACAAGGTATGATTCCACAAACCATCCTTTCCTATTATATAGACGTTGACGTGTTTCCTCGTGCTAGGTTTTGGGGAGAAAATTTTTGTTTCCGCTGCCTTCTCTGCCTCCCCTAAAACCCAATAGTAGGGCACTCTCTTGATGCATGAGGGAAGAGGGATGACCCCAAAAGATTCGGTACCCTATAGACCTAGAGGAGGTGACCAAGGATATAAACCTCATTAGGTTCAAGACTAGTTTGATATAATGATGTTTGTGATGTAGAGACATATGTGGCACGTTGCAACTTAGATTTAAAGGTGTACTGGCAAGGTGGTATGTACCATCTCTACTCTTGGAATAGGAAGAACTCTGTATTTGGACTGCAGCCAAATGCTTATTTCCTCTTGTTATGGGGGTGAGAGATAGGACATTACGCATGTCATACACCAAGGATAAGAGATGATGTAGGTTGGAACGTTTCCACGAGAAATGGGGATAGAGAAGATAACCTACCCTGGTAAAGTGAATGATACATGGATGGTTTGCAAACACTAAGAGGAATGAGGTAGTCACCTTAGGAGGAAGTTTTTATCATGAGCTATGTAGAGCTTACAAGTTATACCAGGTTGAGTTTTGATCACCGTGATGATGAGATCAGAGAGTGTTCTTAATGGAGATAAACATAGAGTTTGAGGTAATATGATAAGTGAAATACATGGAAGTGTATGTCTTCCATGTTACCTAAGGATGTGAAGTGGAAATTGATGCTCTAGTTGAGATGTATCTGACTAGTTTGGCTAGAAGCTCGAAGAGGTTGTTTGGCTAACCCTAAGTTTGGAAAAGAGAGGTGTTTGGATAACACTCAGATGTAACAAGATACGTTGAAAAGTTAAGGGTTGTTTGGTTAGCCAGTCTAGTCCTTGATGCAATGAAAGGATGGTGGTAGAACCTCCGATGCACTTCTTTGGAGAAGAAGGTGATGAAACCCCGATTAGAGTGGTTTAGGGTTTTGGAGGAATCAATCTTGAGGAATCATGACATACAAGAAATCATGATTGAAGATCACCATACACCGTGGTAAATGGCAATAGCACTTTGGATGCTTAAGATGAAGTTGCATGTGGGTTATGTCCATGCAATCCAGGAGGTAAAGGACGAATGCCAGTAACCTAGTGTATCGATATAGAGGACAAAAGAGTCCCTGAGAGGAAATGGGAGTTCATCACTATGGATGTTGTGATAGGTCTTCCCTAGACCAATGAATGTCGAGATGCAATATGGGTTATGGTAGATCGCCTTACCTAGATGACGTAAGAAAGAAAGAGTTCTGTCAAGGGACCGATCTGGTTGAACTACCCATGAGAGAGATGGTTCAACTACACCAGGATGCAAGTTCAAAGGTTCTTGAGTTTGACTAAAGGTTCACTTCCATAAAGTGGAAGTAAGTACCAGGAAAACTCGATGTTAGTATAGTTCATCACCCTAATTAATGGTTAGTATGATCTAGACTAAAGGGTCTGATGAGAGCATAGGTGCTCGTTCAGGGTGATAGCTAGAGACAGTTCTTGTCCTATGAAAGTTGTGACAATGACCACCATAGCTATTATCGGGATTTATAAGAAGCTTTGTAAGGGAGGTTGTGTCGGTCACCACTTCAGTAAGGTGATGTTGGTGTAAGGACCACATGATGGGAAAAGGGCCACATGATGGTTAGAAAAGGCACCACAGTGCGTGTAGATGAAGTCACTTTGATTGTGCAAGGGATGAAAGGAGCCTAGAGACGACAAGAGTCATGAGTAGATGCAAAGTAGACTGACATCCAGTTCACTGTGGGAGAATATGTAACATGAAAATCTGACACCTCTAAGTTATAGCTAAGAGAGTTGAGTCCCCGATACATGGGTCCATTAGAGATGGATGGGTGGAGATGGTTAGGTTTTGACCCTACCCTCAAGATGAAGTAATATGGGATGTTTTCCATGTTTCCAATTTAGAGCACTATGTGAGGTACCCCGACCATGTGCTGAGCAATGAACCTAGTGAGCCCCAATGGAGGCTTACATGGCCTGAGTCACCTGTATAGTTTATAGACGCCAGGATGAAAGAACACAGAGAAAAGAATATGTGATGATAAAGGTTCTTTGGATGTTCCATGAGTACGGTAAAGCCACATAGGGGCCAATAATGGACAGGGAAAGGTTTTATCCTAAATCATTTGTTTGCTTGATAGAATTTTGAGGACAAAATTCCTATAAGAGGGGAAGGATGTTATAACCCCAATTTTTGGGTTCAAATAGTGAGAAATGTAATTTCTCATATTAAAGATAATTGAAAAATTAATGATATGACTTGTTTTGAATCAATGGATTCTCTTCACAATAGCCTTGACTGGTTGCTTTATGGGCTTTATTGGCTATTGGGCCCAATGACAAGGAAATTCAATTACTAAATGGATAATTGAATTTTTAAGAAAAGAAATATGTAGAAACCTCTAGAAGACAAATCCAAAGAGGATTTCGTGCCTCTTGGGTTCCTTGGGTACCAAGGAGTCTGAGGTTGCAAAAAGAAAGCAATAAGAAAAGAAAAGATTAATTAAGTACTTCTTTATGAAGAAAGAAATTGGAAAATAACGATAAAATGTGGAAAATGAGTGGAAAGAAGTATAAATGAGATTTCTTGGGGAAATTTCGTATCCATGAGGTTGCTAATATTAAAAGGAATGCCAATAAGGAAAATAAAAGAGAAATAAAAAGAAATCCTCAAAAAGAGACGTTTTAATGAGAAATAAACAAGATAATGAGGAATAAGGAAGAATAATGCATTTAGATGCATCTAGAAGGATAATAAGTATCCAATAAAGAGAATTTCGAAATAATGGAGGATCTTGGGATCCAAGGAGTCCCAATAAAGAGGAAAGAAAGAGAAAATACTAAAAAGGCAAAATAAGAGGATAATGTGTTGCTTTATTAATGAATTATGGGGTTTTGTTTAAAAGGATGATATTTTCTATAAAGGAAAATAGGATTCCATGCCTAAAGATTGAAAAACAAGAAACAAAGAGAATAAGTGGGATAATTTTCGAAATCCTAGAATTTATTGAAAAATGAATATTAAAAGAATAAATTAAGAGAGTGAGAAGATTTCTTCTCATCAAAGGAATATGTTCCCTTTTGAGAAGGGGGACTTGTTTCCACTAGGAAACATCTTGAGGTGCGAGTACCCACCCCTATAAGAGGGGTAGAACCCCTGCCTCGAGATCTAGAGAGAAAACCCCCGTCTTCCTCTCTTCCCCATTGCTTCTTTACGTATGAAACCCTAACTGTGAATAGTAATGCATCTACGGAGTAATGAGGGACCAAGGGACGACCTTGTTTGATGCGGCTTACTCCCACGACCTCAAGGGGAGGTTTTCCATCAGTTTCGTGTCCGGGATCGCGTGTGGCCACAGCAGCATGGCTGCAGGGCCGCCGTGAGGTGCAGGCCCGACCAGCACAACCTGGCTACTTTCGTCGCAGGTTCAAAGTGACCCTAGGTGCGTGGGGGAGCTTCGGAGGGGAAGGAGTTCTCCCTGGGAGTCGACGGACCCGAGAAAGGGGGGGCACGCCTGCATTTTGGCTGCAGCCGGCGGCCACGCCATGAGTCAGAGGTTGAAGAAGATCAGCCCGTTTTGACGTTTTTACCCCTCCGCACTATGCATCGCCAGCCACTTGCGCAAGGGTAGAGAGGACATTCAGTTATGTTTTTATAACATCAACGTGATGCATGGAAAGAACACGTGGCGGCTTCTGGTTGGCCAAAGTAAGTGTTTTATTGCAAAAATCATATCTCTTAAACCGTAGGTCAGATAAAAACAAATAATATATGTATTTTGATCAGAAAAATGCAAGGAACCCGTTAAAAATATTTTTTAGCCTGAATCTGATCCTAATTAGAAAAGGGGATAAAGTTTCTAACTTTAAATGCTTTAGTATGAGAAAAGCCCTAACACTAAATCTGATGAATGGTGATGATATGTAAGAGAAATCCTAACCCTAGATAAGGGAATAGTGATGCTACTCTTACATTGCATAGTGTTGATATGTACCTGATATAACTATTATTATGAAATGATCATGCAGGTAATCATGAGATGATGAGCATAGCCAGGTATGATCTATGATGTGTTAATTATTTAAATGCTTTATGGCCTTGTGAGCCTTGTGAATAAGTTGTTACCTAGTGAGAGGTGACAAGATGCAATGGCCTTACGAACCATATGATAAGTTGTTACCTAGTGAAAGGTGACAATATGTAATGGCCTTGTGAGCCATGTGATTCTTGTTTACCTAGTAAGAGGTAACAAGAGACAAAATGAGATTTGAGAGCCATGTGAGATGCTTGTGTAGTAAGTATCATGTTTACCTTGGTCAGATGACCTGAAGGTATTAGTTACCTCATCGGTGGTAACAAGTGTTCTTTGATGAACTGAGGGTTTGAATACCCATATTCCATAACCATGATGATGAGATGTTAAGGGATAAGAATGCCCATGATGTGACAAGGGATTAAGATCCCAATGTTTTTATAATGTTTTGAAAAGTATTTGATATACGAATTATACTTTTCTTTCTAGAATTTTTCATAATAATGTTTGAGAAATTGATTGATGCTAAAAGAATACAGTAATGTACTTAATTAATAAAGTGAAACCTCATCATGTAGTGTCCTGGCCATAGATCCATCAGCGTCAGAATTTGCTGAATGGTGAAATGGGTAGCTATGCGGCATAACCCAGAATACATATTTTTGAATATGTGGGGGTGATGGGCGTGAATACCTTATGCCCTAATGGAGGAATTGATGCGAGATAAACATTAAATCTATCTTCCTTCTTTATATGTATGTCGGGGTGGATGTATCACTAATCCCTCGATAACGGGATGGATGTATCACGAATCTCCCGATAATATTAATGCCGAATTGATGTGAGATAAACATGAAATCTCTCGATTGCAAAGAGAGTACAACATGCCACTATAACTCTATAGTGAAGTTACCAGTATACCATGGAAAGCTATTTAGTAGAGACACAAGATGCCCTGCATGGAATCTCGTACTAACCGAGATAAGGGAGGCCATGGCAGCCGACCCTTCCATTTACCTTGTATGGCACCGATTTTAACTTCGAAGTGGTAGGATGGAGTATGAGCGGTATACCTCATCTCCGCAGGACATAAGTGTGGATGTAAAAGGTAATCATCCATACATTATGTTTGCTAAGGATTGAATACAAAAATCATTGGTTGATGTTACATTCCTTTAATGCATCTTTAGTTGATAGATGATATATTTATGATTCCTTGCATTTCGTGTAAAGTAGATAGATGACGTATAATTCTATCATGGATAGATGCAATGTTCTCCGTAAGAAAGGATATTATCATATTATTTTCATATAGGGATTAATATTGTAGTTAATATAAAAGAATTCATGCTTAGTTTTATTCTGCTAATCTGCAATAATAATGTTTCTGGCGGAGAGTTATATCTCTCGCTGGGACAATTTTCAATTGTCTCACCCCCTTGGGATCCAACTTTTTAAGTAAACGTAGAAGAAGAAGCAAGAACCCTATAGCAAGGAAAGAGCAGTAGCAGCAACAGGGACAATAGTGATAACTCAGGTGGAGGCACTAGCTCTCAAGTTTTGTATAGAAAGTCCTATGTGTCGTCTCTGTACTCTCAGGTCCTCGAAGTCAGTGGTTGGCTTTAATGTATCGATCTGAGATTTTGTCTTGATGCCTCGAGGTTTTTATAATGCCTGTGTATAGTTTAATCGAGCAGATAAAGTTGTAATCCTTGAGATGAAATGATACCAGAAATGTATCTGTGAACTAGAATGCAATGGAATTACTTTGGTTCTTTTTGAAAGAGTTTTCCTTTGTTGGATCTCTTGTAAAAATATTTTATTTTTTAGTGGTTTTCAGTAATATGTTGCTAATCAACGATTCCGCTTAAGTAAATCATGTTTTTGTGAGTTGGATGCTACAATTTCAGTGTTGAAACTTGATAGATAATGAAAAGAGTAATCCAAAAGAAGCTCAAAGTTGTATAATGTTGAGCATATGAGGGTGAATGGAAGGTATATCCCTAGCATCTTGATCCCAAGGTTTTGAAAAGTGGTGGAGGTCATGTCTCAGATGGTGGTGTAATTGAAAGGGACTATGGTCATAACTTGGATTGTAGGGTTTTATAGCATGGTTTCTACTGTCGTAGCTTGTGTACCCAGGGTGGACTAGGCTACCTTGTAGATGGGCTGATATGCCACTATGGTTGTTACTTGTACTGACCAAGGGGAAGAGATTTTAAGATTCTAATTAACCTAGATCTTATACAGGGCTGCTTTCGACATCGTAGTGGTCGGCTAGTAGTTTAAATGGTATGCCTCAAACTACCCAGGGCTTGATAAAATGTAACCAAGACGTAGCATAAATGTTGGAGCTACATGGCGAATCATATTGGATGATAACTCTTGTTATGTTTCTTTTAAATCATATATGGTTTATAATTTGGTAGCTAAAATCAAATATACAAATGTTGTAGCTATTATTGTCCTTATGTGTAAGTTATATAGTCTTTGAACTTTGAAATATTATCTAGTTTATCTCCTGTAATACCTAACCATGGTAAGAAATAGATGTATTTGGAGTAATATCACTCTTTGGGACATGGGTCTCACCTCATGGGTCACCACATCTCTTTAGGTGATTAGTAGCGCCATTAGATGCAGACTAGCAAGGATGAGTTTTTCAAAGAACAATAGAGATAGTGGGTTGGTTAGGTTGTACAAAGCTCTGGAGTCATCCATGTATTCTCAGGTCTGGGTGGGGAGTTTTATAGATGTTGTATATCGATTCTAATTTTGGCAGTCTATCTTGTCTTATGTATAAGTCACAAATATGTGGACCATATCTTTTGTAAACAGGTTGTGGCTGAGGCCATGGAACAAATGTACAAATACCTGGTATAGTTGTACATGTATATCTGCAAGATGTTGGGCATTTGTTTAAATGTTCTCTAGTATGTTTAGAATGTTCATTCAGATTTAATTCTCTATCCTTTTTTATTATATGCTTTACTAGTGATTAGATTGAAGTTTGGTTTTGAGTAATATTGTTTAGCATGGTGTGTTGCCGAATTTGGTGGTATTATAGATTTAGGTTCTTTGAGTCTATTGGGACATAGGAATGAGGTTGTTGTGTCTATTCTTACATCATCCAACATATCTGACCATAGGTCATTGTTATGTAATTATATTTGGAGAACATGAAGAGAATGCTAATAGTAGTTTTGTGGCACTGGGAGGTGGCAGTACGAGGTGAGTACCAGATGGAGGAGTGAGATGGGGATAGAACCACCTGTTCCGCCTCTATTTGACCCTTCAAACCATAACTGATCATGCTTTCTATTCTATTTTAGACAACTTATAGCAAGGATAACACATTTCACTGACAAAGTTCCTGCACCTCAACCAAGGGCACCTACACCAAATGTGGTATCTCTTGGCCCAAAAAGATTTTTGAGAAGCTAAAGTGAGTAGGTTTCCATAGAGTATGAGGGAACAATGGCCCTAGTTGATACAAATATATGGTTGATAGAGCTAGAAAAGGCATTCATGATTCTAAATATCTTTGAGGAGGATAAGGTGAAGCAAGCAATCTATCTACTGAATGGTAGTGTTGGACAATGGTGGGCCATAGAAGATAAGAAGAGACCATGAGAGGTGATCAATTGGAAGGAGTTCCGAGTGAAGTTCGTCAGCCGCTACTTCTCGAAGATGTATCTTGAACATAATATGGCTTAGTTAGAGCATCTGTGCTAGTGATCCTTGTCTACCAATGAATACGAGGTGAAGTTCATGGAATTATTGAGCTTCTGCCCTCACATGGTGACCATGGAGAAGGAGAGAATCATGATGTTTGATAAAGGTTTGAACACTGAGTTGGCAAGGAAACCTCTGCTTTGGAGATCTGAGAGAAATTTTCCACCCTTGTGGAGTCTGTGAGGAGGATAGAGAGGATCATTATAGAGTCGCGAGAAGGCAATGCCAAGAAGAGGTCTGCTCAATTCCAAGGATCATCATCTTGTAGTTCTAAGAAATGAAGGTTTTCTTTGTCACAGTACCAACAATCTCAGCCGAAGTTGACATTTTCCAAACCAAGGACACATGTGCAGTAATAGTGGTCTCCTAATAATGGGAGAGGGTGTATATTTCTACTAGTTGGGACAAACAATTTTGGGTCAGTGTATGTGACAAGGCCCTCTATACCATTTTATAACACAAAAACCTTCTTTAAGTGCGGCAAGCTTGGGAATTGGAGATGGTCTTGTCCAATATAGAACCACGATGTTTCACAACAATCCAAGCATAACCAAAAGGTTTCACAACAACAATATTTTTGCAGAGCTAGTGGAAGAAGAGGTCATGGACAGATGTTGTAGGTAGAGTCTTCAGGACCAGCTAGTAGAGGAAGAGGGAGACATCAGGCGACGACTAGATTCTATGCCATGAGTCATCTGGAAGGAGTGGTCAATCCACAGGTCATGATAGGTCAAATGGAACTTCTTCATTATGACGTATCTTCTTCTACCTTTGTATCTATTTTAGTTGTCCCGAGTGTGATACACTCATTTCTCACTAGAGAGAGAACAAATAGTTATAACTTGCCTATTTGTAGTAGACCTGATAATCTTTTGTTTGAAACCCCTTTTGTTGGTTCTGTAGTGTTGCGGGAGGTGTGTTCATCTTGAGTTCTTTATTTCTCAAGATGCATCATTCAAGTGGATCTCATGCCACTTAATATGCATGGATTCAATGTGATCCTAGGCATGGATACCTTGAAGAAGTATAAGGTTGTTTTGGACATTAGTTCCAAAATCATGATGTGTTGTGATGGCGACGTCTCTTGGACTTTCCAAGGAGAAAGGAAGATCCTTCCCACCTATCTAGTGTCGACTATGATAGAATATAAGTTGATGAGATAAGGGTGTGAAGTTTTTGTGGCACTCATGGTGGATAATAAAGTGAGGAGTCCTAGTATCCATGATGTGCCTATAGTGAGGGATTTAAGGATGTTTCCCATGATGAGTTTCTTAGTATTACACCCCCCTGGAGAGATTGATTTCAAAATCAATCTTGTTCCTAGAATGCAACCCTTAGCCCAAGCACCTCATAGGATGGCTCTAGATGAGATGAAGAAGTTGAAGAAGTAGTTACATGAGTTGTTGGAGAAAGGTTTCATATGACCAAACACCTTCCCTTGGGGTTCTCTAGTGTTGTTTGTGAAGATGAAGGATGGGTATATGAGATTTTGCAGAGACTACCATAGTTGAACAAGGTCACAATGAAGAACAAGTACTGTTTCTAAGGATAGATGATCTATTTGACCAATTAAGATGTGCTATAGTTTTTTCAAGATCAACATGAGGTAAGGATATCACCAACTATGGATCATGGCATATGACATACCTAAGACCACTTTTAGGACTAGGTATGACCATTATGAGTTCTTGGTAATGCCATTTGGGATAACTAATGCACCAACAACATTTATGAACCTAAAGAGAAAAGAGTTCACACTATATCATGATCATCTTGTGGTGGTGTTCATAGATGACATTTTGATATACTCCATGGACAATTAGTAGCTTGAGTAGCACCTTTTTCAAGCTTTGGAGTTGTTGTGCCAACATAAGTTCAACAAGTGTGATCTTTGGTTGACCGAGGTGTCTTTTGTAGGTCATGTCATATTTGCAAGAGGCATTTGTGTGGATCATAAGAAGGAGGAGTCAATGTTTGCATGGGAATAATCCAAGACACCAATAGAAGTTTGAAGTTTCCTAGGTTTAGCTGGTTACTACAATGGGTTCATTAAGAACTTCAGTGCAGTACCTTTGCCTTTGAATAAACTAACTAGGAATGGAGTTCCTTTTGTTTAGAATGACAAGCGTCAACATTCTTTCCAACTGTTGAAGGAGAAGTTGACAAGTGATCCACTATTGGTGTTGCTAGAAACTGGGAAAGGCTACCTTGTTTTCTT
Source organism: Alisma plantago-aquatica (assembly GCA_963693085.1). Lineage (NCBI taxonomy): Eukaryota > Viridiplantae > Streptophyta > Magnoliopsida > Alismatales > Alismataceae > Alisma > Alisma plantago-aquatica. The sequence goes on along the minus strand of OY856409.1, from coordinate 1,147,790,211 downwards.
TATGCTTTGAAGAATGGTTTGGGATGTGTGTTGATGAAGGACAAGAACATGATTTCTTTTTCTTCTTAATAGATTAAGAAATACAAGGATAACTACCAAAATCAAGACCTGGAGCTAGCATTCATGGTTTTTTCCTTGAAGATTTAAAGACACTATCTGTATGGGGAGAAGTGCCAAATCTTCACTGATCATAAGAATTCATAGTACATCTTTTCAAAGTAGGAGTTGGACATCAGAAAAAGGAGGCAGATGGAGATTATCAAGGAAAATGATTGTACAATAGACTATCATCCAGGAAAGGAAGATGTAGTGGGTGATGCACTGAGCAGAAAGTCATCCTCATCTTTGTCTGTTAATAAGGAATAAGTGAAGGCACAATTGCACTCCATGGCATGTCACAAGAAGGACATGCTAGTGTTGTTTTAGTAGATGAATGTCCTATTCGAAGTATCTCTATTTGATGGTTTGTTGGCACAGTTACAAGTGAGTCCGTCATTGATACAACACATTAAAGATGCACAGAAGGATGATATCATGATATAAAACATTAGAGTAGAGTTTTTCTAGTAAGAAACATCATGAATTTCATGAGATATAAAATGGGATAATATGCTTCCGCATCAGAACAATGGTTCTTAACATTGGAGGTCTAAGGTAGATGGTGCTTGAAGAGGCTCATTCCTCGATGTATGCAATGTATCCTAGAAGTACAAAGATGTATCACAATCTCAAGGATTTTTATTGGCACCCAAGTCTGCAGCATGATGTGGTAGATTTTGTGGCCAAGTTTTCAATGTGTGAGCAGGTCAAGATAGAGCATCAGAAACCTACAAGGGCATTGTAATATTTGCCAATTCCACAGTAGAAATGGGATCACATAATCATGGACTTTGTGGTTGGTTTACATAGGACAACCAAGGGTCATGATTCCATTTGGGTGGTTGTTGACAATGTCATCTCACTTTTTTCTAATAAAGACCACCTATACATCAGAGAAATTACAACAAATCTATGTTGATTTGATAGTTTGTCTACACGGAATACCAATTATTATAGTGTCTGGTAAAGGTGCTTAATTTGTGGACACATTTTGGGACCGTCCACATACATTGTTTTGGGACACAATTAAGGTTCATTACAACTTTTCATCCACAAATAGATAGCCAGCCATAGACGACCATATAGACACTAGAGGATCTCCTAAGGGCATGTCTGCTTCTGTTTCTTAGGAGTTAGGATATCCACCTGAGTCTGATAGAGTTCTCCTAAAACAACAATGATCAGAGGTACATCGACATGGCACCGTATGAGGATTTGTATGGTAGGCGATGCATGTCACCTCTTTGTTGGTATGAAGCAAGTGAGTATAGTTGTTGGCAGCTGAGTTGGTTAAGAAAACTACCAAGAAGATCAAGGTATTCCAACAAAAGTATGATGACAACACCTGATAGACAGAAGTCTTATGCTAATAACCATTGTAGACTGCTAGAGTTCTTAGTTGGAAACCTAATGTATGTTAAGTGTAACGCCTCTAACACTGCTTAATCTATAAACATAATTGTTTGGCATAAATTATATGATTCTTAATCGTGAAAGTTTACTTTATTTTGTCATGTCACACTAAATAATGAAGCTATGTTTAAAATATGAATCAAATTAGACTGTGTTTCCTCAAGTTACTGATATATGTAACTTGTGGAATATTGTGTAATTTACCCTTTTTGGGTAGCATGGTCATAGATGACACACTTTGTTGAATAGATTCATGTTGTACATAAGGATGTTATAATGCTACTTATCCTTAGGATGCTTTTAAGACAATGTATTTTGGAGTGGATAAGCTTGATGGGATGAAAACTTTATGTTTCATCAACTGATGGTTTCTTGTTGACCATTGGTGTTTCTAGGTGGTCAATGAGTTTTGATCGACCATTTTCATTTCTCAGTGGTTGTTTGGTTCTAAAAAATCTATGGATCCTAGGTGGTTGATGAGTTTTTGGTTCCAAGATGGAACTGCTGGCTATACAACTAGGTTTTTGTCAATCAATGAGGTTGGTTTATCTATGTATGTGATTGATGACGTTTTGATTGTCATAATCCATGATGAGTTGATTGAAGAGTTTTGGTCTATGGTGTTCGGGGTCGATAGGTTTCTGGTGGTTGTTAGATTTGTCGGTCGTTGTCGGATTTTTGGTGTTCACCTTCTTCTTTTATTTTCTCTCTGTTACCTCATTGTTCTTCACCTTCTTCCCTCCTATGGTAGAGTTCTTGGGTTTTTTTGAGTTTCATTGGTGTTCCTTTCTAGAACCATGTGCAAGCGGGTTGAGCACTCTTTTTTTCTTCTTTCCTTCCGTAGTTCCACTCTGTTCTTAGAAAAAGGTGATGGTCTTGAAGCTTTGTTGGGGCAAGATCAACGTTTGGGTGCTGATTTCAAGAGTTTTCACCTTGGAGTTCAAGTTTCCTTTGTCTACCGGGCCATCCAGTTACATAACTTTTAGGCATGCAAGCCCTAATATACGCAATATCGGTATGATGACCTCTGAGAAATGTTCCATGAGTGTTGTTTTGGTATCCATACACTAAAAGTTATTGACTAATGGTTAATCTATGGTAATTATATTTCTTTTCTCTACAGTTGTGGTGTTGTAACCATGGTTGGATGAAAACCTAATATGGAGGGTAATATCATTATATTAAATCTTGAATCTATATGAGACTTTAGTTTAAAGTTAAAGTTTTCCTGATCATAGTGATGCTTATGGAACGATGCACTCTACTTGGTGGTCAATACTTTCATGACAAGGGATGGTTAATATATTTGTGAAGAGTGATATGGAACTCTTAAATTAGTTTCATATCTTCTGATGTTGTGAATCTCAATGATCTTTGTAATAAATGTATTGGTGTTTATTTGTAACTTGATTGATGCAATACAAAAACACTCAACTGGCATAACTAAATAAGTGAAACCTTAATCATGTAGTGCCATGATTCCTTAGGGCTATTCTAGTGTCAAAACTTGCTGGATAGTGAGACAAGTGATCCAAAAGGTGCTCAGACTCATATATTGTTGAGTATATGTGGGTGCAGAAATGGTATATCCCTATCATCTTGATCCAAAAGGTTTTGGAAATCAGTTGAGGTTGTGTCTCAGATGATGATGATGATGTAATAGAGGGTGATTGTGTCCATAACTTGGATTTGAGTGTTGTATACCCTTCTTTCTAGTGTTGTGGCATGTGTATCCAAGGCAAACTAACCTGTTTTGTAGTTGGGTGGATATGCCACTATGATTGTACTTGTACTGACCGATGGGAAAAGATATTAGGATTTTGGTCATCCTAGATGTTATATGGGGCTGATTTTGACTTTGAAGTGGTCATCTAGTAGTTTGAGTGGTACACCTAAAACTACCCTAGGCTTAATTAAATGTAACTTAGTCATTTAGAATAATTGTTGGGGTTACTAGACAAATCACATTGGATGATAACCCTTTCTATGTTTCCTTTAAATTATAAATGGTTTATAACGTGGCAAGAGAAATCTTTTGTCTTTCATTTTGAATGCGGTAAAAGAAATCAACTATAAAAATGTTGTAATTGTGTCTGTTCTAATGTACAAGTTATATATTCTTTCATCTATGTAATAATATTTGTTTTAACTGCTTAAGATACATGACCCTGGTAAGAAATAGATGTTTTTTGAGTCATATCTCTTGGTGGGACATGGATCTCACCTCCTAGGTCACCTCATTCTATTTAGGTGATCATCAATGTCGCCATACACATAGTAACGAGGAGGAGCTATTCAATGAGAAATAGAGATAGAATGTTGGTTAGGTGGTATACAGTTCTAGATTCATCAATTTACTCTCAAGTCTGGATGGAGAGTTTTGTATATCATGCATATTGACTTGAGATTTTGATGGTATGCCTAGAGAAGTGTATGATGTAAATATGCGAGCAATACATTTTGTAATAGGTTATAGTTGAGGATAGGAAACAAATATACAAATACTTGGTATGGTTGTATATATATATATATATATATATATATATATATATATATATATATATATATATATATATATATATATATATATATATATATATATATATATATATATATATATATATATACAAGTTGTTGGAAATTTGTGTAAATGTTCTCTGCAATGTTTATAAAGTTCATTCAGTTTTATTTTTATGGCTTTTTGGTAATATGTTTTATTAGTGATTAAATCACTATTTTGTTTTTAGTAATCTCATTTAGCGTGGTGGGTTTCCATGCCATGGTTTCCCCTTAGAAGGGTGTTCTAAGGTTTGGTAAGAAGGGTGAGTTGGCTCCTAGGTTTATGAGACCTTACCCTATCATAGAACAAGTTGGAAAGGTGCCATACATGTTGGAATTACCTCCAGAGTTCCACATGTTACATGATGTGTTTCATGTTTCATTGTTGAGAAAGTGCCACCCAGATATAGAGAAGATGTTACAACCCAGGGAAGTAGATCTAGAAGAGGATGCTACCTAAGTAGATGTTTCAATGTTGATCTTAGATAGGCGTGTGCAGAAGGTTAGGAAGAAGGATATAACCTTAGTTAAGGTGTTGTGGCATCATCATGGTGTTGAGGAAGCCACATGGGAGTTATAGGATGAGATGTATAAGAAGTACCCATCCCTTTTTTATTAGCATTTTGGGGGTAGAATCCTTGTTAGGGTTTATGGTTGTAAGGCCCCTCCCTACTTAATTCACAACATATTTTGTTTAGAATAATTGGATTAAATTTATGCTTAATCTTGAAAGTTAACTTTGATTTGTATGTCACACCAAATAATGATGCTATGTTTAAAACATGAACCAAATCATACCTTGTTTTATAAAGTTAACTATTTATGTAACTCTTGAAATTTTGTGCAATTTACCCTTGCTTTGCTTGAGTTGCTTTATGATGTACATAAATATGTTATAATTCCACTTTTCCTTTGGATGTGACAGTTGCTTGCGTTTCTTTATGATGTACATAAAGATGTTATAATTCCACTTTTCCTTTGGATGATTTTAAACCATGATTTGATGGAGTTACATAAGCTAAGTGAGTTAATAGTGATTTGTTTCTTTGATCGGTGAAAGCTAGTGACCATTGTTGTCTCTCTAAAGTTGATGGTTTCTTTGGTGACTGTTTACTTTTCTCGGTGGCCACTTAGTTCTCAATTGTTACACACCTGGCCTGGGTTTTGGGATAAGCCTATTTGTTTTGCTTTGGTATGATGTTTATAACTTCTATATAGTCCTTTGAGGTGTATTTCTAACATGTTACATGCCTATGTTTCAAGTTTGGTCCCGTTTGAATAATGTATGAGCAATGTTTGCTTATTTTGGACCAGAGTGCAATTTACCGAAGATAAGGGGTTATCTTACAAAATGTCACAGGTTGAGTGTTCCCTTAGTGATCTAGCATCATAAAGAGAGGATGATGCTATGGGGTTCCTTGTGGAGGGCTTAAGTTTCAAATTGAGCATGTGTGGATGATGCTTGTGCTTTGTGTGCAAAGTTTTGATGTAAATTGCAATTTACCCAAAGTAAGAGGTTAATATTCAATTTGTCATCTTTAGTGTCTTTTCTCTCTATTAGGATCATCAAGAGGATATAGGAAGGAGCGAGCACCTTGTTTGAGTCTTAGTTAAGTAATAGCTCTCATGGTGGTGAAAAACCAAAGAGTATTGAGTGTCTTGAACCCAAGATGGGGTTGTGTCGAGTTATGAAGTCTATATGGGAGTGCCTTTTTCTTGGAAGCCATAGAGGAGGTCCCATATTGGTTTAGTAACTTTTTGGAAATATTCATATCGGGCTAGGAACCTCTGGTAAGTGAAGTATATTGGTTTAGAGTTTCCTTGCATAAGTTGTATCAGTTTGCATATAAAGTGATATTTGGTTGTGATATCTTGTCTAGAAAGATACCTAATGGCCAATATCTCATCTTTTAATTATCCTAAATAGTTTTGCATTTTAGATAATCATGGATGCATGGAGTCACCATGCATGGACACGTGTCACCTAAGTGCATATGGTGGTGATACTTCACATACACTCTCTCTTGAAACTCAACTATATAAGCCATTCTTTTTACCTACTAGTAAACATTTTGACCCTCCTATCATCCCTTTCGTGGTGAATGACCATAAAAGCATGAGGAATAGGAAGGAGATCTAGCATCAAGCCTAAGGTGAAGCCATGGTCATCTTCAACCTTGGGTGGACTATGCTTCTCAGAACATGGTTCCTTTCTTTCTTTTCTTCTTTGCCAAGTTTCTAACTATGATATCTTCTTCTGGATGGAGGTGAAGCTATAGAAGAATATTGGACCTTTAGATAGGTCATATTCAACCATTGTAACTTGGATATTTGAATATTGAAGGTATTGTGTTGATGTTGAGGCAGGTTATATAACTTGAACTCAACTCTATTATTATTTACCTTCAACCATGCAATACTTGGTGATTCCTTTTCAATTTTGACTTTCCTTGGTTGAATGATGATGCCATGAGATCTAATCGATATATGGGGCTATGTTCCATGTACTAGAGCATTATTGGATGAAGGGTTGAAGCTTTAAGATGATGGAATCTGCCAGGCACAAACTAATATTGGTTTGAGAAACCCTAACCCGATACAAGGTTATGTGTGGGGAAACTGATGCACATGAGGGCCTAACCCATTACCAATTTGTTCATGTGTAGGACTATTGTCCTTATAGTTTTATAGCATGTCACCTAAGGCTAAATATGAGGGAAGGACGATATCTTGAAGTTTAATGAATATGAAGTCTTTAGGGCTAACCCGATATGTCATAACCCTAACAATCAATACATCTCTAGCCCGACACAAGTGTGATGGGAAACAAACCTTGGCCGACACACAAAGTAATGGTGAGGATGATACCCTAGAGTATGATATGGCTGACACACTAGATGATGGTATGGTTGATACACCAAATCATGGTGTGCCGATACACCAAGATATGGTGGAGGCAATACACCATGTCATGCTTATGGTCGATATCACTCTAAGCACCTCAATACTGATATCATCTTGATGTGTCATGGCCGACACAAGTGGTGTGCTATGGCTGACACAAGTTAAGAGTTTCATGGTTGATACATGTGTGTAACCTAACACAAAGGGAGGAGCTTAGTCTGACACAAGTGAAGAGTGTTATGACCGATATAAGTATCTAAGCCAACACAAGTGAATGTGTCTAGGCCGACACAAAGGTTAGTGTGTAGGTCGACACACTTTGATGAGTGTAGGATGACACATGAGAAGTAAATCAAGTTGATACTTGATGATGTAAGGAGATGGATACACTTTGATAAGTGTAGGCCAATACACGCTAAAGATGGTCAAGTCAATACAACAAGTTAAGTTGAAACCAATATTCTAGCAAGGATGAGAGAGGAACTTGTATCACTCATGTTTATAATCAATTAATGATAATTGATGAAAGTAATCAAGTATGTTTGAATACTTATGTCAAGGAAATAATCTCCTAGATATGAGGAGTTATAAATTAGGGTTTGGTTAGTGAATATAACCCTAGAAACCTTGATTAGTCAAAAAAGAGAAATATTGGAAAACCTTTATCGGTTGTAGAGAGAAACCCTATCCCTTATCAAAAGAGGGTTTGTAACTTGAAATAACATGACAATAGTAAATCAAAGGTTATGATAATATAATGAAATATTAACCATAAGAATATTATAATCATAGAAAAATGAGGGCTATAGTGGTTATAATCTAATATAGCTTGAATATGCCTTATAAGGCATATGGAATACTTGTATCACAGGAAGGATGTGAATAGGTCTGATGACCTGGAAAAGGTATGTTGCTTAGAAGGTGATGTGGTGCTCAATGGTGAGTTTAAGGGATTGATATCCCATGATGAAAATGAAAGGGTAACACAGAGGTGGTCCAACTATTAGAGAATCTTAGTCAATATGATATACCTTTCATTTTATCATTCTTGCAAATTAATTGAGGATTTTTTCTTTTATGGCATGGTGCTAATATTTAAATTGATATCTCTTTTACTATGAGATCTTAGCCATGCAAGTTCTTTGAGATAATGAGCATAGTCAACCATGGGCTATGGTGATGTGACATTAAATAGATTGAATGAGCCTTGTGAGCCATGTGAAATACTTATACAACAAGTACGATGTTTATATAGGTCTTATGACCTAAATATGGTTGTTGCCTAGTGAGAGGTGACATTGTTAAATAATGAACTAAGGGGATTGGAACCCCATATCATGTAATAATGATGATGAGATGAGATTCTCAATAGTGTGTTTAAAGGATTGAGTTCCCAGGTTAATTGTGATAAATAACAAGTACGTGTTACAATTGTTATGTGATTTCTTGAAGGATGTATTACAATGTACTTTGTAGAATTTACATGTGTAGTATATTTGTAACTTGATTGATGCTGAAAGATGTTGTGATACACCTAAAATTGTAGGTTACACTGGCCATAGATCCATTCACTGTCAGAACTTGTTGGATGGTGAAACTAGTTCAACTCAGAACCCATATTGTTGAATATGTGAGGATGCATAGTTAATCATCTTCCTACATCCATAAAACAATTATGTGATATGTATGGCCATGAGTGAGCCAATACTTTCCTATAATAATGGCCATGCGGGAGCCAATTATTTTATAATAATGGCCATGAGTGAGCCAATCCTTTTCTTGAATAATGGCCATGTCTGAGCCAATCCTTTTATAAGAATGGCTTTCAGTGACCCAATTCTTTATATATTAGAATGGCCATCAGTGAGCCAATTCTATTTATCCAAATATCCTTAAGTGAGCTATTCTCTAGCATCGTTACCGGTACCAAGGTGGGATCGTTGATTAAAGTTGATAATATGTCAGTATCAGTAGTTGACTAATATGTCTCTGTGTTGTCTCTCGTACTGAATGGAAGTAGCAGGTGAGGTCTTAGAATTTGTCTCTCCTTGGACCTTGTATGGCACCATTAGTAGAACTTCTTAGGGGGAGGTTGGATTTGAATGGTATGACTCAAATCCTCAGGGCATAAGTTAGGGCATAAAATAAGATCTAATGTGTGTGATTATAATAAGCTTGTGGTTGAACGTGAGTGTGCGCATCATAAGATTGAGCATTGTGTGCATAAGTGTGTGCATAACCATGAGACTGATTATTAAAAGATTCAATTATCTGTGTAGCATATTTCTCTTTGGAATGGAATACATAAATATTGAATGAGGTTGCAATTGTATTTGTATGACATAATTAGTAGTTGTCATACATGTTGTTCATACTTCTACTAAAGTGATTATTTGATCTAATATTTAGTCATAGTTATCTGAAATGCTCAGTTATGATAATACTCTGTCATGCTCATAATATGTGGTCATATCTATTTAGTATAGTGCAACATTACTTTACGTTCTAATAACAATATCTCTATGATAATAACAGTGTTGTTTTGGAGTTATATCTCCCACTAGGACTTTTGTCTCACCCTGTGGGTTCCACAACTTTTTAGGTGGACATGCACGAGGTAGCAGATTGTGAAAGCTAAGAAAGGACAACAATTGGAAGAAGACTTGAATTTGAGGTGGTGTGTAGTCAGTTGTGTCTTATTGTAGATAGAAGTCCTATATGTCGTCCCTATATGCTCATGTCCTTGAGGGGACAGTCTCATTATGGTTTCACGATCGATTTGACATTTTGACTAATATATTGTTGTTGATTATATTTTACTCGTGTACATACATTTGGTGATGGTAAACATGTATCAGATGGAACAGGAATGCACCATGTTGTATATATATGACAGACTTTAGGCCTTCTTGTAAAGAGTTTTCTGGCAATGGATCTTTATGGAAAATGGTTTTCATTTTTAATGTTTTTAGTAATCCAATTTTAATGGTTATTTCGGTGTGGTTTTGTGTAATCTAGTTGTCTGTGAGATAACATGTGTAACATCGGTGGTCGATGGATCCCAGGTGGCCGATGAGTTTTCAACACCCAGTGGAACTACATCCTTCTAGGTTTACTTGGACCGATGAGGTTGGCTTATGTATGTGTGTGTTAGATGAGGTTTTGATCGAAGAAATCCATGATGTGCTGATTGATGAGTTGTAGTCTACGGTGTTCGAAGGTTGACATGTTTCTAGTTTCCGTTAGATTTTTTAGAGATCGATAAGTCTTTGGTGGTTGATGGGTCTCATGGCCACTAATGTCTCAGTTCTTGATGGAGTTTCTGGGCCGACGGGTTCCTATCCAATGAGAGTTCTTCTCTAGTCCAATATATACTTGCTCTCTCATCTTCCTTCTACTATATTAGCATAGCTTCACCTTCACTTGAGGAGCTTGAAAGATTTTCTAGAGAGCGGTGGCTGACAAGGATTAACTGAGTATGGTAATATCAGGATTTTCATGGGTGCATGTGCCTGAATAGAGGTGCCTTGGATTTATATAGTGTCATTGATAGCATTTCTTAATTCATTCAAGTAAGGTTCTTTCTTTTCTCCTTGTTTCCTCATTGTACTCCACCTCTTCCTCTTGTAGGTGAGTTCTCGTGTGTTTCTTGAATTTTCATGGTGTTTCCTTACTAGAACCATGTTCATGAAGGTTGAGCACTCTCATTTACTTTTTTCTTGCCCTAGTTCCACCCTATTCCTAGAGAGAGGAGATGATCTCAAAGCATTTCTACAATGAAATAGACATTTGGGTGCTAATTTTTGGAGTCTCCATTGTGGGTTTCAGTTTTCATCTCTCCACTAGGTGAGTTATATAACTCTACAACATTTCTTGCCTACGGTGTACTTGCATGTCACTAATTTTGCTATAGAAACTCATAATCATGCTAAAGATGGTCATTATAAGTGTAGTTTTGTATAACAAAATGATGACCAAAGTTTCTCAGTTGTATCTGACTCTATGAACATTATTTGTTGACTTTTGAACATTATTTGTTCTGACTCATGGTGTTGGTATTTATACAATACAACCTCCTAATTACATATTAATCTATGGTAGTTATATTTCTTTTCTATGTTGTTATTGTGGTGTAACCATGGTTGGATGAAACCCTAATATGGAGGGTAACATCTTTATACTAAATCTTGAATGTACATGAGACTTCTATGCAAAGTTTATGTTTTCCTGATCATAGTGATACTTATGGCTTGATGCACTCTATTTGGTGGTCAATACTTTCATGACAAGGGATGGTTAATTTCTCTGTGAAGGAGTGTTACAAAACAATTCGATACATTTTATATCTTCTAAGGTTGTGAAGCCCAATGAGTTTTTTAAGGATATTTTTGGTGTTTATACATAACTTGATGGATGCAATAAAAAACAATCAACTGGCTTAATTATTCTAGTGAAAGATTAATCATCTAGCTTCCCTGAGTCCGTAGAGATATTTAGTGTAAAAAATTGTTGGATAGTGAAATGAGTGATCGAAAGGAACTCTATTTGTATACTATTGAGTATATGAAGATGCATCGAGGGTATAATCCCTGTCATCCTGATGCCAATGTTTTGGAGAGCATTCAAGGACATCTCTCAAATAATGATGCAATTGAGAGTGATTGCAGTCGTAGCATGGATTTTAGGGTTGTATATTGTGGCTTCTATTGTCATTGTTTGTGTACCCAGGGTGGACTAGGATGTTTTGCATTTGGGATGATATGCCACTATGGTTATTACTCATATTGACCAAGGAGAAGAGATCTTAGGATTCCAGTCATCCTAGATCTAATATGGAGTTGATTTTGACTTCACAGTGATCAACCAGTAGTTTGAGTGTCACGCCTCAAACTACCCAGGGTTTAATAAAATGTAACGCATTTGGTAACATAATTGTTAGGCTACTTGGGGAATCACATTAGATAATAACTCTTGTTATGTTTCTTTTAAAATGCAGATGGTTTATAATAATGAACTTACAAATATTGTGGCTATGCTAGTTCTTATGTGCAAGTTATATAGTCTTTCAACACTATATTTTATCTATTGTATACTCAACCCTAGTAAGAAATAGATGTTTTTTGGAGTTATATCTCTTGATGGGATATGGGTCTCACTTTGTGGGTCACCACATCTTTTTAGGTGACCAACAACGCCATCAGAAACAAAGTAGCGAGGAGATGTTTGAAGAGCACTACAGATGGAAGGTTGGTTAGGTTGTACATAGTTCTAGAGTCTTCCCTGTACTCTCAGGCCCATGCAGGGAGTTTTATAGATCTTATATACCAACTTGTGTTTTGGCGGTGTATCTTGTTCAATGTACATATTGTAAATATGTGGAAAATATCTTTTGTAAATAGGTTGTGTCTGAGTCCATGAAACAAATGTATAACTACCTGGTATGGTTGTACATGCATATCAACAAGATGTTGTACTTGTGTGCAAATGTTCTCTATCATTTTGAGAGAGTTCATTATGTTTTAGTTCTATGCATGGTTTGGCTATATGCTTTATTATTAATTAAATTTATGTTTTGTTTTGAGTATATTGTTATACCTAAATTTATTATCACTTGTGTGCAAATAGGTTTGCCACAAAGTTGCAGCCACATAGAGAGAATCCCTTGGTGCAAAGCAAACTAACATTGTCACAAAGGCTCATATGTTATACCTAAATGACCGAGGACCCATCCCAATACTACATTCTATGTATACACCACCTCACTCCTTGTAGAACTTGTATATAGGATGAGGGTATGGATTCCCACCATGTATACATATGGTGCTTCCAATAACAATAAACAATCAGTTACATCTATAGTGGCCACACGCCAAGACGCTTCCGCATAGCAACCCACTGCAGATCCCTTATTCTTTGAGATCTTACAAAAAATCATACTACTAGAAGGGAAGTACACTGGGAAAATGTCCAATGATTTTTACCACTTTCTAGATGCAAAGTTTCCTGATAGCTTCAACATGCCTAAATTCCATGAGTACTCTAGAAAGAGGGATCCCATCGCCCACATAAAGGATTATTGCTTAGATATTGTGGAAGTCTAGAATGATGACAAGGTATTGATACACTATTTCACACAGACCCTGAATGGTCCCATGTTGGTCTGGTACAACAAACAAGACATGACTGCCATCAAAACAAGTGGTAGTATGGCCGAAAGGTTTACACATCAATATCTCAAAATTTAGACCAGATTCTAAACAAGGAAGACTTGGAAGAACTACAACCAAAAATGGACGAAAGGTTTTTTTGAGTTTATTGTATGGTGGAGGGAGTGATCCGCTCAGCTAGAATTTAAGCATGTAGATAAGGAGACCTTAGACATGGTGAGTAGATCATCCACACCAACTATCACTCCCCTCTTATCTTATAAAAGTATAATACCTTCCTGTTCATATCAAAAAATGAATCATGAGAGGGTCTATCAAAACATAAGCCTCACTTTCCAACCATCAGCTACCTTCTCAACAACAATCAAAAGTCCATGTGGGAGAAAGCAAAGACATCTAGATGCCATGGTGGGTACAATACTCTTCCCTGCCAGAATGGGTAAGCGACAGTCGCCGACCATACAAGTCTCATCAACATAGACATCAAGGAAACAGATAGTTCATGCCCCAACACTTCAATAACAGCATGCTCATATGATGCTACCTAATTATAAGCCTCAGTACATGCCCCCACAATATGTGTGGTGACCAAACAACCATTATAATGGGGATACAATGCTGTTTATTTTTTGTATTCGACCTTAGTTTAAGACCGAAGACCAAGTGGGCAACGCTAAAAGTTGGACCTTTCTTTGTCGGTTGCTTAAACTGCCGACAAATATTTTCCACGTCAGCTCTTTGTTAGAGAGAAATCAATGACGTAAGTATCAGTGCATGTTGCTCTGACATTTCCTCGTCAATTGTTTACTGCCAAGCAACTAACGCCAAATAACTTGATGTAGGAATTATCAGTGATGGAACAATAAATGTTTAGGTATTTGCCTTTTTTTAAAATAACTGATGCCTATAATTACATGTTTTTGTCACACCAGGTCTACAGACCTAAATTCTGTCTGCAAGCATCGTGGCCTAACAACAGGCTAACACATCAGCAACAAAAGATAAATTATACAAACTTGGAACAAAAATGCCACATTCTATCATTTTTTTCACTTCAAGTTTGCACACAAATCCAAAAACTCACATCTCAATTTTAACCCTTAGCCACACTTCAATTTCATACATAAAATCATCATTTCTCTTCCTCATGCCTTCACATTCAAATTAACACACACATATGCACTTAACATTCAATTCACATGCACTCACAATATACATATCAAAATTAGTTGCCATCTCATATTAAGTTCAAAATGTATTTTACATATCAACAATACACACTTAGAAATATAATATAAAAAACTGACATCAAAGTTCAAACTACCAAAAAATATCAATCAACCATCATATTTTTCATTCAAGTCCACATTTTCAATGAAGTAGGCTGCCCACTATTCACATAGGTCATTCGTCTTCTCTAATGTATAGGGTTTAGGGTTTAGTATTCAGAAAAGACTATAGAGAGAATGAGACTTCTAATTAGATTTATCAAAAATGAGAATATTTTCTTAATATATATGATCCAAGACTATTAACTTACATTCAGTATACACTTGTAATCTACATGATTGACAATCACCTACATATATAACATCAAGTAATATGTGCATGCCCAGCCATTGTCTTGTATAGGGGCCTATAGATTTACAAATTTTCACTAATATGTAATTAAGAAAAGTTGATCATAATATATTATTCAATTGGAAAATGACAACACTATACATCAACACAACCTCCAAGTTACTAATTTCTATTTCTTATCCAACTTCCCTCCCTCTAGTACAAAATTCATTCACGCCCATATAAGTCAAATTAACATATATGTTGCATTATTAAACTATCATGTGCAAACATTAACAAAATGTATTGGGCACTGAAAAACTATACTTACGCATGAATCACCATTTTCATTGGGTGCCCCTCATTTGTTAGCAGTTTGTCACCCAAAGGATCAATTAAATACACACCACAAGACTCAGGAATAATCACTAACAACTATAGTGCCTATTTCTGAAATAGAAGGCAAATAAAATAAAAATCTGGATTCGGTAGGTGAGACATATAAACAACAATCCAAAAACTTACCTAATTGTTAAAGGGAGCTAAGATCACATTCTTGGAAGCACCAAAAACTTGCATCATAGTAGTCACATATTCTTTGATGCCACTCAGATCTCTAAGTATAACGCTAATCAATGATGACACTAGAAATCCTAAATTTGCTATTCTGTAGTCACAATCCATGAAATATAAATGACTAAAAATAACATAAATAAATCAATACTCAAACTATATGTAGGAAATAATTAAAAACATTTCACATATGATGGGGTATCCACACTCACCGTATCCAAGTTCCATCGCTGGTGTGTTCAGAAAATCATAGTTAAATACCTCTGAAACATATGTCAACACTATAACATTGTCATGTTGTATATCTATGATGTCTTCCCCAAGGCGAAGCACAATAGTATCAATTTGGTCTATAGTGTCTAACCATCTTGTCAACGTCTGGCATTTAGGGCCTAAGGAGTCAAACAACTCATGTGGAATAAAATGAAGGGGTGGAAACTTCAGAACCATAAGGGGCTTCTTAGATTTTATAAGCCACATGCATTGATTTTAATATTATCTTTTGATTATTTCATATCAGTTTCAATTTACATTGGTCATACCTAAAAAAATATAACAAATAGTTTGGGCCACCCAGTAAAGATGCCTTCTACCTCCCCATCTGGGTGCTCATATGGGAGAGGTATGTCCCTCATCCAAGGAAATACAAACATGATTCTCACATGATAGTGATTAGCATGAAGGGGAATACTTACAACAGTTGTTGTATCAGTCTCGGTATCTGCAACGATGTGGCCTACTGGTTCATCGACAACAAGATGACATTTTCTAGGTAGCAATTTCATGAAATATAATATTTTTAAATTTGACAAACATACATATTCATTTGAGGGATTACTTTTTTCACAAAAAAAAGACTTGAATTGAAATCTTACCTCATTTGTGCCCTATGGGTCTGAAGGGATGCTCCCAATGCACTTTGTCCCAAAAAAAAGATTTTATCCCAAAACCAGCTCCAGTGCCTCTAACACGTCCCAGATGCTCTTCTGTCCCTAGAGCAACTATCAATTCATCTTGTGTGTCCTGAGGTGTCCACATGCCCTCCATTACTTGGGCATCCATCTCCAATTAATTAATCATTAAAATATAACTATTTAGTAAATCTTAACACCAATTTAAAACAACAAGGACATTATCTCTAGACCAAGAAATTTACCATTTTTGCAGCCACCTCCTGTGTTGCTTGGATGGGGATTTCTCCGGATTTGTTTTTCCTCACATTTATCCAGACAATATAGAGAGGCAACCATCCAAAAGCACTAGAAGACTTGACAGTAGTAATAGAAGTAGAAGGCCCTTTCTCTTCTAACTCTTGCTCTTGTTATTTCTGTCTCAACTGGCAGTGGTTCAAATAACCACCTAAACACAACCAGTGGTTGTGCACATTCTTATCACACCTATCTCTTTGATCTTTGGAAGGGCATGATTAATTCATAGATTTGATATTGTTAAGTAAACATAATAAATCATAAAAATGTATATAATTCAATACCTAAAACTCTTCTATTTGTCTCCATCGAATAAACTTCTTCCAATCATCTTAACAAATATAGTTCTAATTTTTTCAGGGTTCCTGCTTGTCTCCAAATACATAGTCTTTGGTGAGGATTGTTCACCAATCTCTATGTCATCTCCCTACGAGTTACATAACATACTTGCGATGCAGCTTTTCATCAAGTTCATACCATCTCTAAAAAGGTCCAACATTCAATACTATCTAGATATGTAAAAAAGAATAGAAAAAAGACTATAAAATGTAACTTCATTTAGCTCACCTCTAACTCCTTCTATATGAGGTCTTTATAAATGGGACTTACTTGTCTCCAATCCTTAGAGAGGAGAGGCACCTTGTTTTGCCCATGGACTTTACAATAGTTGACAAACTCATTAGTAAGTGGTGTGCCTGCTTCATTGAATTCAACGGTTATCTTCTTCCCTTGCCTATTTGCCACATCTTTCATCACAGTTACCCCTCTAACTCCGTTATGCTTTCAATTATGGGCACCAATAACACCATCATCAGGATGCTCAACATTCTCATGCTCGTGATCACTTGGCTCCTGGTCAGATTACATCTATAAAATTAGAAGTAAAAAAAATTTAGATCACATATAAAAAGTCAAAACTATAATGAAACTAGATCGCATATGATCA
Organism: Alisma plantago-aquatica; assembly: GCA_963693085.1. NCBI lineage: Eukaryota > Viridiplantae > Streptophyta > Magnoliopsida > Alismatales > Alismataceae > Alisma > Alisma plantago-aquatica. Next base: position 1,147,772,782 of record OY856409.1, on the reverse strand, counting down.
AATAAACATGTTGTATAATGTAAAACAAAAGTCAGATTACATATGAGAAATATAACTTAAACTAATATCCTTTCTATGTGATCTTCACATGCATACTCATCAATGTTACATTCAACATTTACACTTGGTAATCCAATCAAAAATAGACTAGAGTCATCATACTTGTCAGAGTACTCTTCTTCGTCAATAGGATCTGAAAAGGAACTGTCTTCTCCCTTGAAGAACAACAGACCAATTTTCTTTTGCAACATCATTGATATAGAATACCTATTTTTCCTGTGATGCCATGATGAAGGGCTCATTCTTCTCGCCTTTCCACTCAAAATTCACTTGTGTGAAACCAAGTTCGTCAACTACAACTCCTTTTTTGTTATGAACCCATTTACACATAAATAATGGAACTCTAAACTTTGTGTAGTCAAATTCTCATATGTCTTCAATTATACTGTAATAAGGCATCTTTCCTTCACTAAGAATCTTATTCTTAGCACTAGAAAAAAACAATGAAGAAACCTGAAGGGTGACCCCACTATTTTGGATGACACTTTTATCATCCTGACATTTTGTGTAGTATGAAAATCCATTTAGGTCAAACCCTTCGTAAGATGTAACATGGATCTTTGGCTTATACGCAATCCATTTGATAGTTTTTGTAACATTATTTGGTGTTTCAGATAGTTGATTGAATACTTGCTTTTCAAACCACCTAATAAACATTCGATTATGCTCCCTAGCAAGCCGCATTGAACAGGATCGGGGATGGCTTATCTTGAGGTCATTGGTGTGTTTGGCGATTAAAATACCCACATCATCAATGTTGTGTAAAATATAGAAGTGTGCTTGTTCCCACCATTCATGATTGATATTTATCTGTCATTCTCCCAAAACACCTTTACCAGAATAAACATCAGAGTTCACGACATTAGCAGTAGTTTTGTTGCAAATCAAAAAGCATTGTAAAAGTCCATAACCTCCCTAGAAATATAGCCCTCATTAACACTCCCTTCAGGGCAACATCAGTTCCAAACATCACCTTTAAAAATACTCATGTACCGCTCAAAAGGATACATCCAATCCAAGAAAATTGAACCCAACATTTTCAATTCCCTAGTCAAATGGACAACTAGATGTACCATGATACCAAAGAATGAAAGGGGGAAATATAATTCAAGTTGACACAAGGTATTGACCACTTCTCGTTGGAACTTATCTATAATCTCAAAATCAATTACTTCTCTACATCGAGTGTTGAAGAAGAAGAAAAGTCTAGTGATTGCAAACCTTACATGATTAGGAAGGATAGATCAAATATCCATAGGAAGTCATGTTGCATTAGAGTGTTACAATCATGATATTTAATACCTATCAGCTTCATATCCTTCATTGATACCAATCTATAGATATTGGGTGAGTATCCGTGTGGTACCTTAACATTACGCAAGCACTCACAAAAGGTTCTCTTCTCCTTGGTATACAAGGTGTAAAGAGAATGAGGTAGATATGTGAGGCGACCTTTGACAACTACATTTGTTAATTTTTTCCTTCTACCCATTTCACATAGGTCCATTCTGGATTTGATGCCATAGTCTTACCAGATATTTTCAATAGAGTGCCAATAATGCTATCACAAATATTTTTGTCAACATGCATGACATTGATATGATGTCGAACTGTCAAAGAACTTCAATAAGGAATATCCCAAAATATCAACCTCTTTTTGAATAAAGATGTTTCATCAGTGGGAGTAATACATGGTCTCTTACCAAAATGATTTACAATGTTTTTTACTCTTACAAAAACATCCTCCCCTAACATAGGTTTAGGGGCACTCCGTTCCTTAGTTCATCCATTGAATATTTTGTGCAACTTTTAGTAAGGATGCACCCTTGGTAGAAACCTTCAATGACCAAGATATACAATCTTACCACCATGTTTCAGTCTGGTAGAATCTATATTTTCCTCACGTATAGAACATGCCTTGGATCCTGTGATGATGTTGCCAGACAAGTTCTAATAAGTAGGAAGGTCATTAATAGTGCAAAATAGCATAGCACGTAAAATAAACACTTTTCTATACAAAGCATCATAAGTCATTACATCTTCTCCACATAGTTTCTTTAGGTCATCAATCAGAGGTTCAAGGTAAACATCAATATCATTTGTAGGTTGTTTGTTGCCCGTTATCAGCAATGACAACATGCACTACAACAAACATACTCATTAGTGGCATTTTAGAAATGCCACTGGAAAAAAAAGATCTAGTAAATAGGTTTAGTGACATTTGTTGACATTTAAAAAACTGCCTCTAGCGCCAATGCCACTAGGAAGATAGTGTCTTAAGTTGTAAAAGCCACTAAACATTTGTCTTTAGTGGCTTCGAATAAATGCCACATAAAGGCCACTAAACCATCATTTGGCATTTATAGAAAAGCCACTATCCATCATTTGGCTTTTATACAAATGCCACTAGTTTGTATAATGTTGTTGTATAAAACAGTTTTGATTGAATGTCGTGGCTTATGAAAAAATCCAGTAATGACATACTAGTTCTGCATTACTAATTTTTTATGGATTTTAGTCAGTCAATTTGTAGTTCATGATCAAGTTTTCTAATTGAATGTCAATTGAAGCCTAACACATTTTTCCAGAAGTATTGAACTTTTTTATTTATAATCAAATGACAATTACATGGGGAGGACATTTTACCTTGCTCCTTATATTCATTACAACACCATCACATATGACTATATATGGTACATATTCTAGACATGATCACTAACTGGATATCAACTCAATTTGCTCTTAGAGACCCCCCCAAAGGAATACAAACTCATTTTCTTACAAAAACATACAGCTCCATTCTAGCATTCCAAGTAGTTGTGAGCTTCTGTAGGATTAGACCAGCTACACTACAATGAAGGTTCATCCTTCGTCTCAGCCTTACTGATAGCATTTTATAATTCGGCCATATCATCAGATTCCTCAATAGGTTCTTCCTTCTTCTCTTCCAGCTTGGCAGCAGAAGACACAGGTGCAACTGCATTACCTGAAGCAGCAGCAGGGGCAGCAACAACTACAAACTTGCTAGGATCCTGCCATGAAGTGAGCAAAATGTTGAGCACTTGCATGCAAATGTAAGACAAAAAAACTTACAGCACTAGCATGCAATAAGATAGTATCAGGGGAGATAGCACCATTACCAAATTTATAAATAAGGTCATCTTCAATAACATCAAGGACCTCAGGGCTGAATACAGATCCACTATCATAAACTGACATCACAACCAGTCGATATGAGAAGGGCCTAATGCCAATCTTTGCAAGAAGGGCAGCCTCACAAGAACCCACCTTCTCACCACTCCTAATAAATTCGACAGGGGTGATAATTTCAAATGTACCATTCACATTATGTCAGTTGAATAGAGTTTGCCACGCAACAAAGCTTTAGACATTTAGCTAAGCACACAACTAAGCAGATTATAGAAAGGGGGGCAAAGCTGAAAATCTTGACAATTATGTAAAAGCAAAAGATTATAATCACTCAATCTTGTCCAGTGTTCTCATAAAACTATAGTCTATAAATAATAATTTGAAAGAATTTTAGTAAGGTAAGAAAGCATAAAATGATAAATAAGGGAAGAACCTGGTGAAGGCCTTCATGTTGTTATAGATAGATCTCCCTTCGTCAACTGCAATAAATATTGTACTGAAGTTATCATTAGCAAGAACCATGTCTGAAGCCTCCTTGGCAACCTGGACTGACACATAAAAAGAGAAGAAACATCATTAATTATAATAATTACTAAAAGACAAGAAGATAGATATACAAATTCCCATAGAGAATATAATCACCCCAGTTCAAGAAATTCCCATGGCAATACCAATGTATGCCATTTTCAAAGCAGGTGCATCATTGACACCATCACCAGTCATGGCAACCACCATAGGTAAACAACAAGTAATTGCAAAACATGCAAGAAGACTTTCCAGAGTAGGAAGCAAAAAGACATTTACAACCTTATCTCTCGAGAATGGCCTTTACTCTCTTGGAGAAACCATTCTTCCTTGAGGCTTCTTCGTAGACTTCTCTACCAGACCATAGTTCTAACATGTTGACAATGACTTCATGTACCTCTGTAGAGAAATTAGGATGCAAAACTACAGAGGTACGCCAAGTCATTGTCAACATATCAGTAATAATAGAGCTAGCAGCCATGTTAGTGAAGAGGATTGCATAAAAATGAAATTGTGATTGCATACACCTACATTAAGGCAAGGCAAAAGGTGATCATCATTGTTAGTAAGTTGGACATCAGAATTTAAGAAGAACATACTACTTTAGATACCACTTTTAGATATTGCTTTGGCTAGGCTGCAATACATCGAAGGAGCTGATCAGACAACCTTCTCTCTCGAGAATATCTGAGATAATCCAACACACATAGAAGCATGTGACTAAAATATTTCAGATACATTTCAGACAGTGGAAACTTCATGCCAAAGAAACAGGCATATATAAGTCAAATAATAATGGCAAACTAAAATAAGCATTGGTTGCTACTTTGTAATTTTCTCATTCAAAACTATCATCCTCATCACTTTGATATACACTTTCATCATCCTAATGAATTTGGGATTGGTCATTCTCAATTGCTGAACTGTCAACAGTAACTCCTTCCATATCCAATCTAACTATGTCACAGTCTGCATTTTCATCCTCTGTTGTCATTGATGGCCCATCTCTAGGTTCACCTTGCACATAAGCTTTGACAGTCTCACTACAAGATGTATCTTCCATGTTGAACGTATCTCGTGGGGGAATCTTTACAGCAAAATGTCACCCTTTTGCAGTGACATGTTCTACATAAAATAATTGTCCAACTTTAGATGCCACTACATACGGTTCTCCAGTGGATTGAAGTCATCTGAAATTAACAAGAATCAACCCATGTTCATCATGCTTTATTGTCCTCTTGGATTAGATGTCCACCCAATCACACTTAAATAATTTCACCTTAAAGTGTTCATAATAATTTAGCACAATAACATCCTTCAAAACACCATAGTAGGTAACATCTCTAGTAAATGGATTGCAGTCAGTGGTTTTAGCAAAACAATCAGTCTTAGCTACCAGAAAGACTCCACTATTTTGTGTAGTTAGATGTTGATCTTTTGCTTTGGTATGGAATCTGTGACCATTGACAATGTAGCCCTTGTACTTAACGGCCATTTGATGTTGACCTTGAGAAAGAAACTTGATTTTATCATCCACCATCTCTGTTCTTAGGAGTGTCTCAATCTAACACAAGAATAGTTTGTTAGTATTTAATCATGAAGCATAACAAATTTAATTATGACAAATTAACTTACATGTTCCTTAAACCATCCATCAGATGAGTTACTATGTATTCTCTGTACCTCTTTTAAGGAGTTATGAGGATGTTTTAGCCTAATGATATCATAGTGCTTCCTGAAAACAAAATATGTGCAATATATAATTGGAATATGTAATAACATTTTAATAATAGAAGACAATTGTCACTAACTTACTTAATGTAGGGTTCAACTGTGTCACAATTGAATAGTACATGCTTATGGGCTTGTTGCAATGTATGTTCGTCAAAGACACATGTTATCATTTTACCAACACCATGACCTACTGTTGAGAAAATCGACCAATCATCACAGTCATGTGTTGGCTCGTTTTCCAAAATTATTTCATCAGTATCGTTTCTATTTGGCTTATTTAATTTTATTTCTACTCCATCCAAGTATCTTGAACAAAAAGTAAGAAATTCTTCAGCTATATATCCTTCTACTATTGATCCTTCTGGATATCTTTTATTACGAACATATCCTTTTAGGGTCTGCAGATACCTGATAACAAAGTTGGCAAAAATATTATGACAAATTAAATTCCAATAGGTGAAGTCATCACGACATATGAAAAGTTACCTTTCAATTGGATACATCCAACGATACTGAATAGGGCCGGCTATCTTAGCTTCAAAAATGAGATGGACTGATAGATGCACCATTATGTCAAAAAAACATGGAGGGAAAATGTTCTCCATCTCACAAAGTGTCACAGCTATTGAATTTTCCAATGCAGCAAAATCATTTGGATCTATGACTTTAGTGCACAACCTCTGAAAATAGTGACATAGATTAATAATACATGACTTAGCATTCTTACTGGGCAAATACACAGTGATAGCTAATGGCAGAAGTTGTTGCATCAACACGTGATAATCGTGACTTTTCATTGGTAGAATCTTCTGATCTGTCGATCATGCACATCTAGATATATTAGATGCATACCCATCTTGAACTTTGACAGATTTTATGAGGTTGCAAAATGATATTTTTTCTTCTTTTCTCATCGTATAGCAAGCTGGAGGTAGTATGGAATGTGTGCCAATAGTTTGTGGATGAAGCGGAAATCTAACTCCCATATCCTCCAAATCCTTCCTTGCATTCAAGTTGTCCTTACTTTTATCCTTCAGACCTAGCAATGTTCCAATAATACTCTCACATATATTCTTCTCAATGTGCATGACATCCAGATTGTGCCTTACAATGTTAGATTTCCAATATGGTAGCTCAAAGAATATGGTTTTCCTATCCCAATTGTGTGTTGAATCTTTACCTCTCGACCTTTTCTTACCAATTACAGTGCTTCCGCCATCCAATTGTGACAAGATTTCAGCTCCAGAAGGAGGTTTAGGTGGACTCCTAAATTCTTGCTCACTGTCAAATGCCCTAGCTTCTTTCCAGAATCTGTGGCCATCTGGAAAAAACCTATGGTGTCCTCTGTAACAAACTTTACGGCTATGTGGCAACCAATGTGAGATAGTATCTTTATTACAATAAGGACATGCTTTGTAGACTTTAATACTCCAACCAGATAGATATGCATATCCGAGAAAATCACTAATAGTCCATAACAAAGAAGTTTGCATCTGAAAGAATTCCTTAGCTCTAGAGTCATATGTTTGTAAAGCAGTACTACATAGTTCTTTAATCTCATCAATCAATGGACGCAAGTAAACATCTATATTATGTGGCGAAGATGGTCCATAAATTAGTAGGGACAACATAAAATAATGTTGCTTCATGCACAACCAAGGAGGTAAATTATATGGAATAATTACAACAGGTCATGTACTATTAGAATTACTCATTTTCCCAAAAGGATTAAATTCGTCAGTGGCAAGTCCCAATCGAATATTTCTAGCATCTACAACAAATTTTGGATGCATAGCATCAAATGTTTTCCATGCAGGTGAATCTACCGGGTGTCTTAACTTGTCATCTTTTTCATATTCTTTTGCATGCCACTTCATTAAGGAAGAGTTTTTTATGACATGAACAACCTCCTCAGTCGTGGTATAAGTGGAAAGTGACGTGTATTTTACTACGCGCTTAAACGCAAGTATACACGTCGATTAATATAGGCCTTTGTGAGGCCCGAGTCAAACTCAGGGATACGTGAATTATTGGAGACTCCTACTAACTAATCGCAATCAGCTAGGCCGAATGACAAAATAGGGTTTGTTGTCGAAATTAAAAAGAAAACAAAATGAAACAAAGAAAACAATCGATTAAACATTAATTTAATCAATTCAAAAGAGTATCTTTAGGATTGCGGTTTCACCGCACGTCAACATTGTATTAAGTTTTATATAATTCCTCACTCTTCTCTCTCTATCCGGGTAGTGGTCTGAAAACAGATATACCCACTGTCGTGGTGTAATTCACTACTTAGGTTTAGGTTGATTCCACCGTCGTAGTAATCATTCCCCTAAACTAAGCGCATTACAAACGGTCTCTCAGTTTCCACCATTAATTTTACACCTCCTTTGTCAAGGGATTTATCGATTAATGTAGGTTTCATCTCTTTTCAACCGTTAATCCTTCTGTCGAAGTGATTAAGGGCATTAGATTATTATTATGGTGATCAAGCATAACAATATATATGGAGAAAATGAAACTATACCACGGATTTAAGAGAGAAAATATGAATTATCAATATAAAATTGTCATACAATGCATTCCCGGGCTACTCCCGGTCCTAAAGATGGAGGGTTTTAGCCTCTCATGTTCATCTCACACGAATACATGGTAGAAATAGGGGATTTCATAAGAAAAACGTGAAACAAGTGGGAAAACCCCTGAACGGAGAAGAACCGGTAGATCCTTGGCGTAGAATACGAGCTTCCCCACCTATCGGTGGTGGAATTCGTCTTCGGCAGCGTCCGAATCACCCGGGATGAGCCTCTGGCCTCCGTTCTCCTTTCTCTCCTTCCTCGGCACTCGTGCAATGCAAAATGAGATGATGATCTCCTCTGGGCGGCCGTCATTAGGTATAAGTCCCTAATTAGGTTGTCAAATAACTCCAGCCGTCCGATTGAGATCAAAACAAATCCAACGCATATCTGTCGGCGTCGATACCATCGACGCGGGTCGATGGTATCGACCCAACGTATTAGCGGCAGCTTCCTTTTTCTTTTCGTCTGAGTGCCTGTGGTCATCTCGATACCATCGACTTGGGTCGATGGTATCGACTCCCTTTAGCGTCGGTTGTTGTTGTTTAGCGACGTTGTAGCCTCCATGCGTCGATGGCATCGACTTGGGTCGATGGTATCGACGGATTCCTCGCCAGCAACCTGAAGGGATCTCGATGCCATCGACTTGTGTGTCGATGGTATCGACTCTGCACTGCTCTTCTCGGCTGGCAACTTGTGGCTTGGTCGATGGTAATGACTTCCGTCGATGGTATCGACGGAAGCAGATACTTGTTTTTCCTGAAATTCCAAAACAAGACCAAGTAAATCCACACAAATTATGATAATATGATAAATAATGCTCAAAATAGTAGAACAAAGGGGATTTGACATAAAATGATGGCAAAGACCGAAATGAGTGAATTATGCAATATTATCCATAAAAATGACTAATTAGAGCATAAAACACATATGAAAAAGGTCTATAAATGCGACTCAAAATCATCGCATCAAACTCCCCTAAGCTTAAACATTGCTCACCCTCGAGCAACTGATCCTTAAAATAGAATTGCAGATGTCAACTAAAAATCAACACACCAACCCACATCCCATGTGACTCCCACTGAACATTCTCAAACCGGCCTTCTCTAACCACAGAACAGTAATTACCCTAAAGGCGACAATAATCATCAATAAGAGAAATTATCCTTCAAACTGATGAACACTATCACATAAGGCAGTTAACATAATAAAATTCGCTGATTCAGCATTGGTGCATCTTGTGATCACCTACACTACATTGCTCGCCCTAACTACCATCTACATGGAAGCAGTTCTCCTGATAATCATTAGTGAGGAGAAATTCACGGTGGCCTACCAATCCGAGCAACGGGTGGATGGAATGGGTGGTTCATGGAAGAACTTGGAAGTATTGCACAGTTTCAATATGCATAAAACAAAATGTCCTACGTGATGCAAATGCACATTAAAAATGCCCTAATGCCTAAATTGGGTGAAATGATGCATGCATTAACCTTCCACCTCAAAATGAGATGGAAATCTAATTAAGCCACATCATGTACTCAATTTTCCTGTAATGCGAGTGATATCATGTTCCTTTCTCCCTCTTATTCCATTTCCTTCTAAATTCTCTTTCTTTTTTTTCTTTTCTCAATTTTTTAGATTTTCAGAAGAAAAAAAATTTCTCTTTTTTTTTTCTTTCTTTTAGCCCACATATCCATAATTGCTTAGAGATACATGTATTGGGCTGTTTTCTTCATGATTGGAAATATTTGCAATATTTCAAAGGTATGAAACAGTTTAGATCACTTTTGAGGAAAAATTGAGATACATGGTGTACTTTATGCATGATAATCATGAAAGTCATGAGTGCAACTACATGGCATGCACCTAAAGGTAATGTGCATGAATCCCTATATTTTTCTCTTTTTATGCAAAAGTATGGAAAATATCAATGCAATTCCTATCTAAATGCTATGCACACAAGAAGGAATTAAAACTGTACTTTACTTCCAATTCTTAGGTGGATTATGGAAAAATAAAGTGGAATGATCACAAGATTAGATGACTGAACCTTAGAAAGATATTATGTGTCCCTCCTTACTGACATGTGTAGTAGTTTAGAGGGTTCTCTCTCTTACATCCAATTAAGGTCTCATTACCATTTGGTTAGGTTAGGCTCAAACAACCGTTACTATCCACTTTTCATGAGTCAATGGGAGTATAGGTGTGAAATATTGTTTTAAAGTTGACATAACCAATCATTTTCATAGGATAAGTTCCCCAAGGACAACCAAGTCAAGCTATCCAATGACACAAAAATTTTTAAAATTCCCTTAAATTTCCCATGAATACACAACGAGATGACAACTTTAACGACATCCACAATTACACTAGATAGATGTGGATCCTAAACAAAAACTAAAAACGCAAGAACAAATAGCAAAGCAAAAACTAAAAACAACAAAAGAAAAGATAGAGTTGTTCCGGCTACCCCCCTAAGCTTGAATTCGACTATGGCCTCATAGTCAAAAACAATCTTAAGAGTGGAACAGAGATACCCTGATCATTCTTGTGGAGGTGGAGGCGGGTACTGTGGGGCCGTAGGATCCCAAGAAGGATACTCCCCCTGGAAGCTCGGATCGTAATGGGTCCTCGGCGGAGGCTGTGGATAGCCTCCAAAGTAGCTCTGACTCCAGTAATGGTCGTAAAAGGGTTCCTGTTGCATCTCCATCCTTTGCAACTGGTTGTGTATCTGTTGTTGGTTGTCGAGGAGGAGACGTTCATTCTCGAACATCGCCCTTTGGTTGTCATGTAACCGGTTCGTAGTATCCTGAATACCGGTATACATCTCTAGATGCTGCTGCTGTTCTGATGTATGTCATGCAACATCGTATACATGCCTTGCATTGAGTAGACATCCTCGCCTGGCTGCAAGGGCTGTGGTGATGGCGGCGGGGGCTATGATGATGAAGACGCACCCGGATGCATCCTAGGACGCTTCCGTGGTGCTACTCGTGCGCGAAGAGGTGTGAAAGCCTCCTCTTCCTCTTCAGCCTCGCCTTCTTGGTCATCGTTACCGCCTTCTTCTTCATCAGACTCGACGGCTATGATCGGCCACCAGAAGTGCTGTGCTCCCTCGATGTGGAAGACGGCGTCCGGTAGTGCGCACTCCTGATAAGCATGGTTGACGTGGCAGTGTGCGTACGCCAACCCATCCCGGAGAAGGATAAGGTTTGAACGGTGCAGATGCTGCACGTTCACCTTACTCCTCGTGGAAATCGGAGTCATGGACTGTAAATTCAGCCCCAAGTACATCGCCAATTTGGTGATGAGCCCACCAAAATGGATCGGAGCCTTCCTTGTACTCCTCTTCACCGCCAGGACGCGCTGCAGAAAGAACGCACCCCAGTTGCATTCTTGTCGCTTCAGGAGCATGTAGAGGAAGAAAAGATCGCTCTCCTGAAACTTGCTCAATGCTAAATCACTCCGAGCAAAGAACGTAAGGCTCAACATCTGGTGTAGGACCCGGACGAAGGGATTCTCGAAGTCTGCTACCGCAGCATTGTGGTAGCTCACTGTCTTTCCCACCGGCACTGTGACTAGCTCGGCGAAGATCTTGTCGTAGTCGGTGCGGGAATCTGGGCGCCGGTGATCATGTTGGGAGTGGTTCCAGTTAAAGATGTTGTTGAACTGCTTAAGGGTGATGTTGTAGTTGATGTTGAACAGCCGGAACGATACCCGGCCCTTGATCCACTCACGATCCGATGCAACCACGTCGTTGGGCACAACGCAGACATCGAGGGACGCCATAAACTCCGCCACCAATTCCTTGTATGTGGGCCATTCGCCGAAGAACGGCTACCCATCCGCATGGCGCTCTAGCTCGTCTGCCCTTCTGCTGGTGTGGCGTACTTGACCCTTCAGCACATAGGCCAAGTTGGCCTCGAATCCAAGCTCCTGGAGCATTCCCCGGTCCACATATCGGGTCGGCTCGATCTTCCGCTTCATGATTTCCTCATAGACCTTCCTCACCTCCGCGGATGGGTGAATCAGGCGCGGACGTGAGACTGAAGCAGTAGGGGGTGGAACAAACTCCACGATCTCCATGGGATTCGTGTGCGAGGACGATGATCTGGCGGCGTGCACCATTGTTGCCAGAAAGATGGGATTAGAAGGAGAGAGCTCGGGGAAGATGGAGAAGTGATTCTCCGCTCGGTGAAGATCCCTGCTCGCTGTCGCTGCTCTTCAGTCTTGGAGGGCTCAGAGGAGTGCTCGGTGCAAAGGAGGACGTTTGCTCTGAAGGTGTGACGTCAAATGACGTTGCAATTCTCCTTATATAGCCTTGGCCGGCGCCACTGTTGACCCGTCGATACCATCGACGCGGGTCGATGGTATCGACACGTCTCGATGCTATCCGCCTCCCTCACGAGTATCGACGGCTGATGATTGCTGGATCGGGAAACCTAGATTGCTGACCTGTCGATACCATCGACGCAAGTCGATAGTATCGACACAGCACCCGGATCGCTGACGTGGACTCGCGATCGTCGTCGATGTCTTTGCACAGATCGGTGACATGGATGTCGATACCATCGACGAGGGTCGATAGTATCGACTTGCCTTCATTGCGACACCGCCACTTTTTCAATTCTACCTATGATCATGTCGATACCATCGACGAGGCCGTCGATGGTATCGAGTTGACTGAGCAAAATCGTTCTAAACTTCTCCAGAGATCTCGATGGTATCGACTAGTGTGTCGATACTATCGACACTTTTATTGCGACCTGCCTGTAGGTATGTCGATACCATCGACGGGGCCGTCGATAGTATCGACTCAGTGCGATTTTTGCAGTTGTCAACCTGAACCCATGTCGATACCATCGACCAGTGTGTCGATGGTATCGACCCTTCCTGTGCCTGCACATTGAACAAACGGATCAAGGTATCTTCTTTACACTAAAATTCAAACGAAATAAAAGCAATTTACGACTATAATTAAACTATCCTAATGTACCAATGGTTGGGTTGCCTCCCAACAAGCACCCTTATTTAACGTCTTAGGCTAGACGGTGTGACAATCATCATCTTTTCACCTTGGGAACTGCACTTAGAGGATCATTCGGTAATTTGAATTCAACACGATCTCCTCCACTGCCCAAAGACAAAGTACCTCTCCCTAAGGCAGTCACGACATCCGTCGTTGCTTGAAACGGTCTTCCTAAGAGAATTTCACAGCTTTGGAGTGGTGGCATATCCATGACGACAAAGTCCACCGGAAATATGAATCTGTCCACTTTGACGAGCACATCCTCACACACTCCATATGGTCTCACGATAGACCCATCTACCAATTCAATTGTTGCGGCCAACTTCTTTATCTCTTTTAACCCCAACTTTTGAAATGTCGCCAAAGGCATGAGATTTATGCTAGCGCCAAAATCACATTGCGCTTTAGGAAAATGTTGACCACCTATTGAGCACGGTATGTAAAAACCTCCTGGGTCCTTTCTCTTCTTTGGTGAACTCCCATGAATCATAGAGCTCACTGTCTCATTCATCCAATAAATTTCATCATCTTTTATCCGCCTCTTCTTAGTGATGATTTCCTTGATGAACCTCCCATAAGCGGGTACTTTCTCAATCATCTCCACTAATGGAATATTGATGTGGAGTTTTCGGAATATCTCCAGGAATTTCTTAAAATGACGATGCTCTTTCTTTGTCTTAGTATTGATCGAATCTGAAACATCAGCTGCATCAACACGCCTGTGAGGTGGCACATAAGCGCTTTTCGGGGGTACCTCCCCTAAGCTTGCTTCAATCACTCCCTCCGACGTGGGCTTTGGTGAGACATCCTCAATAGCCGCAGCTTGTTGTGGTTCCTCTCTCGCCTTAGATGTCTCCACATGTGCACAAACAACTTGCACTTGTTCTTCCTGCCTAGGTGGAGATACAATATTCACAACTCTTTGTGATTTTCTGAAGAAAGGGTTTCCGCCCGAAAATCCATAGTACGTGCGTGGATATGGTATCTTCGGTGTTGCATGCACATTGAAAGTCATTTTTCTTTCTTCTACAGCTTCTTGCACCTGAGATTCCTCCTCACTGTTTACCACAGAGATATACTTGACCTGATGGAGTGCTTGGGCCACATTTTCATTCTCGGCTGGTTTCTGTTGATTGGCGTGCTTGATGGCTGCCACTTCGCTCGAAATCTGTGCCACGGTGGTTTCCAATGCCCGCATTTGTGCTCCATGGCTTTGCAGCGTCTGCCCAAACTTGGTTAGAATATCACCTTGAGATTGTAATTGCTTACCAAACATGGCCATCATCTCTTGGTTTTGCTGTACCATTTGACTCAGTAGTTCAATGTTCTTATCCTCAACTCTTGGTTGTGGCTTGGCATCCGGATCCTGCAGAAAATTATTTGGATCCTTCCATGAAAACTTTTTATCCTTCCTCCATGCATAGTCATTATTTCTATAGCCCTGTTGTTGCATGAATTTCACTTGGGCCTTCTCATCTTCAGATGCATCTTCCTTAGTCAGCAGTTTCTTAGCTAGAAGATCTAACTTATCGTTCAGCTCCCTAACTATTCTGGATTCACCAGCAGCCTTGACCTGCTCCACTGCACCTCTGTCGCCCCATGACTATTTCCTAGCCATGTTCTTTAATATCTCCCAACATCTGGTATCCGTATTATTCAGAAAGAATCCGGATCCGGCTGAATCAAGATTACTTCTATCGTGCTCGGAGAGAGCAAAATAAAAGATTTTCACTTGCGTTTCCCTGTCCAGCCCATGATGTGGGCACCTCCTCAACATAACCTGGAATCGCTCCCAGGTCTCAGAATATGTCTCACCCGCCTGTTGGGTGAAATTGTGAATCTTCCTAATCATGTCGTTGGTCTTCTCAGGAGGGAAAAACCTCTCGAAGAAAACTTCCACCATATGATCCCAAGACTGAACAAATTCATCATCGAGGTTATGGAGCCACTCTCTTGCCGCTCCTACCAAGGAACTTGGGAATAACTTGAGGTACAAAGCATCTTGTGGGAATCGGTCTATCTTCACCATATCGCAGTTTTCAACGAACTGACTGATGTGTTCCACTGGGTCCTCATTCTTCAGCCCGTGAAATGCATTTGATTTTACCAAGTTGATCAATGCCAGATCGATCTTATATGTTGGTATGTTGACCGCCTACTTCTTTATAGGCCCTTTTGAAGCTGATGAAGAAGATGCTTTGATCTTCTCCCATATCGTCTGTGGTTCGGCCATTTCTTCTGCTTGCTCTTGCTCAGATTCAGAATCTATGTCGCTTTGGTGATCTTGCTCGTAGTCAACTCGATACCATCGACGGCCTCATCCTCTGGTCCCAGAGGTGGAACCTCAGGTGTGCGATTGTCGTAGTCTGTACTACGTGTATGCACCATGCAAAGTACCTGAAATAAGAAAATCGGGGTTCAGTACTATGCTTTGAACGAGTAAACACAAATATAGAGAAATTTAAGAATATTTAAAATTGTTTCAAAATAAAATAAAAAATGTGGCCTAGAGTGGCCGCTCTTATCACTCGAAGTGCCAACAATTCGTCGTATCCCCGGCAACGGTGCCAAAAACTTGACGTGTATTTTACTACGTGCTTAAACGCAAGTATACGTGTCGAGTAATATAGGCCTTTGTGAGGCCCGAGTCGAACTCAGGGATACGTGAATTATTGGAGACTCCTACTAACTAATCGCAATCAGCTAGGCCGAATGACAAAATAGGGTTTGTTGTCGAAATTAAAAAGAAAACAAAATGAAACAAAGAAAACAATCGATTAAAGATTAATTTAGTCAATTCAAAAGAGTATCTTTAGGATTGCGGTTTCACCGCAGGTCAACATTGTATTAAGTTTTATATTATTCCTCACTCTTCTCTCTCTATCCGGGTAGTGGCCTGAAAATATAATTACCCACTGTCGTGGTGTAATTCACTACTTAGGTTTAGGTTGATTCCACCGTCGTAGTAATCATTCCCCTAAACTAAGCGCATTACAAACGGTCTCTCAGTTTCCACCATTAATTTTACACCTCCTTTGTCAAGGGATTTATCGATTAATGTAGGTTTTGTCTCTTTTCAACCGTTAATCCTTCTATCGAAGTGATTTAGGGCATTAGATTATTATTATGGTGATCAAGCATAACAATATATATGGAGAAAATGAAACTATACCACGGATTTAAGAGAGAAAATATGAATTATCAATATAAAATTGTCATACAATGCATTCCCGGGCTACTCCCGGTCCTAAAGATGGAGGGTTTTAGCCTCTCATGTTCATCTCACACGAATACATGGTAGAAATAGGGGAATTCATAAGAAAAACGTGAAACAAGTGGGAAAACCCCTAAACGGAGAAGAATCGGTAGATCCTTGGCGTAGAATACGAGCTTCCCCGCCTATCGGTGGTGGAATTTGTCTTCGGCAGCGTCCGAATCACCCGGGATGAGCCTCTGGCCTCCGTTCTCCTTTCTCTCCTTCCTCGGCACTCGTGCAATGCAAAATGAGATGATGATCTCCTCTGGGCGGCCGTCATTAGGTATAAGTCCCTAATTAGGTTGTCAAATAACTCCAGCCGTCCGATTGAGATCAAAACGAATCCAACGCATATCTGTCGGCGTCGATACCATCGACGCGGGTCGATGGTATCGACCCAGCGTATTAGCGGCAGCTTCCTTTTTCTTTTCATCTGAGCGCCTGTGGTCATCTCGATACCATCGACTTGGGTCGATGGTATCAACTCTCTTTAGCGTCGGTTGTTGTCGTTTAGCGACGCTGTAGCCTCCATGCGTCGATGGCATCAACTTGGGTCGATGGTATTGACAGATTCCTCGCCAGCAACCTGAAGGGATCTCGATGCCATCGACTTGTGTGTTGATGGTATCGACTCTGCGCTGCTCTTCTCGGCTGGCAACTTGTGGCTTGGTCGATGGTATCGACTTCCTTCGATGGTATCGACGGAAGAAGATACTTGTTTTTCCTGAAATTCCAAAACAAGACCAAGTAAATCCACACAAATTATGATAATATGATAAATAATGCTCAAAATAGTAGAACAAAGGGGATTTGACATAAAATGATGGCAAAGACCGAAATGAGTGAATTATGCAATATTATCCATAAAAATGACTAATTAGAGCATAAAACACATATGAAAAAGGTCTATAAATGGGACTCAAAATCATCGCATCAGAAAGTGTCTGAGAACTTTGCAAGTGTTCTTCTAGGTTTATTTACTAGCTCCTCATCATCATCATATGGTGTGGAATTCGTTAGCCATCTTGTTTCTCGACATGTATCACAGACGTCCTTATCAGCAGACTCCTTCCAAAATAGCATGCAACCATTTCGACAAACATGAATCTTCACATAATGTAATCCCAACTCCTCTATTGTCTTCTTTAGCTCATAAAAGGAATTAGGTAATTGTTCTCCTTCTGGTAGCATTTTTTAAATTACTTAAGAAACATATATGATGCTTTCTTACTCAAGGGATTAAGACAAACCTGGTGATAGAAGTCTAGGATGCAAGCAAGTTTGGTATGTTTCTTACACCCTGAATATAATTCTATTTCAGAATCCTTTAATAAGATATAAAATTTGTCAGCATTGAAATGTTGATCCGTAGCCGACTTTACTCCTTCCAAATTTTCGTCTTCACTGAAACACAAAAAAACATCATGCAACATATCTTGTAAATTTTCATCATCTAGACAATCACCCTGATCAGTTGGAGCATCCATTTCAACATCGACATCTTTGCATGAAAAGTCCAAGAAACATAGCTTTGTAAGAAGCCATTCCATAATAGATGACTCAATGCAGTCTGTCTGGTGTCCTGGTATACATTAGTGCACTTTCTAAAAGGGCACACAATCTTGTCTCCAATCACTGAATGTTTAAAAGTGAAATCCAAAAAGTTGGATACTCCAAATAGGTATTTACTACTTGTTCGGTCATCCTCTGCTATCCAAGACTTATCCATTCTACAAAAATAGTAAAAAAATATTACATCAAGAATTGTGACACCCGTTTGACTGGTGAATTGTGACAAATACTGTAAAAAATACATTTATTGGTGATTTCCTTATTTAAAAGTAACAAAATTTTATCAAGAATTGAGACACCCGTTTGACTAGTGACTTGGCCAATTTGTTGATGATGTTGTGTCACATAGGGAGTCCCTCATAGACGAATCCAATTAGCATGTTTAGAAGCCAGACCTGGTCCTCTCAGCCAATTAGCATGTTCTGAATCCACACAAGCCAACTGGTTGTGGATACCTTAAAGTGCATTCCCCATCATACTGTACGTCGATTACAGTTGTCAAGGTTCCATACTTTAAATTCACTTTTTTTTAAGGTTAAACGATGTTATGTATTAGATATGCAAATGTGCTTTAATGCAGTTCATTACAATAGGAGGCAACGAGCTACTATTAATGTAAGAAAAACTACTACTAGAGGCCATCCGGGCTAACTAATGAGCCAACCCATTAGCCAGTCTACGATAGAAAACAAAGGAAATGCTATTTAAAAAATTTATAAGATGAGCTATGTCCTCAAGAATGGATCCCAGGAGGTCCGCTCTTCTAGTCCCAGTCTCAATGAGCTTGATCACAGCTTCAGTGTCTGATTCCAGCATTACATGAGTGAGATTCATCTCTTTGGAAATGAGGAGTCCTTCTCTAATGGCAAGTGCTTCAGCGCATTTTGGGTCCTTGAGTGTCGGTTGTTTCTTTCCTTCTAATCTTTTTGCTTCTCCGTCAGCTGTCCTCCAAACCATCCCGAGGTCGTCTGCTCCTTGTATGTTCACCGCAGCATCACAGTTCAGCTTGACAACTCCCTCCGGCAGCCTGCACCAGTACACGCCTGCTGCCGCCACTGGTGGGCAGGTCAGCCCGCTGCTCGTCATCGGTTGTGATCTAACTAGCGGCAGAAAGGAATTCTTCATAATAAGTGGTTGGCGCACCTTGTTCCCAAAGGTTATGTCGTTTCTTCTACTCCAGATAGCCCAAAGAGCAGCAACCATGTCATCATCTGTCCTTCCTTGGACCGGCCATACCTGTATATTAGAAAGATAGTGGCTTTTTTATAAATGCCTCTTAAATTCACTTGACCAGCCATGTAACGTCTTTCATTCAAATGACGTCATTGTCTAGTAATGGTGAGTTGTGCTAGTGTACGATGGTCTAGGGATATATCCAACTGTTCTATTTTAGGGAAAAGGATAGGGGGGGTCGAGGCCCAGGCCATAGTGATTGTTGTGGGTGGATAGAGACTACAAAATATTAGTGCTAATAATTGTAAGTATATATAACGATGTTATATATTTTCAATAAGTATATATAATGATGTTACATATTTTCAAAGACAACTTGAGAAATACAAATCAGACTTAGATGGAAAGTAAGACGAGTGTCATTATACCAACAATTATCATAGTCTACATTATGAATTATTATGTCTGTTTTAAGGAGATCACTTATGAATTATTATGTCTACATTATGCTTTTCAATTACACTGATCACTGAATTTCACATCACCTGGTTTCTCAAACGATTTTGTGGGAAGACCATGTAAACATCGAATAGAAAATACCAATCCACCATCTTAATAGGGAACTGATTAATTTCATGTTATGTTTACATGAACTCTATATGTCATATTTTGTTAACATCTTTGAAGTGCTATAGTTTCTTCATTTTTGTATTTCTTCAAAATTATAACACTACAGATAAAAAGTACTAATAATGTATGTAGAACAGAAGTCGGATCCAAGGCAAATACCTTTTAAGTATTGTCAATTGAAATGGCTGGAAATAAGAGTGGACTACTATTGGTAAACAAGTTATTAGTCAGAATATGTTTTTTTATTCTGCTACAAGGTTTCCCATTAATAGTTATTGATGATTTAGGATAACCTAGAGATGAACAACAAATTCCAAGTGGCATGGCATTCGATACCTACAGATTTTTCATCCAAGCATGAGAATTGTTGACACGTTACATGCATATTAGCCATCGGTCACGAAAGAGACCTTGACAGAGGTATGTAAGCTACATCTTAGTTAACAGATTAGGGTGCGGTGATGGTTACCTGAAGAGGATTGATCGGAGTCCCTCACTCCAGCTCGTCGACGGTGGAGGGGTAGATTGAGTCTGTGGTGGTGCTTCGACTGGGCTCGGTCCGCCAAGGTGGATGAGGAAGAACGAACAATGCCTGAGTATGCTTTGGTTGGACTCGGTTCAAATAGGCGGAGGAGGAAGAACTAACGATCATGATCACAGGAAAGGTGTCACTACGGCACCGGCAACTTGGCACTCCATAGCCAGCAACTATTGGCACCACGGACAACAACTGGCAAATAGCAGGCACCACCAGTCTCTCCCAGTCTACAGACAATCGCGACCCACGAAAGGACCTAGGGCATGATGGGCCAGGGAGCGAGGAATTCACGCAGGGAGAGAGGGGGAGATTGGAAACGTCAGGCTGAATGAGTGGAGAATGCAGCACGAAGGGAAAATTTAATTTGCAGCGAGAAGTCAAAATATTTCCTAATTTGGTATGGCAATTTAAGATTGCCACTACGTAGAAATAAAAATGCCTTTAATATTATGTCCTTTTCAGAAATCCTATAATAGGTGGTTCAGTGTCATTTTAATTAAAAATGCATGTATATTAGAAAGATAGTGGCTTTTTTTTATAAATGCCACTAATAGGTAGTTTTGTTGTAGTGATGGCATACTTATTCTTCATACACAACCACAGAGGAAGACTGTATACAACAATCATGACATGCCAAGTACTATGTTGGTTGCTTAATGTTCAATGTGGATTCACTACAGCAAAACTACCCATTAGTGGCATTTATTTAAGAGGCATTTATAAAAAAAGCCACTATCTTTCTAATATACAGGCATTTTTAATTAAGATGTCGTTGAACCACCTATTATAGGATTTTTGAAAAGGACATAACATTAAAGACGTTTTTATTTCTAATTAGTGGCAATATTAAATTGCCATACCAAATTAGGAAATATTTTGCTAAACTATATTGACTTCCCGCTCCAAATTAAAATTTCCATTTACGCTGCACTCTCTGCTCATTCAGCCCGATGTTTCCGATCTCCCCCTCTCTCCCTGTGTGACTTCCTCACTCCCTATCCCATCATGCCCTAGGTCCGTTGGTGGCTCGTGATTGTCTGCAGACTGGGAGAGACTGGTGGCACCTGCTATTTTCCAGTTGTCATCTGTGGTGCCAATAGTTGTTGTCTATGGAATGCCAAGTTGCCTGTGCCGCAGTGACACCTTGCCTGTGATTGCGAGCGTTAGCTCTTCCTCCTCCACCTATTTGAACCGAGCCCAACTGAAGCATACTCAGGCACCATTCGTTCTTCCTCATCCGTCTTGGTGGACCAAGCCCAGCTGAAGCACCGCCGCAGACTCAATCTACCCCTCCGACGTCGGCGAGCTTGAGTGAGGGACTCCGATCAATCCTCTTTAGGTAACCATCATCACACCCTATTATATTAACTAATATGTAGCTTACATACCTCCTTCAAGGTCTCTTTCGTGACCGGTGGCTAATAGGCATGTAAAGTTTCAACAATTCTCATGCATGGATGCAAAATCTATAGGTATTGAATGCCATGCCACTTGGAATTTGTTGTTCATCAGCAGGTTATCCTAAATCATCAATAACTATTAATGGGAAACCTTGCAACAGAATAAAAAAACATATTATGACTAATAACTTGTTTACCAATAGTAGTCCACTCTTATTTCCAGCTATTTCAATTGACAATACTTAAAAGGTATTTGCCTTGGATCTGACTTATGTTCTACATACAATATTATTACTTTTTATCTGTAGTGTTATAATTTTAAAGAAAGACAAGAATGAAGAAACTATAGCACTTCAAAGATGTTAACAGAATATGACTTATAGAGTTCATGTAAACATCACATGTAATTAATCAGTTCTCTATTAAGATGGTGGATTGGTATTTTCTATTCGATGTTTACATGGTCTTCCCACAAAATTATTTGAGAAACTAGGTGATGTGAAATGTAGCGATCAGTATAATTGAAAAGCATAATGTAGACACAATAATTCATAAGTGATCTCCTTAAAATTGACATAATAATTCATAATGTAGACTACGATAATTGTTGGTATAATGACATACTCGTCTTACTTTCCATCTAAGTCTGATTTGTATTTCTCAAGTTGTCTCTAAAAATATGTAACATCATTATATATACTTATTGAAAATATATAACATCGTTATATATACTTACAATTGTTAGTACTAATATTTTGTAGTCTCTTTCCACCCACAACAATCACTATGGCCTGGGCCTCGACCCCCCCCCTATCCTTTTCCCTAAAACAGAACAACTGGACATCACCCTAGTCCATTGTACACTTGCACAACTCACCATTACAAGACAGTGGCATCATTTGAATGGAAGATGCTACACGGTTGGTCAAGTGACTTTAAAGTATGGAACCTCGACAACTATAATCGATGTTCAGTATGATGGCGAATGCACTTTAAGGCATCCACAACCAGTTGTCTTGCATGGATTCAGAACATGCTAATTGGCCGAGAGGACCAGGTATGGCTTCCGAACATGCTAATTGGATTCTTCTACGAGGGACACCCTCCGTGACACAGCATCATCAACAAAACGGCCAAGTCTCCAGTCAAACGGGTGTCTCAATTCTTGATGAAATTTTGTTACTTTTAAATAAGGAAATCACAAATAAATGTATTTTTTACTATTTTTGTAGAATGAAATTTTGTTACTTTTAAATAAGGAAATCACCTATAATTGTATTTTTTACAGTATTTGTCACAATTCACCAGTCAAACGGGTGTCACAATTCTTGATGTTATATTTTTTACTATTTTTGTAGAATGGATTAGTCTTAGATAGCAGAGGATGACCAAACGAGTAGTAAATACCTATGTGGAGTATCCAACTTTTTGGATTTTTCTTTTCAACATTCAGCGATTGGAGACAAGATTGTATGCCCTTGTAGAAAGTGCACTAATGTATACAAGGTCACCAGATAGACTACATTGAGTCATCTATTGTGGAATGGCTTCTTACAAAGCTATATTTCTTGGGCTTTTCATGGAGAAGATGGCAATGTTCAAATGGATGCTCCAACTGATCAGGGTGATTGTCTAGATGATGAAATTTTACAAGATATGTTGCATGATGTTTTTCTGAGTTTCAGTGAAGACGAAAATTTGGAAGGAGTACAGTCAGCTACTGATCAACATTTAAATGCTGACAAATTTTATATCTTGTTAAAGGATTCTGAAACGGAATTATATCCAGGGTGTAAGAAACTTACCAAACTTGCTTGCATCCTAGACTTCTATCACCAGGTTTGTCTTAATCCCTTAAGTAAGAAAGCATCATCTATGTTTCTTAAGTTATTTAAAAAAATGCTACCAGAAGGAGAACAATTACCTAATTCCTTTTATGAGCTAAAGAAGACAATAAAATAGTTGGGATTACATTATGTGAAGATTCATGTTTGTCGAAATGGTTGCATGCTATTTTGGAAGGAGTCTGTTGATAAAGACGTATGTGATACATGTTGAGAATCAAGATGGCAAATGACTTCAACACCAAATGATGATGATGAGGAGCTAGTAAACAAACCCAGAAGAACACCTGCCAAAGTGCTCAGATACTTTCCACTTATACCACGGCTGAGGAGGTTGTTCATGTCATCAAAAACCTCTTCCTTAATGAAGTGGAATGCATAAGAATATGAAAAAGATGACAAGTTAAGACACCCGATAGATTCACCTGCATGGAAAACATTTGATGTTATGCATCCAGAATTTGCTGCATACACTAGAAATATTTGATTGGGACTTGCCACTGACAGATTAAATCTTTTTGGGACAATGAGTAATTCTCATAGTACATGGCCTGTTGTAATTTTTCCATATAATTTACCTCCTTGGTTGTACATGAAGCAATAGTATTTTATGTTGTCCCTACTAATTTCTGGACCATCTTCGCCACATAATATATATGTTTACTTGCGTCCATTGATTGATGAGCTGAAAGAACTATGTAGTACTGGTGTACAAACATATGACGCTAGAGCCAAGGAATTCTTTCATATGTGTGCTTCTTTATTATGGACTATTAGTGATTTTCTAGGATATGTACATCTATCTGGTTGGAGTACTAAAGGCTACAAAGCATGTCCTTATTGTAATAAAGATATTGTCTCACATTGGTTGCCACATAGCCGTAAAGTTTGTTACAGAGGACACCGTAGGTTTTTGCCAGCTGGCCACAGATTCTGGAAAGAAGCTAGGGCATTTGACGGTGATCAAGAATTTAGGAGTCCACCTAAACCTCCTTCTGGAGCTAAAATATTGTCACAATTGGTTGGCGGAAGCACTGTAATTGGTAAGAAAAGACCAAGAGGTAAAGATGTGACACACAATTGGGATAGGAAAAGCATATTCTTCAAGCTACCATATTGGAAATCTAACATTATAAGGCACAATCTGGATGTCATGCACATTGAGAAGAATATATGTGAGAGTATTGTTGGAACATTGCTAGGTCTGAAGGATAAAAGTAAAGACAACGTGAATGCAAGGAAGGATTTGGAGGATATGGGAATTAGATTTCTGCTTCATCCACAAACTATTGGCACACATTCCATACTACCTCCAGCTTGCTATACGATGAGAAAAGAAGAGAAAATATCATTGTGCAACCTCCTAAAATCTGTCAAAGTTCCAGATGGGTATGCATCTAATATATCTAGATGTGCACGACCGACGGATCAAAAGATGCTACCAATGAAAATTCATGATTATCACGTGTT
The DNA here is from genome assembly GCA_963693085.1 of Alisma plantago-aquatica. NCBI lineage: Eukaryota > Viridiplantae > Streptophyta > Magnoliopsida > Alismatales > Alismataceae > Alisma > Alisma plantago-aquatica. The sequence goes on along the minus strand of OY856409.1, from coordinate 1,147,747,819 downwards.
GATGCAACAACTTCTGCCATTAGCTATCATTGTGTCTTTGCCCAGTAAGAATGCTAAGTCATGTATTATTAATCTTTGTCGCTATTTTCAGAGGTTGTGCACTAAAGTCATAGATCCAAATGATTTTTCTGCATTAGAAAATTCAATAGCTGTGACACTTTATGAGATGGAGAAGATTTTCCCGCTACGTTTTTTTGACATAATGGTGCATCTATTAGTCCATCTCATTTTTGAAGCTAAGATAGCCAGCCATGTTCAGTATCGTTGGATGTATCCAATTGAAAGGTAACTTTTCATATGTCGTGATGACTTCACCTATTGGAATTTAATTTGTCATAATATTTTTGCCAACTTTGTTATCAAGTATCTGGAGATCCTAAAAGGATATGTTCGTAATAAAAGATATGCAGAAGGATCAATAGCAGAAGGATATATAGTTGAAAAGTGTCTTACTTTTTGTTCAAGATACTTGGATGGAGTTGAAACAAAATTAAATCGGCTAAATAGAAACGATACTGACGAAATAAATTTGGAAAACGAGCCAAACATGACAGTGATGATTGGTCGATTTTCTCGATAGTAGGTCATGGTGTTGGTAAAATGATAGCATGTGTCTTGGATGAACATACATTGCAACTAGCCCATAAGCATGTACTATTCAGTTGTGATGCAGTTGAAACCTAAATTAAGTAAGTTAGTGACAATTGTCTTCTATTATTAAAATATTATTACATATTCCAATTACATATTGCACATATTTTGTTTTCTGGAAGCACTATGATATCATTAGGCTAAAACATCCTCATAAGTCCTTAAAGGAGGTATAGAGAATACATAGTAACTCATTAGATGGATGGTTTAAGGAACATGTAAGTTAATTTGTCATAATTAAATTTTTTATGCTTCATGATTAAATACTAACAAACTTTTCTTGTGTTAGATTGAGACACTCCTAAGAACAGAGATGGTGGATGATAAAATAAAGTTTCCTTCGCAAGGTCCACATAAAATGGTCGTTAAGTACAAGGGCTACATTGTCAATGGTCACAGATTCCATACCAATGCAAAATATTGACATCTAACAACACAAAATAGTGGAGTCTTTCTGGTACCTAAGACTGATTGTTATGCTAAAACCACTGAACGCAATCCAATTACTAGAGATGTTACCTACTATGGTGTTTTGAACGATGTTATTGTGCTCAATTATTATGAACACTTTAAGGTGACATTATTTAAGTGTGATTGGGTGGACATCTACTCCAAGAGGAAAATCAAGCATGTTGAACATGGGTTGACTCTTTTTAATTTGAGATGACTTCAATCAACTGGAGAACCGTATGTAGTGGCATCTAAAGTGGGACAATTATTTTATGTAGAACATGTCACTCCAAAAGGGTGGCATTTTGCTGTAAAGATTCCCCCACGAGATGCGTTCAACATGGAAGATCCATCTTGTAGTGAGACTGTCGAAGCTTATGTGCAAGGTGAACCTAGAGATGGGCCATCAATGGCAACAGAGGATGAAAATGCAGAATGTGACATAGTTAGATTGGATATGGAAGGAATTACTGTTGATAGCTAAACAATTGCGAAAGATCAATCCCAAATTCAGTAGGATGATGAAAGTATATATCAAAGTGATGAGTATGACAGTTTTGATTGAGAAAATTACAAAGTAGCAACCAATGTTTATTTTAGTTTGTCGTTATTATTTGACTTATATATACCTATTTCGTTGGCATGAATTTTCCACTGTTTGAAATGTATCTGACATATTTTAGTTGCATGCTTCTATGTGTGTTGGATTATCTTGCATGTTCTCGGGAGAGAAGGTTGTCTGATCAGCTCCTTCGATGTATTGCAGCCTGGCCAAAGTGGTATCTAAAAGTTGTATCTAAAGTAGTATGTTCTGCTTAAATTCTTATGTCCAACTTACTAACAATGATGATTACCTTTTGCCTTGCCTTAATATAGGTGTATGCAATCAAAGTTTCATTTTATGCAATCCTCTTCACTAACACTGCTGCTAGCTCTTTTTGCTTCCTACTCTGGAAAGTCTTCTTACATGTTTTGCAGTTACTTATTTTTTACATGTGCTGGTTTCCATGATTGGTGATGGTGTCAATGATGCACCTACTATGAAAATGGCAGACATTGGTATTTCCCTGGGAATTTCTGGAACTGAGGTGATTATATTCGCTATGGGAATTTGTATATCTATCTTCTTGTCTTTTAGTCATTATTATCGATAATGATGTTTCTTCTCTTTTTATGTGTAAGTCCAGGTTGTCAATGAGGCTTCAAACATGGTTCTTGCTGATGATAACTTCATTACAATATTTATTGCAGTTGACGAAGGGAGATCTATCTATAACACCTTGAAGCCCTTCACCAGGTTCTGCTCTTATTAATCATTTTATGTTTTCTTACCTTACTAAAATTCTTTCAACTTATTATGTATAGACTATAGTTTTATGAGAAAATTGGACGAGATTGAGTTTGATTATAATCTTTTGCTTTTACATAATTTTCAAGATTGTCATCTTTTCCCCCTTTCTATAATCTTCTTAGTTATGTGCTTAGCTAAATGTCTAAAGCTTTGCTGCGTGGCAAACTCTATTCATCTAACATAATGTGAATGGTACATTTGAAATTATCACCCCTGTCGAACTTATTAGGAGTGGTGAGAAGGTGGATTCATGTGAGGCTTCCCTTCTTGCAAAGATCGGCATTAGGCCCTTCGCATATGGATTGGTTGTGATGTTAGTTTATGACAGTGGAACTATATTCAGCCCCGAGGTCCTTGACCTTACTGAAGATGACCTTATTTATAAATTTGGCAATGGTGCTATCTTCCCTGATACTATCTTTTTGCATGATAGTGTTGTAAGTTTTTTGTCTTACATTTTCATGCAAGTGCTCAATTTTTTGCTCACTTCATGGAAGCATCCTAGCAAGTTTGCAGTTGTTGCTGCCCCTGCTTCTACTTCAGGCTAAGTAGTTGCACCTACAACTTCTGCTGCCTAGGTGGAAGAGAAGAAGGAAGAACCTACTGAGGAATCTGATGACTTTATGGCCGAATTATCATATGCTATCACTACAACTGAGAAGAAGGATGAACCTTCATTGTAGTGTAGCTGGTCTAATCCTGCAGAAGCTCACAACTACTTGGAATGCTAGAATGGAGCTGTATGTTTTCGTAAGAAAATGAGTTTATATTCCTTTGGGGGGGTCTCCAAGTGCAAATTGAGTTGATATCCAGTTAGTGATCATGTCTAGAATATGTACCATATATAGTCATATGTGATGGTGTTGTATTGAATATAAGGGGCAAGGTAAAATGTCTTCCCCATGTAATTGTCATTTGATTATAAATTAAAAAGTTCAATACTTCTGGAAAAATGTGTTCGGCTTCAATTGGCATTCAATTAGAAAACTTGATCATGAACTATAAATTGATTGACTAAAATCCATAAAAAATTAGTAATGCAGAACTAGTATGTCATTACTGGCTTTTTTTATAAGACACTACATACAATCAAAACCATTTTATACAACAACATTATACAAAATAGTGGCATTTGTATAAAAGCCAAATGATGGATAGTGGCTTTTCTATAAATGCCAAATGATATTTTAGTGGCCTTTATGTGGCATTTATTTGAAGACACTAAAGACAGACATGTAGTGGCTTTTACAACTTAAGCCACTATCTTCCTTGTGGCATTGGTGCTAGAGGCATTTTCTTAAATGTCAACAAATGCCGCTAAACCTATTTACTGGCTTTTTTTTCAATGGCATTTCTGAAATGTCGCTGATGTGAATGTTTTCTGTAGTGATTCATCCCATCAGTACAAAGTCCATGTCTTAAGTTCCTTGCTTCTTTGCTAAATTCAGGATATCATAAGTCAATCTTCTTCAATTGTAAGGAATCAGACACATGTCGTAGCATACCAGCATTGTTTTCTTTACCTCTGCATGCCAAGATAAATTTATTTCATCTATGACATTAGCAAATAAGTATTGAAAGTGGGGTATTTTAGGCAGAGACCACATCACATTTGCAGGGGACTTGGATTTGGTCTTAACTGATGTCATTCTTTTGTACCTAGACACCTCACATTTAAGACATCTTTCATATCAAGATAGTCCTTTTGAAACAACACGTAATCATTCAGGCATTCATGTATCTTCTTAGCCTCGATTCCCATTGGGAACAAGATCTTTTTCATTGTATATGTTGAGATTGGAAGCTTGTTGCCTTTAGGGACAATATCTTTCAACAAAGACAATAGAGAATAGAAGCTTTTTTCATTCCATCTATTGTTAGCCTTCAGAATCTACACTCTCAACACGATGATCAACTTTGTAAACTTAGTATAAGATAAGTATAATGGTTCCTAATCATCGTGCACAACATTTCTAAATATGGGAGGTGGCTCTGTAACATTTACCCTACAGGTGTCTAGCATCACATCAACCATGTCTTTTGGAATTGGTTCATTCTCATCAACATTGTTGACCATTTCTTCTTGGATAGAACTACTACTACCCACATCTGCTGATCTCATACTTTGAATCTCTCTATGCCAGTATGATTCTATATAGCCATGTACATTCCCATTACACATGACATGATCTTTGATCGTGTCAACAACGTCAAATTTTAGGTTGTTGCTAAAATTCCTACACGGGAAAAAAACCTATCTCCATGTTGTTTTCTATGTTCCTCTACAAATCTTGCAAACTCATTGAGACCATTAATAAACTCCAGAGTGCAGTGATTTGGTATTGACATCCATGTTCGATCCATTGCTATATGATCTGATGGGAGATGATTTAATTTTAGGAAAAAAAGTTTGAATAATTGAGAATTTGCAAATTAGGGTTTAATCACATATTACCATGTTACATCAGACAACATTAATTATAAACTAGGTCGTGCATGTATATTACCATTAAAGATTGCTAGAGAAAGCCTAGTCAAACTCAGTCAACTTGTTCATTTTAAATGTACAAACTACATGCATGTGCTCTTATAAGAAAAATATAGCATATTAGTATAAGATCTTGTTTCAAATGGGTACACGACACAAGTTCAGTTACTGATTTCAAAGTTCAATCATTGCATGATGATAAATTAGGTTCAAAAATCACATATGATCGAGTTGCGACACTTATAATCATGATAGCATATAACAAGGCATATAAGGGGTTCAAGGAATGAATTATAATGTAGTTTACTAATTTAGGGAAAAAATGATCATTTTCCAAGATGAAACAAGAATGAATGGTGGAGGAGGAAGAGGAGAAGAGAAAACCTGAGGAGGAGAGAAAACAATAGAGGAGGAGGAAGAGGAGGAAGGCCGAAGACCAGTAGTGGTGGTGATCAACATCAAAGCAGAGGAGGAAGGCGGTGACGATCAGTAGTAGAGAAGTGTTGATGTGCTTTGGAGGTGAGCTTGGGCTGTGGCGACTAGCAGTAGCAACATCGGTGAGCTTTGGTAGCAACAAGAACCAATAATGGCATGGAATAGAGGAGATATCACAATCATCAGTGGCGGTGGAGATCAACAACAAAGTAGAGGAGGAAGGTGGTGATGATCAATAGCAGAGCAGTGTCGACGAGCTTTGGTAGTGAGCTTGGATGGTGGTGAGCAGCAACAACAATGGCGAGCAGTAGTAATGGCGTGGCAGAGAAAAGAAAGCTCAACTGCCAGAGTTGCAATATCACAGGAAATGTGGGTAGGACAGAGGGGAGAAAGTGTTTTTAGGGGTTAAGTAGGATATATACCATCAGTTATAGGTGAACAACTTTCAACGGATCTTGAAACCTGCCAGCAATTCTTAACACGACTTTTCTTGATCGTTATGTTTACTTTAACTAACGATAAATCTCAATTAAGGGTGGGAAAAATTCATGGGACACTTAGCATGAACATTTTTATCGTCGGTCCCTCTAGAAAGAACCACCAATAAAGGTCAATTCATTCTCACAAATTTGATGGCACGTGCACATCTTTATCATATCGGTGTTTTAGAAATAAACTTCTGACAAAGGTTTTTTGAAGGCAAATGGAATTCTCCCCAAAATTATGCATGAAATTCTATTTTTGGGGGTGACATATATTGTTAGTTTCTTAAAGAAGAGACCGACGGAAAAAGAAAGCACATCCCACTTTTTCTCTAGTTGTGCAAACTTCGTCAGTTGCTGACCTTGAACCACCGGTAGAAGTAATAAAGTCAGTTTATCTTACAAATATAACCAACGTTGTATGCCCATTCTGTAGTAGTGATATATGAACTAATGTCATTCCATTATGTAGTAGTGATATATGAACTAATGCATTTCTACTGAACAATGCTACATACAGCCACAAACACTCCTCCAATAGTGAGTAATCCAACATCATATGTCGAGCCAACAACTACTACTCCATCAGTAGAGAACCCTCCAAACCAAATAGGAAGTTCACCTCATTGGGTACTTATCTCCACACTATCCTATGAGATATTAGACATCTACTCAAGTACCCAGCCGTAGGGATCCACCAAATCCCTTGACACAGATCTAAAATGCCAACACCATTTTCGACTTCCATCATACAAAGGGCCAAAAAATGGATTCCTACATTGCATTCAAACACAAATTACAAGATCTGATAGATGTTGGGGTGGTCCACACCATTGCCTCAAAACAAACACCTTTATAATCCAATATGATGGAGATGACCTCTTCAGTAAAGGATACACCCCGTGGATGCATCCATCTACTGGAGCAAGCAATCATGAACTAGTCTTGAATACTCAGATTGTCATTATGGTTCGGGAACGGAATATAGTAATTGTAGTGAGTGTCCAAAATCTGACTAGCCCATTGAACGCCCACCAGGGGTAGAGTGCAACCAATCATACCACAAGGAGTCCTCTAGCGGTAGAAGGCTCAACCAGTCAATGTATCAGAGACAAATCCAAAGCAAAAAGTGTAGAATGTTTGTGTCCCAAAGACATTGGTCCTTCCAAGCCCCCACCCTATCGTTGTGATATCGACCACAATAGGTTCACCTATCATAGAAAAAGAATACCAACACTCTACCTCACTAGAGGTACCACTAACCCTTGACAAGAGTAAATAGAAGGTGGCTACCTATATAGGAGTCCCTTCCAGCATTATAGAAGAGGCAGCCAACGAGGTCTTCATTCCATCCATTGATGCCAACTAGGTATCACCAACACCTGAGTTTTGTAAGGAGACATGACCCAAAGGTTCAAACACAATAGAGTTCCTTAGTGAACTAGAAGGGGAAGTGTCATGGAAGAAATGTTGTAAAACTCTCTAGCACATTGAAATGTGGTCATGAAGACTCTAGAAGGGCCCTATTTTTTTAAATACATAAGGCTTCAAGATCATGTAGCCACTATGGAGTTGATCATGACCCCACACTTGATCTCATTTTCCAAGGATGAGATCCCAATAGGTGGGAATCACAACTTTCCTTTATTAATCATAGGAATATATAATGGCCTCAAAATACTCTCCTGCTTCATTCAAAAAATGGCACATGCCTCAATGTGTGTCCCTTAAACACACTAATCAACTTGGGTAAGGATCCTTCCAACCTCCAATCAACAAAAAAGAAATCAACCTTGTTTGACAGATTAATAAAGGACACTCGCAGAGAAAAATGCTTGAGCTACAAACTAGACCTCAAATATGCATCATCTCATTTTTTGTCATGGAGTTGAGTCCCTCCTTCAACCTTCACTTCAGGAGGTCTTAGATTCATAAAAAATGGGTAGTTTTCACATCTCTACATTAGAAGATAAAATACCGGTTGGTCCATGCCATCATCATCGTTTAGGATAAAAAATCTGATGTTGTTGTGTGCATCAAATAAGATCACCTCCAATTTCACTTTGAGATGCTTCACATAGCCAACATCAACTATGTTCCTCAACATAGGAGGAGATACCATATTCCCTATGATCCTGTACTATTTGCACAATTGTTATGAGAGATGAATAGCCATACAGATAAAGGACTAGAATTCAGATGACAGTATGCACATAGATCATCAACATTCCTCCTAGATAGAAAGGAGAGGGTATAGGGTTCTATGGTCCATCCTACACATGATTTCAAATCTATAGGTGGACATCATATTTGAATATTGCAATGTTGTGGCCCACTAATAGGGGCTTAAAAAATTGGTTACCTTAATAATTGTCTACCACTGACTCAATAGTTGAGCTACAAAGCCACACACATTTGACTAGAAGAAGAGAAGCAACTCAGGATACTATATAAGTGAGGTCTTGTGTTGGGAAATCTGAGCGACATATAAGGTAGTGGGAAAAAAAACTAAATGCCCAATTTCCTAACTATAAGATCAAGTAAACAACAACGTATCTAGGAAGCAACATAAATAGAGTTATACCTAATCATGGAACATGTTTAGTGACAACTCTTACTACAGTAGTGTGCACCTTTCTTCAAGTTGTAGTGTGCTTCTTCTTTAGGAAGCAACACTCGAATAGTCATCAGTAGTTTCCTCTTAGTGCAACACCACAGAAGGTAGTTTATGGCATCCTCCTACTAGGTGAAACCACCTCGCCTCTAAAGTAGTCTAGGTGAACCACTAGGAACTCCATGTTGCACTACTAGAGCCAACATGAAGGATTCTTCCCTTCGAAAGTCAACCTACTAGAGTTGATTCACTCTCCAAATTGTCTCTCCCTTGATATCCCTTCCTTTGACAGGTAGGACTTGCTCGGGGCTCTCTAGTTACCACATCCAGAGAGAACAACAATTGTTAGATCTTATTGTTGTGTTTGAGAAGCCCTCAATACCCCTCTATTTATAAGAGGGCTAGAGTCAAAGTTTCCAGTTCATCTCAAAGTCAAGGGGAGGACATATCATGAATTTTCAAGAACCTACAAATGGTGAACCATTCCATTCATTGTCCAACCAGTCAGTTCATGGGTGAACCGGTCAGTTCAAACCTTGAACGGGTTCGATTTCCAAGCTTTCCAATTCATAATCAAATTTGCATTCAATATTCAATTAATTCAAAACCATTATATCAACATCAATCATTGATCCAATCAAATTGATCATTGATCCAAACAATCCAGATTATGAATCGGTCAATTCACATAATTAAATGGTCATTTCATATCATGAAACGTTCATGTCACTTTTGAAAAGGTAATTTCATATGAGAATTGGTCATTTCACATGTCTAGTTCAGGCAATTATTCAGCCAATTATTCTTTCCAATTGATCTAACACTCCAACTGATCGGTTCAACATTGAAATAGGCCAGTTTAGAGTCCAGTCAGTCAATTTTGAACATAAGTTGTTAAATTCAATACCTAAACACTTGTAGTAATCAAGTTAAACATCATTCTTGAGTAAAATCCTAATCCATGTGTATCCTATGCGTGTGACCATATAGGTCCCAAATTACATTGGTAGTAAATGCTCATAACTAACTTATGAAATCACAACCAATGAGTGGTATCTAGTAACACATACTTTCTACCAAGTAATTTGGAAAGTTGGAAAACAACTTTAACCTACAATTCGTGATTAGTGTTACCATGATCATATAGTTCTGTTGTCTCCAATATCCACATTGAACTCGAGGCATAAAATCGTCATCCTCTCAATGTTCAATCCATGTTATTTTAACTACACTAGATTGTCTAACATGCATGTGAGCTCTCATATCATATATGGAGTCATGTTAGTGTGGCCATACATTTCTTAGTTTTTCTTATCAAGTGGCATGGATATCAATCTCCTGTAGGAGGGACAAGTCCCATCTACACCCACCCACACTCAATCCCCATGTGTTACTGTGCATCTGATCATCACCTTTATGGAAAACCTTAATCAAGGTCATGTTGGATGGTGTCTAAGTACATTGAATGACATGTGATGAGTGTAGTGATTTTAGGTCTAAGAACCACAATCATGACTATCACTATGATAATTGATTTTGACTACCATACAACGGTTTCCATGTATCACTCTCAAGGTGGGTCTAACCGATACACTATTCGATAACATGTACCTATGTGCTTGGTTTGATATCACATATCAAGACTAATGAGATTTTGTCATCAACCAACACACACTTTAGTCTTATGTTGTGACATCCCCAAATTTTCTAAAACTTAATCTAATGTGTGACGTCCAAATTGAAACCTCACCTAAGCGAGACTACAATTCAAACACCCCATACTAGGCTAAGAAGAAGAAAATTAGATGAAGTCATAAGGAAACCCAATATCACATGCACATGAACAATAATAAAACCATGACACATGTTAACCAATCAACATATAATTTACATAATGAATTGTTACAACATTTGATATTACACATTGAATAGTAAGCTTTTACATATACATGTACTACCACTGAACAAGAGGATCTTAAGACAACAGGTCCTCCTGTACATCAGCTCACCACACAACTCTCAACTATCATGGTTATTCAAGATCACATGTCCACAACCTAAAAAAAAAGATTACATGTGATACGCGTCAGCACAGTATTCCAGAATATTGTATTGAGTACACCTACGTGTCTTTTATATACCTTTCTTTACTAAGACTTGGCAGATAAGATAAAACTAGTACTTGGAAGTAATAAAAGAAATATAACAAAAGCATACTTGAACAGAGATATTTATTAACAAAAGATAACACATGTCTTAAGCTTATTTTCCATTAAATCATCCATGCACTTGCTACCTGAGGAAATAATGCATCATCTCGTCTATCAAAGAGCTCAAGACACAAGGCCTTATGATCTTCTATCAAAGAGTTAGATCATTGTATAATGTGATCTTCTACCAAAGATAATGATCACTTTCCAACACTATGCTACCAAAGAGAATTAGTGCTTTCATCTAATGGAACAAATATATTATGTTTCATGTGTTCATAGCCATAAGTAAGAAAAACATCAAGCAACATATCATTTATGAACAATCATTTCAATCAATACAATATGCCAAGTATTCTACTACACATATAAAACAAGCATATTGTATAATAAACCAAGTATGAAGTAATGGCGTACCTTGATCACAAATATCCTAACCCATAAGTCACAAATATCCTAACCCATATTCTTGATGTCATCTATATAGTCTTGGTCAAACCCTGATAAAGAAACGATCATATGTTCCATCATCAGATTCACATCATCTTAACCCTAATTATGTCCATTTAAGGGTTTTGCTTAGGTCATTAGGATATGTGCATCATTGATACTTTCATCATCTTATCTTTATATTATTGGTGTTACATTCTAGATTAAAGTACATAATTTGATTATTTAGTTGTGTATGATTATGTACACAAATTAACCCTACGTTACATGCATTAAACCCAAACTAGGGTTTTCTCAACATCTTAGGATCATTTAACATGTACATTATTTATATGCATTATTATGATCACATAATTAAATATTAGCTTCCAGTTACTGATATGAGCTTACTCTATAATTTTTAGGATTTCTTGAGCATCTTTGCAATTATTGAACATTAATTATTGTTAATATCCCTAATTAGCCATATTGAGAATATTATGTGATTTCATGGATCAACATCATAATCACTTACTTTAAATGGATTATAAACATGTATATGTATTAACTGACATATTATCATATTTTTAGGCCATTGTTTGATATTTATTACACATAATATAAGCATTATACATATTACTTAATATATGTGGTATTTAAGCATAAAAAGATTGATATGATGGTTTCATGTTATTCTACTCATTTTTTTGAGAAAAATGATACCTTGCTCATAATTTTCTAACAAACAAGCTAATTATTATGAATTATACAAGATCTGAGTATTTCTGAAGTATTCACCTTTAGTGGCCAATTGAATTGAGTCAAGTGTCCTACTTGGGCACGGCTCCTTCTCTCCATGCTTGCATTGGGTTCCCACTAAGCCAGTCAGTTCTCGTGGTCTGGCTTGATACAAGTTGGTTCTCTTGGTTTGGGCCGGGTTCAAGGTTTTAGACTCAGTTCCTTCTTTGGTCCTCTTCTCCCCCTTCTTATGCTCTCAACCCTCATCCGAAGCCAATTTCTATGTGTCATGGAGTTGCATCTGCATGACTCTCCTATGGTGAGAGATCAAGTTCTCTTCTCACTTCCTCATCTACTAAAGATCAAACCTAGGCCTTAGAATCATAAGGACCCACCTTCTAGGTTGTCAGGACGATGACTACCACTCTAGGGTTCTACATCCACAAGCCAGTCATCAAGGATTCCATCACGACAAAGCAAGGAGGTGGATGAAGGGAATTTGACTTGGGAAGGCTCTCAGACTTTGGAATCACTTCTAAGAGCTCTGAAAGAGCATACACAACTCATTGTGTCCATCAATTTTGGCGAGAAGCGATCAGCACACCCCCCCTAAACCCCATCTTCAACTCTGGTAGTGAGGATCTCGTTTACCATGGAAACCCCATAGAAGCCTAAGATGAGATTGTGGTAGAACTCCACCAACTCCCATCTTTGTTTTCCACTTCTTTCTTCTCCTCCAAACTCCTCCTACCTCTACTTCATTCTTCCCCTTCCAATTTTTTTGTACTGTTATCTGTACATACTGGTGGAGAGGTAGGATAGGGAAGAGGGTGCTACTCCCAACACTAGTCATGGAGTGACTATTGTAAGAGGTCATTCTACTCGTCTTGGTGAGGCAAGCATAACTGCTCAGTTAGTTCTTTTCTTAGCCCACGCCCATGATGAGGTGGTGACTAGAGTCACTGCCTCCAGTCTTCCCCACGATCTATAATTTCATTGGAGGTAGGGGAAAACATCTAGCCATCCAAAACAAGCCATCCAACGGCCACCAAGATGCCATGATATGAATCCCTGGATTTCCTTCCTATGGAGTGTGTGACATTGCATATCAGGAACTAAGTCTAAAATAATTGTGTACTTTGGTCCAGTAGACTCAAAATGCACATTATTTCATCATATACAAACTTCAATAACTTCCTCTTGGATCCTCTAATAGCCACCAAAATATAACCATAGTCTTATATCAACCCAAGCTACATTTTATTCAAATTTGGTGCCAAAATTCGATTATTTGACTTTTTAATTAAATACTTCACACATACAAACATAGGGATTTTAGTCGTAATATTAACATCCATCACCATCCAAACATTACCAAAGCACTTGTAACTCTCAAGATAACTTGATATGAATTCCAATATGTAATTGGACATTTAAGGATTCCAAAAGTTCACTCCATCACATATGTATTACCATTGTCTATTTTTCTTGCACAATAATATCCAACTAGGGATATGACAAGAATATATTCACTCTTATCATATATATGATCGCATTGCTCAAGTTCTCAATCTGAAGACATATGACATTGAGTAACATCATTCTTAAAGATATCTACTATATATGTGTCATCATCTCATGATTGATACAAACATAATAGATAGAATTGTTGGGAAATATGACATTAGATATTCAATGGAAACAAAAATTTTACTAACATATTTCCCATTAACCAGCAGATAGTGTCAATAACTATGCAATAGGAAGGATGGTTTCACGAAGATATACCTGGTCCTGGAGCAAGTGCAGTGACAATCCTCATCCATGTAGATGCACACTCTGTCTTGGATGGTGTCTGTGCAGCTCTTGGTTGCACTAGGACTCGTCTGACTACTCCTTCATGGACAATAGACTCAGACAAATGCTATGATAGCTCCACTAATCTCGCCACAGACTACAAGTTGATGTTGCCCTCCTAGTAGTAGTGAATGGACTCCTACCTCTAGAGTAGTCCATACAGACCAACTAGAACTCATGTTGTCCTACTAGAATGGACATGAAGGAGTTGTCCCTCCCATTAGCATACTAGTCGCCAACATGCTTTCCCACAACAATGATCCTTAGTTGTTTTCCTGTAACTATCCCTCCCTAGTCGGGTAGGCCTTGTCTAGGTTGCCCTGGTTACCACAACCAGATAGTACAACAATTGTCAGAGAAACTGGTTCTCAATTGTCTATGTTGTGCTTTGGGAAGCCCCTAGTACCCCTCTATTTATGGTAGAGGCCAGGGTCAGGGTTCCCAGTCAGTGTGGGAGTGCAAAGAACTAGAAGATCTCAAATTTTCACAATAGTTCTAGAAGTTTCACAAGTTGCAAAAGCCAAGATGGTCATCTCGACCAGTGAGACAATCATCTCACCTAGCAAGATAGTTGTTTCACACTTTCTAGATTTGCACATATGTCGACAATTAAATTCCAATTAGTGCACATCATTACGTCAACACCAATCTTAGATGCAATCAAATTGCAAACCCGAGATGGACATTTGGTGCATGTGAAACATGTGTCTTACACCACCTGAGATGGTCATCTCAAATAGGTGAGACAGGCATCTCATAGGTTATTTTAGGTTGAATTCCACCCTATGCACAATACAATCAACCTGACACTCTAAACAACTGTCTCAACACTTGAACCGATCATTTGGTAGTCTATTCAACTAATCCGTTATGTGAATTGAAATACCTAAACCCTAGTAATCAATTCAATCACCATTCATGATCAAACTCCTCTTCTAGATGAGTTCCTATGTGTGTGATCCTCTAGGTCCCATATTACATTGGTAGTTAATGTCCATAACAACTTATGACATCATAAACAATGAGTAGTGCTTAGTCACACATCATTGCTACCCAAGTAAATAGAAAGTTGGAGAACAATTTCAACCTACAATCTATGTGTGGTGTTATAGTGTTTGTAGAGTTCCTTTGTCACTGATATCCAGATTGAACTAGAGGCATGGATCAATCATCCTCATTATTATTCAATCTTGTTTCTTGAACCAGAGTAGACTGGATGAGATATATGTATGCTCAAAATCACATATTGACTCACATGCATATGGCCATACTTTTCTTAGTCTCTATAATCAAGAGTCCTTGGATATCATACTCCTGCAGGAGGGATAAATCCCATCTCCATCACTCACAGTCAGTCGCCATGTGTCAAAGTCACCCAATCATCACCTTTATAACAACCCATGCTTCCAGACTATGTTTGATGATGTCAAAATGTACCCAATGACATGTGATGAGTGTAGTGATTTCAAGTCTAAGAACCACAACCACCACCATCACGGTGAGACCTGACTATGACTTCTATGATGATGGCTTCCATGTGTCAGTCTCACGGTGGGTCTATTCGATACACTATCTACATGTATTTGTGTGCTTGGTTTAATATTTCCATATCATGACTAATGAGACTATGTCACCAACCAACTCACACTATGATCTTAGGTGTAATTGTTGTCTGTCAACCTTCCACAACAACAATCGATCAGGGACATAATGAGAATGTATATACTCTTAACATCTATATGATCTCATTCTCTAGGCCCTCCACCTGAAGACATATGTCATTGAGTAATTTCGTTATCTAGACATTTAATATCTTATTAATTATATCATAACTAAATATACAAAATGAATGGGAAGCTTTTCTTTATTATTAATCAAACCATTTACATGTTATGCCATTACAACCATCATATGATTGGCTCTCTGGGCATACATACCAATAGACTCTCACTTGCACTTAGAGCCAATCACCCATAGATCTCATCCTGAGTGGCCTAACATGATCATCATTCTTCTTCTGCACAAGTGTGTTCATAGAGGGTTTAGCAATGTTTACTTTAAGTTGGTATTTTGCAATTTTCACATCTATTCATTATACGACTACATGTATTAGATGGAAGTGTTGTAGTATGCTATCTGAGATTCCTAGCCTAACTCATAGCTCCATTGTTGTCATCGGTATTTCTACTATATCATCAATGGTTGGAAACTCACACAAGTTCACCCATATGAACTTCTTGATCCATACAATATTCTCTACTGTTCTTCTAACAAATAAATACTTGACATATTTTATAGATTTGAATAACTATCATTTTCTCAAAACCCTTTCTAGCTAACAGATCTTTTTTTAATGTCAAAGCACTAATTGTGATTTTTTATTTGTCAGTTTAGAAGCTTGCATTAGTGTAACCCTTTACACCAAACTCTTCCTTTTTACCATAACCAAGGAACCAATCCTTTCACTTCTTCATAAGCACCTAAGGATGTTCTTTATTGTAGTCCAGTGACTCTTAAACCTTCTTGTCATGTCCAATACATACAAGATTGCTAAGTAGGTATATATATATATATATATATATATATATATATATATATATATATATATATATATATATCCTGTCATCATGTCCAATACATATGAGATGACTAGATATCCTCTTACCATGTCCAATACATACAATATTTCTTGATATCTTCTCACTCATGTCCAATACATATGAGATAATAGGACAAGTACATACCATTGCAAGACAGATCCAATTGCATATGCATATGGCTTCTGTCCATGTGTTCCTATTCTTCATAAGAACTGGGACACTAGGATCTTGAAGACTAACTCCATGGAATATGGACAACTTTTCTCTCACTAAGTCTTTCATGTTGAACCCTTCAACATCTTACCAATATATGTTCTCTTACATAGTCCAAGAATCTTTCCAGATCTATCTCTATAGACCTTGATCCCTATCTCATTGGATGCTTCACCTAATCCCTTCTTATAGAAGTTAATTTCCTTGCCAGGTTTTAACATATGAAGGATAAGGATGTTACTCCCCATCATTATGTGGAATATAAATATTCTCTCACTAAATCTTTTGTAATCACATATTCCATCTTGTTTCTCATTCAAGTCAAACTCTTTGAATGTGTTATCAAATAGAAGATTCCAACTCTGAGATGCTTTCTTCAATCCACAGATTGACCTTTGTAGCTTTATAGACTTTATTTGCATTAATGGATTTATAAAACCATTAGGCTTTTTCAGGTATGCATCCTCTTAATTATTTCAATTAAGGAATGCAATTTTAATATCCATATGCCAAATCTCATAGACATATTAAGCTACAAATGCAAGCATGATCTAGATGGATTCAACCATGGTAACTGGTGAAAGACTTCATCATGTTCAACACCTCGAACTACTTCAAAATTCTTTGCAACCAATCTACCATTCCATTTTGGTCTTATTACAAAGACCCAAAATCCTCCAACGGGTTTTACCCCTTTCGGAGGATTCACTAAGGTCATACCTTGTTGGTATACATGGAGTCCATATTTGATCTCATGGCCTCAAGCCAATTTTTAGGTTTTGGTCCCTCAATAGTTTCTAGGTAGCTTTATGACTCATCTCTATGATCAACTCACCACCTTCTTGAGTTTAAGATATCATAATCTTTCAAATTCAAGGAGTGTTCTACTAGAACTATGAGTTTTGTGTGTTACATAAGGAACTTTAGATTCCACAACAACTTGTGATTCTCCTTGTTCCTATTGTACCTCTTTAGGTTCTATGTTTTCTTGTTTGTCTTGAACATTTCGAGTTCTACTTTTACTCCCACTGATTCCTTTGGAACTAAGTTCCCTTTTAAGAATACAATTATCCAAACTAACAAATACTTTACGGTGCCTTTTAAACCATTTTACTTAGTACATTGTTTTCATGTAAAGCATCTGCAAAAAAGAAATTGGAAGAGTAGCTAGATTTGTTGATAATCACACCTTGACTTAACATGGTGTGATTCTTTCATTCCGATACACTCCAATGATACAATATCATCTTGTTCTAGGTAGAGTTCATCATGATACACTATCATGATCTCCCAGAAGGTCCTCAAACTCTTAGTTTGTGTATTTCAACATCGATCATATCGAGGTATCTTAATACTTTTACCTAGTTAGTTACATACTTCATTTATGATCTTCTTGAACACTTCAAGAGATTCATACTTGTATTTCATTAAATACAAATTTAAATATCTATTGACTGCATCAATATATATAATGAGGTACTTGTAACTACCTTTAGCATTCATTCTAAAAGGTCATGTGTACATCAGTATGTACTAGCCCTAATAGAATAGTTTATCTCCCACTACTTCTAGTGAAGATGTTCTTATCATATTGCCCAATAAATAAGACATGCATGTCTTTATTTTTTTAATAACCAAGAGAGTCTAGATAACCATGATATGGATTCTAGAAATGTATTTCTCATTTATGTGCTTCAAATGACAATGTTATAGGTATTCAATGTTTGAGTCATCAAGATATTCAATATATGTGTCATTCACATTTGTCTCTACAACAATCAAGTATAATTTGTGAGACATAGGGCCTTGCCATAAAGGATCATATCTTTTAAAATGAAACATAATGTTCTTGTCATACAAGACATATGTTGTTTTTTTCATCAATGGCATTCACTCATTCTATTATGTGCCCATGAATGACAACTTCCAACTGTAAAGGCAAAAACCCTTGCTATGCATAATTCTAGCTTACTTCTTCTCAGGTCCTGAAGTAGAGATATGTATCTGCATCTTCTTCCTAAGACCCTCTATGAGGATGATAGTTATTTCCAATGTCCAGACAAGTGATAATGGTGGAACTTTCTTTTCTCTATCCTTCAAGTGAAAAAGACATATTCCTTTTTACACTTACCCTTCTCCATATTTTGAGTGTAGAAGACTTAGACTTTAGCTTAGCCACAAAACACTTCTTGGACTTGATATTTCCCTAAGACTCACTTTTGTTGATCACAATAAAAAATTTGCCCTTCTTCTTCCTTACTTCTGCATCAACATGCCAAGCATTTGATAATCTGACTATATTATTCACGCAATGCTTGCATAATCATATTCATATACAACTCTTGACCTAAGAGAAATCCCAGTCATTCCACATGTCCAATAATATTGTGCACATGGGGTTCTACTAGACCTCCCTTTGTCAGTGTACACTCAATTAGCACTTTGAAGACATTATCCCTTCTTTGCTTTACAAGATTCTTAAGATGTGTTACCATCTCAAGAACTTCCATGTATTCATGTTGTTCATGCGACTCATACTTCATAAAACATAGAATTAGGTATTTAAATGTCTATGGCATCATTGGAATGCTTCAAGTAAGCACCCATTTCAGCCTTAGGCGCATTTGGAGAGGGTTCCTCTAGCATTGGTCTATCAAGGACATAGAGCTTTCACTCATTGATGAGAGTATTTCTCAAAGTCCTTAACCAATTGTGGTACTTTATCCCATTTTGTCCTTCTAAATCGCAATTTGAACATGCTTTGTGTTTGACATTTGATTCTATAAAGAAATATTGCAACCTTTTTCAAAACTTTTTTATTTGGTTTGATTTGATAATTTTGATGATATTAATTAGGTCTTTAATTATAATCACTCCCACTATTTTATTCAAATTGATAACCCTCAATATCAGTTTGGAATATTGCACCGTACAATATTACAGTGGACCAAGATCCTAATTTCATCAAAATCATGAGCCAGATAGGGTAGTCACCCAAAACTTGATTCTATCAGGTAGGCAACTTTTTCCAATTGCATCATATGCAACTCTTGATAGATGATATGCACAACTCTTTGTCATTGATCATTTGCATGCTTCTAGGTGCTTAATCCAATTAAGATCGCCTAGTTAAGCCCGACCCATAAGCCAACATGATAGACTATGCACCCTACTAGAGCAGACCCATATATCTACCATCACACTTCCATGAGATAGATGACACACCATGTTAGGGTGTGCCTATGCTTAGTCATTCAATATTTTCATGTGTGCTACTTATGGAAAGCATCTAAGACATAATATTTTAATTGAGGGAGTTTTTATAATACATATACATTATCCAATCGACACATATATATTGTATGTATCATATACATGTTATAACCACAATAGACAACATGCAATAAATAAGACACACAAGCGATGGGTATGTCCATACTAATGTAATTCCTTAGAGCTATAAGGAATTATTACCACCTATGGTCCACATCATATGAAACTTGTTGTTGGATATGTGCTCGAACCAATCTGGGTTGATTGGATCTACTCTTAAATCAGTCAGATCACTTCCTACTCACTCAGTTGGTCTCTGTGGAAGCGGTCATCTAATTCTCAAGTCCAAGAAGTGTCTAGACACTTCCAGCCAATCGATTGGGCCACCAGTCAATCGGTTTGTCCTCCTGTCATCTGGCCTCCTCGGTCCTCTAGTTGATTGGGTAATCTCACAAACTGCTCATTTTGTCTTTGTGCAGATTGCCATCCCATATCAAAACATAATAAAATCAAAAATCTGAGCATATCGATTATCCCAAAACATAATTTATTGATGTAGGTTTGATACCACTATTGGGAAATACGACATTAGATAGGCAGCAAAAAGATTTACTAACATATTTCTCGTTAACTAGTTGATCGTGCTAATAACTATGCAATGGGAAGGATGGTTTCAAAAAGATGTACCTGGTCCTAGAGCAAGTCTAGCGACAATCCTTGTCGATGTAGATGCACACTATCTTGGACAGTGTCTTGCAGCTCCTGGTTCCACTGGGACTAGTCTGCCTGCTCCTCCATGGACATCAGACACAGACAACCACTGTGATGGCTCCACTAATCTCGCCACAAACTATGAGTTGACATGGCCCTCCTAGAAGTAGCCAAAGGACTCCAGCCTCTAGAGTAGTCAACACGAACCAACTAGAACTCTTTTCATCCTACTAGAATAGGAATGAGTTGTCCTTCCCATTGGCGTACTACTTGCCAACCTGCTCTTCCATAACAAGGATCCCTAGTTGTTTCACTCATGTGGCTATCCCTCACTAGTTAGGAATGACTTACCTGGGTTCTCTTGGTTACCACAACCAGAGAGGACAAAAATTGTTAGAGCAACTGATTCTCAATTGTCTGTGTTGTGTTCTAGAAAGCCCCCAATACCCCTCTATTTATAGTAGAGGCTAGGGTTAGGGTTTCCAGTATGTGCGGGAGTGAAAAGGACCAAAAGATCTCAAATTTTCATAACAATTTTAGATGTTTTGGCAACCTACGACAGCCAAGACAATCATCTCACCCATAGAGATGGTCATATGGGATGTCAGACGGTCGTCTCTCTTAGTGAGATGGTCATTTTTCACTTTATAGTTTTGCACATATGTCGGCAATTCAATTCCAATTAGTTCATGTCATTACATCAACATCAATCATAGATGAAATCAAATTGCACCCCCGAGACGGTCATTTGGTGCATGTGAAATAGGAGTCTCACACCATCTGAGATGGTCATCTGACACAGGTGAGATGGGCTTCTCACGGGACATTAGGTATAATTTCACCCTATCCACAATACAATCAACCTGACACTCCAAATGGTTGTCTCAACACTTACAGTTTAGTCAGCTGATATGTTGCATGAATTGAAATACCTATACACTATAGTATTCAATTCAATCATCATTCAAGACCAAAATCCTCTTCTAGATGAGTTCCTATGTGTGTGACTCTATAGGTCCCGCTTTTGTTGGTAATGAATGTCTATAACAACTTATGACATCACAAGCAATGGGCGGTGCCTAGTCACACATCATTGCTACCCAAGTAAATGGAAAGTTGGATAACAACTTCAACCTACAATCTGTGTATGGTTTTATAGTGTTTGTATAGTTCCCTTGTCACTAATATCCAGATTGAACTAGATTCATGGATCAATCATCCTCATTATTATTCAATCTTATTTCTTGAACCAGAGCAGACTGCATGAGATATATGTTAGATCAATATCACATATTGACTAACATGCTTATGAACATACTTTTCTCACTCTCTCTAATCAAGAGGCCTTGTTTATTATACTCCTTTAGGAGGGACAAATCGCATCTCTATCACTCACAGTCAATCCCATGTGTCAAAGTGACCCAATCATCACCTTTATAACAACCCATGTTTTAGGACTACATTTCTATCGACATATTGATGTTGATCCTACAAAGGTAGAAGTTGTGACCAAGTGGAAAGCTCTAAAGACTCCATCTGAGATCTGTAGTTTCATCCATTTAGCAGGTTACTATCAGAGTTTTAGCAAGAGTTTTTCTGAGTTGGCTCTTCCTCTGACAAAGTTGATAAGAAAAGAAGTCAAGTTTGTGTGGACACCTGAATGTGAGGACAATTTTCAAAACCTAAAGAGTTGTTTGACGTTTTCTTCTATTCTTGCTCTACCTATTGAAGGCAAACCCTATATTATTTTTTTAGATTCTTCTAAGAAAGGATTAGGGTGTTTCTTGATGCAAGAAGATCGATTAATCACCTATGCTTCCCACCAACTAAAACTTAATGAAGAGAACTGGCCTACCTAAGATTTAGAGCAAGAAGTTATCATTCATGCTTTGAAGATCTGGCGACACTATCTACACGGAGTGAAGTTTGAAGTTTTCTCATATCACAAAAGTTTTAGATATTGGTTGACATAGAAGGATCTGAATATGAGGCATCATAGATGGATGGAGTATCTCAAGGAGTATGACTTTACCATCACCTATCACCCCAGTAGAGAGAATTTACTCATTGATGTTTTGAGTCGAAAGAAGAATGAAGTATGTGCTACCATGTACCTGGAGTATGTTTCCTATTGGAAACCACATACTAATTATGATGAAGATGTTGAGAATCTATGTGCTCACATGTCTAGTTTGTCCATTACACCTTCTTGGATATCAGAAGTTGTTGTTGTGCAACTTGAAAGTTATGAGCTTGAAGAAATGAAAGCCTTAACTGAGAAGCCATAGTCTGACTGTTCAGTTGGCATTGATGGTGTTGTTCATTTCTGACAAAGGTTGTGGATACCTAAAGTTTGGAACGTGTGACATAAGGTTTTGAGTGAAGCCCATGGGTCTAAGTACACCATACACCCAAGTAATACCAAGATGTACAAGGACATGTAGTGAAGTTTTTGGTGGATGAACATGAAGAAGGATATCGCTCTATATGTTGCCAAGTGTTTGAGTTGTCAACAAGTCAAGATCAAGCATCAATGAATTGGTGGTCTTCCGCACCCACTTGAGATTCCATAATGGAAATGGGAGAAGACTACTACGGACTTTGACATTTTTTCCCTAAGACCAGGGAGGGCTTTGATGTTGTGTGGGTTGTGAATGATTGGCATACAATATCTACCAATTTTTTCCTTTCAAGTCCACTTACAAGGTTAATGAGATGGATTGGTTGTTCATGGATTGGATCGTTTGTCTGCATGGAGTTCCTAAAGTGATAGTATCTGATCATGACTCAAAGTGTACCTCTCGATTGTGGAGTCATATTCAAATAGATATGGGTACTGACTTACGTATCAGGACGGCCTACCATCCTCAAACTAATGGCCAATCTGAAAGGACAGTGCAAATTTTGCAAGATATGCTTTGTTCCTATGTTATGGATTGAGGAGGTGTATGGGATAAGCTTCTTCCATTAGTAGAGTTTGCTTATAATAATAGCTACCAAGCTAGTATTGGTATGCCACCTTATGAAGCTTTGTATGGAAGACCTTATCGTTCTTTGTTACAATGGGATGATGCGGGGGAGTCTTCTCTAGTGAAGTCTGATGATATGTAGATGATGATAGAGAAGGTTCAATTGATCATGAAGTGAATGAAAGTTGCTCAAGATCGACAGAAGATGTATGCTGAAAAGAAAAGTTTTGATGTGCGTTTCTTAGTAGGTGACTATGCCTTCTTGAAGATCAAGCTTATACGTTCTATTACAAGATCTGTAGTTAGAGGAAAGCTTATTTCCTGCTATCTTGGACCATTTGAGATCTTAGATAAGGTTGGAGACTGTTCATATCGTTTAGCTCTCCCTCCAGCCTATGACAAGATCCATAATGTGTTTCACGTCTATGTGCTAAGAAAGTATGTGAAGGACCCTTCTCATGTACTCTCAATCGAGACTCTAGAGATTTAAGAAAATATGACTTATGAAGAGTTACCTGCAAAGATTCTTGACTCTCGAGTTAAGCAGTTGAAGAGCAAGGGGATCGAGTTGGTGAAAGTGTTATGGTAGTATCATGGTTTGGAAGAAACCACTTGGGAGCTTAGAGATGAGATGTTACGTACTCACCCTTCCCTTTTTCTATGAGATTTTAGGGACGAATTCCTTTTTAATTGGTGGAGTGCTATAACAAACTAAAATCCATGCATGATATTAGTTTCAACCTTTTTTTAAGATTTTCTTTCCTTTATGTCATTGATATTGAATTAGTGGAAATTATAAAGGGTTGGTGTACATTTGTTCCCAATATTTTACTCTATAAGGAGTTAAGCACAAATACCTTAGTAAAAGTTTCTAATGGTTTTAATTTGTAAAATTTCCACTTAAGAGAGATAAGGATAAAATAAAAATTGATCTAGAAGTTTCTATGGCTTTTGTGTGGAACGAAAGAAAGAAAATCCTAAAAGTGAAGATAATGTGACAATAAATGAATTTATTTTCCCATTAAGTGAATATTAGAATAAATTTCCTAAAAATTATAAATGTGGAACTTAAATGATAAGTCTAAACCACAAATTCATTTTCCTTTGTGTACAAGTTTGCTTGGGTGATAAGTTTTACAACTTTTGGAAAATTGACAATTATAATTGCATTAGTTGAAAGGGAAAATAGGGGATAACTTAAACATACAAAATAAATCTTTAATGACTCCAAGAGTAATAATGGACGCCAAATTTGTGATATACGTATTAAAATACACCTTTGGATGAATTATCACTCAATTTGGAGAATATTTGATTAAAAGGTGAAATCAAGAGAGAGAAAGTGTGTAGAACGATCAATATATTAACTATATGAACAGATAATCTCAACATGTAAAATTGATGGCAAATTCATATCCAAGTCACTTAATGTGACTTGTGGGTGAAGTTTCATAAAATTTGGAGAATATTGTAACCATTAATGAAGGAGGAAAGAGAAAATAAGTTTTGATTTATTTATCACATTAAAAGTTCCTAAAAGACAATACCAATTTTATATTCAGAATCCTCGTATCAAAAATAGTCTAGATGTCAATTTTCATTTAATTTGGGTATCATTTACACCCTCAAACGAAGAGAGAGAAAAAGAGAAATCAATTTAATGCAACACTACATTTGATTTCGATTTAGATAAGGATTTATTTAATTTAATGTGTCACATGCCTTCCATGTGATCAGATGACCTCGGTTGATCAGTGGACCCATGTCCATTGATCGGATGGTTGAGTGTCATATCCTAGCTCGATCCTAATCGGGAAACAGACCCATGTATGTGTGAATATTCAAATTTTATTTTCTCTTTCTCTACTCCATCTTTTCTCAAGATTTTTTCTCCTATGCTTTCTTGTTTGATTCTACACAAGTTTATCCTAAATTTTTACCATTTTGGCGAAGATTCAAGAAAGCCACAAATCTCACCATGGCGCCCTCTCACCCCATACTTGTAAACCCTATAAACCACACCCTTATCTATAAATACCAATACCTGAGGCTTGTTGGGCTCCTTTGCAACTCATACATCCTCTCAATTTCCCTCGTGCCCGCATGGTTGATCACCGATGATTGATTTTTTCTCTAGAGTTTGCGGAACACACCCCTCTCTCTGCACGCCACCTCCACTCAAATTGAAGGTACCTTCTAGTCCGACTTGTCTTGCTCTTTCTTTTGGTATGCTGATCTTCAAGTTTCATCAGGAAATGTGAAAACACCCAAAAATCCAAGCTTGGTCCTTGTTGGCCATTACGTGAGTAGCTGGGGAAGAATCTCTGTGGCTATTTTATGATTTTACCCCCACCCATCACTCTCTTTCTTTCTCTGAATGTGCAAGGGACAAATCTATCCTTTTGATTCTCATTTTATCGGATTTGACCAGCACCACTTAGGCGCAGACCGCTGACATGGCCGCCCCCATTGGGCCAAGTCACTAGCCTGGCTGCCCTCTCTCCCTCTCTTTGCATTTTGTGATCGCTTTGCCTAAGTGTTATGCTTCTATTGGTTGATTTTGATAAATCATTACTAAACATTTCTCTGTCCAAAATTAAAAAGAAAATATGTTCTGAACTTGTAAAAATGTGATCTTTCTAATAAAAATAATTCCAAAGGTTTACTTTGAGTTTTATCAAAAAGGAGTATTAGAAAATGAACTGAATAACTACAAATTGCCAAAAATACACCTAAATATTTATAACTCTAAAATATACAATATCATATGTTTTCTTAATCAAAAAAACCTAAATAAGTTAATGGTGAAAGTTTCAGAGTCAAAATCAAGGTTTTATTTGAAAAGACCAAACGTTAGGGTTTCCATGCCTTTATACATGAGTAAACCTTAATTCATGTTTAAACATTGAAAATAGAAAAATAATCTTTAGAATCGATTGAAGAAGAGAAGAAGAAATAATTGGATCTCTTAAGAAAGGATATGTGCTTTCCTTACACATATGTTGGAAAAATTTGTAACCCTAACTTTGTTTCCCCAATGAGGCTTCCATAAAACCCTAATTTCTTTTTTGACAATTCCACATCTATATTTGCCTCAAAATCGATTTAATAATTATTTCTTGGATCTTGCACCCTACTGGCATGTCTATATTTATTTGATTCTTATAGCTACCATATTTCTTAGCATGTTGATTTTATTAGACTATTGAACTAGTGTAGTGGTACTTTTGTACAACCACCCATAGATAGGGCATGTGTAAATTCACCCTAGAGAATGTGTTAATCTCTCTGATATAGAATAATTGTAGGTGATTGGAATGTTCTACTGTCCCTCACCTCTTGGTTGAGGTTCGGTAGGTGCCTCAACCCAACATAGTTTAGGTAGGCAATGTTAATCATGGATGCAACCTTTTTACTATTTTGTTATGGCAAGCATCTATTTACTTATGCCTCATTCTTTTGACTATCTTCATCTTATGATGAAATCATAGCCTTTATTTCTTTATAGTTTTCTTATATTTTGTCCTTGTTCATTTCCTCTGACACATACCTTGTTTTCTTTCCCTTTTTTCTAAGCTCTTTCCCAATTATCTAGGGTTAAATCAAGGTGTGGAACAAGGGCAAGGTGACCAAGTTCAGGAGTAGTAGATTCAAGTTTTGCAATCAAGGCTGACTAGGTAGCTTATTACTAGATCCTATAGTTTCTTTTCAGTTTTTCCTTTTTAAAGAAACTCATGTAGTGAACAAGAGTTCAAAAACCATGTAATAACTTAGTTTCTTTCCACTACTATTGACATTTCATATGTATCTGAAGCATGCTTATTTACTTGGATTATTATACATGCATTCCACACTATCTATTTTTATTTGAAAAAGTGGATGTTTTGTATTTCCTTTAAATTTTAGTAAGGAGGTGATCTCTCCTCTTTACATATACAATATTAACCAATTCTTCATTAGATTCTAGTTAGTGTCTCATTGATGAACATCTGGTAGCATGTTTTATGATCTAATTTGAATTAGTTCTATTAATCTAAACCAATACAACACGGTGATACATAAGTCTCCTATTACTAGGAAAAATTAAAATTTTCCATAATCAACCCATACGCCATATAAAAAAAATCTAGATTTAGATATACGTAAAATCAAATAGGTTTATTTTATCACAACACGTGTAACAAAACAATTGAAACGAAACAAATATGATCACGTCAACTTTAAATCCTAATATATCATAGATCAATGTAGTAGTTTATGGTGGTGAGTGAAACATCTAAAAGAAACAAAAAATACAATAATCTATTATCCCAAGGGTAGATCTTGTCAACAAATATATATTGAGAAGGATGTAATGTGAGGTATACCTTTTTCATGGAGTATATCAGTGGCAGTTGTCACAAGGATATATATAGAAGAGGATGTCATTGATATTCTCATAGACACATCAAAGTTTCATGGTTTCTTTGATATGACATGTATGGGTTCTTAGATGATCCTCCTGAATTTGTTTTTAGACGTACTTCATATTGCTTCCTCTGAAACCAAAATCATTGATGGTTGTGACATAGTTGGACTGGCCAATTGCTTTCCTAATGATGAGAATATCAGTCAAGTTCAGAGGTTTACTTTGCATTGATGCAACGTTCCAAGAGCCTAAAAATTGTATTGGTTCGTCAGATTGTAAAAGTGCTAGATTGATGCAGCTACATTACCATCTGTAGAAGCGTTCACATCCATGAGGATCTACCGACATTATATCTAGAGATAATTGTGAAGCCTTCACGGTTGTCTCTTGTATTTGTTTCCTATCTCCATCTTGAAACATAAAGATCATCCATCATAATCAGTCTCTTCATAATATGACTAAAAGTGTAATTTTGATGGCCATCCAATAGAGGACAGATAAGGAAGGTGCACAAGCTTCATGTTTGCAGCCACATCCATCAAGAATAGGAAAGACCATGCATAATTAATTACTACTCATGTATTCTCCGCATGTGTGCTTCTGTTCTTCCTAGTCCACCCCAGGTTTTTGCCTCTCCTATGGCAGCAGTAGACCTAGTTACGGTTAGAATAGGAGGTTGGAAGGAAATGTAATCACACTGGGACTCTTTCAATGAACCCAATCACTGGAGGCAATCCACTATAGAATATCCAAATCAGGTCACGTGATTATTACGTGAGGACGGAGATGAGTTTTTTCTCAACTATGCTTAGTATGGTAATAGTAGATTATTTATGGTCAATAACAAAATAGAAAAAATAGTTACAACCCATCAATGACTTGGGCTTCAGGATTATAAACCCAAGTCTCCTTCCTTTCAAAATTTTCTTTTTAAGAAAAATCTCACAAGATACATAATGCAACTAACTAAGTTCAAACTTAAGCCATGAATTCATATCTCATTTCTCTACAAGAATCAAATTTATCAAGATTTAATTCACATCCATCATATATATAATATTACCAAACTACACATAGTTTAGTTAAACATGACTATATGTCCCAACTACATATCTCCTCAAATTAAATTGTCCAACCAAACTCAAACTTTATGTAACCTGAATCATTATATCTTATCACCCTAGCGAACATCAAAAAATTACCAAAGAAAATATGTTTGTATTGTTTTCCTCAAAATTGGTCAAATTAAACATAAGACTATTATACATCATTTTCTTATTACATCTAAAACAAAAAAGCACCTCATGTGCTGAAAACGTATTATCAACGTACCACTAGATCTTAACTTCTATTGGATCCAAATGAACCTCATAATGTGGTCAAATTACAAACTCATCTCTAGGGCTCAACTATCACTCTAGTGAGTTCAAATCTGGTGAAAGACACTATCCTTGGATACACATATCTCTATCTCAAATTATTATGGTTTCATTAATATTATTATCACATACTTATCTAGGTTCTAAAAAATTGAGGTATGATAATACTACCCATCTTTATGGGAATTTTGTCCTTGAAATTTGGCTAAACCACATGAGGCTACCCGCCTTAGAGTTTCACATACTTCACATACACTAACACTTTGTGATTGTCATAAAGAGTCATAGGCAACCGTAAAGCATGACCCTCTGGTGGATAACTAGCTATGTCTAACAACATTACCAAACTAATATGTACAACCAACATGCAAATCTGTAAGAAAACGTTAAGAATAACAAATATTCTTTCTTTATTGTTAGTTCTTATGTTTTTTTTTGTCTTTCGTGGAAACATGTACTCTGGTACCTGGGTATCATGACATGCACTAAGGTGCTTGGATTGCATAACATGCTCATTGGGCCTGATTTATGTATCTAAATCGACTTGCACTAAGGACATGGGCCTCACAACCTTTACTAAGGGCTTAGGTCATGTCTCTTGAGTTGACATGCACTATGTCCTAGGTCAAACTCCATAATCTCATTCCATCTCATTAACTCTAATCTTATATGAATCTTAATTCATTCTGATCTCATAGTATTTTATGATATTAAATCTTAATAAATGGATCTTAACTTCGAAACATATTCATGACTTAATGCATTCGAATCTTGTAATCTTTTCATGTATTTAGTTCTTACATCTTAATCATTCTAATGAATCATATTAAAATGTCTCTACTTGAGATCTTAGGTACGACAAGGACATATCTATGAAACTACAAAAATAAAACTTACTCACATGTCTTATCTTAATATTATTCTTAATGACTTTCTTCATCTTATCATGGTTCTCTAGGTCAGGTGAACTCAAGGTGCTAATACTCACTACTCTCTCCTAAAACCATTCTTATCCCCATGAATACTGATCAGACCTTATACAAGAAACTTCTTTAGGATTTTTCTTTTATGAATATCATCTACAACCCAATATGATAGTGATCCTAGATCATTGATCA
Source organism: Alisma plantago-aquatica (assembly GCA_963693085.1). Taxonomy (NCBI): domain Eukaryota; kingdom Viridiplantae; phylum Streptophyta; class Magnoliopsida; order Alismatales; family Alismataceae; genus Alisma; species Alisma plantago-aquatica. The sequence continues at coordinate 1,147,717,443 of OY856409.1, read as the reverse complement.
ATACTATCATATATCGTGTATCACCACATGCTTAAATCATCCTCATGTATAACCTAAAAGACTTTTAGTCACCTCTAACTAATATCATATCTTAATTTTAAACTTGGTTCATAACATCAACTCTATTATATTCAAGTATTTTCTTTAACATCCATCTTGATTAGACTTGTGAATTGAATCTCTCCCTAGGATGAAGCTCATAAGGACATTAAGAGTTCTCCAATTCTCATCAAGTATAGTAGTAAAAATATCGCATCTCCTTCCAATCATTATGCCACTCTAAATCCAAGTCACTCATCTATTTTAGAGTATCTACCTTTTGTATGCATTCTAGGGTTCTAATTGGTATGTGATTAGGTTTAGGAAACCGTCTACGTGAAACTTTTAGTGTCAACCATTTTTTTGTCACCTCCCAATCCATTCTGGACAGTCATACATCTGAAAGTGACATGTCTTATCACATTCATCTCATCTGACAGTAACATGTCCCATATCACATGCACTAGAAAGAACAAAACAAGCACAACAAGTTTATATTTATGCATATAACATCCCCTATACAAAACTGCATAATCCTATGCATACCACAAACATGTGGGAAAAAGAGAGGGCATATTAAGAAAAAAATCTAAAGAAAACATAAAAAGTATAAAGCATCTAGACATGAACCCTAATACATACATTAACTTTTATTGCCTAAATAAACCTCTAACCTAGATTCTACTATCTTTCAGTCACTTCTTCTATAATCAGGACTGCAAACTATGTTTCTAAATCTATATAGTCTCACTTAGCTTCTAATGTGACAATCTAAACTAAGAATATGAAAATTTTCTGGATAGCCTTTGATGTCATATTATAACATCCCGATTTTCTTATCACATGAGTGGAAGAAATTTTTCTTCAACTGGGGAGTGTTACTAACATGATATGAAATTACAATAATGGTAGAGAAGAACCATTATAGATTGTGTATAAAGTAATTTTTATCATATCAAACTTACTTTCATTCAACTTGATAATAAAGTCAATGCACAAGATGCTAAAATTAGTAGTTTGTCTTAATATCTTGGATCATGTAGATGGTGTCCCACCAAGAAAATCCTATTTCTTGATTGATCATCCTAAATATTAGTATTTGCGGACATCTCGTCCCCAACCATGCACAAAGAGAAACCTAGGCAAGAGTAATTGGCATTGAATTTCTAATAAGATAAACATAATTATACTATAATTGAAAGTTCAATTAATATTCAAAACCTGCATATTGATATTGAATCAGTGTGTCTTTTAATTATGTCTTATCTGATTTGTGGCCACCATTATATGATAAGTCCTCCTTAGTGGGACTGAAGTGTCCTCTATGGTGCAATGCACCCTCTGTTGGCACAATGTGCCCTCTGTTGACACTGAAGTGTTCTCTGTGGTGTAACACACCATATGTTGGCCCAATGTGCCCTCTGTGACACCTGTAATGTCTGGCACAGAGCACCCCCTAATCATCTCGGGACTCTCTATTGAGGACTCATCCTATAATATATATAGTTTATGTTTTGATGTCATTTTCTGTCTTTTCTCTTAATTTCTTATTCTGAATCTTAATCTCTAATCTATGAATCTGTTCTTGATTTCTATCTCTAAATCTTATCTATTATCTCTGAATAAGTTTGTCTGTTCTTTAAATTTGAACTAAATTTAAAGGCTAAATATGTATCTCAATTACTAAATAACTGGGATTGGATCTGAAACTCATATTAACTTCAAGGATCTAATTTTTGATACTCACAAATGAGCAATCTAATTCTAAAATATGAATTCTAGATTCTTATTGTCTAAATAAGCCTTAATCTGAAATACTTACTCAATAGATCACTCGGTTAAATTTGTGGTTGAATATATGTGTTGTGTATCTAAAGGCTTGAAAAATAAACTGAATTGAGCATAGAAATATTGAGTATCTCAAACTTATCCAAATACTTGAAATACAGAAATTTGGCAACATAAATCAACTGAATATAATCTGATTACTCTAAGCATAGCAGGATATGAAACACTAAAACATGAAAGTAACTTAATCTCTAAGTTACTTTTTGAAAACGTATATGCTGAAGTACAATGATTCAATTCAATGAACATGGGCCACTTACCTTTAAAACTAAAGATTTCTTAAAGATGCTCATGAATTTATTCTCCCATAACCAAATCAGTTGGACATCAACAAATGTCTATAAGTCCATGTATATTTCCCTTTTCAAATTCTCAAAACCCGTTATCCTAACCTTGTATACCAACTTAGGGTTCTTATTTAACTGAAACTAACTCTCACATTAATGTCTAAACATTATGTTAAAATCAATTCCCATATTATATAGCATACATATACTAGTATATCCATATAACCATAAAGCACCATATGCCCTAATATATGAGTATATACCTCATATACGAAGACTAAACTCCAAACATACTCACATATACCATTGTTATAGAATTACATATAAAAGCATATCAAAATATAATTAGAATCATTTTCCATACTAAATAGGCACATAAAATACACTAGTCACTTCACGTGCTTTGCACATGGCTCCTGCTTTTCAATCAATAATAATACTTTTTCAAGACTTTTGTTATCTTAGTGTGCTCATTAATTTTTTTATTCAGGGATGTAGTTACTTTTGTATTTAGTGCGACATGATCTGTGTTCATGATCATGTGATTTGCATGACTCTCAATTTTCTTATTCATAGGATTGGAAGAATGAGAAAAACCCCAACAAAAGTATAGAAAAACAAGATCTTTGATAACTTTTTTTTAGATTTCAAGGAACTAAGATAATTATATAAATTCAGAAAAGTACTTGCAAGATACATAAAAAAATCTTGATATGCAAATGTAGTCAAAGACATGGTTGAATTTTTTAATTAGCTTAGTGTGTCTAATTAATAGTGTGCTAATAGAGTGATTATTTAGGGTAATAATAAATTTGTACCACAAATGCTACTTTGAACTAAAAATCATAATTGTTATGGTGCCAATAAATATATACTTGAATTGGATTTTTTTAATATTAATTATTGAGTATATTGACAATTATTATGTTATTTTTTCTTTCAGTTATCACCACATACTTAAATCATCCTCATGTATAACCTAAAAGACGTTTAGTCGCCTCTAACTAATAGCATATCTTAATTTTAAACTTGGTTCATAACATCAACTCTATTATCTTCAAGTATTTTCTTTAACATCCATCTTGATTAGGCTTGTGAATTCAATCTCTTCCTAGGATAAAGGTCATAAGGACATCAAGAGTTCTCCAATTCTCATCAAGTATAGTAGGAAAAAGATTGCATCTCCCTCCAATCATTATGCCACTCTAAATCCAAGTTACTCATCTATTTTAGAGTATCTACCTTTGGTATGCATTCTAGGGTTCTAATTGGTATGCAATTAGGTTTAGGAAACCATCTACTTGAAACTTTTGGTGTCAACCATTTTTTTGTCACCTCCCAATACATTCCATCCGATCATACATCTGAAAGTGACAAGTCTTATCATATTCATCTCATCTGACAATAACATGTCCCATATCACATGCACTAGAAAGAACAAGACAAGCATAATAAGTTTATATTTATGCATATAACACCCCCTATACAAAATTGCATAATCCTATCCATACCACAAACATGTGGGAAATAGAGAGGGCTTAATATGAAAAAAATCTAAAGAAAACATAAAAAGTCTAAAGCATCTAGACATGAACCTTAATACATATGTTAACTTTTATTTCCTGAGTAAACCTCTAACCTAGATTCTACTATCTTTCACTCACTTCTTCTATAATCAGGGATGCAAACTATGTTTCTAAATCTATATAGTCTCACTTAGCTTCTAATGTGACAATCTAAACTAAGAATATGAAAATTTTCTGGATAGCCTCTGATGCCATATTATAACACCCTGATTTTCTTATCACATGAGTGGAAGAAATTTTTCTTTAACTGGGGAGTGTTACTAACATGATATGAAATTACAATAATGGTAGAGAAGAACCATTATAGATTGTTTATAAAGTATTTTTTTATCATATCCTTAGAAAAGAAACTTGCTTACATTAAACTTGATAATAAAGTCTATACACAAGATGCTAAAATTGGTAATTTTTCTAAATATCTTGGATCGTGTAGATGGTGTCCCACCAAGAAAATCCTATTTCTTGACTGATCATCCTAAATATTAGTATTTGCGGACATCTCGTCTCCAACCATGCACAAAGAGAAACCTAGGTTGGAGTAATTGGCATTGAATTTCTAATAAGATAAACATAATTAAACTATAACTGAAAGTTGAATTAACATTCAAAAGTTGCAAACTGATATTGAATCAGTGTGTCTTTTAATTATGTCTTATCTGATTTGTGGCCACCATTATATGATAAGTCCACCTTAGTGGCACTGAAGTGTCCTCTATGGTGCAATGCACCCTCTGTTGGCTCAATGTGCCCTCTGTTGACACCGAAGTGTTCTCTGTGGTGTAACACACCATCTATTGGCACAATGTGCCCTCTGTGACACCTGTAATGTCTAGCACAGAGCACCCCCTAATCATCTCGGTACTCTCTATTGATGACTCATCCTATAATATATATATATATAGTTAATGTTCTGATGTCATTTTCTTTCTTTGCTCTCAATTTCTTATTTTGAATCTTAATCTCTAATCTATGAATCTGTTCTTGATTTCTATCTCTAAATCTTATCTATTATCTCTGAATCTATTTGTCTATTTTATAACTTTGAACTAAATTTAAAGACTAAATATGTATCTCAATTACTAAATAAATGGGATTGGATCTGAAACTCATATTAACTTCAAGGATCTAATTTTTGATACTCACAAATGAGCAATCTAAGTCTAAAATATAAATTCTAGATTCTTGTTGTCTAAATAAGACTTAATCTGAAATACTTAATCAATAGATCACTCATTTAAATTTATGGTTGAATATATGTGTTGTGTGTCTAAAGGCTTGAAAAATAAACTAAAATGAGCATAGAAAAATTGAGTATCTCAAACTAATCCAAATACTTGAAATATGGAAATTTGGCAACATAAATCAACTGAATAAAATCTGATTACTCTAAGCATATATAGCAGGAAATGAAACTCTAAAACATGAAAGTAACTTAATCTTTAAGTTAGTTGTTGAAAAGGTATACGCTTGACGTAATTTTACTATGCACTAAAACGCAAGTGAACGCGTCGAGTAGTACAGGCCTTTGTGAGGCCCGAGTCGAACACATGGATACTCGAAATTGTTGGAGACTCCTACTAACTATTTGCGATCAGCTAAGCCGAATAACAACTTGATGGTTGTTGTTAAAATTAAAAGAAAATAAAAACAAAAAAAACAAACGATCGATTAAATGTTAATTTAATCAATTCAAGAGGGTATCTTTAGGATTGCGGTTTCACCGCGGGTTTTCATTGTATTCGATTTTATATAATGCCTCAATCTTATCTCTCTATCCGGGTAGTGGCCTGAAAACAGAATTGCCCACTGTCGTGGTACAATTCACTACCTATGTCTAGGTCGGTTCCACCGTCGTAGTAACCTATACCCTAAACTAGGTGCATTATGAACGATCTCTCAGTATCCACCATTAATTTTACACCACCTTGTTCAAGGGATTTATCGATTAATGTAGATTTCGTCTCTTTTCAGCCGTTAATCCTTCTTTCAAAGTGATTAAGGGCATTAGGTTATTATTATGGTGATCAAGCATAACAATATATTGAGAAAATGAAACTATACCACGGATTTTAAGAGATAAAATATGAATTACTACTATAAAACAGTCATACAATGAATTCCCGGGCTACTCCTGGTCCTAAAGACAAAGGGGATTAGCCCCACATGTTCATCTCACACAAGTACAAGGTAGAGATAGGGGAAATCATGTGAAAAATGTGGAATGGAAGGGAAAACCCCTGAACGGAGAAGAACCGGTTGATCCTTTGCGTAGAACACGTGCTCTCCCGCCTTTCGGTGGTGAAATCCATCTTCTGCGGCATCCAAATCAGCTGGTATGAACTTCTGGCCTCCGTTCTCCTCTCTACCGCTCCTCGATACTCGTGCAATGGCTCATGAGATGATCCTCACGTCTGGGCGGCTGTCATTAGGTATATCTCGGTCATTAAGTCGCTAATTAACCGTAGTCGTCCGATTGAGATCATTAGAAAGCCAACTCATATCCTACGGTGTTGATACCATCGACGCGAGTCGATGGTATCGACCCACTGTAGTAACGACCGGCTACAAACCCTTCCTTTGTCGCGCCTGACATCATCTCGATACCATCGACGCGGGTCGATGGTATCGACAGCTCTGTAGCGACGGTTTTGTCGTATTGCGTCGTTGTAGCCTCCATGCATCGATGGGATCGACTTCCGTCGATACCATCGACTGCTTCTTCGCCAGCAACCTGAAGGTGACTCGATACCATCGACATCCCTGTCGATAATATCGACACTTTGCTGCTCCTTTTGGCTGACAACCTGTAACCCTGTTGATGGTATCGACTTCCGTCGATGGTATCGACGGAAGCAAATACTTGTTTGTCCAGAAATTTAAACACAAGATCACATAAATTCACGCAAATAATAACATTTCGACAATTAATGCTCAAAATAATGAAATAAGAGGGATTTGACATAAGATAGTGGCAAAGACCAAAATGGATGAATTATGCAACATTAACCATAAAAATGACTAATAAAAGTATAAAACGCATAGCAAACAGGTCTATAAATGCGACTCAAAATCATCGCATCAAACTCCCCTAAGCTTGAACGTTGCTCACCCTCGAGCAACTAATCCTTAGAATAGAATTGCCAATGTCAACTGAAAAACAACAAACCACAACCAATCATCCCATATGACTCCCACCGGACGTTCACATACCAGCCCTCTCTAACCACGGAACGGTAATTACCCTAAAGGTGACAGTAATCATCAATAAAAGAAATTGACCTCAAAACTGATGAACACTATCACATAAGGAAGTTAACATAATAAAACTCGCCGATTCAGACTTGGTGCATCTTGTGATTGCCTATACTACGTTGCTCGCCCTAACTACCATCTACATGGAAGCAGTTCTCCTGATATTCATTAGTGAGGAGAAATTCATGGTGGCCTACCAATCCGAGCAACGGGTGGATGAAAATAGGTGGCTCATGGAAGAAAGTGGAAGTATTGCACTGTTTCAACATGCATAATACAAAAATGTCCTACATGATGCAAATGCACATGAGAAATACCCTAATGCCTAAAATTGGTTGGAATGATGCATGCATTAACCATCCGTCTCAAAATGAGATGGATATCTAATCAAGTTACATCATGTACTGAATTATCCTGAAATGTAGGTGATATTACGTTCCTTTCTCCTTCTTATTCTACTTTCTTCTAAATAACTCTTTTTTTCATTATGCAGATTTTTCAGATTTTTCTTTTCTTTCCTTTTTTTTCAGCCCTTATATCCATAATTGATAAAGAATATTTTATTGGGCTTATTTTCTTCATACTCAGAAGTTCACACTATTTAGAAGGTATAGAACAATTTAATTCACCATTGGAGAAAAATTGAGATACATGATATACTTTATGCATGAAAATTATGAATGCAACTACATGGCATGCACCTAAGGGTAATGTGCATGTATCACTATTCTAAATTTTTTTTTATGCAGAACACATAGGCCAAAGCAATGCATCTCCTATCTAGATGATATGCAATAAAAAAGAGTTAAAATTGTACTCTACTTCCAATTCTTGGGTGGATTATGGAAACAATGAGGTGGAACGATCAAAAGACTAGATGACTGAACCTTAGAAAGATATTATGTGTCCCTCCTTACTGACCTGTGTAGTAGTTAAGAAATTTCTATCTCCTACTTCCAATTAAAGTCACATTACCATTTGGTCAGATTAGGCTCAAACAACCATTACCGTCCACTTTCATGAATCATTAGGAGTCTAGTTGTGAAATTTTGTTTTAAAGTTGACAAAACCAATCATTTTCATAGGATATGTGCCCAAGGTTAAACAAGACAAGCATTTCAAACACCCAAAAATTTTAATTTTCCCTTGATTTTCCCTTGCACAATTAATGAGATGACACAACTTTATGACATACATGATTACACTAGATAGAATGTGGATCCTACACAAACTAAAATTGCAAGAAACAAATAACAAGAACAAAAGCAATAATGCTAAAAACTAAAAACAATAAAGATAAAGTTGTTCCAACTACCCCCCTAAGCTTGAATTTAACTATGGCCTCATAGTCAAAAACAAACTTAAAGATTGGAACAGTGATACCGTATCACTCTTGCGGTGGTGGAGGCGGGTACTGCGGAGCCATAGGGTCCCAAGAAGGATACTCCCCCTGGAAGCTTGGATCAAACTGGGCCCTAGGTGTAGGTTGTGGATAACCTCCAAAGTAACTCTGGCTCCAATAATGGTCGTAGAAGGTCTCCTGTTGCATCTCTATCCGTTGCAACCAATTATGTATCTGTTGTTGGTTGTGGAGGAGAAGATGTTCATTCTCGAACATCGCCCTTTGGTTGTCAAGCACCTAGTTCGTCATGTCTTGAATACCGGCATACATCGCCATATGTTGCTGCTGTGTCTGGTGGATATCTTGCAGCATAGTGTACATGCCTTGCATGGAATAGGCATCCTCGCTTGGCTGCGAGGGCTGTGGTGGAGGCGGCGTAGGCTGTGATGATGAAGATGCACCCAGATGCATCCGAGGATGCTTCCGGGGTGCCACTCGTGAACGAAGAGGTGTAAAGGCCTCCTCTTCCTCCTCAGCCTCGTCGTCATGTCCGTCGTCGCCGCCGTCATTGCCGCCGTCATTGCCGCCTTCTTCTTCATTGGAGTCGATGTCTTTGATTGGCCATCGGAAGTGTTGTTCCCCCTCGGTATTGAAGACAGGATCGGGCAGCACACACTCCTGGTAGGCATGGTTGATGTGGCAGTGTGCATACGCCAAACCATCCCGCAAAAGAATAAGGTTAGAACGGTGCAGATGTTGCACGTTCACCTTGCTCTTTGTGGAAAGCGGGGTCATGGTAGAGAAGTTGAGCCCGAGGTAATGTGCCAACTTGGTGATGAGCCCGCCGAAATGAATCAGGGCCTTCCTCATACTCCTCTTCACCGCTAGAACCCACTGTAGGAAGAAAGCGCCCCAGTTGCATTCTTGGCGCTTCAGGAGCTGATATAAGAAGAAAAGATCCGTCTCCTGGAATTTGCTCAGCGCCAGATCGCCACGAGAAAAAAGGGTAGAACTCAACATCCGGTGTAGTACCTGGACGAATGGGTGCTCGAAATCCGCTACCGCAGCATTGTGGTAGCTCACAGACTTGCCCATCGGCACCGTCACCAGCTCGGCGAAGATTTTGTCGTAATCTGTGTGATTGTCTGGTCGCCGGTGGTCGTACTGAGAATGATGCCAGTTGAATATTGCATTGAACTGCCGGAGAGTGATGTTTTAGTCGATGTTGAACAGTCAGAAAGACACACGACCATTGATCCACTCACGATCGGTGGCGACGACGCGTTTGGCACGACGCAGACGTCAAGTGACGCCATGAACTCCGCCACCAACTCTTTGTAAGTTGGCCACTCGTCGAAAAATAGTTGGCCATCCGCATGGTACTGCAACTCATCAGGCCTCCGGCTTGTGCGCTTCGCCTGGCCCTGAAGAACGTAGGCCAAGTTGGCCTCAAAACCGAGATTCCGGATCATCTCCCGGTCCACATACCGGGTAGGCTCAATCTTCCTCTTCAAGATCTCTTCATAGATCTTCTTCACCTCCAGAGATGGATGGATCATGCGCGGGCGTGATACCGACGCGGGAGGAGGTGGCACGAACTCCGTGATATCCATCGGATTCACGCGAGAGGATGACGCTCCAGCGACGTGCACCATGGTTGCGAGAGAAAAGGGATTAGAGAAAGAGCTCGATGCAGATTGGAGAATCGGATCTCCGCTCGGTGAAGATCTTCACTCAGTGATGCTCTTCATCGGCTTGGATGGCTCGGGGGGTTGCTCGGCACAAGGGAGGGAGATCACTCTGAAGGTTTGACATCAACTGACGTAATGAACCTCCTTATATAGACTTGGCCGGCGCCGCTGTTGACGCGTCGATACCATCGACGCGAGTCGATGGTATCGACACGTTTCGATGCTATCCTCCCCCATCGCGAGTATCGACGGTCGTCGATGGCTGGATCTTGGAACCCAGATTGCTGACGTGTCGATACCATCGACATGGGTCGATGGTATCTACGCTGCACCCGGATCGATGATGTGGAAGCCGCGACCACCGTTGATTTGTTTGCATGGATCAGTGACGTGGAAGGTCGATACCATCGACGAGGGTCGATGGTATTGACTTGTCTTTATTGCAACACCTCCACTTTGCGTCTCAACCTGTAGCCGTGTCGATACCATCGACATGGCCGTCGATGGTATCGACTTTCCTGAGTCGATTTTGTCTGTAAATCTTCAGAGATCTCAATGGTATCGACTGGTGTCTCGATACCATTGACTTCACTTTTGCGACCACCTGTCGGTAGGTCGATACCATCGACAAGGTCGTCGATGGTATCGACCCAGATTCAAATCTGTAGCCGTCAACCTGTAACCCGGTCGATACCATCGACCAGTGTGTCGATGGTATCGACTCTGCCTCAGCCTGCACATCAAACAAACCGATCACCGTATCTTTTTTTTTACACTAAAAATCAAGTCAAAATAAATTAACCTACGAATGTACATGAACTATCCTAATGTACCGATGGTTGGGTTGCCTCCCAACAAGCGCCCTTATTTAACGTCTTAGGCTAGACGGCTTTCAGGCACCTCATTCATCTGAAAGTGAAATGCGTTTTGCCACATTCACCTTCCTCTTGTAATTTTCACCAAAATAGAGCTTCAATCTTTGTCCGTTCACTAAAAATGTGGTATCACCATCACGCACTAAGATCGTGTTGTGTGGTTTGACCTCTTCTACCACGAACGGCCCACTCCACTGGGATTTGAGCTTCCTGGGATGCAACTTGAGTCATGAATTGAATAGCAAAACACTATCTCCTTTCTTGAACGTGTGCAACTGGATGTGGCGATCGTGGATCAGCTTTGTGTGCTCCTTGTATATCTGTGCGTTCTCATATGTCGTCATCTGCAGCTCATCCAGCTCATTCAATTCAAGCATTCTCTTTCTCCCCGCTCCATCATAACTCAAATTTAGCCTTCTAAGCGCCCAATGGGCCTTGTGCTCCAACTCTACCGGTAGGTGACAAGCCCGGCCATACGCCAACCTAAAAGGCGTGGTGCCTATAGGTGTTTTATAAGCTGTCCTGTAAGCCCACAATGCATCCGGTAATAGGGCACTCCAGTTCTTCCTCGTGGACGCCACCGTACGCTCCAAAATCATTTTAATTTTGCGATTGGAGACCTCCACCTGCCCTTGGGTCTGCGGGTGATATGGGGTACCTATGTTGTGCTTGACCCCATATTTCTTCAATAAAGTCGAGAACTTCTGATTCCTAAAATGCGTACCCCCATCACTGATTATCATCCGGGGTACCCCAAACCTGCAGAAAATATTTTCTTTCACGAACCTGCACACTATAGTGGAATCGTTAATCGTTGTGGGGATTACTTCCACCCACTTCGACACATAATCAACTTCTAACAAAATATATAAATTGGAGTTTGAGGACACAAAGGGTCCCATGAAATCTATGCCCCACAAATCAAATACCTCCACTTCCTGAAACACATTCAGGGGCATTTCCTATCTCTTTGAGGTATTACCGGCTCGTTGGTAGGAATCGTATTGCCTTACAAACATGTAGGCATCTCGGAACAAGGTTGGCCAATAAAGGTCGCTTTCTAAAACTTTAGCTGACGTGTGTGAGCTGGCGTGGTGTCCTCCCATAGGTGATGCGTGGCAATGACGTAAAATGCTCTCATACTCCACTTCAGGCACACACCTGCGCAAGATACCGTCCCTGCATTGCTTAAGAAGAATCGGGTCATCCCAAAAATAATATCGTAAAGAATGGAAAAATCTTTTCTTCTCCTGATATGACCAATCTTCCGGGATGATCCCGCAAGCCAAATAGTTTACAATCTCAGCAAACCAAGGATCCTTAGAAGTAATTTTCAAAATTTGCTCATCCGGAAACGTCTCGGTTATGGGTATATGTAAATCTTTTTCATCCACTCTTTCTAACCTAGACAAATGATCAGCCACTACATTTTCAATCCCAGATTTATCTTTGATTTCGATGTAAAATTCCTGTAAGAGCAAAATCCACCTAATGAGTCTAGGCTTTGCGTCTTTTTTTCCATTAAGTATTTGATTGAGGCATGGTCAGTCCATACAACTACTTTAGATCCAACTAAATACTGCCGGAATTTTTCAAAAGCGAACACAACGGCGATTAATTCTTTTTCAGTAGTTGTATAATTCAATTGGGCGTCATTCAAAGTCTTCGAAGCGTAGAAAATCACGGAGGGCTTATTGTCCACCTGTTGCCCCAATACGGCTCCTACCGCAAAGTCTGAAGCGTCACACATTAATTTGAATGGTTTTGTCCAATCCGGCATTTGAACAACCAGTGCAGAAATCAATTTTTCTTTCAAAACGTCGAACGCGTATAGACACTTATCATTGAAATCGAATATAGCATCTTTCTCCAAAAGCTCGGATAGAGGTTTCGCAATTTTAGAAAAATCTTTTATAAATCGCCGATAGAATCCGGCGTATCCCAGAAAATTTCTTACCCCTTGTACATAATTTGGTGGGGGCAACTTGGAAATGACCTCAATTTTAACCGGATCCACCTCTAGACCTTTGCTAGACACCTTGTGTCCTAGCACTATCCCCTCAGTCACCATCATGTGACATTTCTCCCAGTTGAGGACCAAATGTGTGTCCTCGCAACGCTGTAAAACTTTGTCTAGGTTATAGAGACATTCATCAAACGATGCACCATACACCGAAAAGTCATCCATAAAAACCTCAATACAGCGATCTACCATGTCAGAAAATATGGCGAGCATACAACGTTGAAACGTCGCTGGTGCATTGCATAAACCAAACGGCATTCGGCGGTAAGAAAAAGTACCATAGGGGCAAGTGAACGTAGATTTCTCTTGATCCAAAGGATCAATCGAGATCTGGTTGTACCCCGAGTATCCATCTAGAAAACAAAAGTGTGATCGACCGGCAAGACGCTCTAGAATTTGATCAATGAAAGGTAAAGGAAAATGATCCTTTAGCGTGGCGGCATTCAAACGGCGGTAATCAATACAAACTCACCACCCGGTTACCAATCGGGTGGTGACAGGTTCATTTAACATATTTTGGGTGACAGTAATTCCCCCCTTCTTAGGGACTACCTGTGTGGGACTCACCCATGTCGAGTCTGATATGGCGTAAATGATACATGCAGCAAGAAGCTTAATAACCTCCTTCTTCACAACCTCCATCATGCTCAGATTGAGACGTCGTTGAGGTTGAATCACGGGCTTGGCTCCCTCCTCGAGCTGAATCTTGTGCTGACATAGAGTAGGGGAAATTCCCTTAATATCTGCCACGGACCACCCAAAAGCTCCCCGGTGGTTCTTCAGCACTAATAACAATTTTTCTTCCTCATCCGCACTCAAATAAGCAGAAATGATCACTGGTAACTTGTCTTCCTCAGCTAGAAAGACATATTTGAGATGTGGGGGCAGCGTCTTTAGTTCCAACTCCAGCGGGCTGATCAGAGATGATTGAAGTGGCGGGGGAAGTTCACCTAGATATTCATAATGCCTCGCATAAAAGCATGGAAACATCTGAAGCATTTTGGCACACTCCTTGAGTGATTTGCTCCGCATCCAATCATGTGTAATATTTACCAAACAAGCCTCCAATGGAAATTCTGGGTATGCATCAAAAATAGAAATAGCAATAACCTCATCTTCCATGGAAGGCGGAATGTCCTCCTCCTCATCATTCGGGAATCCTATAGCTTTGCACAAAGAAACTACTTTGGTCTGCTCCATGATATCCACAGCCAAAGTTCCATTATCCACCTTGCTCATCACATGAGCCATGTCCAGAAATGGTTTCCCAAGACAAAGTGAAATGTTACTATCCAGATGTTTCACTACATTGCATTGTTCCTTAGCTTTAGATGACACAGTACTAGAAGGCATGACCATCTCAAAGCGGTCATCGGCTATGCCCAAGGTCAAGCGACCTCTCCCCATCTCTAAGATCATGTCGGTTGTAGCTTGGAAAGGACGTCCAAGTAACAGCTCGTTGCCATGTTCATCCTGCATCTCCATGATCACAAAATCTGTCGGAAAGACAAACCTATCCACCTTTACTAACACATCTTCACAGATTCCATAAGGCTTTACCACAGAATTATCTGCCAATTGAATAGTCATATTGCTTGGTCGTGACTCCTTCAATCCCAGCTTTTTGAATGTAGAAAGGGGCATCAAGTTGATGCTTGCCCCTGAGTCACATAACGCTTCACCAAATTTAACCTTCCCAATATAACAGGAAATGTTAAAGCACCCTGGATCTTGCCTCTTTGGCGGCAAAGTACCCATGATGAAGGCACTCACTTGCTCCTTTAACACAACAACCTCTGTATCTGGAATTTTCCTCTTCTTCGTTATGATGTCTTTTAGAAACTTCCCGTATGAAGGAATTTGCTCAATGGCTTCCAGTAAAGGGATATTGACTGAAAGCTTCCTGAAACTGTCTAAGAATTTCTTAATTTGAACATCTGCCTTCCTTGCCTTCACACTATTTGGATACGGGACCGGGACGGCTTGTGCCCTTTGGTGAGGTGGCACATAAGGTGTCTTTTTCTGAAGTTCCTCCTCTGCAACCTGCTCTTCAGTATCATCCACGGCTGTGTCTGGTTTCAACTTCTACTTCAGCTTGTGGTGTGCTTGTTTCCTCAGCTCTTGGATTAAACACTTTCTTTCTGCTTCTAAGCAGAATAGCCTTTGCCTACTGGTTTCCCCCGGGCACATTGGTATTCCCCAGAAAACTTGGATGTGCTGGTTTCTTCAAACTGGCTATCTCGACTGCCATCTCTGCCATGGATGTCTCAATGGTCCTCATTTGAGCCCCATGGCTCTGTAATGTTTGCCCGAATTGATTCATGTACTCTCCTTGCTGCTTGATTTGCTGGCCAAACGTATTCATTAGCTCTTGATTTTGCTTTATAACCTGATTGAGCAGCTTCGTACTCTTGTCTTCTATGACTGGCGAGGGCTTGGCATCCGGATCCTGTAGAAAAATTTTTGGATCCTTCCACGAGAACTTTTTGTCTTTTC
Source organism: Alisma plantago-aquatica (assembly GCA_963693085.1). Classification (NCBI taxonomy): domain Eukaryota; kingdom Viridiplantae; phylum Streptophyta; class Magnoliopsida; order Alismatales; family Alismataceae; genus Alisma; species Alisma plantago-aquatica. The sequence goes on along the minus strand of OY856409.1, from coordinate 1,147,702,004 downwards.
TCCATGAATAATCATTGTTCCTATAACCTTGCTGTTGTCTCATGTATTTGACTTGAGCCTCATCCTCGGACTCATTATCCTCCTTTTCGAGTAGCTTCTTTGTGAGAAGATCCATCTTCTCATTCAGCTCTTTCATTGCCTTGGACTCACCTGCTACTCGAGCTTGCTCTACCGGGCCTCTTTCTCTCTCACCCCATGACTGCTTTCTAGCCATATTCTTTAGTATTTCCCGGCATCTGGTGTCTGTATTGTTCAGAAAGAAACCTGACCCAGCTGAATCCAGATTACTCCTATCGTGCTCAGAGAGAGCAAAATAGAAGATCTTCACCTGCGTCTCTTTATCCAGCCCGTGATGTGGGCACCTCCTCAGCATAACCTGAAATCTCTCCCAGGTCTCAGAATATGTCTCACCAGCCTGTTGGGTAAAGTTATGAATCTTCCGGATCATGTCGTTAGTCTTCTCAGGAGGGAAGAACCTCTCAAAGAAGACCTCCACCATATGGTCCCAGGACTCCATAAACTCATCATCTAAATTGTGTAACCACTCTCGTGTCGCTCCCGCCAATGAACTCGGGAAAAGCTTGAGATACAGTGCATCCTGTGGAACCCTATCAATTTTGACCATGTCACAGTTCTCAACAAACTGGCTGATGTGCTGACGGGATCCTCATTCTTAAGTCCATGAAAAGCATTCGACTTCACCAGATTTATCAACGCCAGATCAATCTTATATGTAGGTATGTTGATTGCCTGCTTCTTTATAGGCCCCTTGGAAGCTGATGAGGAAGAAGCCTTGATCTTCTCCCATATAGTCTGTGGCTCGGCCATCTATTCCTGTTCAAGTTCAGAATCTACCTCTTCTTGCTCTTGCTCGTGATACGCCTCGTCCTCAGGTCCCGGCAACGGAACCTCGGGTGCGCGACCTACGTAGTCAGTACTACGCGTCTGCACCATGCACAGTACCTGAAATAAGAAAGTTCAAGTTCAGTACAGTGCTCTGACGAGTATATAAAAATTATCGAACAATTTAGAAATATTTTAAGTTGTTTCAATATAAAAAAATTGTGGCCTAGAGTGGCCGCTCGTAGCACTCAAAGTGCCAACAATTCGTTGTATCCCCGGCAACGGCGCCAAAAACTTGACGCAATTTTACTATACGCTAAAACGCAAGTGAACGCGTCGAGTAGTACAGGCCTTTGTGAGGCCCGAGTCGAACACAGGGATACTCAAAATTGTTGGAGACTCCTACTAACTATTTGCGATCAGCTAAGCCAAATAACAACTTGAGGGTTGTTGTTAAAATTAAAATAAAAATAAAAACAAAAAAAAACAAACGATCGATTAAATGTTAATTTAATCAATTCAAGAGGGTATCTTTAGGATTGCGGTTTCACCGCAGGTTTTCATTGTATTCGATTTTATATAATGCCTCAATCTTATCTCTTTATCCGAGTAGTGGCCAGAAAACAGAATTGCCCACTCTCGTGGTACAATTCACTACCTATGTCTAGGTCGGTTCCACCGTCGTAGTAACCTATACCCTAAACTAGGTGCATTATGAACGATCTCTCAGTATCCACCATTAATTTTACACCACCTTGGTCAAGGGATTTATCGATTAATGTAGATTTCGTCTCTTTTCAGCCATTAATGCTTCCTTCAAAGTGATTAAGGGCATTAGGTTATTATTATGGTGATCAAGAATAACAATATATTGAGAAAACACTACTACAGAAATAGCATTCAGTGTCGCTTTTCTGGGCGTCGGTTATTAAGGAAAACTGACGCCTATCATATAAGGCGTCGGTTGTTTAATCAAACCGACGTCTATATTCGAAGACCAGCCAGACACAGGTACCGCTTTGTATTCAGCGTCGGTTGACAATAACAAACCGACGCCTAAAAGCTCCCGTGAAATCCAATTTTCGAGCGAAAAGAAAAAGTGTCACATACAGCGTCGGTTATTTAAATAGCCACCGACGTCTATGTGTGATGAAACTTTGCGCGAAAAGTGTCACTTTCAGCATCGGTTATCTTTTGATAACCGACGCCGAAAGTGGTTCCCGCCAAACAATTTCGTGAAAATATCGTCCAATTGAGCGTCAGTTGGTTCAAACAACCGACGCTAAAGTTGTTTAGGCGTCGGTTGTGACAAACTTTATATTCTACGATCACCCGACTGTTCCCCTTTCTTCTGTTTCATCGCCTACACAACTTTAGCTCCCGCCGCAACTGCTTTCGCCCGACCCTCCACTCCGCCGCACCCCTCCACGACAGTGCTGCCGTGCCGCCTTCTCCGGTGCAGCCTTCTCCTCCGGTGCCTCCACGCCGCCTTCTCCTTCGGTGCCAGTGCCTCCACGCCGCCGCCGCCAGGACGACAGAAGCTGCTCTCCACCGCCGTCGCGCCGCCGCCAGGGTTTAGGGTTGCTAGCTGCTTCTCCGCCGCGTCGCCGGTTCGACCACAGCTCCTCTCCACCGCCATCGCCCACTCTGTGCCGCCGTCTGCAGACCACATCTCTTCTCCATACCGGTATGCCCTCTTCTCTGTATTTTATTAGAGCTAGGAGGCAGAGGTTGCGTGTTAGTGAATGAAGTCTAAGGCTCTTTCCTCTCTCTCAAGCTCATGAAATGTGATTCTTACTGAAATATGATGACGGGACAATTTTTTATCTGCCATAGTTGAAATTTTCCTACTTGAAAAGGTCAACTTACCGAAAAGAATGCTCTTCTACCTTTTATTTTAAAGATGCATTCTATATACAATTTTCCTGTACCCACAATTGCTGATTAGTTTTCTTGTACAACTGGATTCTTCAAGGAAATAGCTACAGCTAGATAAGATCGTGTACACTCTGTATTTTTTCCCATCCTTTCTACAACTGGATTCTTCAAGGAAATAGCTACCTTGGGTCTTTATAGGTTATTTTAATGTTTTCCTAAGGAATTATGAAAAAATTAGTAAACAACCTCCTACAAAAAAGTCTATGCAGGACTTTAACATGTGTGTTATGAATTGTGGATTGTTGAGTTAGAAATGAATGGACCCATCTTTGCATGGGACAATCATCAAGAAGGGAAGAATTTCATTACATCTAAAATTGATAAAGTAGTTTACAATGATAAATTCCTTGATATTGTTTCTAATTTGCATAGGAAAGTTGATAAACATGTACATGCGGAAATATGGTTATTAAACCAATGGTTATAACATATAATGTCTAGTAAAGATTCCTAGACCTTTTGTTTGAAACTATTGATTTCTTGATTTATGATTTAATAATGCTCTGTTGATTAGGATTAACCATGTTTCCTGTAGTTTATAGACATTTATTATATATAAGAATGACAACACATGTATTTTTTGGCCTAGAAACCCATCCAAGATTGACTCATTAGGAGTAAATCTTGGATAGTCCCCGGTTTGGGACTGTTCTTGAACACCTAATCTCACTTAGGATGTAAGTGTATAATGTGTATTGGGTTTTCGAGAAAATTTCGGTAGCATTTCCCCGTTTGTTCTCTAAGTATATATGTACTTAGAGAACAGCGGGGAAATGCTGCCGAAATTTTCTTGAAAACCCAATACACATTATACACTTACTAGTGAGATTAGGTGTTCAAGGATGGGATAGGTGGTACATATTTATTATATATAAGAATGACATCAAATGTGTTTGTTGGCCTAGAAACCCATCCAAGATTGACTCATTAGGAGTAAATCTTGGATAGTCCCCGGTTTGGGACTGTTCTTGAACACCTAATCTCACTTAGGATGTAAGTGTATAATGTGTATTGGGTTTTTGAGAAAATTTTGGTAGCATTTCCCCATTTGTTCTCTAAGTATATATGTACTTAGAGAACAGCGGGGAAATGCTGCCGAAATTTTCTTGAAAACCAAATACACAGTATACACTTACTAGTGAGATTAGGTGTTCAAGGATGGGATAGGTGGTACATATTTATTATATATAAGAATGACATCAAATGTGTTTGTTGGCCTAGAAACCCATCCAAGATTGACTCATTAGGAGTAAATCTTGGATAGTCCCCGGTTTGGGACTGTTCTTGAACACCTAATCTCACTTAGGATGTAAGTGTATAATGTGTATTGGGTTTTCGAGAAAATTTCAGTAGCATTTCCCCGTTTGTTCTCTAAGTATATATGTACTTAGAGAACAGCGGGGAAATGCTGCTGAAATTTTCTTGAAAACCCAATACACATTATACACTTACTAGTGAGATTAGGTGTTCAAGGATGGGATAGGTGGTACACATTTATTATATATAAGAATGACATCACATTATACACTTAGGTAGGATGTAAGTGTATACCCTAATCTTTTCCTAATATATACTTGTTTTCTAATATATACTTGTTTTCTCTGATCATAGAATGGATAGATCATGGATGTCCATTCGTAATCGTTGCACCCCAGAGTTTATATCTGGTCTTGATCAGTTTATTAGATTTGCCGAGGAACATAGGAAAAAACCTATAGATAGGTTCTATTGTCCATGTAGGCATTGCGGTAACAACTTGAAAGTCAACACTGGTGAGGAAATCAAAAGTCATGTCATGTGCAACGGGATTGTACAAGGCTATACAGAATGGCACTGGCATGGAGAGATTTCAAAATCGAAACCAGTAGATGTTGATAGCAGTGCTTGGGTGGAAGAAGAAATTGCCTCCGATGACGTAAATGTGAACGAACCAGTTCCAGCAGATATCGTTGATGCGATGCTGGATAGTTGTAGGGTAGAGCGTACCGATCCACCTCCTATCTTTAGAAACATTGTGCATGATGCTAAGATACCGTTATACACAGGCTGTGCTAAGTTTACGAAGCTTAGCGCTGTGTTGAGATTGTATAAGTTGAAAGCTAACAATAGATGGAGCGACAAAAGCTTCACTTCATTGTTGACTTTGTTGAAAGAAATGCTTCCTGAAGGAAACGAGCTACCAATCTCAACATACCAGGTAAAGAAAATGTTGTGCCCAATGAGAATGGAGACCAAGAAGATACACGCATGCCCGAATGATTGTGTATTATTTCAAAAGGACTATGTAGATTTGAAAGATTGTCCAAAATGTGGTGCGTCACGGTATAAATTGACCACTTCGGGGGAGTCCAAAATGGTTCTCCTGCCAAGGTGTTGTGGTATCTACCTATAATATCACGGTTTCAACGCTTGTTTACGAATCCGAAAGATGCGAAGAATTTGAGGTGGCATGCAGATGTTAAGAAAAATAATGATGGGATCCTGCGACATGCGTCTGATTCCCCACAGTGGAAGAAGATTGATCTATTGTACCCCAAATTTGGTGAAGAAGATAGGAATCTAAGACTTGGGCTTTGTACAGATGGTATGAATCCGTACGGGACATTGAGCAGCCAACATAGCACTTGGCCAGTCATGCTTGTTATATACAATTTTCCTCCCGGGATGTGTATGAAAAATAAGTACGTTATGTTGTCATTGTTGATATCGGGCCCTAAACAACCAGGAAATGATATCGATGTTTATCTTGAACCTTTGATTGATGACTTAAAGAAACTTTGGGCTGAAGGTGTGATGACCTATGATGCTTCAGCAAGAGAGACATTTCATTTGCACGCTATGTTGTTTTGCACTATTAATGACTTTCCAGCATATGGGAATTTGTCTGGATATAGTGTCAAAGGAGATAAAGCGTGTCCTATATGTGAAGAAAACACTGATTCAATAAGACTAAAACATGGCGGCAAGACTGTATATCTTGGTCATTGAAGGTTTCTTTCAAAATTCCATCTGTATCGTAGGAAGCGCAAAGCATTCAATGGATGGAATGATGAACAGAGTGCACCTAAACCTATACCAGGGGATGTTGTTTATGAAAGAGTAAAAGACATTGTCAATGAATTTGGTAAGAAATCACAATGTAGTATGGCCACACGGAGTGACAATTCTTCATTCAAGAAGAAGTCAATATTTTGGGATCTTCCTTATTGGAGTTCTTTGACAGTCAGGCATTGTATCGATGTAATGCACGTTGAGAAAAATGTCTGTGATAGCATCATTGGTACTCTGTTAAATATACCAGGTAAGACTAAAGATGGGATAAAATCCAGACTGGACCTACGTGAAATGGGAATAAGGTCAAAATTAACAGAATTACGTGAAATGGGTAGTAAAAGAACATACTTACCTCCCGCTTGTTACACGTTGTCTAGAAAGGAGAAGAAAACTTTTTGTGAATGCTTGGTAAATGTTAAGGTGCCACATGGTTACTCATCCAACATCCGTAGATTGGTATCAATGAAAGATCTGAAGTTGATAGGTCTTAAATCTCATGATTGTCACACTCTAATGCAACAAATATTGCATGTGGCAATTCGATCTATATTGTCGAAGCATGTAAGGTTTGCAATTACCAGACTTTGTTTCTTTTTCAACAGTCTATGCAGCAAAGTTATTGACCATGATACTCTCGATAATTTGCAAAGAGAAGTGGTTGTTACCCTATGTCAGCTTGAGATGTATTTCCCTCCTTCGTTCTTTGATATCATGGTACATCTTGTTGTCCACTTGACTAGGGAAGTGAAAATGTTGGGACCAGTTTTCTTGCATTGGATGTATCCCTTTGAACGATACATGAGCATTTTTAAAGGTGATGTTCGAAACCGTTATCGGCCTGAAGGGAGTATTATTGAAGGTTATGTGGCGAGAGAGTTTATGGATTTTTGCAATGACTTTCTCAGTGGTAATGACACCCCTGATAATGACAAGAATATTGAGGAGGGCAAAGGAATTTTGGGATCACGGGTGAAAGTAATCAGCCGCGAGCAGTTGGAACAAGCTCACTTGTATATTTTACATAATATGGACAAAGTGAGTGTTTATATCGAGGAACATACCAATTTCATAAAGAGACAACATCCTCGAGCAAGTTCAATGTGGCTTGCTAGAGAGCATAATAAGACTTTTACTAAGTGGTTTGAAGATAAAGTCTTACATCAACTATCTCAAACACCAAATGATATTACAGAAACTATTAAATGCCTCGCCTTTAAACCAAAACCGAATGTTATGTCTTATGAAGGGTTTGACATTAATGGATTCACATATTACACAAAGCGCCAAGATGATAAGAGTGTCGTCCAAAATAGTGGGGTCACTCTTCAAGCGTCGACTATGTACTTTGCAAGTGCAAAGGATAAGAGTCCACGTGAAGCTAAAATGTCATATTACGGTGTCATTGAGGACATTTGGGAGTTTGACTACATAGATTTCAAAATTCCGCTCTTTAAATGTAATTGGGTTGATAACACCAAAGGAGTTATAGTGGATGAATTGGGTTTCACTTTGGTGAACTTTGAAAAGATTGGCGAGAAGGGTGAACCATTCATATTGGCATCACAGGCGAAACAAATATTCTATATCGATGATCCTGCGAATGATAAATGGTCGGTTGTTCTTCATGGTAAAAGACAATTCATTGAAGATCCTATAGATGAAGAAGAGTACTATGATAAGTATGATGACTCCAGTCCATTCTCAGTTGGGTTGCCAACTCCACAAAATATTGAAGCTAATGATGACTTATATGTGCGCGGAGATCACAATGAAGGATTGTTAATTGATAAAAGATCACAATTTTAGAGACATGTATGTTTATACAAATGCTAAATGTTTGCCTTTTTCTAGTTAATACAAATGCTAAATGTTTGCCTTTTTCTAGTTAATACAAATGCTAAATGTTTGCCTTTTTCTAGTTAATACAAATGCTAAATGTTTGCCTTTTTAATGACATTTTCAGATGGCTGACCATGATGAGCATGATGTCCATGATGAGCATGAAGTCCATGATGAACAAGTTGTCCATGACGAGCATGGAGAGGATACCAATGTAAGTTCTAAAAACATATCTTGTATTTCTATAAAATTCATTATCTTCTAGTTATGTCATATATCCTATATTTCTATATTGGGCTAATTCAGTGTGTTTATTTTTGTCAAAATTTAGGTTGATGATGCACATGTACCCACTGAAGCACTGGAGCAACTTGATGCACAGCACCAAACACTTAACAAGAAAAGGGGCATCACTCTGTTGAAGAAGTTAATAGCGCTAAGTGGCAGTGGATCCAAATTGGTTGTGGAGTTTGATAATGGAGGAAATGCAATTGGAGTGAACCGCAATAATTTTGTAAACTATCTTGGGTGTACCACTCAGAGCCATTGTGGTGTTAAGTATGATAATTGGCATAAAGTTCCTCAGGGGAAAAAAGACTTGATATGGAAGGATTTATGTGTGAGTTATTATTATTTGCAATTCTATTTTGTAGATTACAAATTCTATTATTTGCAATTCTATTTTGGATACTAGTTAATAACATTTCTATTTTACAGAATCTGTTTGCATTGGATGAGAAGTTGCATCGTAAAAGTGTGATGCAACGCGCTGGAAAGATGCTTAGGAATTATAGGACAAATCTGAACAGAGAATACATAAAAGAGGGTGATAAGAAGAAGAAGTCAGACCTTGAACAATGGAACTTCTTGGACAAAGAAGATTGGGACAATTTTGTTGCTTCAAGAAAATCTGAAGAATTCAAGGTATTAGGCGTCACTCCCAATTTAATTAATATACATTGTATTCACCTGTTCAAGATTAACATTTAGTGCTACTAACCAAATCATTAATGTGCATACTAACTAGGCCCTCAGTGATGCACAAAAAGCAAGTTGTGCACTGAATGTGCATGACCACACTATGGGTCCAAAAGGCTATGCAAGCGTTCGCCAAAGACTACAGGCGGAGTCTGCGTCTACTCAGGAGTCTGCTGCTACTGAGGAGTCTGCCACACCCATGCCTCGCCATGATATCTGGATAGCTGGGAGGCAAAACAAGAAGGGTGAAATAAAGAAGCCCGTAACTGCTGAGGCGGCTGCGAAAATGGTAAAATACAACTCTTAGAGCAATCGTTTGAATATTGATTATTTGTTAACTTACCAATTTCTGTTGATGGTGATTAGCGGGAGCTGCACGAGCAGAGGAAACAAGGCACGTTCATCCCTCAGGGCACACAAGATGAATTGACAGTTGCTCTGGGTAACCCAGAGCATCCTGGACGTGTTAGGGGTGAAGGCGCTGGTGTGGGCATCAAAGCATTCTTTGGGCCATCCCAGCGCAAACCCAGAGCGGGACTTTCACAAGAAGAGGTAACCTATACTTTTTTTAGAATGTTGCTGCAAAAGGAAATTCAATAATAAGAAGCTAATGTTTCTTTTATCCATGTATAGGAGAATAAGAGAGTCGAGGATATAGTTGCTAAGAAGGTCAACAATGTAGTTGCAGAGAAGGTCAAGGAAGAATTGTTGTGGTGGCAGGCATCTCAGGCTTCCAATCAGCCTATGGCGACCCACTCTTCTCCTGATGTACAGACTACAAGTAATCCTGTAGACCCACCGCCTAACACGTCTGTTGTAAGTATTGTTTATGACATTGTAGTTAGTCTTTTCAAGTTGTTATGTTTTCAAGATGATATGTATGTATGTATAATATTCTTTATGTAAATTTGTAGGCATTGAAGCCATGCCGCTTAAGAATGCAAGACTACGTTGTTGCAGAGGCGTAGGCTTACCCGTCCCTTCCTGGGGCAATGTTTCACGGGACTCCAATGCCACAGGACTACGTTTGTGTGAGCCCGATACGTGTGTTACCCGATTGGAGAGAAGCTACATTGCCATATCCCCACCCGGATATTGATACACTTGCTGATGCAGAAGGCGGGGTGATATTGTGGCCCAAAGCAGATGTCGTCTACACTACTGAAATTGTAAGATAAATTTACATTACTTTAAATTGTTAATGTGTATATATGAGGTCAACTGATCTGAAATTATATATACAGGTTAAAAAGAAGACAACCAGAGCACCTAGGCCTCCACCTCCACTTCCCGCATTACCAAGTTGGGTTCCAACTGACCTAACATACCCGTTAGGTCCTGCTTGTAGGGGAATGGCATGTTGGCTACGGGCACATAATATACATTGCCCTATAATTGTTTCTTTAGATGCAGATTATGCAGGACAATCATACGATAGCTCTTTATTTATACAAGATATTATTGAGCTGTTTATGTATGAGTGGTTGAATACATCAATGATAGAGACATGGATAAGGTGAGATCTTATTTATACATCCATATACCTTGTGTAAGATCCAGTGAGCTGGTTTCTTATATATTAATGCATACGTAATACATGTTTTGCAGCTACTTAGTCGAAGATCATTGCAAACAATTTGCATTTGATCATGTGGGATTTTTGATTCCTTCATTGATTAGTTTGGTAGCTAAAGACCCTGATAATGTTCAACAATACTGTATAGATGCTTTTACAATTTTTGGTCAGCAAAAGAAGACGATAATAATAGCTCCATTCAATGTCAAGTAAGTTTACTTTATTTATAATTTGGACTTAAGAAAATTCCATTTTTATTGTGCATTTTGAGTTATTAATTGTTAACTTTTTACCTCTAGCGGTAGACATTGGGAGTTACTAGTTATTGTCCTCGGGACGTTCACTGTTTATTATCTAGATCCCGCGGGAAGTACATTAAACACTAAAATTGGACACGTAATGAGAATGCCATTATTCTGGTGAGAAATATTTCATTTTTGTATATGTTAACATCTCTTATTACATTACTATTTACTTATGCAATTTACTGTGTTATATTAACATGTAGTGGTTTAGATGCATTCAAAAAGGCTGGAGGAACGGTCCCAAGGAAAAAGAACCAGCCAATAAATTGGCAGAACGTACGAGTAAGTTCCCGACTCCAATGTATATATTATTGATGTGAATTGTGCTTAGTTGTATTATTTTGTATGTTTCAATTTATAGTGCGCTACACAAGACAATGGCTGGGCATGCGCATACTATGTGATGCGATTTATGCAGATGATTATTCGATATGCCGCATTGGACATCGATACCATACATGAGGTATTATATATAGTCTCATTAGTTAGTATGAAATATATCAATCTTATTTTTATATTATTACTTATATATATACATCATTCTCTTTGCAGGTGTTTAAAACTGACAACACTACAGGTAAATGCTTAAAAAATATACATGCTCCATATACGATGGAAGCATTAAATGAAATAAGAGAAGAATGGGCAAAAGCCATACAAGCAGTGGCAACTGTAAGATATAATTGGGATGTTGATAGCGATAATGAATGATACTTTGTAAATGAATATTTCTGAATGTTAATACATGTATTTGAATGTTTCTATATGTGTGAATGTGAGAATTGAATTGATGTCCGAATGTATCTACTTGTGTGAATTATTTTTTGTGAATTTTGTAGGTTTGTGGCCTGTTTGTAGGCTGATATCAATGGATGTCGTAAACCTGTAGTTCAGAAAACTGAACTGTAGGTTCTCATCCTGCTGACCAGCCACAGCAGGCCTGCAAACTGATATGAAAAAAAAAATAGATATAGGCGTCGGTTATTTACAGAAAACCGTCAGCAAAGACCTACAGCGTCGGTTATTGGATAAAAACCGACGCCTAATAGTACAAACAACCCGACCGTGCAGGATAGCACGGACGTGGTGGAAAAGGCGTCGGTTATTCATATAAAACCGATGCCTATAGTACTAAACACGGTCGTGCAGGGAAGCACAGCCGTGTCGTCTTGAAGTATAGGCATCGGTCTTTTAGTAGATAACTGACGCAGAATGTGTCCTAGATGACACCATTTTTTGTGGCGTGAACCCTTTTGGCGTCGGTTATCTACTAAAAGACCGACGCCTATATGTTAAATAGGCGTCGGTTAAAAAACCGACGCCGAAGTGTTCGACCTTTAGCGGCGCCCACATAGGCGTCGCTCAGAAACAGACACCAAAGGGGGTTAAACAACCGACGCCAAAGGATGTTTTTGTAGTAGTGAAATGAAACTATACTACGGATGTTAAGAGATAAAATATGAATTACTATTATAAAACTGTCATACAATGAATTCCCGGGCTACTCCCGGTCCTAAAGACAAAGGGGATTAGCCCCGCATGTTCATCTCACACAAGTACAAGGTAGAGATAGGGGAAATCATGTGAAAAACGTGGAATGGAAGGGAAAACCCCTGAACGGAGAAGAACCGGTTGATCCTTTGTGTAGAACACGTGCTCTCCTGCCTTTCTGTGGTGAAATCTGTCTTCTGCGGCGTCCGAATCAACTGGTATGAACTTCTAGCCTCCATTCTCCTCTCTACTACTCCTCGGTACTCGTGCAATGGCTCATGAGATGATCTTCACGTCTGGGCGGCCGTCATTAGGTATATCTCGGTCATTAAGTCGCTAATTAACCGTAGCCGTCCGATTGAGATCATTAGAAAGCCAACTCATATCCTACAGTGTCGATACCATCGACGTGAGTCGATGGTATCGACCCGCTGTAGTAACGACCAGCTGCAAACCCTTCCTTTGTCGCGCCTGACATCATCTCGATACCATCGACGCGGGTCGATGGTATCGATAGCTCTGTAGCGACGGTTTTGTCGTATTGCGTCGTTGTAGCCTCCATGCGTCGATGGGATCAACTTCCGTCGATACCATCGACTGCTTCTTCGCCAGCAACCTCAAGGTGACTCGATACCATCGACATCCCTGTCGATAGTATCGACGCTTTGCTGCTCCTTTCGACTGACAACATGTAACCCTGTCGATGGTATCGACTTCCGTCGATGGTATCGACGGAAGCAAATACTTGTTTGTCCTGAAATTTAAACACAAGATCACATAAATTCACGCAAATAATAACATTTCGACAATTAATGCTCAAAACAATGAAATAAGAGGGATTTGACATAAGATAGTGGCAAAGACCAAAATGGATGAATTATGCAACATTAACCATAAAAATGACTAATAAAAGAATAAAACACATATCAAACAGGTCTATAAATGCGACTCAAAATCATCGCATCAACGCTAAAGTATAATGATTCAATTCAATGAACATGGGCCACTTACCTTTAAAACTAAAGATTTATTTAAGATGCTCGTGAATTCATTCTCCCATAACCAAATCAGTTAGACATCAACAAATGTCTATAAGTCCATGTATATTTCCCTTTTCAAATTCTCAAACCCCATTATCCTAACCTTGTATACCAACTTAGGGTTCTTATTTAACTGAAACAAACTCTCACATTAATGTCAAAACATTATGTTAAACTCAATTCCCATATTATATAGCATACATATACTAGTATATCCATATAACCATAAAGCACCATATGCCCTAATATATGAGTATATACCACATATACGAAGACTAAACTCCAAACATACTCACATATACCATTGTTATAGAATTACTTATAAAAGCATATCAAAATATAATTAGAATCATTTTCCATACTAAATTGTCATATAAAATATACTAGTCACTTCACATGCTTTGCACATGGCTCCTGCTTTTCAATCAATAATAATACTTTTTCAAGACTTTTGTTATCTTAGTGTTCTCATTAATTTTTTTATTCAGGGATGTAATTACTTTTCTATTCACTGTGACATGATCTGTGTTCATGATCATGTGATTTGCATGACTCTCAATTTTCTTGTTCATAGGTTTGGAAGAATGAGAAAAACCCCAACAAAAGTATGGAAAAACAAGATCTTTGATAACTTTTTTTTAGATTTCAAGGAACTAAGATAATTATATAAATTTATAGAAGTACTTGCAAGATAGATAAAAAAAATCTTGATGTGCAAATGTAGTCAAAGACATGGTTGAATTTTTTAATTAGCTTAGTGCATCTAATTAATAGTGTGCTAATAGTGTAATAATAAATTTGTACCGCAAATGCTACTTTGAACTAAAAATCATAATTTTTATGGTACCAATAAATATATACTTGAATTGGATTTTTTTATATTAATTATTGAGTATATTGACAATTATTATGTTAATTTTTCTTTCAGTTATCACCACATGCTTAAACCATCCTCATGTATAACCTAAAACACTTTGAGTCGCCTCTAATGAATATCATATCTTAATTTTAAACTTGGTTCATAACATCAACTCTATTATCTTCAAGTATTTTCTTTAACATCCATCTTGATTAGACTTGTGAATTGAATCTCTCCATAGGATGAAGGTCATAAGGACATCAAGAGTTCTCCAATTCACATCAAGTATAGTAGGAAAAAGATCACATCTCCCTCCAATCATTATGCCACTCTAAATCCAAGTCACTCATCTATTTTAGAGTATCTACCTTTGGTATGCATTCTAGGGTTCTGATTGGTATGTGACTAGGTTTAGGAAACCGTCTACTTAAAACTTTTTGTGTAAACCAGTTTTTTGTCACCTCCCAATCCATTCTGGCCGGTCATACATCTGAAAGTGACATGTCCTATCATATTCATCTCATCTGACAGTAACATGTCCCATATCAGTTGCACTAGAAAGAACAAGACAAGCATAATAAGTTTATATTTATGCATATAACATCCCCTATACAAAACCACATAATCCTATCCATACCACAAACATGTGGGAAAAATAGAGGGCATAATATTGAAAATATCTAAAGAAAACATAAAAAGTCTAAAGCATCTAGACATGAACCCTAATACATACGTTAACTTTTATTGCCTGAGTAAACCTATAACCTAGATTCTACTATCTTTCACTCACTTCTTCTATAATCAGGGCTGCAAACTATGTTTCTAAATCTATATAGTCTCACTTAGCTTCTAATGTGACAATCTAAACTAAGAATATAAAAAAATTTCAGATAGCCTCTGATGCCGTATTGTAATACCCTGATTTTCTTATCACATGAGTGGAAGAAATTTTTCTTCAACTGGGGAGTGTTACTAACATGATATGAAATTACAATAATTGTAGAGAAGAACTATTATAGATTGTTTATAAAGTAATTTTTTATCATATCCTCAGAAAAGAAACTTACTTACATTAAACTTGATAATAAAGTCTATACACAAGATGCTAAAATTGGTACTTTGTCTTAACATCTTGGATCGTGTAGATGGTGTCCCACCAAGAAAATCCTATTCCTTGACTGATCATCCTGAATATTAGTATTTGTGGACATCTCATCCCCAACCATGCACAAAGAGAACCCTAGGTTAGAGTAATTGGCATTGAATTTCTAATAAGATAAAAATAATTATACTATAGCTGAAAGTTGAATTAATATTCAAAAGCTGCAAACTGATATTGAATCAGTGTCTTTTAATTATGTCTTATCTGATTTGCGGACACCATTATATGATAAGTCCTCCTTAGGGGCACTGAAGTGTCCTCTATGATGCAATGCACCCTCTGTTGGCACAATGTGCCCTCTGTTGACACCGAAGTGTCCTCTGTGGTGTAACACACCATCTGTTGGCACAATGTGCCCTCTGTGACACCAGTAATGTCTGGCACAGATCACCCCCTAATCATCTCGGGACTCTCTATTGAAGGCTCATCCTATAATATATATAGTTAATGTTCTGATGTCATTTTCTGTCTTTTCTCTTAATTTCTTATTCTGAATCTTAATCTCTAATCTATGAATTTGTTCTTGATTTCTATCTCTAAATCTTATCTATTATCTCTAAATTTGTTTGTCTATTCTTTAACTTTGAACTAAATTTAAAGGCTAAATATGTATCTCAATTACTAAATAACTGGGATTGAATCTGAAACTCATATTAACTTCAAGGATCTAATTTTTGATACTCACAAAGGAGCAATCTAACTCTAAAATATGAATTCTAGATTCTTGTTTTCTAACTAAGCCTTAATCTGAAATACTTACTCAATAGACCACTCAGTTAAATTTATGGTTGAATATATGTGTTGTGTGTCTAAAGGCTTGAAAAATAAAATGAACTGAGCATAGAAAAATTGAGTATCTCAAACTTATCCAAATACTTGAAATATGGAAATTTGGCAACATAAATCAACTGAATAAAATATGATTACTCTAAGAATAGCAGGATATGAAACACTAAAACATGAAAGTAACTTAATCTCTAAGTTACTTGTTGAAAAGGTATACACTGAAGTATAATGATTCAATTCAATGAACATGGGCCACTTACCTTTAAAACTAAAGAGTTCTTTAAGATGCTCATGAATTTATTCTCCCATAACCAAATTAGTTGGACATCAACAAATGTTTATAAGTCCATGTATATTTCCCTTTTCAAATTCTCAAACCCCGTTATCCTAACCTTGTATACCTACTTAGGGTTCTTATTTAACTAAAACTAACTCTCACATTATTGTTTAAACATTATGTTAAACTCAATTCCCATATTATATAGCATACATATACTAGTATATCCATATAACCATAAAGCACCATATGCCCTAATATATGAGTATATACCTCGTATACGAAGACTAAACTCCAAACATAAGCACATATACCATTGCTAGAGAACTACTTATAAAAGTATATCAAAATATAATTAGAATCATTTTCCATACTAATTAGGCACATAAAAAACACTAGTCACTTCACGTGCTTTGCGCATGGTTCCTTCTTTTCAATCAATAATAATACTTTTTCAAGACTTTTGTTATCTTAGTGTTCTCATTAATTTTTTTATTCAGGGATATAGTTACTTTTCTATTCAGTGCAAAATGATCTATGTTCATGATCATGTGATTTGCACAACTCTCAATTTTCTTGTTCATAGGATTGGAAGAATGAGAAAAACCCCAACAAAAGTATAAAAAAACAAGATCTTCGATAACTATTTTTAGATTTCAAGGAACTAAGATAATTATATAAATTTAGAGAAGTACTTGCAAGATACATAAAAAAATCTTTATGTGCAAATGTAGTCAAAGACATGGTTGAATTTTTAATTATCTAAGTGCATCTAATTAATAGTGTGCTAATAGAGTGATTATTTAGTGTAATAATAAATTTGTACCGCAAATGCTACTTTGAACTAAAAATCATAATTGTTATGGTACCAATAAATATATACTTTAATTGGATTTTTTTATATTAAATATTGAGTATATTGACAATTATTATGTTAATTTTTCTTTCAGTTATCACCATATGGTTAAATCATCCTCATGCATAACCTAAAAGACTTTTAGTCGCCTCTAACTAATATCATATCTTAATTTTAAACTTGGTTCATAACATCAACTCTATTATCTTCAAGTATTTTCTTTAACATCCATCTTGATTAGACTTGTGAATTGAATCTCTTCCTAGGATGAAGGTCATAAGGACATCAAGAGTTCTCCAATTCTCATCAAGTATAGTAGGAAAAAGATCGCATCTCCCTCCAATCATTATGCCACTCTAAATGCAAGTCACTCATCTATTTTAGAGTATCTACTTTTGGTATGCATTCTAGGGTTCTAATCGGTATGTGATTAGGTTTAGGAAACCGTCTACTTGAAACTTTTGGTGTCAACCATTTTTTTATTACCTCCCAATCCATTCTGGCTGGTCATACATCTGAAAGTGAATTGTCTTATCATATTCATCTCATCTGCCAGTAACATGTCCCATATCACATGCACTAGAAAGAACAAGACAAGCATAATAAGTTTATATTTTTGCATATAACATCCCCTATACAAAACCACATAAACTTATCAATACCACAAACATGCGGGAAAAAGAGAGGGCATAATATGAAAAAAATTGAAAGAAAACATATATAGTCTAAAGCATCTAGACATGAACCCTAATACATACGTTAACTTTTATTGCCTGAGTAAACCTCTAACCTAGATTATACTATCTTTCACTCACTTCTTCTATAGTCAGGGATGCAAACTATGTTTCTAAATCTATATAGTCTCACTTAGCTTATAATGTGACAATCTAAACTAAGAATATGAAAATTTTCTAGATAGCCTCTGATGCCATATTATAACACCCCAATTTTCTTATCACATGAGTGGAAGAAATTTTTCTTCAACTGGGGAGTGTTACTAACATGATATGAAATTACAATAATGGTAGAGAAGAACCATTATAGATTGTTTATAAAGTAAGTTTTTATCATATCCTCAGAAAAGAAACTTACTTACACTAAACTTGATAATAAAATCTATATACAAGATGCTAAAATTGGTACTTTGTCTTAATATCTTGGATCGTGTAGATGGTATCCCACCAAGAAAATCCTATTTCTTGATTGATCATCCTGAATATTAGTATTTGCGGACATCTCGTCCCCAACCATGCACAAAGAGAAACCTAGGTTAGAGTAATTAGCATTGAATTTCTAATAAGATAAACATAATTATACTATAACTGAAAGATGAATTAATATTCAAAAGTTGCAAACTGATATTGAATCAGTGTGTCTTTTAATTATGTCTTATCTGATTTGTGGCCACCATTATATGATAAGTCCTCCTTAGTGTCACTGAAGTGTTCGCTATGGTGCAATGAACCCTCTGTTGGCACAATGTGCCCTCTGTTGACACCGAAGTGTCCTCTGTGGTGTAACACATCATTTTTTGGCACAATGTGCCCTCTATGACACCTGTAATGTCTGGCAAATAGCACCCCCTAATCATCTCAGGACTCTCTATTGAGGACTCATCGTGTAATATATATTTTTAATGTTCTGATGTCATTTTATGTCTTTGCTCTTAATTTCTTATTCTGAATCTTAATCTCTAATCTATGAATTTGTTCTTGATTTCTATCTCTAAATCTTATCTATTATCTCTGAATCTGTTTGTCTGTTCTTTAACTTTACACTAAATTTAAAGGCTAAATATGTATCTCAATTACTAAATAACTTGGATTGGATCTGAAACTCATATTCACTTCAAGGATCTAATTTTTGATACTCACAAATGAGCAATCTAAGTCTAAAATATGAATTCTAAATTCTTGTTGTCTAAATAAGCCTTAATCTGAAATACTTACTCAATAGATCACTCAGTTAAATTTATGGTTGAATATATGTGTTGTGTGTCTAAAGGCTTGAAAAACAAACTCAACTAAGCATAGAAAAATTCAGTATCTCAAACTTATCCAAATACTTGAAATATGGAAATTTGGCAACTTAAATCAACTGAATAAAATATGATTACTCTAAGCATAGCAGGATATGAAACACTAAAACATGAAAGTAACTTAATCTCTAAGTTACTTGTTGAAAAGGTATACACTAGAGTATAATGATTCAATTCAATGAACATGGGCCACTTACCTTTAAAACTAAATATTTCTTTAAGATGCTCATGAATTTATTCTCGCATAACCAAATCAGCTGGACATCAACAAATGTCTATAAGTCCATGTATATTTCCCTTTTCAAATTCTCAAACCCTATTATCCTAACCTTGTATACCAACTTAGGGTTCTTATTTAACTGAAACAAACCCTCACATTAATGTCTAAACATTATGTTAAACTCAATTCCCATATTATATAGCATACATATACTAGTATATCCATATAACCACAAAGCACCATATGCCCTAATATATGAGTATATACCTCATATACGAAGACTAAACTCCAAACATACTCACATATACCATTGTTATAGAATTACTTATAAAAGCATATCAAAATATAATTAGAATCATTTTCCATACTAAATAGGCACATAAAATACACTAGTCACTTCACGTGCTTTGCACATGGCTCCTACTTTTTAATCAATAATAATACTTTTTCAAGACTTTTGTTATCTTAGTGTTCCCATTAATTTTTTTATTCAGGGATGTAGTTACTTTTCTATTTAGTGCGACATGATCTGTGTTCGTGATCATGTGATTTGCACGACTCTCAATTTTCTTGTTCATAGGATTGGAAGAATGAGAAAATCCCCAACAAAAGTATAGAAAAACAAGATCTTTGATAACTTTTTTTTAGATTTCAAGGAACTAAGATAATTATATAAATTTAGAGAAGTACTTGCAAGATACATAAAAAAAATCTTGATGTGCAAATGTAGTCAAAGACATGGTTGAATTTTTTAATTAGCTTAGTGCATCTAATTAATAGTGTGCTAATAGAGTGATTATTTAGTGTAATAATAAATTTGTACCGCAAATGCTACTTTGAACTAAAAATCATAATTGTTATGGTGCCAATAAATATATACTTGAATTGGATTTTTTTATATTAATTATTGAGTATATTGACAATTATTATGTTAATTTTTCTTTCAGTAATCACTACATGTGAAGAACTTTTATATCCATTCCATCATCTCATATTTATTTAAGGTGATAACTCTTTTCCATTTTAAGCACTACATCACAGAAATTTGTAGAGACAAATATACTAAGGAATCCATAAATACATAATATGCATAGTCTACATTGAAAATGAACTTATAGTTTTTCAAAATGAATAATTTATTAATTAAATCTCATCTTTTCTTAAGGTTTCCAATTGAAAAATATCAATTGTGGCTCTACATTATCATTTAATAATTTTCTTAAAATGTCTCCTACCATCTATGTGGGGTTTCTTATACTTTATCTATTCATTTTGATATACCTCATCAAAATCACTTACTTTTGCTCTTGTCACATACTTACCTTTCTATCAAATAGCACACTCTATTCTTGACTTCTTTACATTCTTAAGATTTTATTTCTTGTGTAAACTTTGAGTTCTAATGTGATATTGGATTCCATGCATGATGATATTGTAAATTTTTTTATTATCAAGCATATATAATTTATCATATTTGTTTTTTTTGTTTATTGTTCATAAATGTTTCTCACACATGAATACACAATTCTTAATATCATCAACCTAACATTTTGAAAATGAGTTGCACAATTATAAAGTACCATTTTTCAAACACATTATATTGAATGTTTATTATCCATTCTTTAGAATTTGATCAACAAGATATATGACCTATTGTGTCCATTTTAAAGAAAGGGATCCATATGTTTTTACTTTCATGATGCATCTTTAACCATATATAATAGCACCCATAGTAAAAAACTGTACGGACAAAGTTAATATAAAATTGAAATATGTGGCTCTAATATCATCATCATAATGTTATTTAAAGATAAACTTCTTCAACCAAACAATACGTAATAGAAATCTGTTATTTCTTGACTTACATTTACTTACAATGTTAGGATTATATAAAAAATTATTGATTTTTATCAAATACAACAACACTAACTCAAATGTTTTTGAAATAGTATAATGAGATGTGACAATCTTCACTTATATATGACAACATAAAATGCATATGTAGTTGGTTGCGACATATAATGATCATACTACATCATATCTTTGATTTAGGGAGAAATATTTCCCTTAGGGACCACAAACCTCACAAAAGTCTATGTAAAGGGGATTGATAAAATTGTTGGTTAGTACAACGGAACAAGGATAAGATCTTTATAAAGATATTAATTTCTAATGTTAATCCAACCATCAAGTGAGATGAACCTGATACCCACTCACTAATACTATGGTTAGATCACAACTAACCCACACCCATTGTGAGTCCAAATACATGCTTTCACTCTTCATAAGCAAAACAAATAGATGATATGGTGAAAAAATATGAAGTAGTGGCCTATATCTTTTCTTATATATGATTCACATTTTTATATTACAATTTATGTGTATTCATTTTTACATGAAACTAAGCATTCCACAACACAAATAACATTGTAGTTAGCAACTAATTACAACACAATGACAGTTCAAGAAATCATTTAGAACTATATAATCCAAAAAAATTAAAAATGAGCAACCTTAAAATTATATAATATCAGTAGGCGTTAGCATATGAAAATTAATTTAACATGTGTTTTGATTTAGATAATTCAATATTCACATTATTATTAATAGAATTTCTATAAAATATTCCAAAAATTTAATTAAAAATATAAAAATACCATATTTTTAATCATTTTCTTCAATAAAAAGTAAAAGTTGAATACTTTTGAAGATTAAATGTTCTCATTTTGAGATATCTATATCTTGGTTTATATAATTTCAAATCTCTTACTAAGAAAATCAAGATTCATTATTTCTGTGAATTTATCAACTTTGTATTGTTGTAGTAGTTATAGTAGTGGAATATCTCTGCATAGAGTGCATTATTTTTAATATATAAGAATATTGACAACATGACCTCTCAGACCATTTATGATATGTGTAGATCCTAAATAGCATTGTTATTATTTTTTGGTTGACAAAAGTATTATTAGTCTATCAAACAACCCCACAAGTTCTCCAAGCAAGCTAACACAAAGTAGGAACAATCCCATATTTTTAATCATTTTCTTCAATAAAAAGTAAATGTTTAATACTTTTGAAGATTAAATATTCTCATTTTGAGATATCTATATCTTGGTTTATATAATTTCAAATATCTTACTAAGAAAATCAAGATTCATTATTTATGTGAATTTATCAACTTTGTATTGTTGTAGTAGTTATAGTAGTGGAATATTTCTGCATAGAGTGCATTATTTTTAATATACAAGAATATTGACAACATGACCTCTCAGAACATTTATGATATGTGTAGATCCTAAATAACATTGTTATTATTTTTGGTTGACAAAAGTATTATTAGTCTATCAAACAACCCCACAAGTTCTCTAAGCAAGCTAACAAAAAGTAGGAACAATCCCCTACTTCCATAGATCCTTTGAGAGGGAGCATCCCAGGTTTCAATCATTCTCTAGGATGTGACATCTCATGCCATCAATGGTACTTGGAACCATGACTCCTTTTAACCAGATTATAGAGTGGAACGGTCCTATTGAATTGATCATGTTCAACTAAGACGATAAATGACATGAAAATAATTATTAAAATAGTTCCAAACTTATAGTTAATCTTATATAATTTATAAGTATATCTACAAATTATGAGACATTCTAAATCTTTTGTAATATAGTTGAATCTATTGTGATTGTGAGGTTTTGTATTAGATTGCCTACATATATATAATACCAAATCATTACTGGTACTTTTCATATTGCCTTGCTTCAAGGGACACATCTTTCTAAACTATAAAGACCAAAATATAAATAATTACATTTTAAATGTCTAATTCTTTGATTGCATGTAGAGAATATTCAGATATTGACAATCCATTATAAAGATATGTCGGGTAAAATTATGGGTTTCTAAACAATTGTTGAATTGAAAATATTATGATGATGCCATTTTTGTCAAAGTTCTTTGGAAATTACATTATGTAGCATAAACCAAGTGAGTGCTTTTTAATTTCTTCAATTAAATTATGACTATGTTACCAAATCAATTTAGCGTAATTATTGTGACATAATAAAAAAACTTAAAAGATGTATAAAACCCAAATGATAAAGCAAAGAATCCTAATGTTGAGATAACAATCATACAACCAACGAAACCTTATGGTCCTTGAATATTGACTATATCACTATATCAATTTATAGCTTAAGCATGACATCTAATAAGCAATTCAAAGTTCATTTGTAGATGATATAGACGTAACTGAAGTAATATGTCAAAAATGTTAGTGCAGGTGTTTAGACAATAAGCTTCACGAAATACTATCTTGGTACACATTTATTAGAATGATTATGTCGTTGCTTAAGCATAATGTTTTTTATATTGTATTAAATAATATTCAAGAAAAGTCATCAATGTGCATAATGCACATATGACCAGTTATCTATTAGTTAATAACAAGAAATTATTTTTGCCTAAGCACATTATCTATATGATAATATTCGTAATATGCAGCTTCGAGTTTAGAGTCAATTACGTTAAGATAAATGTCAAAAGCTTTTGGTACATACTTCCCGTCTAATGGTATAAGACTATATAGATATCCAAATCTGTTTATAAATATATAATTCAATATAACAATGTAATCAGTGAAAACCGACAACTATGATCTTATCATTGTGTGAGTTGATTCTCTAGTAGTACTTTTGGTACTTGTCAATAATATTTAAGTGCGGTCTTCTGCCACCGAGTTGAATAGTGCACGTTATATCATATACCATCGATTAACGGAATATCCCGCACATGATATTCGGTGGACAATACGGTCATGCCTCGTCTTAGAATGGCAATACAACTGGTGGAATAGCTCAATTAAATGGAGATAATGACAGTGATTTAATAATGGTTCTCACAATTTGGTGCATATTGTTTTCCACGTTTTTGAACAAAAAAATATTAGCTACTAACATAGTGCTGAAGTAATAGGAGCAAGTGGAACTAACTTTTTGAGAATAAGGAAACATGAATAGGGGATACCTTTGATAGAGATATACAAACGGAAAACAACAATGCAAGTGCAAAAACAGCAAGTTCAATATCATGGCCCAGTAAATGGAGAAAAGATGCAACGGGCTCAATATATCGGTTCTCATCTTGTGGTTAAAAAAGAGATTTTGGTTCGAATATAACAAGTAAACAATGGTCACAAACCTAGTCGAGGCACGGCACAAGAAAACTTCGTGGAAATCAAAATAGCATTCAGGTCCAACTCCCTCTACCTTTTGCGGTGTTGGCATGGCACCAAGGGTTGTTTATGTGCCCGGCTGTGACCACTGACCACTTAACCAAATGCTTCTTTCTGTTGTACCTCATACGTCCTTGCTCTCTTATTGATAATCGCTTCAACATTCTGTAAAGAACATATAGAATGAAAAGACCAACATTAGAGACCATAAATTGCTACTGCTGAACCAGTTTGAAACTTGCCAAAGGGTGATGGTGATTTTGATGCCACCTGCGTGAGGTTTCCAGGAGGAATATAAAGTTAGTGGCGAGATATGGAAAAACTCGCTAGGTTAGGCATTGCAACCATAAGTTTACCACATTATGAACCGTTGTTACGGAAGCAGAAGAGGGCGGGCATGGTTGGATAGCATCCTTGACATCATGTCCAGATAACGCCACCAAACTTTGGTCGGAACAGAAATTCGACTGACAAGATTGGTGGGGGGGCGATGGATATAGATTCATGTTGGCTGGTAGCATAATTCGCGCCGTCATAGAAGGCAGATCCCGTCACCATGATCACCTATTGCAACCCCCTAATGGCACGTACGGCACCGATAGAGCTATCAGCGTATAGGAACCCCAAGGATTTTCTTAGTGCAGCAGTCAGATTTACTTCTTTGTATTACTACCAGAGACTAATTATCAAATCCGGTGGCAACTTAGTGCCAATCTTCTACCGTCCACTCTATTTAGTAACAGAGGTTGCATCTGCAGCAGTGGCAAAACAATATCAATTGCTCTGTTGGGAATAGGAGTCCGACCCACATCCGAATTGGATTGGGACTTAAAAAAGAAATTGAACATGTGTTGTCAATCCTAATACGAGTCAAATCTAATAGGAAACAAAAAGATGGTTCTCATTGTGCATCATGGAGTTGGACTAGGAGTGAGACTGAGATTTGGATTAGGAGTCTTGGTTGCAACTACATGGATGGAGACCTATAAATAGAGACCATGGGGGAGGCCATTAGGATCATCCCATCAGTTGTTCGTTGTTGGTGCCTTCTGTGATAGAAGAGCCGTAGAACAAGAACAACAGGTGGAGCTCTCTTGTGGATAAGAGATGGCCAACGACTTTGCCGTGAAGCAAAGTAGCCGTTGGTAGTCGGCAACACAACAGAGGGCATTGACAGCGGAGCGGAGGCGGATCCGAGAGCAGAAGACGCATATCAGTCAGTGGCGGTTATTGGTGTTGTGACTACGGCGGTTGTTTGTCCGGTCAGTGGAGGATACACACTCCCCCTCTCAGGCGGAGAGAGCTTTCGGTGTACAGCAGCGTGCCGAAATCCTAGTTGGAGGAGCCAACTAGAACGAGTACCGTAGGCAACGACGAGGTAGGAGAACTTGTCACCGGTGGAGACGATCGATCAGCGATCATAGCGGCAACAAGAAATCCCCAATAGCGACAACGGCGTCGTGAGGAGATAAAGTTAAGAGAGAGATTTTGTACACCTTGAGTGTTATTCTCTTCTTCCTTATCTTTGTTCTCGTTTGGGGGGGAGCTACTCGGATTTAGGGGTGATTAAATTTGGGCGGTGTGAGTTTTAATTCTTGATTACATAGTGCTTGTTGACCGGTATTGTCCCGTAGTTTTACTCTCCTTAACTTGGGGAGAGTTTTCCACGTTAAAGCTCGCTCCTTGAGTCTTGCAGAGAATTGCCATTTTTTCCCAACAAATGGTATCAGAGCAAGGTTGGAAGGTTGAAGTAAAAGTGACAATGACGTCTGAAGACGGGAAAGTGTGCATCG
Source organism: Alisma plantago-aquatica (assembly GCA_963693085.1). Lineage (NCBI taxonomy): Eukaryota > Viridiplantae > Streptophyta > Magnoliopsida > Alismatales > Alismataceae > Alisma > Alisma plantago-aquatica. The sequence goes on along the minus strand of OY856409.1, from coordinate 1,147,675,716 downwards.
ACAAGTTTGATGGCAAGACCTTCGGCTTCTGGAAGATGCAGATTGAAGACTATCTATACCAGAAGAAACTGCATCAACCTCTGGCGGGGACTAAACCTGAACACATGAAGCTGGAGGACTGGGATCTCCTTGATCGTCAGGAACTTATGAGGAATGAATGAAAAGAAAAATAGGGAAATTGGAGAGGCAAGGGAAGGAGTGGAGTTGAAAGAAAGAATGTCGATTAGACCGACCACACAACACTACTAGAACGGCACTTCAAACTAATAATCATAATGTGCCTATTCCTCTCCCGTACGGAGTGGTCAGGTTGACATTGACGTGAAATGTTGCATTCAACATTGCCAACGAGAAGACAACTGCGGGACTTCTGAAGACGCTATCAAATATGTACGAGAAGCCAACTGCTGCGAACAAGGTATATTTGATGTGTCGCTTGTTCAACCTAAAGATGAGTGAAGGAGCCTTTCTAGCTGATCACATCAACAAATTTAACGTCATAATCACGCAACTCAACTCCGTGGAGATCAAGTTCGAAGATGAAGTTAAAGTTCTTATCCTACTCTCCTCTTTGCCCGAAAGTTGGTCTGCTACCATGACAGCAGTCAGCAGTTCGTCAGAAAGCATAAAGCTAAAGCTTGATGATATTCAGGATTTGATCCTGAGTGAAGACATCCGCAAGAGGGAATGTGCCAGATCTGATTCTTCAGGTTCAGCTCTACTCGTTGGAGGCAGAGGAAGAAATCAGAGTTGCAATCATGGTTCTAACCGCGGAAAGTTGAAGACAAGGGGGAAAGAATGTTACTATGGTGGAAAAGCTGGACACTTCAAGAAGGACTGCAAGGTCTGGAAGAGGGTGTCACAAGAACTCACCAAAGAACAATAGGATGATGAGCAGAACAATTCAGCTGTTATTGCAAAGGAAGTGCTTACAGTCCAAGAGCAGTGTCTGAATACCAAGGATGATGTTGAGTGGGCTATAGACACGGGAGTGACATGTCGTGTTGCATCTCACAAGAAGTTCTTCACAAGATACAGAAGAGGGAACTTTGGCAATGTGAGGATGGGGAATGCCATCTACTCAAATATCGTGGGGATTGGTGATATATGCGTCAAAACAGATATCAAGTGTATTGTCACGCTCAAGGATGTTTGTCATGTTCCAGATCTGAGACTAAGCGTAATTTCTGGTTCCTTATTGGATAGAAACGGATATCATCTCGGGTTCGGCGGAGGCAAGTGCAAGGTGAAAAACGGGTGTTTGGTGATAGCTCGAGGGACATTGTGCTACAATCTATATAAAACCACATTCAGAGTGCACAAAGACAAGGTTCGGGAAGTGAAGAAGTCAAAGTCATCTCAAAGAAGATGGAATCATAGAGGACTACGAGGAAGTTCTACAGATAGCCGCATGACTGAGTTGTGGGATTCTCTCAATGATGTCAGAAAGGGTAGAAAAGTGGAGTTCTACATGCATCAGGAGATGCACTGTGACGGCTCCCTGTTAGAGAAGGTCGCTCCAAATACTTTCTCAAGATAGCACACGTGTGAGGAAGGAGGGCAATACATTGAAGATGTAGTTGCTACACCCAGGCTGGAGGATCAGACTCTTGATGTAGACTTACATCGACAGGGGGAGCGTCATAAGAAGGTTTCTGAAGCTTACTGCAGAAGGCCAGAAATATGGTTTTCATCTAGGAGGGCTCGACTGACCGGTCAGGGGGAGCCGAAAAAGTTCCAGGTGTGGGCATGGAGAGAGAAGCAGTGTGGCCAAGATACTTCTTCTCTGTTGCTTAGGAACAAAGTGAAGTCAAGGTGGGACTTCAAGAAGAGGGATGAAAACAATAGGATGCTGACATGCTTGAGGAGAATGACCACCTATCGGAACCCATCACAGGTGGTGATGGAGTCCAGAAGATACTTTGGATGATTGATGAAGACGTCTCCCTTATGGGTCGGAGGGGGAGATTGTTGGGAATAGGAGTCTGGCCCACATCCGAATTGGATTGGGACTTAAAAAAGGAATTGGACATGTGTTGTCAATCCTAATATGAGTCAAATCTAATAGGAAACAAGAAGATGGTTCCCTTTGTGCATCATGGAGTTGGACTAGGAGTGAGACTGGGATTTGGATTAGGAGTCCTGGTTGCAACTACATGGATAGAGGCCTATAAATAGAGACCGTGGGGGATGCCATTGGGATCATCCCATTAGTTGATCATTGTTGGTGCCTTCTGTTGTAGAAGAGTCGTAGAACAAGAACAACAGGTGGAGCTCTCTTGTGGATAAGAGAGGGCCAACGACTTTGCCTTGAAGCAAAGTAGCAGTTGGTAGTCAAAAACACAACAGAGGGCATTGATAGCGGAGGCAGATCCGAGAGAGGAAGGTGCACATCAGTCAGAGGTGGTTGTCGGTGTTGTGACTACGATGGTTGTTTGTCCGGTCAGTGGAGGACACACACTCTCTCTCAGGCGGAGAGAGCTTTCAGTTTGCAGCAGCGTTCTGAAATCCTAGTTGGAGGAACCAACTAGAACGAGTACCGCAGGCAATGACGAGATAGGCGACCTTGTCACCGGTGAAGACGATCGATCAGCGATCGTAGCGGCAACAAGCAATCCCCAACAGTGACAACGGTGTCGTGAGGAGATAAAGTTAAGAGAGAGATGTTGTACACCTTGAGTGTGATTCTCTTCTTCCTTATCTTTGTTCTCGTGTGGGGGGGCTACTCGGATTTAGGGGTGATTAAATCTGGGCAGTGTGAGTTGTAATTCTTGATTACATAGTGCTTGTTGACCAGTATTACCCCGTGGTTTTACTCTCCTTAACTTGGGGAGAGTTTTCCACATTAAATCTCACACCTTGAGTGTAGCGACCGTCTCGCGAAAACAAGATTAACTTAAGAGGAAGCAAATTATTTGCAGCGGATTACTAAAAATCACTAAAAATTAAAACTTTTTGCAAAGAGATCCACACATAGAAAATCTTTTTCATTGAGAACCATTGTAGAGCATTTACATTCTGTTTCAAATGTACATAATCTGCACCATCTCTTTTCAGAGACTACAACATCAAATGTCTTATAATCATTATATACAGACAGTATGCAAATCTCGAGGCATCAAGCCAAAACCTCATATTGATTCATAAAACACTGACTAAAAACTCTGAGGACCTAAGAGTATAGAGACGACACATAGGACTTTCTAACTACATAACTTGACAGGCAGTATCTCCACCTGAGATATTACTATTGTCCCTGCTGTCACTGTTGTTGTCTATTCCCAACAATGAGATTTTGCTTCTTTGTCCACGTCAACCTAAAAAGTTGGATCCCACGGGGGTGAGACAATTGTAAATTGCTCCAGCGGGAGATATAACTCTCCGCCAAAACATTGCTATAGCAGCTTATTAAATAAACTGAGCAGAAGGATTTATATATTAAATCAACAGCAGGTAAGTCACTTGTATGAACAAAGTGAAGTAATCTCCTTTTTCAAGGGTAACATTGCATCTACTCTTGGTAGACTCATAGTTCATCCATATACTTTTAATGAATACAACATATATGAATAACATCAATGAACTACAGATATATAATAGAAATGTAACATCAGCCAATGAATTTCCGTATTCAATCCTTAAGCAAACATGCTATATAGCTGATTTCATTTTACAAGCACACTTATGCCCTGAGGAGATGAGATATACTGCTCATGCTCCAACCGACCACTGCGAAGTCGAAATCGGTACCATACAAGGTCAATGGAAGAGACAGATTCCCATGACCTCCCACATCTCAGTCAGTGCGAGATCACATGCAGGACATCATGTGTCTCTGCTAAATATAGATTTCCAGAGTATACTACCAACTTTTCTATCAGAGTTACAGTGGCGTGCTGCACTCTCTTCACGATCGTGAGAATTCGTGTTTATCTCCACCGATCCGGCATTAACATTATTGGGAGATGTGTACGACATCTAACCCAATCATCAGGAGATTCGTGATACATCCATCCCGGTACATATGATGAAGGATTGAGAGATTTAATGTTTATCTCACATCAATTCCTCCATTAGGGCGTAAGAATATTCGCGCCCATAACCCCCACATACTCAAAAGTATGCCCTCCGGGTTTTGCCGCGGAGCACCCGTTTCACCATCACCAATTTACTGGCGATGATGGATCTATGGTCAGGGCTCTACATGATATGATTTCACTTGATTAATTAAGTACATTAGCATATTCTTTTAGCATCAGTCAAGTTCTCAAACATAACTTATGACAACAATGCTATAAAGAAACATGTATTACCTTCATCAGATACTTATCAGCCTTTCAAAGACCTTGGGAACTCAGTCCCTCATTTCAAAATTGGGAATTCTCATCCCTTCACATTCTCATCACCATAATCATAAGGTTCTGGGTATTCAAACCCTTAACTCATCATTGAGTACCATTACCATTTATTAGGTAACTATCACCTTCAGGTCATCTAAGCAAGGCATTCATGATACTTATTACACAAGCATCACACCTGGCTCACAAGGCCATTAAACAACTTGTCACCTCTCACTAGGCAACAACTATTCACATGGCTCACAAGGCCATGAGATATCTTGTCACCTCTTTCTAGGTAACAACTTACTCATGTGACTCATAAAAGTCCATGCATATTGCTTCTTTTACTAAGCAACAGCAACATTGAGGCACATAATGCCAATCAATATTTATTATATAAATGTCACAGCTCAAACTAGCTATATACATCACCTCATAATATATGTATGATTATTAGGCATGATAACAGTCATACAAGATATTCATCACATCATGTGACTCAATAGTAACACCATTATTCCTTTACCAGGAATTAGGGTTTACTATCAAATAGGGCTTTTTATTCCCTTTACCCAAATTAGGGTTAGGGTTCCCCATTTCTCATTAATAAAGATTTCATGATCTCATTATCTGTCCAACCCTTAATACATTATTCCATACCTCTGGGGCATTCAAGGATATCATATTTGATTATTCTAGAACATTAGTTTCATCATATAGCATTAATGATCATCAATTCAAGGTATGAGTTCATTTCTCATCCTCATCATGGTATGATTATATCATACACATCATTTGGGCTTAACCCCATTCTCAAGGTACATTAATTAACACTCATCAAGTGCAACAACTCATTACATTTCATTGTAATAGTTTCATAACACACTTCATATGTTTCTTACCCAATTATATTGGATTTGGAGTACATCAAGGTATATAAACCCTGAAGTGCTGAATGTGATAACTATCATATTTTGATGTATCACGTTCTCATCACTTCATACTCTCCTGAATTAGCCATCTTATGTTGTATTAGGGTATTTCCATTCTTAATACATTCCATCACTAATCACTTACCTATAACATATAATGCATAGGCCACACATTAGAATTGTCCAACTATCTTTAATGATATGGACTTGTCTAATGGAAAAGACATTACTTACAATTAGGTTGCATATATTCAACCACATGAAATTTTTCACCTTTATAAGGCCATTCCTTCTATCCCATCATTAGGGTTTCTTTATACCCTTACTTAAGATTAGAATTATGATTCATTTTCATATTATACAAGATTAGGGCTTTATATATTATGACTCCTCATTAGAGTCTCACATGCCTTCACCCTTCTTAGGGCCTCTTATCACAACATAACATTAGTACATCAGGTGGTGTTAATACTTAGTTAAGGTTTCTCATGGAATCACCCTCAACTAGGGTTTCTCATGGAATCACCCTCAACTATGGTTTCTCATGGAATCACCCTCAACTAGGGTTTCTCATGGAATCACCCTCAACTAGGGTTTCCACCATAGTTTCCCACAATTTTGGTCTACTATTCATCTCCATTAGGATTTCATTCAATTATCCATAATTGGAGATTCACTATTCATCCCAATTAGGGATTTACATCTCATTTCCCTAAATTAGAGTTTCACTTATCATTACCCTAGATTAGGGCTACATCCTTACCCTGGATTAGTGTTTCATTTAGAATTGCCCTCAACTAGGGTTAAAATTCAATAACCCTGTCATTTAGGGTTTATGTTCATGATTAGGGTTTTATGATCTCTTTACTTAAGGATCATACCCTTAATCACCACATGAATCATATTCATGTTATGAATTCATGCTAACATTATCTCAACTTGATAAGGTCATATCATCCCTTCAATCAAGTACATACAACTATGAATGACATAGTGTACCAAGTCATTGATCTATAAGCAATTAGGGTTCATCCCTTAGTTAGCACTAATCACTTAGGTACTAATAGGGTTTCAACCTTTGTACCTTCATTGATTATCATTACTAATCATCATTGAATCAATGAGTCATTCATCATCTCTATTCTCAAGAGATTCAATCACCTTGGACCTCCATTACATAAGGTATCCAATTGAATTGATCAATTGAATCTATAATCAACTTTGACTACTTGAGCCCCAAATGGTCTTGGTCTTTCAAAGTTCAAATGGTTTGAAACCATTTGGTAAAGGTGGTTCTTGAGACCGTTTGCCCAAGTAGGTGAATACTGTTGGCCCAAGTAGGTGAAGACCGTTTTCCCAAGTAGGTGAAGACCGTTTGCCCAAGTTTGACTTTTGAAACCACATGGGCACAAACGGTTTGGGATCGTTTGGTCCCAAATGGTCTTGAGACCGTTTGGTCCCAAACAGTCTTGAGACCATTTGACTCAAATGGTCTTGAGACCGTTTGTTCCAAACCTCCTCAAAACTACATGGATCAAAGATGGTTTCAACTACACCAATCGGTTTAGGGTTCTCAAAATTGATTCCTTCAATCATTGAATTCATGGAACCAATAATCAATTGGACCTATCCTCATACCTCAATTGAGTTAAATAGGTCAACCTTCAACTGATTTGACCCTCAATTGACCCTCAACTAGTCCTCAATTAGGGTTTGAATCAATTGAATTAGGGTTTGGAATCGATGATCCTTCAATACTAATCAATGCAAGATTAGTTACTTTGAAACCATTGAACCATCATCCAAATTGAGCATGACCTGACCCCAAAAGGTATTGAGGTCATTTGGATGACCACCAAACGGTCTTGGGACCATTTTCCCATCACATCATCAAAATCCAAGTCAACCATTTAGGGTTTGGATCATTGGATTGATCACCAAATCAGCAATTGATTACACTTTAACTTAGTATCATTGGATCATCAATTGTTTAACCATACTCACCCCTAGACCTCCAAATGGTCTTGGGTGACCTCCAAACGGTCTTGAGACCATTTGGATGAGCTCCAAACGGTGTTGAGACCGTTTGGCTCATCCAACCCTTGGATTCTAGTGTAAAATCATTAGGGTTTGAGCTATTGAGTTGATCATCAAATCAGCACTTAATTGCAAAATGATTTGGTACCTTTAGACCTTCAATTGGTCAACCATGATTAACCCTAGACCTCCAAACGGTCTTGGGTGATCCCCAAATGGTCTTGAGACCGTTTGGGTGATCCCCAAACGGTTTTGAAACCATTTGGGTCAATCAACCCAAAGTATCAACTCATTCAATTGCAAAATCATCACTTAGCTGATTAGGGTTTATACCATATGTTTGGATCTTCAAATACTTAACCATACTCAACCCTAGACCTCCACACGGTCTTGAGACTGTTTGGGTGATTCCCAAACAGTTTTGAAACCGTTTGGGCAAATTAACCCAAAAAGTCAAATCAATTAAGTTGAAAATCAGCACTTAATCCAATTAGGGTTTGCCTAATTGATTAGCCTTAAACTCATGATTCCTTTGGAATTAATCCATCAAATTTGGTGGGTTATCAACCAACATAATTAGGAACAGGATTCTCAAACAGTCAATCCTTGGTCAACTCCCCCAAACAGTTTTGAAACCGTTTGCTTCTAAACGATTTGAAACTGTTTGCTCCCAAACGGTTTGGGAAACCGTTTGAGCAACTCAATGAAATCGTTTGGCTTTGATATTTGGTGAGGTGCTTGATTATGATGATGTCATCATCATCAAGCTCTAAACCCACGAAACCTGCTGTAATTTCCATGGAGATTGCATCAATCAACCAAATCAATTATTGTAAATGTAGAAATGATCATTATTTGATATGGAATTGAATGCAATAGCAAAGTTAAGGTTTCAAGTTATAAAACCCACCTCCAATTGAGCTCCAAAGCTCCATTTCCATGGAAAAAATGGGATGCAACTCCTTTCACCATTCCAAGGTTCATCCTCAAGGTTTGAGTGAAAAGGAATGGTTAGAATTGAAGAGGAGATCGAAATAGGAAGAAATTAATAATTTATTTTCGATTTCCACCATGGAATCAAGGTGAAATGGTTCAAGAACCTTACCAACAGGTTGGGGGTCGTCCTCCAGGTCCTCCCTAGCTCCCTTGGTCAGTTTCCAAGCAAGTAGAATAAGTGCAAACGAAAATTCCTTTCATTTGGCTTGTAAAGGGTCTTTTTATAAGAAATTCAAGGAGAGAGAAAGTGCCTTATAAAAAATCATTTAATCCCAAAAATGTGGCCGCCTCTTCCCCCTCATCTTCCTTAGGGACGAGGCTATATTGTTTGCCTCTTATCCATCTCAATTATCCATGATTTAAATAAAATTAAATTAACCACCTCAATTCATATTATATTAATATCCATATGTGAGTGGATATTTCTTTTTCTTATAAAATTGTGTGTGAGTTATCCACTCCCTTGGATATTTTCGTGGTCCTTGCAAGGCTCAAGGACGTCACACACACATCTGAATCCAACCATTTTAAGTTTGGTTGAAGGCTCTTTAATTAATACATTTATTTTTGCCCTAAATCAAATTAGGGTTTCAATTAGGATTAAATCTTGATTATTTTAATATCAAGATTCTCTCTCCTACAACTTAATTCAAATGAGGTGCACCTCTCATTTTCTTTTCTCTACATGATACCAAGAAACATTAAGGACCTTTTTGAAGTGGTAAATTACATATTGCACCCTAGGTTTTGGGTAAATTGCATATTATACCAAAACTAGGTTTTCATGAACATACATTGCTTTATCAGTTCTTTCTTGGTATTCAGGCTTCCATAAGCCATACCTCAGCATCATCTTCACTCTCATGATGCTTCAACTCATGAGGAACATATTATCATGCACAATTGCACTTAAACCCCTCAACTTGGGTAATTTGCACTTTAGTCCGAAACAAACAAAACATTGATTTCAACAATGTTCAAAAAGGACTAGAATTGCAACATAAGTTCCTCTTCAGTCCTAATTACTTTTCACAAGATGAGATTATGCATTTAATCACCTTTCTTAATCACAGTTGTTACATTGAGTCTTGCAGAGTATTGCCATTTTTTCCCAACAGCTTCTTCAGACTTTCTTTATAGACGCTTGCATCAAATATCTCCTAGTCCTAGTCTCATACTCATCAGATTCAAAGGAGAATCCTATCCCTTTGGCTACTGTGAATATGATAGGGACATGGACTGAGCAAAGGTGAATGAAAGAATACATGGGCGGAACCAGGAATTTTATGTTGGGGGGGCCGAATAATACAAGTGATATTTTTCAAATGTAATGTATAAAAATGATAATGTACAGGGGATTATTTGAGTTGATCTTTGTGATATTTTAAAGCATAAAATTCATCAATAATGTCATCAGTTGTGAAACTTGTAGCAATTTCTTTGTCAATGTATATAATCATGCAATCAGTGAAGAAATCATCCTCCATTTTATTGTGCAATCTTGTCTTCACAAGATTCATGGTAGAAAATGTTCTTTCTGTAGTTGTTGTTGAAACAAGAAGAGTCAAAACGAGCTGAATTACTTTGTAAATCTACTTGTAATTTTTACCTTTCTGCTTTGAACTAGTGCTCCACATAAATATGAAATTGTTCTAAAATTTTGCATGTCAGGATCAGAAACTACACCAATCTTGTAATGTTTCAATTCAAATTTTAATGCATCCTTATGCTCCATATTTGTGGGTAATATTCATCAGCAAATTTGTATATATAATCAGCATTGAAAGATTTATAACCCTCTCTTGGATCTAGTGATGATGTAAGTCGAAGAAGTTCTGATGCTTGTTCGTTGAATCTATGATTTAACTCATATAGTTGAGAATACATCACAGAAGTAAATATATCAACTCAAAAATGATGCTCCATTGTGATTTCACTGGATTGATGCCGAAGCGTGCACGACTTAGGTAATGAGATGCTAAGTCAGGGTTCTCTACTTTGTGCTCAAACAATATGTTCTGATAGAATTCATGAAGCTCTCCCAACCATTTTCCCTCATGTCTTGAATAATGGACTTTGTACTCATGACCAGATTCATGGCATTCACTATGTCTTGTTCTTGACATTGCAATGCTTGACAAAGAGCATCACTAATCCCTACAACTTCTTTCATTAGTAGAAATAAAAACACAAATTCAAATGATATTATTGTGGTATATGATGCATCTGCATCTCGACGTTGAGAGTATGTACTTCCTTTTTTATGATATTACATAAGACTACACATGTTGAATCATACATATTTATTAGGCTACACACCGAGGAATAATGGGAACTCCATCGAGTATCACCGGGGCAATGTAAGGAACTCATTTGGTTAAATCCCCTACCTGTTTCAAGTTCATTTGTAGCAATTTTTTCTACAATTTCAGCAGATTTAGCAGAATGTAGCTCTTCTTTACGTTTGCAAGAGGCTCCAACAATATTAACAATGGTTACTAACTTTTCAAAAAAATGATGAACGGGAATGACATCTCTAGAAGCTGCAACTAGAGCTAGTTGGAGTCGATGTGCAAAACAATCGACATAATACACTGATGCACATTCATTCAAGATTAGGGCTTGCAGCCCATTCCATTCACCACGCATATTACTTGCTCCATCATATCCTTGACCTCGTATGTGTTGCATACTTAAATCATGTTGAGATAACACATGAATTTTGTTCTTTAATGAAAGAGTACTTGTATCTTCAACATGAACTACATCAAGAAATCATTCCTTAACAAGTCCATCTTCATCAAAAAACCTGACAACAATAGCTAATTGTTCTCTTCTTGATTCATCTCGTGCCTCATCCACAAGTATACAATATGGTGCAGTAGAAATTTTTGCTCGAATGAACTTTTGAACTTTAGATGATATGATGTGTAAAATTTCTTTTTGAATTTTCGATGAAGTGTATTTTGCACTCCCAGGAGCATTATCTAGAACCCCCTCAGTGACATCACTATTATATTGAGATAAGAGCTTGATCATCTCAATGAAATTTCCCCTATCATTGGAAGATGAAGATTCATTGTGTCCTCTAAATGCACAAGCCTGGAATGCTAGCCATCGAGTTGTATCAATTGAAGCCTTTAGATGTAGTTGGTTTGATAAGATTTGTTGTGTTGATTGTCTATGTATAAATTTTCTATATGCCCTTTCTATTTTATCAATTCTTTACATGCCTTTTCAGCTAAATTATGATGAGAACAAGGATCTACGCCAACATGCATCAAGAATGCACAATGAAATCCTCCAACTTTCTTCCAATTTCTAAATCCATCAATGGTGTATGTTGATGATCCAGAATGTGTGGATGTTGATTTGCCAAATACAAAGCATGGTAAGCAAAACACTACATCTTTAGTTGGCGAATACTCCAACCATGGAAACTTTTGAAACCAAGAGGACTGAAAATGACGTGGATGCTTCTCAGACCCAGATGTTGGATAATTTTCTAGATGATGTTGGTATGGTCCTGCATTGATATAAGCATGTCGGATTTCATCTTATTTTGAAAGGGGATGTTCCCAAATTTGATGCCTCAAGCCAGGATCACGAACAATAGACTGACCATCTTGGATCTTTTCTTCTACTCTTGGGCATTTGTTGGAAGAATTAGTATCCATCACAATCACAGTGTTATGAGGAGGAAGGGAACTAGAGTGAATATGAGAGTCTATGGGAGAACTTTCAGGCATAGCATTTGAGTTTGGCGAGTTATGTGCTTCACGAGGTTGCTTGTGAAATAAAGATGTAATTGTTCCCTGCTTTTCCATGACCAAACCTAGTTATGAGTACACTTTTTATGCATTTATGAATTGAGATTAATAAATATGACAAAGTTACTAATTTTATATAAGAAAGAAATATTATTTAGCATATAAATATACAATTGTTATATTTCTAGTGTAATATAATATAGAATTGCCTAACTATTTAAAATATGGAGACCTAATTGATGTACTACATATTGAACACAAGAAAATCACAAAATTTCAACAAACTCTTTCAGTAGAAGATTATACATCGTTAACATATTTTTTGTGAAACACAAAAAATGTCATTTAATAAAGAAACATTTATAAATATTATCATTGAACTTAGTTTATAAACTTGTATGAACTTATTGGATATACTAGTAACGTTTTTCATCTCAATATACTTCCGTTAAAAGAAATTATTAAAAATTGCAACAATTAAAGCAAAGATAATAATTACATTTATGTATGTCCAGACATCCAGTCGCTCATTTTTGTGATAATAGAAATGCCTTCAAAATCCAGAGAGCCACATAGAGAATTTTGATATTGATCTTGTCTAATATTTTCTAGTATAAGGATGCGACAGTTTAAGTCAAAAGAACTGTACCAAATGTCACAAAAAATTTCTCGTCTGGACAAATACAGAGAATGAAATCTAATAGAAAAGAAGAAGATATGTTGATGACTCGATTGGTTGAAGGAAATCCACAAATTGAAAATTTGACAAGTACGAGGAGACTGCAAGACTGTCTAAGTGCCAGTATTTTGGATTTTTGGTAGAGAATGTCGACCAGTCGAACAGATAGAGTGTTGGTTATAGCCTCTGGAAGACTGGTTGTAGCAGGTCGTCGGCTGTCTTTGGGGAACGGAGAACCTCATCACAGAAGGGGGGAGTATAACTGGCTACCATGTAAAGCATTTGAAGTCCTGAGCGGTCATGAGTCGTCATTCGTCGAGCAGATGGGAGCGTGAGAACTAAGATGTCAGATGAGATCGCAACTTGCAAGAACTGAAAAGGCTTCTATAACTTTGGTGTTGCGGCTCTTGTGGGATGATTAGTTAGACAATTACTTATTTATAGGAGTGGTGCTTTCCATATAGCAGTTGGAGACCAATTTTTAATTGACTTTGACTGGAAATTAGATAAACAAAGACAATGGTTAATTTTTTTCTATAATTTGGGGGGGGGGGCGTGGCCCCCGCTACCCCCCTTCTTCCGCCGTTGAAAGTAGAGATTCTCTGGGGCATATAAGCATGTTGCAGTTCGGCTGGACGTAAATCAACAATGGCTATTGTGGCGTTTTATTTTCCGTCTATTGCCTCCGCTTCTACGTTGTGGGTTATACTGGTGGAGGTTTCCCGAACGGCATGGAGAGTCTTGAGAGTCAAGGAAGTCTCTCCTAGGGCATGGCATGGAGTGTCTTGAGATTCAGGTGTGTGTAGCGAGATACATGATCAGCACATGAATAACACATGGGGATAATGACGAAGACGAGTTCTCATGTTTAGAAGAGTATAATAGTATTTGTTGTTTCACAAACAATCATAAATCATCTTACATAATGGCTACTTGGGCCCAAAAAATTAGAACTAATATAATTATATATGAAACTCTTAAAAACCATAGTCCGCCACGGGCGTGGGTGGGGGGGAATCTTTCTATCTTAATCGCATACATTGTACTAGACTCCTTGCAAAAGTATCATATCATTTTATAGTCAACTCAAAGATGAACTATCAAAAACAACCTTATTAGTTTTTACATCAAATATCTTGGTAAACATTCAAATCAAAATGATGAAATTTTAGAATCATATTAAACATATCAAAATAACTTATGATAAAATAATCATGAATTTATAAAATCATTGATTTTTCTTTATACATAAAACATTGAAATCATATAAGTCTTGATGCACAATATATATATATATATATATATATATATATATATATATATATATAGTGAATGCACACGTGCACATGCACGTGACCTATTATACTTATCCAATTTATATTAGATTTATATTTTTCTAATAAGGTTGAAAGTGTTAATTTATACTTTTTGAATTTATATTAGATGTTTTATTTTCTAAACAAGTATAAAAGTACACATTTATGAGATATTTGAATGCTTTTATTTAGACATCAAGTATAGATATTCATGATTGTTTGGCGTAGTTTAAATTATGTTAATTATGTACAAACGGAATATAAATCTAAGTTATACATATTTTTCATAAGAACGATCAAAAGTGATGTTGATAATGTTTATAAAATTAGGAATAGTGAATCTCTTCATCCTTAATCAATAACTATGCGGAATAATTTGATATTTACTTATTTATTTGTTGTCTCTTCATATTTATTTAAACGAAACTTTGATTTGAAATTTTACATTTTAAGGATACCTTCAATAGGTATTGATCAAATATATTATGTTAATATGGAGATACTTACATACACAAAATAATTATATACATTATCTATATATTGTTTTAATTTGTTATTTTAAGACTTTTTTTATAGTATTATGTTTTTAATAAAATGGAATTGGTCTAAGATTTAAAAATCAAACATTTTTACCAATCATTATTTTCAACTAACCTTCTTTTTCATAGAGAAATAAAAATTAATCATATTTTTAATAAAAAATGTTAATATAATAAATAACTAATACAGAGTTAAATTGTTTTAGTAGCACCAAGATCCATCACATTTGAATTTTTGAAAAATATCATTTTACTACTTTTTTCTCTATGCTACCTCAAGAAAATCTAGAAGATAAGATTTTTTTTTATTGTCAAGTAACTTTATGCAAATGTTTGATAGATATTACATATTTTAAACAAAGTAACAATTAAATATACAAAATTTAATACATAATTTACATAGTTTTATAAACAAATTTAATGTATACTAATAATACAAAATATTTCTTAAAATTCACTATTTTATAGTATGATCAAGATCTAGTGTTCTTGCAAAGAAGAAAATCTATCAGTATAATGTTATATTCAGTATGTTGGAATAAAAATTCAAAATTGTAGCATTGTAGGAAACACTTAAATTTTACTATAGGAACATTATATTGATCTCCACACTAATGGGTATTTACATCCTTATCATTTTAGTAAATCTTATATTAGCATCACAACAAAATAACAACATACAGTGGTTTAAAATGTACAAATATTCTTTAAAAA
This sequence comes from Alisma plantago-aquatica, assembly GCA_963693085.1. Taxonomy (NCBI): domain Eukaryota; kingdom Viridiplantae; phylum Streptophyta; class Magnoliopsida; order Alismatales; family Alismataceae; genus Alisma; species Alisma plantago-aquatica. The sequence goes on along the minus strand of OY856409.1, from coordinate 1,147,660,393 downwards.
TGTTATAAATTTGTACAATTATACATTGTTAATCTTTTTCTCTTTGCTGGTTACCATTAGGATTGGCAATCGAGTTGGGTCAGATCAGGTCCTAACCCATAAAGTGAATTTTGGGTCCTAAATGGGGTTTGTACTACAAAATTTATGCAATTTGATAAATTATTAAATATATGATTGTAGCATTGCTTATAAGACATGCTAAAAATGTTATGAAGTATCAATATTTAATAAATCTTAATAAAATTCACCAAAAGGTACATTTTGGATCATTTCATGTTACTCTCGGGTTGAATGGATTGGGTTTGGGCTATTCAGGTCTATACATATTTTAAAAAAAGTAACAATTAAATATACAAAACACAATATATGATTTTCCTAATTTTATAAACAAATTCAATGTATACTAATAATATAAATTATTTCTTATAATTCTCTATTTTATAGTATGATCAGGATCTAGTGTTCTTGTAAATTTGAAAATCTATCAGTATAATGTTATATTTAGTATATGCTAGTATTCAAAATGTAGCATTGTAGGAAATAATTTTACTGCAGGATCATTATATTGATCTCCACATTAATGGGTATTTACATCCATGTCATTTTATTAAATCTTATATTATCATCATGATAAAATAACAACTTACAATGGTTTAAAATGTACAGATATTCTTTAAAAAACATGTAATAAATTTGTACTATTCTTCATTGTCAATCTTTTGTTCTTTGATGGTTACCATTAGTGCTAGAAATTGGGTCGGGTCGGGTCAGAGTCCTGACACGTTAAGTGGGTTTCGGGTCTGAAATCGGGTTCGTACTACAAAGTTTATGCAATTTGAAAAATTATTAAATATTTGATTGTAGCATTGTTTATAAGACATGGCAAAAAAATTATGAAGTATTCATATTCAATAAATCTTAATAAAATCCACCAAAAGGAAGATTTTTTGTCATTTTAGGTTACTCTCGGGTTGAACGGGTCGGGTTCAGAATATTCAGGTTCATACAAAATAAAATTTGCACACATGTCTAAATTTTAGTTTGCAACTAAATTTGGGTTTAATTCGGTTCATTCTGAGTCAGAAATTTGTGTGGGGTCTGAGGTTGCCAGCCCTACTTACCATACATATTTTAATAAACTGAAAATAATGTCACATAAATTTAAATGTTGGATAGGAATTTAAAAATTATAAATGTTGAAAGAAATACTAAAATTTACCCTAAGATTTCTTTGAAGCTGAATAATAATGAAAATTTACACAGGTATCACCGTAGTAGATCTCATATTATCATTACGCTAACAAATAATAGCAACCATATATGATTTAAAATCTAGAAAATATTAACAATGGGCAATTTTATCTACATTTTAATATGATTGAAGTCTATTATGTTGGGTACAACACATTTGGTGAGACAGATAACTAATGTCATCGGACATAATGCCCCCTTGCATTCTTTCTTATTTGCACCCATGGAGGTCTTATTAGCAATTACATATTGCTACCCACTTGTTTTTTGGTTGAAAGTAACTTGATACTTCTCATTATAATTCATATGAGTTCTTATTCATGTTTACATTCCATTTGCTCCCTTATAATCTTTAAATGATCATTGTTACAACCCCAATTTTTGGGTTCATTTGGTGAGAAATGCAATTTCTCATAATAAAGATAAATGAACAAATAATGATGTAATTTCATTTACAATAGCCTGGATGATTGTGTTGTGGGCTTTATTGGCTATTGGGCCCAATAACAAGAAAAAAAAGGGCATTCAATTATTAAAGGAATAAATAAGAATATGGATAAAAGATATGAAAAAGGCTAAGGAATATCTTCCAAAGGTGGATTTCGTGCCATTGGGTTCCTTGGGTTCCAAGGAGTCTAAATTGTAAAGATAATGTAATAAGAAAGAGAAAGGATTAATTAAATATTGCTTATTTAGAAGGAATGTGAGATAATGAGAATATTACAAGAATATGTGTGGAAATATGGATAATGGATCCATCTTGGGACTTCGCACTAGATCTTGCTACTAGAGTTTGCTTTTTTACTTTTCCTGGACACCAAATTCCTTCCTACAAATACCCAAAAATAGACCTTCTATCAATATTGTACAACCCAATCATCATCTGAGAGACCCTGCACATGTAGATGTCCATGATTCTGATATAGAAGTCCCTTTCCCATGGACTTGTTGAGATACCTTAGAATGCGCATCACAACCTCCATATAACCTAGGAAAGATTTTGTGTTCACATGGTTTCTAATAGGAAAAAGAATCACAATTAAGAAAATAAAGTATTATGAGAAAGAAATTATGCTTAAATGAGTTTTATAAAACATCTACTTGAATGTGAAGAAACCACATCTCTCCTTTTGAGTTTAAGGCTCAAAATTGGAATAAAGGGAGATAATGCAAATCAAAAGTTTTCCCTAAAATTTGGGATTAAAAGGGTCTACGGTTTGGGAGATATGCTTTTTGCAAATCATCCTAAAAGTGATGTGATAATCCATGAATCGTATTACCATTTAGTAAATAAAGGATTCTTTCCTTGTATAGTGTGGGCTATCTACACCATCTATCTCTAATATGACGTTGGCTGCTCTTCGTCTAGTTTAGGAAAGATAGGGAACCGAGAGAGTCTTGCTCGATTTGGGATTCCTCCTCGTACAGATGACGAACGAGGATGTAAAGGGTCCCAATGAGTTCGGGATGGATTGTCACACTGTTTAGTCCTAGGTTTGAGGGTCTTTGGACATGTATACAAGAAACTCCCAAATTCAGGACCTTCAGCAGCCATCCTTCACAAACATGTGTATATATACATGGAACATAGAGGGTAGGATTTCGCTCTGAGAACTCCCATAGATCCGCGAGACCCCGACAGACTACCCGCACCCATCCTCTTGCTTGTCGCTAACCGTTCCGTAATTTTGCCCTCTGGTACCGCAGTACCCTGCCACCTACGGTGCTTCTCAACCTAATGGTTCGGTGCACCATCAACAGATCTAGGAGCTCCGACCACTTCGTTTGGATGTGGCGTAGCTTTGACCGCCTTCTCCCTAGCCTCTGATGCCCAGGAACCCCATGTGGGTGTTGACCTTCACAAACTCGGTCCATGAACAGGTCACACGCCGGTTACTGTGGATGGGAGGGAGGAGGTGAGGGAATGCTATCGGTCGAGTATGAGTGGTTCATGAGTGAAGGGAGGCGAGGACGCTTCCAGCTCAGCCTCGAGGAAGCGTCGCGGTGGGCGAGGAGGGTGCCGCCCAGCCCAACGCCGTGGTACTCTGTTTTACAAAGTAAACAGGGGGCGAACCCCCCCCCCCCGTCCATGAAGATGATGAAGGTTGAGCGGGTCAGCCAGGCCAGATAGAAGCCGGATCCAGTGCCCAGATCCGCGAGCCAATGGAAGAAATAGCCAGAAAAGAAAAATAAAAAGGATGACGTGTCGAGCCGCCATTGGCCAAAAGGTACCTTTATTTGTAGAATTTCTATAAATTAATTGGTTGCTCCGATGGAAACATGCAAAATATAAAAATTGATCAGGAGAATACGTAGAATCCAATAAAAATGTAATTGGAACCTGATATTGCTTACAATATAAAAAGTGCACCAAGTTATCACCTTTGATGTATTAAATTATGGTAAAACCCTAATTTGATATGGAATGCAGATTTAATGACTGTTTTAGTTTAATTTGGTTTAGAACCCTAATTCTGAGAAATATTAACCTATTAAGAATAAAAGGGAGAGTTAATTTTGAAAAAGGTAGTTTCATGATTGTTTTAGGGTTTTATGCACATGATTATGTTTAGAAACCCTAATTTGGGAAAATATGGGTTTTATTGGGTTAAATCCGAAAATATAATTATAGAACTAAATTTTCATGGTTATAAGATATTTTGAGTATAAAAGTTCCTATTTGTGGTTAATTACCCTTAATGTGGAAATTAGGTTTTCATGGTGGATAAAATGTAGAATTAATGATAAATAACGTTCATATGTGAATTAGAGCATAATGAACTATGAATTGATGATAAATGAGCATAATGACTTTGTCATTGATTAAAAAGGATAAAAATGGTGGCTTTAATGTAAAAGAGGCTTAATGGACTTAATTGATGGTTAATTGTGCATTAATCTGGAATTAAGATTATGTGTGTGTAAAAGGTAACCTTAATCACTTTCGTGAAGGATAGATGAGAAAATTAGGGTTTAAACAGAGAAAAGGGAACTAAAAGCCTAATTGCAAAGTAAACCCTAAAAGAGGAAGAAACACTAAAAAGGAATAGAAACCATAAGTAGCAAGATGGTTTGGATAGTTTTTGATAAAAAGGAATTGGATGTATATTTCAGGATTGAACTGTGTACTTGCTTGATTATGGATTACTTGCTTGTTTGGACTAATCCTACATCTGAGTCTGCCTGACAGGTATGTAGTTAATTATGAATAACCGTCTTAGTTTCCTGAGGATTTTACGGATGGTTAAATTGAATTGAATGAAAATTATCACTTTGGATGTTCATACTTGTAAATCATAAAGTCACTATGATTATCACATTAATAATGGAAGTATGTATTCTCACACCTACATGCCACCCTAATGGATGATACCAAGGGTCATGCCCAAATGGGTAGACTAATTGGCACCCTGAGTGTTGACCCCAGGAACCAAGCTCGGGAATGAGAAGGTGGCCTATGATACTGCATGACTAGAGGGCACCATGACTGGTGACCCCAGGCACCAAGCTCAGGATTGAGAAGGTGGCCTTAAGTCATTGGCAAAAGAAACCCTAAGGTGGGTATGCCAGGGTTAGGGCAAAAGCGGTGGAGAATGTCATACTGAAAAGCATAAATTGGTTTGTTAATTAATTTGATTGTGATAATTAGATTGTTATTCATATGTGCAAACTTTTGATTGTCCCCACATACTAATATATTTTGATATGTTGATCGACGTTTTTTTTGTCGGCGTTTTAAGTACAAGTTTGAAAAGTACAAACAGTAAAGTGACACATCGTGAAAATAAGAAGTAAAGTACAAGGAGGATTAGATAGAATAATTCAAGTTGTGGATAGATAGTTTTCCAAAGTCTTTAAAAGGTATGCACAATTTTATTTTATATCAGTTTTCAGTTTAGTTGGTAAAATTTATTAATTGTTATTGATTATTTGTCGAGCCTTTGATCTGGGTTATTGGTTAACGGCTCTGACCTTTCGGTCTCCCTTAATTGAGGGTTATCAGGAGGCGGGGTCGTTACACTCTAAGAGTTCTTTGTCTTAAGATGAATTTTAGACTATGAACTTCAATATCTTAGTTAAATAAATATCTCATTCAATCATGTCCTAAATTTCATAAATTAAGAGTATATTGCATCATCATATGCAAGTTGACCAAGGTGTTCATATGGTGTGGTAGGAAATAATTTTTCTTTTAGTGGTTAGTTGCTAGTTCAAATTTTCATCATGATCTCCGTTATCAAATTTATTGCATCTAAATGTGAGTACTAAGAGATAAATTACATAAAAAAACTAATAACCACTTTATAAACTTGATCTAAATTCAGCCCGTCATGTTGCCCTTTATATGTGTAAATCATCCCGTAATCATAAAAGGCGATGTGGCTACATTGAGTTTTGGAAAGATTAAATATAATAAAAAGCTTACAAACAAGCCACATAACTTTATAGTTTTATATGATTAGCCTTAGTTATTCCAATAATAATAATTTCAAACTTCACGGTAATGATTGGAAACACTCTGAAATGAGAGTGTGACAAGCAGATTTTAAAATGAGTAAGATGTCTACACAATTCAAGATACAAGCTAGAAAATAGATAATTCAAAATAGACTCCACAAGCAAGTAATGATGAATGCTAGAGATATGTATGGACAGTGACTTGAAATGTCCAACAAATTTTTTTACAACACCAAGATAATGTACGAATGACATTGATAGAAGCTGCAACATTCACTTTTCTTCTTGTTCTATTTTATGAAGTCGTTGAGTAGTAAACTATACTTATTATTGTGCAAACTGAAGATATCGATATGTAGATTTTTTTTGTTCAATCATCTATGTAAATCAAATTCCGATTGTTGAAAGTTATATAAGTACATGATTATTTAATAATATCCAAATACATATCTATTGTTTTTGTTTCCCTAGCACATAAGCATGATTTGAGTATTACATGAAACCTAACTAAAGGTGAAACTATTTAAAAATCTCCAAGTTAAAAAAAAAAGTTATATGTATAAATATTATTACGGAAAAATTGTTTATGCCTCTATAATGGGTAATGTAGAAATGATTTGCCAAATGAAAGTATGAGTGACATGAAAACATCAGCCTTCATCTCATTGTGGTTTTATCGTAAAGATAAAACATTAAATTTTTATTTTTGATTATTTTTCCTCTATGAATGGTGTTCCAACGTTGTAAATAACATACATACGAAGTATATTCATCCCACATATACGTTCAAGCGTTAACAATCAATTATAAAGTTTCATCCAATATGTACAGTATTACCTTGTTTACCAACACGACACCGTACCATATATATTCCATTTGTATTCTTCGGTACTCGAGTCTAGCCATGTTAGAGTTATTGAAGTTGTCCTTAGAGTTATTGAAGTTGTCCTTAAAGAGTTGAAGTAGTAGTCGTACATCTGGTCCTGACGGACAATCTGGCCACTGGCTTTTTCTCTCTGATAAAGTTACACACCCTACATGGTAGATCATTAGGTATAATTAAGCATGTTAAAATCAACCTGATTGTTCAGGACAAAATGACAACTGGATGTTTAGGAAACAATGTCTAAACTTCTCCATTTAATAACTTTGATATTTGATGGTTATCCTTGTGAATGCAAACTTGATGGTGTCCATATGAGTTATTAGTAGTCTAGAAACTGGAACTTATGTTTGCAGGAAAAATCTTTTTGTTCGATATTAGAAAATAAGAAACCATAAAAAATTGGAAAAAAAAAGACTTTTGGGCAACACCATACCTAGAAAGCCCGTGCAACTATAGAGACGTCAAACTAATTGAATGGCGGTTGTTTTCAGCTCCCCTCACAATCCTGATCAGCGAAGAGTTGTTAATTCTTTTTCCCTTCCATGAAAATGATGCGAGTTAATCTTGGTGGAGGCAAGCAGTTACGCCCGTCAATAGGGCCAAGGCCTATAATGGCTTCATTCATTCTAACAAAGTACTTATAAACACTCCTACATGATTCTTTGATAAAAATTGAATTGAGTGAACAACACTGCTTGATAAACTGATGTATTTTTCTAGAGTCGAGAAGGGTGAGAATGAGACTGCGAGATGTAGTTTTACAAAATCGGGTCACAAGCTTACAATCCCTTACTATTAGAACAGCTGTAGAAGGTTGGCATTTACTTACTTGAGCATGTGAAGGTAGAAATAGAAAGTGTCCACAAAGCTACATTGCTGCCCAGTTTAAGAGGCCGGGGACAGGACTACATGCAGCATTGCTGCCCGGTTTAGGAGGTCCGTTCATGACCATTGATATATAGAAGGCCGATGTGGAGAGATGTCAAGCTTAGGAAATAGTGAAGGCAGTCTCTTTGATCTTCACTGGGTTGTCAGTGCGCTCATTCTAAATGATGCGTGAAAATGCCTGCAGCGGTGGTGGAAGGCCACCATACCGGAATTTGTGTTTCCTGCTACTGTCACAATTCTTTGTCTCTTTGTCGGTTCCTAGGACGTATCGTTGTCACCTCCAACTACAGGACGCCTCCATAAAAAAAAACTCAGTTAAATTCTCAAAAAAATGAGAGAAGAGAGACAATCGACGAGAGGTTAGCATTTTGAAATTGATGTGTTCTGATTGGCTGGTGTCAAAATTGTAATTTTTAGAAAAGATTCACATTTTTTATAGTAGTATAGATATATATCAAATCAAAATCACTTATTGAAGTTATTTGTAAGGGATAGTACATTTAAATTCATTTTCATTGGTACCTTATTCATTAATTACCGATAACCATAGTTCAAAATGTGAATTTTCAAAATATTAACTTACTAACCGTTCTTGGTCGTTCAAATTGAATGTGTTTATCAAGGGTGCGCAACGTTGCCGCATGCGCCCAGGAGGTGGTATCTCAAATCGCGGATCTCGGACGAGATCCTATTCCATTCTGACTTGGCTAACCAGGAGCCAGGAGGCATTGCGTCCCTGGCTCCCTGCCCACGCGAGCACCTTCTCCAAAAGTTTGGTCTTCGTACCTTCTCCTTGGGTGGCTAGCTCTCCAGACTCGATCTCCTTCTCTCTCTGCCTCTATAATCCATGGGTGATCTCCTCCCTGTGTGCAAAATTTGTTCGCACACAGGCTGGTTCGGCGATGCTTCATCTCGGCCCGGCCTCGTCTGTTTGAGTTGTTAGTAGCAAAACCCCAGTTAAAATACCTTCACCGTCAGCCCTCCCAAGCGCATCTCTGTGTTGTTCTGCATTACAACGCCGCCACAACATGGACCTCTGGTTCCAGCCAATATTCGCGCTCCGTTGGCTTTCTAAGTAGCTTATGTGCTCTACCAAATCGCCTGTTATATATACTCACAATGCCATGCCTTACGACCTGGTTCTCAAACAGGGGCGGAACCAGGGGGAGGCTGCCGGGGCTTTAGCCCCTCCTCCCCCCAAAAAACTAATACAAATAGTTATCTTTTTAGTATTAAGTATAGCTTAAAGTATAAATAAATACATTAACTACGTATAAATTTCAAAGAATGAGACTAGCTGGAGTGGTATATAGCTTGGTTCTTAAAGCCAATGATGCAGGTTACATTCTCAATGGGGACAACATTTTTGACTCAGCCCCCCTCTGTGCTAAAATGTACACATATATGATTTCAGCCCCCCTTAGTGTAATTTTCTGGTTCCGCCACTGTTCTCAAACCAAGCCGGAATCCAAAAGGATCAGGTTCTTGACACAGGGAAGACCAACGACCGTCAGTCTTCTTTGTTAATATAAAAATTCTAACCGGTTGGTACTCAGTCTTAATCATTATCGACTTTCCATTTTCTGTGGGCATAGCTTTTATGGAGACTAACTGATTAAAATTGGGAATCTCGTCAGATGGAAAACTTCCTCTCGCTAACTCAAACGGAAACAAGAACCACGGTGTTTTTTTATAATTCTTATTTCTGATCAACAACGAAATAGAACAGTCGTTACAACCTATGAATGACTTGGCCGTCCAAGATTATAAACCCCCGTCTCGTTCCTTTCAAACTTCTTTTTTAAAGGAAAAGGCTCACAAGCTTCATAATGCAACTAAGTTCAAACTTCAGCCAGGAATTCATATCTCATTGCTCTACAAGAATCAAACTTATCATGATCTAATTCACATCCATCATATATATAATATTACCAAACTAAACTTACTTTAGGTAAACATGACTATATGTTCCAACTACATGTCTCCTCAAAATGAATTGTCCAACCAAACTCAAATTTTATGTAATTTGAATCATTATATCTTATCACCCTAGTGAACATCAGAAAATTCTCAAAGTATATATATGTGTTACAACCCCAATTTTTGGGTTCTTTTGGTGAGAAATGTAATTTTTCAATTTAAAGATAATTGAACAAAGAATGGTATAATATGTTTTGAATACATGAATTTCGTTTACAATTGCCTTGATGACTGTTTTGTGGGCTTTATTGGCTATTGGGCCCAAATAACAAGGAAATTCAATTAGTAAATGGATAATTGAATATTTGAGAAAAGAAATATGTAGAAATCTCTAGAAGGCAAAATCCAAAGAGGATTTCGTGCCTCTTGGATTCCTTGGGTTCCAAGGAGACCAAAGTTGCATAAAGAAAGCAATAAGAAAAGAAAAGATTAATTAAGTATTTCTTTATTAAGAAATAAATTGAAAATAAGGATAAAATGTGGAAAATAAGTGAAAAGAGGTGCAATTGAGTTATCCTTAGTGGGATTTCGTAATCCCAAGGTTTCCTAATATAAAAAGGAAAATCAAGGAGGAAAATAAGAGTAAGAGAAAGAGAAATCCTCAAAGAGAGATATTTTGATAAGAAATAAATAAGATTATGGGAAATAAAGGATAAAAGATAAATAAAAGGTCAATGTATATTCCCAAGATGGGTTTTCGAGCCATTAATCTTCCTTGAGGTTCAAGGAACTCAGAATAATAAATTAATAAGAAAAGAAAAGAGAAAATATGTGGGATATATATATAATTAAGTGATATTTTACACCTAAAGAAAAGGCACGTTTTCTATTATATCATGAGCCCAATTTTGTCAGGGAGGTAGATAAAGTTATTAATAACTTTCCCTCAAAATTTGGGATTAAGTGGATATTTGGTTTGAGAGCTACAATTTTTAGAAGTTCCCTAAAGTGTTTGGCTTTCATTTAAATGTCACAATATTTCTGATTAAAAGAAAAAGAATAGGAAAGGGACGGGACTGACGACAGCCGTCGGATCTCCGCTGGTCCAAGGGACCATGGATCTGACGCTAGCTGTGCGTCATCTTCCCTGGTCGCAAAGGGAAAGGAGGGCCTTTTTACAATCAGATTTTCTCACGAATCCGACCACGGGCAAAGATGAAAAGGGCATGGTTGGCCCCGGGAGAAGTTTCCGCACAAGTCTACCCCTGGTTTTAGGTGGTTTGGAAGACTCTGGAGAGAACGCCCAATTTGGCAGTTGTTACCTTTGGCGGCCAGGGTTGAAAACCCTAATCCAGATGCACAAGCCTATAAAAATGACCACCCTTGGTCTCGGACGGGTCTCGCGATCTCGAGCGGTGCTCTCCTAGCTCCAAATTTTCCCTCTCTCCCTCGATCACCCGTTGTCCGGCGAGCTTCTGACCCAGAGCCGCCGCGGTTGCAGTGGACAGAAGGACGGGAAGAAGAGATAAAGGGAGTCGTTAGATCGGGTTCCATAGTGCACTCGCGAAGGGGATCCACGGCCCAGGGTAGAGCGCACCTCCAGATCAGAGAAGGTAGACGTGAGCGACCTCAGCCACGAGATTGGATCAACCGCTGACTGTGTCTTCGATCCAACGTCCCTCGTTTTTCCAAAAAGAAAAGGGTAAATAGCCTCTCTGACTAGAAAATCTAGAAATTGCTTTTTTGTGCAAAAATTGTAGTAATTGCTAGGAAGCTCTAATGACAAAACTTTATATATGAAAATTGATCAGAAGAAAATGAGGAATCCATTAAAAATATAATTCAAGCCTGATTCTGTTTGCAATTTGAAAAGTGTATAAAGTTATCATATTTACCGGTTTAATTAGTGAAAAACCCTTGGAATTGATGATAGTTGAATATAGTGATGTTCTCTGAATGTTTAGAACAAATATTAACCTGTTGATAATAAAAAGGATGATATTTGTACATAATTGGCTTAAATTAGGGTTTCATATACCTAAGTTTGCATTAATGGGCTTAGAAACCCTAATTTAGGAGGATATGTCTTTTAATGATTTTAATTGTGCAAATCCATTAATAGGACAATGTTATGTTGTTATAAATCCAATTTGAGTATAAAAGATCATTAATGTGGATATTTTGGGGTTCCTAGGGTATAAAGTAGAATTAATGATACATTAGGGTTTACTGACATAAACGATGAGAATTGTAGTAATTAGGGTTCCTGGAGAATCGAACTATAATTCTTTGTCGAGTTGTCAATTCAAAGAAACCTGAACATGAATGATCTTGAAATGACTTAAAATGATAAAGATAGTAGTTTTAGTGTAAAAGAGACATTTTGGACTTAATTGACTTTTAATGGTATCTATGATGTTGAAATTAGGGTTTGTGGACTAAACAAACATTAATAGTAATAAATGCATAATGAAAGCTAAAACCCTACAGGATGACCTAGAAATCTTAAAGTGGAATCCAAGTAGATTTTGAGGAGGTTTGGAATAAAACAATGACACTTGGGTGTTATGCATTAATTTCAGGATATTGATGATTGCTTGATTGACTATTCCTGAGTATTAAATATTTGGACTTCAAGTTACTCTGAGCAGGTATGTGGTTACTTATGAATAACTGCTTAGTTTTCTGATGGTTTCTCGGACGTTTAATCGCATTGAATGCAACTAAACTGTTTGGATGTTCATATTGCAATTATAAAGTGACTATGCCTATCACTTAATGTATATGCCTATAAACTCAGATCCTGGTTCTCTCTGTGGCTTTATAGCTAACCTAGTACATGACTGCCTATGGGTAGGTCCATCAGGTTAGAGAAAGACCTAGTACATGTCTACCTATTGGGTAGGTCCATCCGGTCTATGGATGACCTAGTACATGGCTACCTATTGGGTAGGTCCATCAGGTCTATGGTTGACCTAGTACATGGCTACCTATTGGGTAGGTCCATCAGGTCTATGGTTGACCTAGTACATGGCTACCTATTGGGTAGGTCCATCAGGTCTATGGTTGACTTAGTACATGGCTACCCTTGAGGTAGGACCATCAAGTCATAATGAGTTAGATATTGGGCTATCTTCGGATAGTGCCATGCGACTCTATTACCTAAAAGAGAGGTGATATCCATGTCCACTGCAGGGACAACCCAGAGTTCAAGAATATGTATGGATTGAGTTGTATGGCTTAAAATGTAATCTAGATTGTTAAATGATCAATTGAATGATTATATTGTTAACATAGTTGAACATTATCTGTTTCCTCCACATACCAACTTCGGCTGACCGACGTTTTGTTTGTTGGCGTTTTAGGTACAATGAAAAGAATAAACAGTAAAGCGACACCTTGTGAATTCAAGAATTAAAGAACAAGGAGGAACTAGTTAGAATAGTTCAGCTGAGGTTAGAAGTTTAGTTTGTTCCAAACTTTTCAAAGGTATGCAAAGAAAAAAATTTATTACCATTTTCAGTATAGTCTGTTAGAATTTAATAATTGTTTATGGTTATATGTCGAACCTTTGATCCGGGGTTAATGGGTGTGACTTCAACCTCTTGGTATCCCTTAATTGGGGGTTACTGAAAGGTGAGGTCGTAACATTTGGTATCAAAGCGTAGGTTCCTCATTTAACCATTAATAATTATTAAATTTTACAAACTCCGTAGAACCCAAGGGAGTTATTAGAGGGTTATCCGAAAGATGGAGGTGTCTAGAAAAGGATCACAACCGGGGGCTGGCATTATTTTCCTCCGCACCGCTTGTCGGAATACGAGGACTCCCAGATCTGTGTGACTGTCTGGCCAAAGTCTTAGGGTATGAATCGAAATAAGATACCTTTAGGACTTCTCATCTTATTCATCCCTTCTCATCACAAAATTTTGATAAGGACATAAAGGATTAGTGTTTTCTTTCTTCTCCTCACCCTCTTGAGGTATGGGTAAGGTTAATAAGGTTTAAGGAATCCTCCACTAAATTAATGAAAGACATGTAAATAAGATGTCATGGACATAAGCTTAATAGATTAAGCGCAAAATAAATAATAGATACATGCTTAGGTCGTATGACATAAGTTGTCATGTCTTCAGAAGGGACCTAAGGTTAGACCTTCGTGATAGGAGGATAAGTTAGTGTTGGAGATAAAGATCTCCATTTCAAGTAGAGACCTGGCACATCCTCGGAGGATGATGCTAACCCTAACCCCTAAGTGAAGGTTAGAGAGAGATGAGTTGGACCAGGTGTTTGAAAGGACATGCCTTTGGGATCCATGGGTGACCTAGCACCTTTGGCAACCCAATCCTGGGAAGGGTCGTGCATGCTAGGGTAAAGGATAGCTCCTTAGATGATGATGATAGTGAAGGACCATAGAAACCCTATGGGCATGTGCAAGTAGGGCATAGCTGGCACCTAGGGCACGTCATGGGGCTGACAGTAGGATGAAACCCTGAATAAGGAATCATGAGGGAGCACAAAGGGTTATGGATGATCTTGAACAAACATAAGTTCGAACATAGGCTTCACCCACATAGAGCATGTTTTTGAGGATGATCCTTCATGAAGAAAGGACCTATAATGGTGAGGTTAGATGTAGGGTTAGCTCTAGAGAGAGAAAAAAACCCCGCAAGAAGGTTGGAAGCCTAAAACCCTGAATAATGGATGATAGTGGTTGCCTCATGATCGATCCCTGAAAGTTGATGATACCTTGGTTGTCTTTAGAGGGACCAAACCTAGAGAAAGGATGAGGTTTCTGGCACCTATGTGCCTAGGGTATAAGTATTTACCTTCTGAGAAAGGAAGAAGATGTTATGTATACCCTGAAGTGGATTTGTAACAGGTTATGAGGCCTTGTACCTTATGGTTTGTCCTTGAGGAAAATCCAACTCTAAGTGTTGCTTGAGTTGAAGGATGACAAGGAGTGTGTGTCATGCCTTTTTCATGCTTGGTTTGTAGTTAGGAGATAGAGCATGTAGTGAACTTAGGGTTCCTAGGCCTGAGAGGGGAAGTGGTGTACCTAAGGCTCATGATGAGAAGTTGAGTTCCTATAGAAGCGAGCATGGTAATCCTCATGAATAGAGGAAAAGAGAAGCCCCTTAAGTTTAAGGTTGATGTGTTCCTATAGAAGTTGAGTTCCTTAGAACCCCTCACAACTAGGTTGATGATAAAGGGAAAGTTTGATCTTGATCCAACATCGAGGAAAGAAGGATAAGTATGACCTAGCATGGTTCAGTAGGTGATCTGCCTGTGCCTTAATAGCTTTCTAGGGTTAAGTAGGATCATGTAAAGGTAAACCCTAGACCTAAGAGCTTTTGTGACCTTGTTGTCAAGAGATAGTTTTCCTCCCATCCTGGGAGAGGGACCCCTTTGGTAGGGTGTATATCAGTTTTGTTGGTTCAAGGTAACCTAAAGAGGTCTCATAGGATCTTGAGAAGCTAAGTGAAAAGTACATAGTATGAGAATGAACCTGCAAACCCATAGATATCCATCTCTATTGCATATGAATGTGTTACCATGGAGGTAACCAGTATGGGGCTTGACCAAGGTAGGCAGGTTGCCATGATGCCTATGAAAGGATGAGAGCCAGCCCATGAATGCAGAAAGAGAGATGATGAAGACATGGATAAGGTTCTAAGTGAACAAGTACTATAATGTAGAATCCTAAGTCTATCCTAGGGTTAGGTAGGGATAAGACCGATGAAAGTAGGATTTGCCTAATTCCCTAGTTGCACATGACCATATGGTCGGGAGGTAACAACTATCATTGTCTGAAGGCCATGGGTTAGGAGATTGATCACCTTCATGAACTCATGGGACCCAAAGGGCAGATGAGTAGGGCACTCTCTTGATGCATGAGGGAAGAGGGATGACCCCAAAGAGTCGGTACCCTATAGACCTAGAGGAGATGACTAAGGATATAAACCTCAGTAGGTTCAAGATTAGTTTTCTAGGGAGGTAACTTCGATATCATGATGTCTGTGATGTAGAGACATATGTAGCGCGTTGCAACTTAGATGTAAATGTGTATTGGCAAGGTGGGATGTACCATCTCTACTCTTGGAACAGGAAGAACTCTGTATTTGGACTGCAGCCAAATGCTTATTTCCTCTTGTTATGGGGGTGAGAGATAGGACATTACGAATGCCATACACCAAGGATAAGAGATGATGTATGTTAGAATGTTGCCACGAGAAATGGGGATAGAGAAGATAATCTACCCTGGTAAAGTGAATGATACATGGATGGTTTGTAAACACTAAGAGGAATGAGGTAGTCCCCTTATGAGGATTTTTTTATCATGAGCTATGTAGAACTTACAAGTTATACCAGGATGAGTTTGATCACCATGATGATGGAATCAGAGAGTGTTCTTAATTGAAGATGGACATAGAGTTTGAGGGAAGATGATAAGTGAAATGCATGGAAGTGTATGTTTTCAATGTTACCTAATACCTAAGGACGTGAAGTGGTAATGGATGCTCTAGTTGAGTTACATCTGACTTGTTGGACTGGAAGCTAGAAGAGGTTGTTTAGCTAACCATAAGTTTGGAAAGGAGAGATGTTTGGGTAACACTCAGATGTAACAAGATGCGTTGAAAAATTAAGGGTTGTTTGGTTAGCCAGCCTAGTCCTTGATACAAAGAAAGGATGGTGGTAGAACCTCAAGTGCACTTCTTTGGAAAAGAAGGTGATGAAACCCTGACTAGAGTGCTTTAGGGTTTCGAAGGAATCGATCTTGAAAGAATCATGACATATAGGAAATCATGGTTGAAGATCACCATACACTGTGGAAAATGGCAATAGCACTTTGGATGCTTAAGATGAAGTTGCATGTGGTTTATGGCCATGCAAGCTAGGAGGTAAAGGACGAACCCAAGTAACCCATTGTATCGATATATAGGATGAAAGAGTCCCTGAGAGGGAATGGGAGCTCAACACTATGGATGTTGTGATAGGTCTTCCCTGGGCCAAAGAAGGTCGAGATACAATATGGGTTATGGTAGGTCGCCTTACCTAGATAATATGAGAAAGGAAGAGTTCGGTTAAGGGACAGATCCAGTTGGACTACCCATGAGAGAGATGGTTCAACTACACCATAAAGCAAGATCAAAGGTTCTTGAGTTTGAACTAAAGGTTCCCTTCCAAAAGGTGGAAGTAGGTACATTGAGAACTCAATGTTAGTATAGTTTATCACCCCTAACTATGGTTAGTATGATCCAGACTAAAGGGGTCTGATGAGGGCATATGTGCTCGATTTGTGGTGATAGTTAGAGACAATTTTTGTCCTATGAAAGATGTGAAGATAACCACCATAGCCAGTATCGGGATTTATAAGAAGCTCTGTAAGGGGGGTTGTGTCGGTCACCACTTCAGTAAGGTGATGTTGGTGAAAGGACCACATGATGGTTAGAAAGGGACCACATGATGGTTAGAAAAGGGACCACAGTGTGTGTAGATAAAGTCACTTTGATCATGCAATGGCTGAAAGGAGCCTAGAGACGATAAGAGTCGTGAGCAGATGCAAAGTAGACTGACATGCTGTGGGAGAATATGTGACATGAAAATCCGACCCCTCTAAGTTATATCTAAGAGAGTTGAGTCCCCGGTGCATGGTTTCTTTTGACATGGTTTGGTGGAGAAGACCATACCCCTCAGGATAAAGTAATGTGTGATGAGTTCCATGTGTCAAATTTAGAGCACTATGTGAGGTACTCGACCATGTGCTGAACAATGAACCTAGTGAGCCCCAAGGGAGGCTGAAATGGCCTGAGTCACCTGTGCAGTTTATAGACGCCAGGATGAAAGAACTCAGAGAAAAGAATATGTGATAATAAAGGTTCTTTGGAAACGCCATGAGTACGGAAAAGCCACATAGAGGCCAATGATGAACATGGAAAGTCTTATCCTGAATTGATTGTTTGTTTGCTTATTTGAATTTTGAGGACAAAATTCCTATAAGAGGGGAAGGATGTTACAACCCCAATTTTTGGGTTCTTTTGGTGAGAAATGCAATTTCTCAATTTAAAGATAATTGAACAAAGAATGGTATAATATGTTTTGAATACATGGATTTCGTTTACAATAGCCTTGATGACTGTTTTGTGGGCTTTATTGGCTATTGGGCCCAAATAACAAGGAAATTCAATTAGTAAATGGATAATTGAATATTTGAGAAAAGAAATATGTAGAAATCTCTAGAAGGCAAAATCCAAAGAGGATTTCGTGCCTCTTGGATTCCTTGGGTTCCAAGGAGTCCAAAGTTGCATAAAGAAAGCTATAAGAAAAGAAAAGATTAATTAAGTATTTCTTTATTAAGAAATAAATTGAAAGTAAGGATAAAATGTGGAAAATAAGTGAAAAGAGGTGCAATTGAGTTATCCTTAGTGGGATTTCATAATCCCAAGGTTTCCTAATATAAAAAGGAAAATCAAGGAGGAAAATAAGAGTTAGAGAAAGAGAAATCCTCAAAGAGAGATATTTTGATAAGAAATAAATAAGATTATGGGAAATAAAGGATAAAAGGTAAATAAACAGTCAATGTGTATTCCCAAGATGGGTTTTCGAGCCATTAAGCTTCCTTGAGGTTCAAGGAACTCAGAATAATAAATTAATAAGCAAAGGAAAGAGAAAATATGTGGGATATATATATAATTAAGTGATATTTTGCACCTAAAGAAAAGGCACGTTTTCTATTATATCATGAGCCCAATTTTGTCAGGGAGGTAGATACAGTTATTAATAACTTTCCCTCAAAATTTGGGATTAAGTGGATATTTGGTTTGAGAGCTACGATTTTTAGAAGTTCCCTAAAGTGTTGGGCTTTCATTTAAATGTCACAATATTTCTGATTAAAAGAAAAAGAATAGGAAAGGGACGGGACTGACGACAGCTGTCGGATCTCCGTTGGTCTAAGGGACCATGGATCTGACGCTAGTTTTGCATCGTCTTCCCTAGTTTGCAAAGGGAAAGGAGGGCCTTTTTACAATCCGATTTTCTCACGAATCCTACCACGGGCAAAGATGAAAAGGGCATGGTTGGCCCCGGGAGAAGTTTCCGCACAAGTCTACCCCTGGTTTTAGGTGGTTTGGAAGACTCTGGAGAGAACGCCCAATTTGGTAGTTGTTACCTTTGGCGGCGAGGGTGGAAAACCCTAATCCAGATGCACAAGCCTATAAAAATGACCACCCTTGGTCTCAGACGGGTCTCGCGATCTCAAGCGGCGCTCTTCTAGCCCCAAATTTTCCCTATCTCCCTCGATCACCCATTTTCCGGCAAGCTTTTGACCCAGAGCCGCCACGGTTGCAGTGGACAGAAGGACGAGAAGAAGAGATAAAGGGAGCCGTTAGATCGGGTTCCATAGTGCACTCGCGAATGGGATCCACGGCCCAGGGTAGAGCGCGCCTCCAGATCAGAGAAGGTGGATGTGAGCGACCTCAGCCACGAGATTGGGTCAACCGCTGACTGCGGCTTCGATCCAACGTCCCTCGTTTTTCCAAAAAGAAAAGGGTAAATAGCCTCTCTGACTAGAAAATCTAGAAATTGCTTTTTCGTGCAAAAATTGTAGTAATTGCTAGGAAGCTCTAATGACAAAACTTTATATATGAAAATTGATTAGAAGAAAATGAGGAATCCATTAAAAATATAATTCAAGCCTGATTCTGTTTGCAATTCGAAAAGTATATAAAGTTATCATATTTACTGGTTTAATTAGTGAAAAACCCTTAGAATTGATGATAGTTGAATATAGTGATGTTCTCTGAATGTTTAGAATGAATATTAACCTGTTGATAATAAAAAGGATGATATTTGTACATAATTGGCTTAAATTAGGGTTTCATATACCTAAGTTTGCATTAATGGGCTTAGAAACCCTAATTTAGAAGGATATGTCTTTTAATGATTTTAATTGTGCAAATCCATGAATAGGACAATGTTATGTTGTTATAAATCCAATTTGAGTATAAAAGATCATTAATGTGGATATTTTGGGGTTCCTAGGGTATAAAGTAGAATTAATGATACATTAGGGTTTACTGACATAAACGATGAGAATTGTAGTAATTAGGGTTCCTAGAGAATCGAACTATAATTCTTTGTCGAGTTGTCAATTCAAAGAAACCTAAACATGAATGATCTTGAAATGACTTAAAATGATAGAGATAGTAGTTTTAGTGTAAAAGAGACATTTTGGACTTAATTGACTTTTAATGGTATCTATGATGTTGAAATTAGGGTTTGTGGACTAAACAAACATTAATAGTAATAAATGCATAATGAAAGCTAAAACCCTAAAGGATGACCTAGAAATATTAAAGTGGAATCCAAGTAGATTTTGAGGAGGTTTGGAATAAAACAATGACACTTGGGTGTTATGCATTAATTTCAGGATATTGATGATTGCTTGATTGACTATTCCTGAGTATTAAATATTTGGACTTCAAGTTGCTCTGAGCAGGTATGTGGTTACTTATAAATAACCGCTTAGTTTTCCGATGGTTTCTCAGACGTATAATTGCATTGAATGCAACTAAACTGTTTGGATGTTCATATTGCAATTATAAAGTGACTATGACTATCACTTAATGTATATGCCTATAAACTCAGATCCTGGTTCTCTCTGTGGCTTTATAGCTAACCTAGTACATGGCTGCCTATGGGTAGGTCCATCAGGTTAGAGAAAGACCTAGTACATGGCTACCTATTGGGTAGATCCATCAGGTCTATGGATGACCTAGTACATGGCTACCTATTGGGTAGGTCCATCAGGTCTATGGTTGACCTAGTACATGGCTACCTATTGGGTATGTCCATCAGGTCTATGGTTGACTTAGTACATGGCTACCCTTGAGGTAGGACCATCAAGTCATAATGAGTTAGATATTGGGCTATCTTCGGATAGTGCCATGCGACTCTATTACCTAAAAGAGAGGTGATATCCATGTCCACCGCAGGGACAACCCAGAGTTCGAGAATATGTATGGATTGAGTTGTATGGCTTAAAATGTAATCTTGATTGTTAAATGATTAATTGAATGATTATATTGTTAACATAGTTGAACATTATCTGCTTCCTCCACATACCATCTTCGGCTGACCGACGTTTTGTTTGTTGGCGTTTTAGGTACAATGAAAAGAATAAACAGTAAAGCGACACCTTGTGAATTCAAGAATTAAAGAACAAGGAGGAACTAGTTAGAATAGTTCAGCTGAGGTTAGAAGTTTAGTTTGTTCCAAACTTTTCAAAGGTATGCAAAGAAAAAAAATTATTATCATTTTCAGTATAGTCTGTTAGAATTTAATAATTGTTTATGGTTATATGTCGAACCTTTGATCCGGGGTTAATGGGTGCGGCTTCAACCTCTTGGTCTACCTTAATTGGGGGTTTCTGAAAGGTGAGGTCGTAACAATATGTTTGTGTTGTTTACCTCAAAATTGGTCAAATTACACATAAGACTCCTATGCATCATTTTCGTCTTACATCTAAAACAAAAAAAATCACCAAAACGTGTTGAAAACTTATTATCAACATACCACTAGTTCCTAACCTCTACTGGATTCAAATGAACCTCATAATGTGGTTAAATTACAAACTCATTTCTAGGGCCCAATTACCACTATTGTAAGTTCAAATCTGGTGATGTTTGACAGATTCATATATCAAGTTATTCACTAGAAAAAGATGTGCCTAGCTTTTAGATAACTACTATGCATAAAGGTATTACCTTTAACCCTTCATGTGTCTTTTGTTCAACAACGTTTTATGACAATGATGGATCCAGCTGCAAGGCTATAATGGGAATATTTTTTATTAATATGTTATGCCTCCTTCCTGGAAACTCTTCATAACCATCTCCCAAGTTACCTGGGATTAATAAAAGATATCCTAACCCCCCAACAAAACATTAACACTTGGATGAAATATGAATGATAAATTATTTTACCAGGATTTGTTTGGGCATTACTCTAGTTCACAAACTCTAAGAGAAGCTAAATCTCCTAGTCTATGCTCATTCTTGGATATTGTACATTCCTGTAGGGTTTTACTATCTTTGTTTTGGACTATTACCTATGTTGTTTCAGTTCTCCCAAAGGAAGAGTGTGATATGTATCTCAATACTTTTCAGTCTCATTAGAGGTATCATGCATGCAAAAATGTTGTACATAGGGATAGTAGATATGACTAAATGTATGAAAGAGATATATACTACAAATGAAATAAAGTTACCAATTGACTTGAAATATTATTGGGAAGACCATGTTAATACTAAATTAGAATTCTTCCAGGATATCGAGAAGGACTAGCTAATAAATTGCTTTAAACTTGCACTCAGTATCATAAATGTATCTAAGAAATATGACCTTATAATGAGGGATTTACCTAGAATTATAGTTAAGTTATCTATTAATCATTCTCCCATACACAATAGCATATGGTTGCAACACTCATTCGGTCATATTGTTGGATTCCCTTCACATTGTAATGGAAAAAACATCATGTGTGAACATTAAGTAAGGTGGGGCTAGATGTAATCCTACATCTAGAGTATAGGATTACTCTCATGATAAACATCCCTTTTTATATCTCACCCCAATACTTATAAGATGAAGACTAAAGGGGATATGAGTCCCTTAACTGAGTTTCCTAGGGGAAGACAAGAATCACTGAACACTATCATTCAAAGAAATGTTAAACATACTGATAGGAGATTTTACTATATGCCCTAAAAAGCCAGTGCAAACTATTAGAGTAATATAGGCTAATGAGGCCCAGATATCGAACATGGAGAAATGTAAATCCAGAAACTATTACTAACTGTAATACGATCAGCTAGACCAAAGAAACTTTGATTGGAGTTTAATTAATTAAGAATGCAGAAAGTAAATTTAAAATTACTCGTGATTGATCACAATTGGATGGAATTCCTTAGGATTACAGTTTCACCTCGGTTAACATTATAATTAATAGTATTAACATTAATACATATATCTCCTAACCATGGACTAAGAGGTTGTAGTAAGAATTACCCTCTCTCATGGAGTAATTCACTACCTAATCTAATACCAATCCCACTCTCATATTAATTATGCTATTAGTTAGGTGCTTTATCAAAAACTCTGGGTAATCTCTTCATGTTCGTAAGGCACCTTCCTCAAAGGGCTATATAAAATATGTATTTTTATGATTTTGTTGACCATTAACTTCCTCTTTCAAAGCAATTAAAGGTCTAATTAACTACCTATAGTGATCAAACATGGATAGTTCATGAAAATATCACAGAAATAAGTTCACAAATCAAGAGGAATTGATATATTAATGTATAAAAGTTAGTTACAATGCATAATTGGGCTACACCTGGGTCCTAAGGAATAAGGGTTTTATATTCACATGGCTTCCATGGTCAAAAATATGAGAGAGAAAAAGAAAAATGTTGAGAACATTAGTAAAACTAAAGAACCCCTAAAGAAGATGGTCCAAAGAATAAACTCTCATGCATGTGCTGATTTTCTACC
This sequence comes from Alisma plantago-aquatica, assembly GCA_963693085.1. Lineage (NCBI taxonomy): Eukaryota > Viridiplantae > Streptophyta > Magnoliopsida > Alismatales > Alismataceae > Alisma > Alisma plantago-aquatica. The sequence goes on along the minus strand of OY856409.1, from coordinate 1,147,637,436 downwards.
TTCCGGCTACAAATCCGTCTGCTAGAAGTGCCCAGATTGTCCACAACATAGTTATCTTCTCCACTTTCTCCTCTCCTTACTCTCAATTATCGTCTAATGGAATAGAACATCCAACCCAGGGTTGGCTGAAATCCCTCTAAGTCATAGAAGTGACTTAGGGTGAAATAATTCCTCAACAATTAGATTAAATGTTATCTTCAGATCTGCCTGATCTTGACATATCGGTACTACCGACTGGGTGTCGGCACTACCGAATCCTTCAATACTCACAGCCACCAGGAATGTTGATGTTACTATTGAGCTTGAATTCAATTGTATAGAGTTTCCTTGATTAATTGTGAATCAAATGTTGTGATGTTGTCGGTAGTATCAACTCCCAAAGTCAGTACTACCTAGAATTCTCAATTCCTTCTTTTCATCTCTGAGCAAGTGTCAATGGCATCAACTCTAAAGTCAGTAGTACTGTGCTCTGTAGATTCTTGTAAAACTTCATGAAATTCATAAAATCCAAACATATGCTCTTGAAATATAATAAATCATTAAAAAATATTAAAAATACATTAATTTGATGCAATCGAGTATCGTACGATAATGATAGTAAATCATGCACAAATTCATATCAAAATAACCAAATAGTGCACAAAGTTCAATATAAAATAGCATGTGAAAATGAAAAATATCCAGTGCATCAAACTCCCCTAAGCTTAAGTGTTTCTTTTCCTCGAGAAATACACCCTCAGATCTGTTTGAGACAAGTCAACAATAAGGACATAAATTATGAATTTCATTTCACAACCATCCCCACCTGGCAGTCCCAAACCAACCTTTGTTGACAACTAAACAATCAATTTCTCCTAAGTGACCAAAAATTTCTATAAAAGATGTCCACCCTTAGATCAATGAACACTATCAAGAGATCCGTTAACATCATAATCAATCAGGCATTCACTTGGTGCATTATGTGATTCCCTATTCTACATTGCTCTTTCCTAAATACCAACAACTTGGAAGTAGTTCTCCTTATAAGAATGGATGAGGAGAATAATTATTTAAGTGGCCTATAGGTAAGAGAAATGGATGAATTAGGTGGTCTTATAAATATTCACAAATAACATCCAAATTATTTATACAAAAATAAAACATGATTAACCTATATGGTGAAGAAAATGAGAAATGCATGGATCTAAATGCCCAATATTATGGGTGAAATGATGCATGTATCAAAGATCTTGTCAAATTGATGAAAATGAAGTAAGAAAAAGAATACATCATGTGAATGTTTCCATATTCCTCGTGAAGATCTTAGGGCATCCTTTCTCCCTCTTTATTTCAAAACATCACAAATTCTTTTTTTTTCATTGGCTTAATATTTTAGCATGATGAAAAATTATGCATGGATTTCACTAACATATCATTCATTATTTCTCTTTTTTTTCTGAGGGTATGGATGTGTATCCTGCACTCATAATTTGAAGAAAAATGATACCCACATGATACAGAAATGAATGGTAGGAAATGCATGTAACATACTTGTAATTGTTGTGCAAATAAAATGATATGCACAAGAATGTTTATGCATATAAACATATTATTATTTTCATTTTATAACCAATACAATAAAAATAACTAATTATCATGTCACCTATTATGACATGCAATGCAAGCAAGAGGATATAATTCATACTTACTTCATCATATTAAGGTGGTGAGTCAAAATGAATGGAAAATGGATGGAATCATATAATTAAGAGACATTGCCTTTCATGAATTATGATATGTCCCTCTCTAATTACCTGTGTACAGGGTAGCCTTAGGGTTTCTATAACATCCCTGACCTGGGATATGATTTAACCCTAGGTTTTTTGTTCAATAAAAGTGATTATATGCTTGTTATTATCTTTTAAGGAGTAATTAAGGCTCAATAGGAACTTATATTGCAATTCTAGTCCTTTTTGAATACTGTTGAAATCAATGTTTTGCTTTTTTTGGACTAAAGTGCAAATTAACCAAGTTGAGGGGTTTAATTGCAAATTATGTGTAACATCCCTGACCTGGGTTATGAGTTAACCCTAGGTGTTTTGCCTAAATATGTAGTTAAATCCTTGTGATTAACTCTGAGCATGTAATTAAGCTTCTCAGAAACGTATATTTCAGTATTTGCTCCTTTTTATTTAAAGTTGTAGCATTGTTTTGATATACAGGGACCTATGTGCAATTTACCCAGTTGAAAGGGTTAACTTGCAATTTGCACATGATGAGATGTTCCTCTGATGTTGAGACATCATGAGAATCTCTTTGGCAAAGTTTGAGGGATTTCCCAAGCTAGAGCACCAAGGTGCAGCTGTGGAAGCAATCCCAGGGCTTGAAACCCTAATTTGGGGTAAAATGCAATTTACCCAAATGATGGGATGCAATTTGTAAAGAATGTCATCTAAAGTATCTTTTTAGACTTTTGCCATCATTTAGAGAAGAAATGATGAGGAATTCACCTCAATTGAGTTATCAAGTTAAGAAATAGGCTCTGTGATTGAATAATCAGGGTATATGTGCAATAACCCTTTAAGTATGAACTTTATTATTAGATTGTTCTTCCTTGCCTTCTTTTCTATAACTTAAGATAAGGTTTGTCCTTAGAATAAAGAGGAAGGGACGAGCAAGTAATAAAAGAAGGACTTAGTTGGAATTAAGGGAAACTTATGAACTAATGTTGAAAATCCTATCCCATGTATATAAGCCATCCTTCCTTTAGTTGCAAGGGAACTTAACCTTCGTTCCCTTTACTGTTTCATTTCACCAAAGACGACCAAGGACTGCCTTGGAGCTAAGGAGGACGAACAAGGGGTGCAAGGTAGGTTTAAACCCCTCTTCTTGCCTAATTCCATGGTTAGAATTCAAATTCAAGGTCATCTTCATGGCTAATTCTCGAAACCCTATCTTTCTAGCCGTCTCTTTTCATCCTTCCTTGGAGTTTTCACCTTGGCCAACCTGTGGGAACTCAAGGACGCCATTAGAGCTTGGAGCTTGAAAGCTTGGAGCTCAAGAAGCAAGCTTTAGGCGGGTTTTATAACTCTAAACCTATGCTTTACTATGTGCATCTTTATATGCGAGTTAATGATAGCTCCTAGTATTTCCCTACTTTTCCCTGCTATTTTGCAAGCAAACCCGTGGGATATCTGTACTGTTCTTGAGCTAGAAGATGAAGGCGTGATTTCCAAGAAAAACCCACCGTTTTTCTTTTCCCTAAACGGTCCTAACAGTTTGCTCTCACGACCTCAAGACCGTGAGGGAGCCTCGCGGTCTCGAGACCGTGAGAGGGCTCGCGGTCTCAAGACCGATTGGCCCTGTTTACCGAACGTGGACCATATAAGAAACCTGTTCCTAATTATATAGGATAAATACCCTCAAAATTTGGGAGACTAACTCCAAAGGAATCGGGAGATATGACCTTTTTAAGTCACGACTTTAAATGAATTAATTGCTGATTTTCAAACGGTCTGAAATTGCCTTTTTGGGCAAAAGGTCTCAAGACCGTGAAAGGTCGTTGACTAAGCATTGACCCCATGAGATTACTGTTCAAAATTATGTTAATTAACAACTCACCAATTTTGATGGTCTAATTCCAAACGGGCTAAGAGTTGAAGGATGAATACTAGGGCTAACCCTAGATAAAATCAGTACTGAAATTATGGTGACATAATTAGGGTTTTTAGGGTTGATTGACCTAAAAGGTCTCAAGACCATGTGGGGTCCACCCACATGACCTCAAGACCGTGAGGACAATCACCTAAGACCATTTGAAGGTCTAGGGTTGAGTAATTTGACCAATTGAACACCCAATTGCAAATAAGTTATCAAGTTAATCAAAATTCGGATTCTGTGACCAATCATGGTTCAACCTCTATCAAATCACCTTAGATTTTGATGAAATCTTGGGCAAACGGTCTCAAGACCATGTGGGGTCCACCCACATGACCTCAAGACCGTTTGGGCCAAGTTTGGGCCCAATTGGAGCTCAATTGAAGGGTTCAACCTTGTGTTGATACACATTGTTGAGTGTAGATGGGTGAACTTTGATAGACCTTAATTGAATCGATTTCAATCCTAATTGGTCAACAATTGAGGGTCAATTGAATGACCATTTGGTTAAGCATAATCTTAATTAACTCAATCCATAGGTGGTCAACAGTTATTGGACCTTTTGAAGGTTTCAACATCAGTTGACATCATCGTTTGATTTGTTGAACCTTTGTTGAAGGACCTTGTGGTTGAGACCGTGAGGTGGCTCACGACCTCAGGACCGTGAGGGGGCTCACGACCTCAGGACCGTGAGGGGGCTCACGACCTCAGGACCGTGAGGGGGCTCACGACCTCAGGACCGTGAGGGGGCTCACGACCTCAGGACCGTGAGGGGGCTCACGACCTCAGGACCGTGAGGGGGCTCACGACCTCAGGACCGTGAGGGGGCTCACGACCTCAGGACCGTGAGGGGGCTCACGACCTCAGGACCGTGAGGTGGCTCACGACCTCAGGATCGTGAGGTGGCTCATGACCTCAGGACCGTGAGGGGGGCTCACGACCTCAAGACCGTGAGGTGACTCACGATCTCAAGCCCATGAGGAGGCTCACGGTCTTGGAACTAGAAAGGGGCTCATGGACTTGAAGGGTCAAAGTGAGCAATCGGTCAACACTTTCAACCGAATTCAATCATGTGATGGTTCAATGTTGCTCAAATCAAACACTAATGATAATCTAAGATAGTAAGGAGTTATTTGATTAAGGTTTTTGACTATGATGATGATCAATGGGGTGAATTACCAAGATACCCCTGAAGGGTCAATTGAGTTATACCTTGCTCAATTCAAACCCTAATTACATGAGAATGATGTTTTTAGTCATAATGACTCTATCTAACCTGATCTAGTCTAATGTTATCATCAACCATTAGTATGATGAAAGAGAGAGTACTCTAGAGAGAGAAAGTACCCTAGAGAGAGAAAGTAACTCTAATCACTTAATGGTGATGTTTTTGGCTATGATAGCCTATGATGACTCAACCCAACCTGTTTTAGAGTGATGTTGATATCACCTAACCTTATGATGAGAGAGAAAGTACTTCTAGAGAGAGAAAGTACCTCTTTAAAATGGAAACTCAATTGAAGCATCCCCAATACACAGAAATGAGCATAATTAGGGTATGATCCACCTGTGTGAGATCATAGAAACCCTAATTATGATAAATGATGAACCTTTAACTAATCCAAGAGCATCAATAAAGGTGTTACTCATACATGATGATGTTATGAGTTTAATTCACCTGTAATGTGAATAAGTAAACCCTAATTCAAGGGTGATGACATGTAATATGAATAGTAAACCCTAATTCAAGGGTAATGGCATGCTTTTGAGCAATAAACTCTATTTGATTTAAATTAAAGATTTAACTCTTATGACAAGAGTAGGAAGTACATTCCTTATTGCTATATTACCTTTATCAGATGTATTAATCATGCAGGTTCTGATATGAAGGTAATTATATCCAGGTATGGATGTTGATGTTATATTCATTGAAGGCATGTTGTAGCCTTATGAATAAGTAATGTAATCTGATGCCTTGCTAGTGGCATCCTATGCTGATAATGGGCTATGAGAGCCATGAATACCATCAAGGTCATGCTTTAGAGATGACTTGTGATGAGGATAATGAGAAATGATGATTGATATGAGTTAGGCCTGTTACATTTAGTATTCTTCTTTTATAGCTGCTATGTTACTGTTATTGTTTGAAGAACAATGTATGCTGTTAAAGAATACTGAATGTACCTAACTAATCAAGTATAATGTAGAGCCCTGATCATAGATCCATCATTGTCAGAAATTAAGTGATGGTGAAACAGGTTTTCCATAGGGAACTCCTGGAGCACATACTTTTGAGTATGTGGGGTACATGGATGTGTAGAACCTTACATCCTAGTGTAGGAAAGTGATGTAGATGTGGAATCCATCCATCCTTCACTATAGTTCCATACCGTATCAGTGGTAGGTAAACATGAAACCTCCTGATGACGAAGAAAGCACAGATATCCGTATCAGTGGTAGGTAAATATGAAACCTCCTGATGACGAAGAGAGTACAGAACGCCACTGTGACTCTAGAATAGCGAAGGACCAGTTTACCCTGGTGAGCTATAATAGTAGAGGCATGAGATGTCCTACAAGTGATCCTCTTACTGACTGAGGAAGGTGGAGGTCATGAGAATCCGGCTCTCTTAATGACCTATGTATGATACTGATGCGGCTTCTCAGCGATCAGTTGGAGTATGAGTGGTAAGCCTCATCTCCACAGGGCATAATGTTGTTTGTAAAACATAATCAACCATGTAGTATAACTTGTTAGAGATGACTCCAAGTTAGTTGATTGATGTTACATTGCAATAATGTTAATATTCTCCATATCTCCTAATTTGTAGAGATCTTGTTATATCTGCAACTGTTATAGAATGCTTTGAAGGCTTTACTGTTTAAAATAATCTTTGATGTTATAATAAAGCTTCTGGCAAAGAGTTATAACTCTCGCTGGGACAATTATGTATAATTGTCTCACCCCGTAGACTTCAACTTTTTAGGTGGACGTCGGAGACGAAGAAACCAGCCTACAAGTGATCAATCTCAGCAGCAGCACCAGGGGCAGCAGTAATCTCAGGTGGAGATTTGTCCTGCCATGTGGTGTAGTTAGAGTCAGTCCTATGTGTCCTCTGTACTCTCAGGTCTTGGAGTCTTGTGTTATGTGATCTTGAGATTTTGTATCTTGAATGTATATAATTACTCAAGAAGTAATTATCCTGAGATGTAAACAGTTTCCTCTCTTTATGAAAGGAGTTTTTATGGATACAAGTTCTTATCTCGAAAAGTTTTAATTTTCCGTGATTTTTGTCTTCCGCTGATTACCGATTCGCTTCCGCTAAGTTTTAATCGTGTTTATGTCATGGTTTGGAGATCAGAGCCCACAATTAGTGGTATCAGAGCTCCAGGTTCAGTTGAGTCTACAGAGGCATAGGACTTAGGATGTCGAGTCTACCTTTAGTACTCCTTCCTTATCTAATAGAATCTTCTGCTCCTCAGGAGAAGAAGATACATAAGAATGTCAGAACATCGCGATGAGCACGTGGCTGAGAGTAGTGCTAGTGCACCTCGAGGCGGTGCAAGAGTTCCGAGAATAGAACAACCTGCACCTAAGTCGCCAAGAGAGCCACCCCAGTTCGACCCAGCTGACATGAGTGATCCAGCTATACAGACGATGTTCGGGCAGTTTATGACTGCCATGACACATATAACCGATAGGATGCCCATTCCTGCACCTAGGGCACCTGTCCAGCCTGAAGTACAAGGTATTGGTAAGACATTCGAACGACTTCGTCGTGTCGGAGCTACCGAGTACTTCGGAACTGCCGACCCTGCAGATGCTGACTTATGGTTGACAGAGTTGGAGAAGGCTTTCAGGATTCTTGAGATTCCGGAAGCTGAGAAGGTTAGACATGCTGTCTATCTTCTCAAAGGCAGTGCTGGTCACTGGTGGAACATGGAAGAGCAGAAGAGACCTGGAGTAGAGTTCTCATGGGAAGAGTTTCGTCGGGAATTTATCAATAGATATTTTCCAAAGACCTTCCTAGATGAGAAGATTTCTCAGTTTGAGAAACTAAGGCAGGGTATGATGAACATTAGTGAGTATGAAGCTAAGTTTATGGAGTTGTTGCGGTTCTGTCCGCACATGGCTTCTACGGATGAGGAAAGAATCAGAAGATTTGAAAAGGGTTTGAATTCCGATATGTCAACCCCTGTGTCTGCCTTAGAAAACAGAGAGAGATTCTCTACCTTCGTTGAGTCAGTCCGAAGGATAGAGAGATCTGTTGTTGAGAAAAGACAAACCCATAAAAGATATCCCCAGTTCCAGGGTTCTTCATCTAGGGATTCCAAGAAACCTAGATTCTCTGCACCTAACCCTCCACCACCCAGATCAAGTTTTCAAACTCAATGGACACCAAGTAGAGGTAGAGGACGGAGTCAACCGCTTCAAGGGACGCACAGTTCTGCATCAGTGTCAGTCACTGGACCACCCAGACCACAACAACAGGAGAAGAGTTGCTACAACTGTGGTAAGGTGGGACACTTGATGAAGGATTGCCGTTCTAGGCCTGTCGGTGTGACACAACAACCTCCGAGACAGAATCAACAGGGATCTCAGAATAGACAACATCAAGGAGCAGCTCGAGGACGTGGACAAGCGTCTCAAGCTGGATCATCAGCACCACCTCAACACCAGGCAACCGCGAGGTTCTATGCTATGAACCCACCTGAGGCAGTGGTCAATCCACGGGTAGTGGCAGGTCAGATGAAACTTTTATATTCTGATATGTCTATATCCTGTAATGTATCTGTTCTGATTGATCCGGGTGCTACGCACTCTTTCATCACTCGTGAAGTGATTCGTAACTGCAATGTGACTGTTAGTCATAGAGCAGATAGTTTGTTGTTAGAGACTCCATTGAGTGGGTCTGCCGTTTTGCAGGAGGTATGTTCTCCCTGCATCCTTTTCGTTTCTGACCATCGCATTCAAGTGGACCTTATACCACTTGATATGCAGGGGTTTGATATAATCCTTGGGATGGATACCTTAGAAAGGTATAGAGTTGTCTTGGATTGTGAGTCCAAGTTGGCTGTGTTTGCTGATGAAAGCAACACATGGATCTTTCAAGGTGAAAGAAAGATTCTGCCCACCTGTCTTGTGTCAGCTATGGTTGCTGATAAGCTGTTGAGGCAAGGATGTTATGCATTCTTAGCCCATGTGGTAGATGTTACCAAGGAAAGTTCCAATCCTGCTGAAGTTCCCATAGTCAGGGAATTCGAGGATGTGTTTCCTGAAGAACTTCCTGGTATACCACCACCTCGGGAAATTGATTTTGAAATCAATTTAATTCCAGATACGAAACCCATAGCTCAAACTCCGTATAGAATGGCTCCTGCCGAGATGGCAGAACTCAAGAAACAGCTTCAAGAGCTACTTGAGAGAGGTTTTATCCGACCAAGCACTTCACCTTGGGGTGCTCCGGTCTTGTTTGTTAAAAAGAAAGATGGGTCAATGCGGTTGTGCATCGACTATAGACAACTCAATAAAGTGACAATAAAGAATAAGTATCCTCTGCCGAGGATTGATGATCTCTTTGACCAGTTGCGTGGTGCAACAGTCTTTTCAAAGATAGACTTGAGGTCTGGATATCACCAACTCCGTATTAAGGATAGTGACATATCCAAGTCTGCCTTTAGGACAAGATATGGTCACTATGAGTTCACAGTTATGTCGTTTGGACTAACCAATGCACCAGCTGCATTCATGGAACTCATGAATAGAGTTTTTCGACCTTTCCTTGATCAGTGTGTTGTCGTCTTCATAGATGACATACTGATTTATAGTAAAGATGCTCAGCAGCATGAGCAGCATCTTCGCCAAGCTCTGACCTTGCTAAGAGAACATAAGCTGTACGCTAAGTTTAGCAAGTGTGAGTTCTGGCTGCCGGAAGTATCTTTTCTTGGACATGTAATATCCGCCTCGGGAATTCGTGTTGACCCTACAAAGGTAGAATCTGTTCTACAATGGGAACAACCGAAAACACCGACGGAAATTCGAAGTTTCTTGGGGTTAGCTGGCTATTATCGAAGGTTCATTAAGAACTTTAGTTCCATAGCTTTACCCTTGACCAAGTTAACCCGGAAAGATGTTCCTTTTTCTTGGAGTGATAAGTGTCAACAATCTTTCCAGCTGCTGAAGGAGGGGTTGACAAGTGCACCTGTGCTAGTGCTACCTGAGCAAGGAAAAGGGTATATAGTTTTCTGTGATGCTTCCAAAAATGGACTAGGATGTGTGTTGATGCAGGATAAACAAGTGATTTCTTTTGCTTCCCGACAGCTTAAGAAACACGAGGAGAATTATCCAACACACGATCTGGAGTTAGCAGCTGTGGTTCATGCTTTGAAGATCTGGAGACATTATCTCTACGGAGAGACATTCCAGATTTTCACAGACCACAAAAACCTTAAGTATATCTTCTCTCAGCATGAGCTCAACATGAGGCAACGTCGCTGGATGGAGTTAATCAAGGACTACGACTGTACAATTGATTACCATCCAGGTAAGGCCAATGTTGTTGCAGATGCCTTGAGTAGGAAATCAGCAACATCAACCATGAATAGAGCACAACTAAACTCTTTAGTATGCTCTAGAAGAGATATGCTTATCTCTTTAAGGCAAGACAATGTACAGTTGAAGGTGTCATTGCTAGCCGGTTTGTTAGCTGAGATGCATATTAAACCTACCCTAAGAGAGAAGATTAAAGAAGCACAGCTAGATGATGCTGCAGTTCAACATATAAGATCTGAGTATGGAAATGAGAAGCAAGATGGGTTTCATGACTCAAAAGATCAAGTAGCTTGTTATAATGGAAAAATGATAGTGCCGGATGTGGACAACTTAAGGAAGTTAGTCCTGGAAGAAGCCCATTCTTCCATGTATGCTATGCATCCAGGGAGCACCAAGATGTATCGGAATTTGAAGGATCTATATTGGTGGCCTGGGATGAAGAAGGACGTTGCAGAGTTTGTTCTGAGGTGCCCTGTGTGTCAGCAAGTTAAAGCTGAACACCAGAAGCCTGCAGGGACAATGCAACCTTTACCCATATCACAGTGGAAGTGGGACCATGTGACCATGGACTTTGTTGTTGGCCTACCCAGGACAAGCAAAGGACATGATTCCATTTGGGTAATTGTTGATAGGTTGACTAAGACAGCACATTTCTTACCTGTCAAAACAACCTATTCTGCGGAAAGGTTATCAGAGTTATATGTGCAAGAGATAGTGCGTTTGCACGGAGTTCCTGTCACAATAGTTTCGGACAGAGGTCCTCAATTTACAAGTCGTTTTTGGGAACAGTTGCACAGTGCCTTAGGCACTAAGCTGAGGTTTAGTACGGCCTTTCATCCACAGACTGATGGACAGTCAGAAAGGACCATACAAACCTTAGAAGACCTGTTGCGAGCATGTGTTCTCCAGTTCACCGGAAGTTGGGATCTACACCTAAGCTTGATAGAGTTTGCCTATAACAATAGCTATCAGCATAGTATTGATATGGCACCTTATGAAGCATTATATGGTAGACGTTGTAGATCACCCTTGTGTTGGTTTGAGACTGGTGAGCACCAGTTGTTAGGTCCTGACCTGGTGCAGCAAACCACGGAAAAGATTAAAGTAATACAACATAAGATTAAGACTGCTCAAGATAGGCAGAAATCTTATGCTGACAAACGTCGTAGACCTTTAGAATTCCAGGTTGGAAACAAAGTGTATCTTAAGGTCTCACCTTGGAAAGGGGTCCTTCGTTTTGGAAGGAAGGGGAAGTTAGCTCCTAGATATATGGGGCCTTATCCAATCATTGAACGGATTGGAAAGGTAGCATATAAACTAGAGCTGCCCCCAGAATTACAGAGGTTACATCCTGTGTTTCACATTTCTATGTTGAAGAAATGTCACCCAGATACCGAGTCAGTTCTACAACCTATGGAAGTAGAATTGAATGATGACATATCCTATGAAGAGGGACCAGTGTCAATCCTTGATAAACGAATTAAAAAGTTAAAGAAGAAAGATATAAGTCTTGTGAAAGTCCTCTGGAATCATCGTGGTATTGAAGAAGCCACTTGGGAGTTAGAGGATGAGATGAGAAGGAAGTATCCTACCCTTTTCTCGTAATATGTTTTATCGATTTCGGGGACGAAATCCTTGTAAGGGGTGGATAATTTGTAACATCCCTGACCTGGGTTATGAGTTAACCCTAGGTGTTTTGCCTAAATATGTAGTTAAATCCTTGTGATTAACTCTGAGCATGTAATTAAGCTTCTCAGAAACGTATATTTCAGTATTTGCTCCTTTTTATTTAAAGTTGTAGCATTGTTTTGATATACAGGGACCTATGTGCAATTTACCCAGTTGAAAGGGTTAACTTGCAATTTGCACATGATGAGATGTTCCTCTGATGTTGAGACATCATGAGAATCTCTTTGGCAAAGTTTGAGGGATTTCCCAAGCTAGAGCACCAAGGTGCAGCTGTGGAAGCAATCCCAGGGCTTGAAACCCTAATTTGGGGTAAAATGCAATTTACCCAAATGATGGGATGCAATTTGTAAAGAATGTCATCTAAAGTATCTTTTTAGACTTTTGCCATCATTTAGAGAAGAAATGATGAGGAATTCACCTCAATTGAGTTATCAAGTTAAGAAATAGGCTCTGTGATTGAATAATCAGGGTATATGTGCAATAACCCTTTAAGTATGAACTTTATTATTAGATTGTTCTTCCTTGCCTTCTTTTCTATAACTTAAGATAAGGTTTGTCCTTAGAATAAAGAGGAAGGGACGAGCAAGTAATAAAAGAAGGACTTAGTTGGAATTAAGGGAAACTTATGAACTAATGTTGAAAATCCTATCCCATGTATATAAGCCATCCTTCCTTTAGTTGCAAGGGAACTTAACCTTCGTTCCCTTTACTGTTTCATTTCACCAAAGACGACCAAGGACTGCCTTGGAGCTAAGGAGGACGAACAAGGGGTGCAAGGTAGGTTTAAACCCCTCTTCTTGCCTAATTCCATGGTTAGAATTCAAATTCAAGGTCATCTTCATGGCTAATTCTCGAAACCCTATCTTTCTAGCCGTCTCTTTTCATCCTTCCTTGGAGTTTTCACCTTGGCCAACCTGTGGGAACTCAAGGACGCCATTAGAGCTTGGAGCTTGAAAGCTTGGAGCTCAAGAAGCAAGCTTTAGGCGGGTTTTATAACTCTAAACCTATGCTTTACTATGTGCATCTTTATATGCGAGTTAATGATAGCTCCTAGTATTTCCCTACTTTTCCCTGCTATTTTGCAAGCAAACCCGTGGGATATCTGTACTGTTCTTGAGCTAGAAGATGAAGGCGTGATTTCCAAGAAAAACCCACCGTTTTTCTTTTCCCTAAACGGTCCTAACAGTTTGCTCTCACGACCTCAAGACCGTGAGGGAGCCTCGCGGTCTCGAGACCGTGAGAGGGCTCGCGGTCTCAAGACCGATTGGCCCTGTTGACCGAACGTGGACCATATAAGAAACCTGTTCCTAATTATATAGGATAAATACCCTCAAAATTTGGGAGACTAACTCCAAAGGAATCGGGAGATATGACCTTTTTAAGTCACGACTTTAAATGAATTAATTGCTGATTTTCAAACGGTCTGAAATTGCCTTTTTGGGCAAAAGGTCTCAAGACCGTGAAAGGTCGTTGACTAAGCATTGACCCCATGAGATTACTGTTCAAAATTATGTTAATTAACAACTCACCAAGTTTGATGGTCTAATTCCAAACGGGCTAAGAGTTGAAGGATGAATACTAGGGCTAACCCTAGATAAAATCAGTACTGAAATTATGGTGACATAATTAGGGTTTTTAGGGTTGATTGACCTAAAAGGTCTCAAGACCATGTGGGGTCCACCCACATGACCTCAAGACCGTGAGGACAATCACCTAAGACCATTTGAAGGTCTAGGGTTGAGTAATTTGACCAATTGAACACCCAATTGCAAATAAGTTATCAAGTTAATCAAAATTCGGATTCTGTGACCAATCATGGTTCAACCTCTATCAAATCACCTTAGATTTTGATGAAATCTTGGGCAAACGGTCTCAAGACCATGTGGGGTCCACCCACATGACCTCAAGACCGTTTGGGCCAAGTTTGGGCCCAATTGGAGCTCAATTGAAGGGTTCAACCTTGTGTTGATACACATTGTTGAGTGTAGATGGGTGAACTTTGATAGACCTTAATTGAATCGATTTCAATCCTAATTGGTCAACAATTGAGGGTCAATTGAATGACCATTTGGTTAAGCATAATCTTAATTAACTCAATCCATAGGTGGTCAACAGTTATTGGACCTTTTGAAGGTTTCAACATCAGTTGACATCATCGTTTGATTTGTTGAACCTTTGTTGAAGGACCTTGTGGTTGAGACCGTGAGGTGGCTCACGACCTCAGGACCGTGAGGGGGCTCACGACCTCAGGACCGTGAGGGGGCTCACGACCTCAGGACCGTGAGGGGGCTCACGACCTCAGGACCGTGAGGGGGCTCACGACCTCAGGACCGTGAGGGGGCTCACGACCTCAGGACCGTGAGGGGGCTCACGACCTCAGGACCGTGAGGGGGCTCACGACCTCAGGACCGTGAGGGGGCTCACGACCTCAGGACCGTGAGGTGGCTCACGACCTCAGGATCGTGAGGTGGCTCATGACCTCAGGACCGTGAGGGGGGCTCACGACCTCAAGACCGTGAGGTGACTCACGATCTCAAGCCCATGAGGAGGCTCACGGTCTTGGAACTAGAAAGGGGCTCATGGACTTGAAGGGTCAAAGTGAGCAATCGGTCAACACTTTCAACCGAATTCAATCATGTGATGGTTCAATGTTGCTCAAATCAAACACTAATGATAATCTAAGATAGTAAGGAGTTATTTGATTAAGGTTTTTGACTATGATGATGATCAATGGGGTGAATTACCAAGATACCCCTGAAGGGTCAATTGAGTTATACCTTGCTCAATTCAAACCCTAATTACATGAGAATGATGTTTTTAGTCATAATGACTCTATCTAACCTGATCTAGTCTAATGTTATCATCAACCATTAGTATGATGAAAGAGAGAGTACTCTAGAGAGAGAAAGTACCCTAGAGAGAGAAAGTAACTCTAATCACTTAATGGTGATGTTTTTGGCTATGATAGCCTATGATGACTCAACCCAACCTGTTTTAGAGTGATGTTGATATCACCTAACCTTATGATGAGAGAGAAAGTACTTCTAGAGAGAGAAAGTACTTCTAGAGAGAGAAAGTACCTCTTTAAAATGGAAACTCAATTGAAGCATCCCCAATACACAGAAATGAGCATAATTAGGGTATGATCCACCTGTGTGAGATCATAGAAACCCTAATTATGATAAATGATGAACCTTTAACTAATCCAAGAGCATCAATAAAGGTGTTACTCATACATGATGATGTTATGAGTTTAATTCACCTGTAATGTGAATAAGTAAACCCTAATTCAAGGGTGATGACATGTAATATGAATAGTAAACCCTAATTCAAGGGTAATGGCATGCTTTTGAGCAATAAACTCTATTTGATTTAAATTAAAGATTTAACTCTTATGACAAGAGTAGGAAGTACATTCCTTATTGCTATATTACCTTTATCAGATGTATTAATCATGCAGGTTCTGATATGAAGGTAATTATATCCAGGTATGGATGTTGATGTTATATTCATTGAAGGCATGTTGTAGCCTTATGAATAAGTAATGTAATCTGATGCCTTGCTAGTGGCATCCTATGCTGATAATGGGCTATGAGAGCCATGAATACCATCAAGGTCATGCTTTAGAGATGACTTGTGATGAGGATAATGAGAAATGATGATTGATATGAGTTAGGCCTGTTACATTTAGTATTCTTCTTTTATAGCTGCTATGTTACTGTTATTGTTTGAAGAACAATGTATGCTGTTAAAGAATACTGAATGTACCTAACTAATCAAGTATAATGTAGAGCCCTGATCATAGATCCATCATTGTCAGAAATTAAGTGATGGTGAAACAGGTTTTCCATAGGGAACTCCTGGAGCACATACTTTTGAGTATGTGGGGTACATGGATGTGTAGAACCTTACATCCTAGTGTAGGAAAGTGATGTAGATGTGGAATCCATCCATCCTTCACTATAGTTCCATACCGTATCAGTGGTAGGTAAACATGAAACCTCCTGATGACGAAGAAAGCACAGATATCCGTATCAGTGGTAGGTAAATATGAAACCTCCTGATGACGAAGAGAGTACAGAACGCCACTGTGACTCTAGAATAGCGAAGGACCAGTTTACCCTGGTGAGCTATAATAGTAGAGGCATGAGATGTCCTACAAGTGATCCTCTTACTGACTGAGGAAGGTGGAGGTCATGAGAATCCGGCTCTCTTAATGACCTATGTATGATACTGATGCGGCTTCTCAGCGATCAGTTGGAGTATGAGTGGTAAGCCTCATCTCCACAGGGCATAATGTTGTTTGTAAAACATAATCAACCATGTAGTATAACTTGTTAGAGATGACTCCAAGTTAGTTGATTGATGTTACATTGCAATAATGTTAATATTCTCCATATCTCCTAATTTGTAGAGATCTTGTTATATCTGCAACTGTTATAGAATGCTTTGAAGGCTTTACTGTTTAAAATAATCTTTGATGTTATAATAAAGCTTCTGGCAAAGAGTTATAACTCTCGCTGGGACAATTATGTATAATTGTCTCACCCCGTAGACTTCAACTTTTTAGGTGGACGTCGGAGACGAAGAAACCAGCCTACAAGTGATCAATCTCAGCAGCAGCACCAGGGGCAGCAGTAATCTCAGGTGGAGATTTGTCCTGCCATGTGGTGTAGTTAGAGTCAGTCCTATGTGTCCTCTGTACTCTCAGGTCTTGGAGTCTTGTGTTATGTGATCTTGAGATTTTGTATCTTGAATGTATATAATTACTCAAGAAGTAATTATCCTGAGATGTAAACAGTTTCCTCTCTTTATGAAAGGAGTTTTTATGGATACAAGTTCTTATCTCGAAAAGTTTTAATTTTCCGTGATTTTTGTCTTCCGCTGATTACCGATTCGCTTCCGCTAAGTTTTAATCGTGTTTATGTCATGGTTTGGAGATCAGAGCCCACATTATGCATGATAATATGTTCCTCATGTGTTGAAGAATCATGAGAGTGAAGATGATGCAGAGGTATGTCTTGTGATAGCCTGAATACCAAGAAAGAGCTGATAAAGCTATGTTTGTGCATTAAAAACTAGTTTTGGTGTAATGTGCAATTTACCCAAAACCTAGGGTTCAATATGAAAAATAGCACTTCAATAAGGTCCCTAATGCTTCTTGGCATCATGTGGAGTAAATAAAATGAGAGGGGTGTCTCATTTGTGTCTCTTTGAAGGAGAGAGAATCTTGATATTAAAATAATCAAGATTTAAGCATAATGGAAACATTAGTTCAAATTAATGCAAGAATAAATAAAATAATTGAAGGGCCTTCAACCAAAATTAAAATGGTTTTATTCAGATGTGTGTGGACGTCCGTGAGCCTTGCAAGGACCACGAAATATCCCATGGAGGTGAAAACTCCACTCACCATATTATAAGAAAAAGAATTTCCACTCAAATATGGATATTACTATTATAAGGGTTAAGGTGCTTAATTTATTTTCCCTTAATTCATGGATAATGGAAGGGAGCTCGGTGGGGATAGAGTTGCCTTTGCATGCAAGAAACCAAGGGGGAACTGGTGGTAACAATTTTGGAATTAAAAGATTTTTATAAAACATTTTCTCTCTCATTGATTTTTTTTATAAAAGAGCCTTTACCACTCAAACCAAGGACTTTTTCGGATTCCTTTCTTCTCCTTGCTTGCAAAAAACAATCAAGGGAGCTAGGAACAGAAGTAAGACGACCCCAAACCTATTTGTAAGTCCTTGACCTTCGTTCTTCTTGATTTCATGGTGGAAATCATAAAACAATGCATAATCCCTTCATTTCATCATTCCATCTTCAATCCTAGCCGATCCTTTCACTCCAAAAGCTTGAGAATGGACCTTGGGCAGTTGTTAAAGCTTCATCCACCATTGGAGACGTGGATCTTGAAGCTTTGAAGATCAATTGAAGGTGGGTTATATAACTTGAACCCTTAATCTTTGTCATTGAATTCGATTTCTCAATTCAATTGATTTAATTGTTATTCTTGCAATTCCTTTGTTTTATTGATGGAGTTGCCATGGAAATGGAAGTAGTTTTGTGAGTATAAAGGTTGAAGATGATAACCTGATCACAAAAACACACCATAACTAAGAACAAGTGCAAACGGTCTTGGACCTTTGGTCCAAACGGTTTCACCAAACTGTTTGAGACCAAACGATTTGCAAACCGTTTGGTGACTTGGACTCCAAACTGCATGAGAGGGTTGACCGTTTGGTTTAGTTGACCATTTGAGGTCTGAACCTAAGTTTATTTTGTATGATGATCTAATGGATCCAATTGCTTTATTCAATGTGTGTACAATCCTTCAATTGGAAACCCTAATCAAGTTGATTGAAGAATCCTTGATTCGTCCTAACGATTTCAAGACAAATTGGGTCAAACGGTCTTGAGACCGTTTGAGCCCAAATGGTCTTGAAACCGTTTGGGACCAAACTTTTTCAAAACCATTTGGAGGGTTAGTGGTTGATCCTTGACAATTGGACAAATATCTAATGGTGTTGATTGATGAATCCTTCAAGTGTATAATCAATAGTCAATTCAATGATGCAATTACATTTGATTAGATTGATAAATGTGCCTAAGAGCCCTTGCGGTTTTGGGACTAATTTGGCCCAAATGGTCTTGAGAACGTTTGGTGTTAAACGGTTTCAAAACCATTTGGTGTTGAAGCCTCAAAACCGAATGAAGGTTGAATGTGGTTCAATCATTTGGAAATTGAAGGTGATGATTATTCCAATGATCCAATGATTGATAGTGATGATAATCAATGAAGGTACAAAGGTTGAAACCCTAAAATTAATTAAGTAATTAGTGTCATTTGAGGAATGAACCCTAATTGCTTATAAGAGCAATAATTTTGTACACTATGGAAATCATAGTTGTATGTACTTGATTGAAGGGCTAATATAACCCTAACCAAGTTGAGAGGATGACAGAATGGAATTCATACATGGGTATGATTCATGTGGTGATTAAGGGTATGATCCTTAAGTAAAGAGATCATGAAACCCTAATCATGAGCATAAACCCTAATTGACAAGGTTATTGAACCCTAACCCTAATTTAGGGCAATTTTGAGTGACGCCCTAATCCAGGGTAAGGGTGTAACCCTAATCTAGGGTGATGATATGTGTAAACCTAATTTAGGGCAATGTGATGCAAAATCCTAATTGGGATGAATAGTGAACCCTATTTATGGGTAATGAAATATGAAACCCTAATTGGGATGAATAGTAAACCCTAATTGTGGGTTATTGAATGTAAACCCTATTCTAGGGTGAAATTTATGTGAAACCCTAATTTAAGGGTGATTTTATGAGAAACCCTGATGTTTGATGTGATGTGGAACTCAAATCTAGGGTGATACTATGTAATGCTTAATGAACCGTAATCTTGGGCAATATGTTGATAAACCATAACCCTGATATGGGTGATGGGATGACTATTTTCAAAAGACATGAAATGAGAAACCCTAACCCTAGTAAGGGAATAGTGGTGTTACCCTTGAATAGTGAATCCATATTTGTTCTGCATTATTACTGATATGTGATTGCAGTTATTGTTATCATCTGCACTAACCATGCAGGTATTCTGAGATGGTGGTCATGGCCAGGTATGAGCTATGATGTTTAATTCACTATTGTTTATTGGGCCTTGTACGCCATAATATACCTTGTTTCCTGGTAAAGAGGTAATAAGAGAGTTAATGGGCCTCAAGTACCATGATTGATGCTTGTAATAGCAAGTATCATGTTTACCTTGGTCAAATGACCTGAAGGTGATGGTTACCTAGAAAAGTGGTAACAATGCTCAATGATGAGCTAAGGGTTTGAATACCCAGAACCATATGATTGTGATAATGAGATTGTGAAGGGATGAGAATTCCCAATATTGAATAGAGGGACTGAGTTCCCAATGTCTTTTTAAGACTGTTAAGTGACTGATGAAAATAGTACATGTCTCTTTATAGCATTGTCATAATAAGTTATGTTTGAGAACTTGGCTGACGCTAAAAGAATTTGAAAATGTACTTAATTAATCAAGTGAAATCTGTTTATGTAGTTCTCTGACCATAGATCCATCATCGTCAGAAGTTGGTGATGGTGAAATAGGTTTTCCTATGGGATTTCCTGGAATTCACATATTTTGAATATGTGGGGGTAAATGGGCGAAAATATCCTTACGTCCTGGTGAAGAGATTGATGGAAGGTAAACATTAAACCTCTCAATCCTTCATGTGTCGGGATGGATGCATCACAAATCTCCCGATGGTTGGGATGGATGTATCATTAATCTCTCAATGATATTTAATGTCGGGTCGATGGAGATAAACATTAATCCTCTCGATTGCTGATGAGAGTGTAGTTGATGGTGTAACTCTATAGCGAAGTTACCAGTATACCTTGGAAATCTATTTTGAGCAGTCAACATAGTCCTTCTTGTGGTCCCGAACTGACCGGGATGTGGGAGGTTATGGGAATTCGGCTCGTCCATTGACCTATGTATGGTACTGATTCGATTTAGCAATGGTCGGTTGGAGTATGAGCGGTATACCTCATATCCTCAGAGCTTAAATATGATTGAAAAATGTAATCATTCGTGTAGCGTATTTCTTCTCCTTCTTCGAGTATTCAGACAGTAGCACATAAAGTCAGGCAGTCATTGTATGCGTTTCAGGTGCCACCCAGCCCACAACAGAACACGCCAGTTTCCATGTGGTCACCCTTACCCCTCAACACTATCAAAGTAAATGTTGATGGCTCAATATGGAGAAGAAACGATAGAGCAGCCACAAGCTATGTGGTCAGAGACACACATCAAAAATGGATTACAGTAGGAGCTCAAACTGGGAAGGGCCACTATACCTTAGATATTGAACTACTGGCTATTTGTAGAGGCATTGAAGCCACGATTCAAAGACCAGAGGCATTGATCATTGAGTCAGACAACAAGCTGGCATGTGATATTCTGTACTCTAAAATGACCGGTATGCCTAAATATCGGCTCTTTCAACAAAGGTTTGAAGAACTCATGGAAACGAAACCAAACATCCAGATCCAGTTCGTCAAATGCGAGGCAAACATCTTAGCAGACCTTCTGGTCAAATGGGCTGTGAGGAATAGAAATGAATCTATAGTGTGGAACAAATGTCCTGAGTTTATTCCAGAAGAGTATTGGAGTGAACAAGGGATGAACCCTTCTGTAATAGTTACAAATTGTCGGCCTGCAACCTGAGAGCAGGATGAATAAAATTATCTCGGTGTACCCCCAAAAAAAATATGAGAATCACTGGTTGATGTTATTTGACTTAGTATATCCTAAATGGATAAGTGTTATAAATGTTCTTCAATTCTTTATTGAATATTAGACATGCTGTTTATCCAGTTACAATTGATAAGCTTAAGTGGGAATTTTTCTATAATCTACTTTAAATAAGTGAATTACCTGCTATTAAACTTATGATTCCACTACTTAGTTTATTTGTATTAAACTGCAATGATAATGTTCTGGCAGAGAGTTATATCTCCCGTTGGGGCAATTTTTATAATTGTCTCACCCCCGTAGAATCTAACGTTTTTAGGTAGACATAGACAAGGAGGAAGAATCTCTGTTGTAGAGGAAGAGCAGCAACAACAACAACAAGGACAAAAGTAATATCCCAGGTGGGGATACTAGTTGTCAGGCTTTGTACATAAAGTCCTATGTGTCGTCTCTATACTCTCAGGTCCTAGGAGTCAGTAGTTTGTGATTTTATAATAGATCTGAGGTTTTGGCTTGATGCCTCAAGGTTTTAAGTTGCCTATGTACAAATTTAATAGAACAACTGTTGTATGTAATCCTCGAGAAGAGATGGTACATGACATGTACATTATGAACCAGAATGTAATGATTTACTTTGGTTCTGAATGAAAGAGTTTTCCTGTGAATGGATCTCTTGATAAATGGTTTTAATTTTTAGTGATTTTTAGTAATCCGCTGTTAACGACCGCTTCCGAATTAGTTAATCTTGTTTTGTGAATCGTACGCCACAGTTTCTTTCTTAAATTTTCATTTAAGATCATGTTAATCATTTGATCAACTTAGGCTCAAACCCCATCTTCATCCACATTTCATGAATAATTAAGATGTCTATTCATATTAGATGTCTTTAAAATGACTAACCCATACACTTTCTCTAGGTGGTGTTACTCAAGAATTATGCAACTAAGCAAAAAAATTCCATTGCAACCAAACAAGAGCACACATTGATGAAAGGAATCATGACTAATCTCCACTTTTACACTAGATCCTACAACTTGGAAAAATAAAACTAAAAAGAAAATAAAGACAATAGAAAAATAAAAACTAAAGATAAAAACTATTCCAACTACCCATCTAATGTTGAACTTGATTATCTCCACATAGTAGAATTCTAACTTAAGAGGTGGAACTGCGGTACCAGATCACATGGGTGATGGTGGAGGATGTGGCATGGTGGAATCAAAGGGGTAGAATGTCCCCTTAAAACTCAGCGGCTGTTGTAGAATTGGTGGAGGTTGTGGATAACCACCAAAGTATTCTTTGTTCCAATTGAGAACAAATGTTGGTAACCCTCCATCCTTTTCAGGAGTGTATGCATGTTCTCTTGGTTGGCCAAGAGAAGTTTCTCATTCTTGAATATTGCATGTTGATTGTGGTAGAGCCATCCTTGGACATCATGGATGCTTGCCAAGGTCGTCGTTGTAGAGCCATCCTTGGACATCATGGATGCTTGCCAAGGTCATCGTTTGCTGCTATTACCCTTGTTGTATCTCCTGTAGCATCACATACATTCCCACCATGGAATATGGATCATCATCTTGTTATGGCAGTCGAGAAGAAGAATTGGAGGCTGCATATGGTCATGCATGCTAGCATGGAACCTACCTCCTCATGATGGGGATGGTTGGTTCCTCCTCCTCATCCTACTCCTTCACATCCTTAGCATCATCTTCTTCCTCTTCCTCCTATGAAGAGCTATCTACATGCCACCTCATAAGGTGGAGTCCTTGCAAGTCAAAGACGACATCAGGGAATGTTCTCTAATTGTACTAGGTACCCACTATACAACATGCGTATACAATACCTTGGAATACATTGAGCACGCTTAATATCTGGAAGTGCTTGAGGTCCAACTTTAGGGCTTCCTTCAGAGATCTATCTAGGGAAAGACCAAGGTTGAGGTGTAGTTCTATCGAGTTGATGAGGACTACAAAATGGATAGGAGGAGTCCTTTGCATCAGCCGCTTCACTCCTATCATATGCTGGAGGAAGAAGGCACCGAAGTTTAGACTTCTCTTTCCTAACTCTAGAAACTTGTACATGAAGTATAGATTGACACTCTAAGTCTTCACTTTCCCTTGGCTTGATTTGGCGAAGAGGGTGTTGATAAACAGGTGATGAATAATGCAAGAAAAAGGGTGCTTGATGATGTTGACAAAGTTTGTGTTCTAGATTATTTGATGTCCTTCTGAAACTTCTGATAACAACCCCATGTGTCCTTGAAATCAAAGTTGATGGGAGCAAAGCGCTCTCCTTCCATTGGCCCTCCGTAGATGGCATTGAACTGCCACAACGTCATGTGAAAATTGGTATTGTGAAGGCAAAAGTTGATGAGGCCCTTTCTCTATCCATCCCCATGCTCAAGGATGATGCAGACCTCTAATGAGGCAAGAAACTCACATACAAGATCTGGGAAGGTCTGCTAGTCACTGAAGAATAGATGGTCGACCACTAGCCCTTGATGCTCACAGACTTGGCACATAATGTTGGTGAAACCCAAAGAGTCGAGGAAGGCACAGTCGCCATACCATGTAGCCACCATATCCCTCTTCTACATGTCTTCAGAAATCATGTTCACCTCGACATTGGAGTGGGTGATGCAGCTTGGTTTTGGAATCAATGTAGGAGTCCCCACCGATGAAGAAGATTCTCTCCTTGGTGCCATTTCTGGTATAAGAAGAGGGTTGAGAAAAAGAATGCTCAGTGTAGACTCTGAATGATCGAAGATGCTTGTGTGCGCTTGATTGAAGGACGAGTGAAGAAGGTGCGAAGAAAAATGAAACTCAACCCCTCCTTATATAGCTTCAGTCATGGTCCTTCCATCGCATCGGTAGTACAAGGTAAAGTCAGTACTATTGAATTTTCATCTTTAATCGATGTGACTCGGTGCTAATGACAATCCCAATATTGCTGATGTCATTGAAGCATATCGCCATGTGTCAGTAGTACTGACAAGATGCCGATAGTACTGACTTGTACCATGGATCAGTGATACTGTCCACCAGATGCAAACATTCTCTATCGTCAATGGTGGTCTTGTAGATTCTATGTCTCCAGGAGTCTGTAGTACCGACTTCTGGGTCGGTAGTACTGACTCTATCAAATTTGTTAGTGTTTTCAAGCGGGAACTCTGTGTTTTGAAACTAGAGCGTGCATTTCCATCGATACTACCAACTTTGGGTTAGTAGTACTGAGTCTTTATCAGTTTACTTAGATCCTTTTCAGCAAAATTTTGGTGTTACCAACTTATGAGTTAGTAGTACTGATTTTTCTTTGAATTTTTTCTCGGACACTCTTTGATGTCATCGATACTACCGACTTGTAAGTTGGTGTTACTGAGTTGTTCTGTGAACTTGATCCTTTTCCCTATGACCTCATTGGTAGTACTGACTCCTAGATCAACATTACCGACTGGTACTCATCCTTCACACCACACAATATTAATCAAAGTACCTTTTTTACATTAAAACTAATAAAACAAAAATTAAAGCTATGAAACTACAAACTTGAACCGAACAAACAAAAATGATGGTTGGATTGCCTCCCAACAAGTGCCCTTGTTTTGACTCATAGGCTTGATGATCTTAATTAAACCATTAATGAAGCTCAATGAGCTTCAACTCCTCCTATTTCCTCACCACATCTCCCCCAAAGTAGTGTGCAAGCCACTGGCCATTAACAAGGAATGGCTTAGCCACATTTCTTTTTTCTACCGCCCCATGGGGAAAAACCTTAACTACATCAAAAGGTCAACTCCATCTAGACCTCAACTAATCGAGATGTAATTTCAACCTAGAATTGAATAGAAAAACCTTCTTCCCTGGAGTGAAAACTCTATGTAGGATGTGGCGATCATGGATCTTTTGGTTCTTTCTTTGTAGATCCTTGAGCTTTCATAGGCATCAAACCTAAGCTCATCTAGTTCATTTAATTCTAACTTCCTTTTTCTTCTTGCTTGATCCATATTGTAGTTCAATTTTCACAATGCCCATCTAACTTTGTGCTCTAACTCTACAGGTAAGTGATAGGCTCGCATATATACCAACCTAAAAGGAGTGGTTCCTATAGGTGTCTTATAGCCTATCCTATATGTGATGCCGTGACGTGCAACAAATGAGATCACTCAAACCAAAGTGCACAATTGATACTAAGCGAGTGGATTAATAGAAAACATAGTTAATTAAAATTGATTGCACAAAGAACCACCAGCTAATAACTATTACATATAAGTTCTTAGTAGGATACACGTATCACATATCACATACATCCGGGTGCTTACATCATAATTCTCAAGCATTCCTGTCATCAACCTATTACATAAGATATATGTTCCACATATATATACATTTACACCACCAATATCTATACATACATGGCTCACAAACCAAGAATCTCATATAGGTTACCATAACTACAAAACACATAGAGAACACCCCAATTGTAATGACCACATTTGTGCTTAATTGGTAAACTAGGGTTTACCTGAATGATTACATGCTTGATTAGATTGAACATCATTTAGACTTGATTAATGATAGTAGATCTATTGTGATATTTAAAACCTAAGAAGAAACTCTAACTATGATTTTAGTTTGAAGAATTAGGGTTTGAGAAATGTAAACCCTAATCGGCAAAAATTAAGGTTTTTATAGTACATGAATATGGAATTTGATCAGGATAGCAATGTGGTAAATGATTTTTCATATTTCATACAATTTTTTTGTTTATTTGAATTTTGGATATGATATGGACAACTCAATCATGCATATTGTAGAAACATTTCAGAATATTTGAGTGTTCTTTGAATGTGGTTCTCGGTCAAACTATACTTCAACCAAAATGTTGATAGAGTGCTTTTCAATAGTGTGGTGTTTTATTTTTAATTATTTATTGGTAACTCCAAATGATGTGAAATTTTAACTGGAGGTTTGAAACTCAATCATAAACAACATGTAAAACTTTCTTAATTTTTGGATGTGTTTAGACCTTATCAGTGGATGAATTACAATAATATTTTTATGACAGAAAATTTAGCTAAAATAAGAGAAAGTATAGTGAGGGTTCAATGTGCAATTGACCAAGCAGCTCAATTGCTCTATATGGTCAACCTAACACACAAGGAACTCTCATAATTCGTAATTCAATCTAGAGAAATGAAATCCTAGAGAGAGAGGGAGAGTTAGGGTTTGAGAGGAGAAAGTGATGGAGATGTTGACCTAGGGTTTTGCGGTCCGAGGAATGATGAAATCATGTAAGTTTAGTTTCTTTACATAGACTTTCATGGTGAATCTTCTCTCACATTTCAATATTCCGTCCCTCCTCTGTTTTGATCTGAAATGGTGTCAAAACTTTCCCTTTTCTCACTCTTTCTTCATAATCCCTCATTTCTATGGTTTCTGAGTTGAAAGGAAGAAGAATCGAGTGAATTGCTAGGGATTTGATAAGAGATCGAGCTTTTCAGGGATGAGCTGCGTTTTTAAGGTGTTTTCACACCTTAGTGTTAGTGAGAACTTCCTTTGAACAGTATATTTCACGAAAATTGGTTAAATCATTCATAATCTTTAATTTCTTAGTATGCAACTACAAACCCTGAATTGTGTGTTTGATCAAAGTTGTTGCAAAATGATATGAAATGGATTCTTCCTCTGTTTGGATGAATTTTAGATGATAAAATCATATTAGAAATGTATACAATACATCCTAATGAGAATTCCCTAAGTATTCACAAAGGTTATAAGAGTAAGCTAAAATATAGGGAATTTGTCTGTGACTGAAATTGATGTATAATTAAATAGAGAAATTTGTTTACCTAGATCCCCTTGGTTATGAATGATTGTTTATCTGAATTCATAGTACATATATGTCAAATACTATCTTGGATTTCATTTAAGGTGAATAGTGTTTGATTGATATCTCAGTAAAGAGGGTGAAACCCTAGATGCGAGGAAAGTTGGATATTTTTGAATAGATATTGTGAAACCCATTTGAGCGGATTTTCTTGGCATGATAGACTTTATTTATTCAATTTTATTATTGATGCATGTTATCTCAGTGAATGGCATGGAAACCCAAATTCAGCTTAGTTCTAAGGTTTCATACATATATTGATTTTATATGATTTGTTGATAGTAGTCTTTATTCAGTGAATGTTTATGTCGCATGAAATCCTTATGAGAACTTTGTGATAAGTGAATGAGGTAAATGAAACCATAAGGATAGGGTGTTCAATGAATCAAGTATTTTGATATCAATGTTCTGAATGTGAGATGTGGTGATGCACAACTCAAGATTTGAGTTGAGGTGCACATTTTCTAAGAAAGTACAAATAATTTATAGGTGAAAATGACGATTACTCGTATGTTAAGTAATTAACTCTTATCAGTGTATTAAGAAGTTCAATTTCCTGATTCTAGTGTATAAAGCATCAAGTGTACATGTATCCTGTTATTTAAGTATTTCAGTCTACCTGCATGTATAGTATGTTGATTTCTCAGTATATTATAGTATTTGAATATACTGCTCTGCCAAGTTTGGAATGTTGTACATGTTGTGTTATAAACTTCAAATAATTAGATGTGGTACCATAGATATATCAGGGTCAAGTATAAGTAAGAGAAAGGTACAATGTAGAAAGAGCTTTCTAAGAATAATAAAACAATAGACATAGGTGCCCTGAGCACCGTAGATTCCCTACGGATGTCTACACTGTAGGGAGGAAATAATGCAACCAGGCAAGAACCAGTATAGGGGATCGGATCGCACCCACTGAGCATGCGGGGAGATGAATCCCTTGAGGAAGTCTTCTAAGAGAAGATAGGTTACCCAACATAAACTGGAGATCCCAGTGGTAACCCAGAGGTGCCCACAGAGTGTACCAAGTTGAGTCTCATAGAGCATCTCAGACCCTCCGCCTGTATACTCAGCCTAGAAAGAGAGGTCCAGTTAAAGGCGAGCTGTTTAACCGCCTTAGTCAGACGTGACAGTTCGAGTCAAGCAGACCCAGATTCAGTTCTAGGATTAGCTTCCCGAGTTTTAAGCTAAGTCTTGTACGGTGAGATTGTAGTTCACTATGAATCTTCATATGTAGAGTACACTGCATATGATCAGGGCATAAGCTAAAATATGTTCATATAGGTTTAAAGAGTTTCTTATAAGTAAGAAAGGGCACAATAAGATGAATGAGAGGTTAAATCAAGCATTTCATATATTGATTCATTCTTGTAGATATCTAGAATATCCTACCATATTTATGATTGTCAATTATTAGACTCTTTAAATCGTACTAGTGCTTTAGACTGTTTCTTTGAAGTACTCATTCACTGAGCGAGTAGGCTCATCCCTTGTAACGTCTGGGCCCACTGCCCAAGGCTCTAGTAGAGTTTTAGGAATGACGACTGAACCCACATACCACCACTAGGCTTAACTGCGCACTTTATCCACGTTCACACACAAGTCGGGGTCAACTTCCCGACTGGTCACCCATCCTAGTACTACTCCAAGCTGAGCACGCTTAACTATGGAGTTCTTTAGTGATGGGCTCCCAGAAAAGGAGATGCACCTTGGTGATATGGGTAGTCCAATAATTCCTTTTAAGATCATGTTATCCGAGGCCTAAAATCCTGGGATTTTACACCCCTCTACTAAAATTTTTAGGAAAACCGTGGGGATTGAAGATACATTGCATCAGAGTAGATCTGCCACAAGAGTTAAGTTTGTGTATAGTTAAGTTCAGTCGGTCCTTGTCACTCTAGGTTCTTGTAAGGAAATAAGAGAGAGTTGTAAATGATGATGTATAACATTATTCCTCTTTTAGCAATATATGCGAATCCGCAAGTCTTATGTGCTTAAAAGTATGAGAAACATAATGAATGTTCATACATGCATTTTTTCTATTGCAAAAAAATTAGAGAAATCAATGTTTAGATTCCCTTGTAAAGTTAGTTTATATGGTTCAATGTGAGAAAATAAAGAGTTTGAAAAAGAAGAAAAAAGTTAAGGGTGATCTTTGTATTACGTTAAATCCTCAATTTCTGCCCTAATCTCATGATTAATGGTAATTGTGAGATCGGGGTGTAACAACTTGGTATCAAAGCTTAGGCTAAGTTGTAAAGGACCATTAAGTTAGTAAGTTAGAGTCATAAGTGTGGCAGATAGGAGATGTTATGATGTTAGCTCTGGGGATTTGAGTATTTGGATATCCTGGCCCGATATTTGAGTACTTGGATCAACCAGAATCAAGCTACTCTATCTATTCTTTCATGCATACCCTGGCCAGGTATACAGTGGAAGGATGGTCTAGAGAGGAACCCTAGAAATATTGGGGTTAGAAACAAGATAAGTTACATGAATTAAGAGAATAAATATAAAATGAGATATAACTTTCATTTCATATTGTTGTTTTATTAGAGATGAATAGAAAAACTCTTATATGTTTGAATTCAGATATTCAGTATTTTGAAATATATATGGGTCTTTAAGATTTGTTGTATACTATGCAGTTGTAGCATTTATTGATTACATTCTTTGTATCAAGTAGACTAGAAATGATCTTTGAATGAGATTTCCTAAATGGATAAGTTTTCTTCCACTCATTTGAGATGAATAGGAGTTGAGTAATCATGAGTAGCTCTTAGCTTCAGGACTGTAGGTTCGGCCTGGTCCAGCTGGAAGGATGCATTACTGGGATCTAATGACTCCTATTAGTAACATAACAAGAGTAAATTCTGGATAAATTAGATCCAAATTCTAGTATGAATGTATATACTCTTAGATTTTGAAGTATAAGGGAATGACTGGGATAACTAAGAATCAGTTGGAACTGATATCTGAGATCCAACTTTGGGGGCTCATATGAGAGTCCCTTCATCGAGAATAAAGGAACACAAAATAAGGTTCAGGTTAAGTTTAATGATTAGTTTTATATGAACTCTAAATATGAAATATGGAGAAGATATGAGAAAAGTATGTAAGGTCCAAGATTGTAAGATTTAATCATGAGGAATGGATTATATAACCGGGTACAATGTTTTTATGTACTCCAAAGCAAAGAGAAAATAGAAGAAAAGAGCTAAGTATGCAATAAGTACATAGAAGTGAAGAGTCTTCAGAAGAGTTAAAGTGAAGAGAACTAGATGAGCATGTAAATCATAAAACTAGGATAAGAAACTTAGTTGAAACAAAGAGAAATGTTGGAAATAATGAGCTTGATTAAGGAATGAGGGTTATAATATAATTGAGAGAATGGAATGTATAGCTTTATTAATAAGTTTAATACACTCATCCTTACTTCCTTTGGATTCTAAGTCTTTATAGAACAACAAACTAGTTTCTAAAAGAAGAACAAAAGTGTAGCTAAATAAATGAATAAGTCATACAAAGGTAGACTATATTCAGGAAGGAAAAACTTGATTGAAAGAGAAACTATGTTTCACCCATGCTTGAACTGTTTGATTTAAAATGAAGGATATGTAATGTATTAAACATGAGGTGATACTAGTAGAAAGATTATTGATTTAGAATTTCAACTTCACATTAATAGAAGGATAAAAGGAAATATATGCAACATGGTATACATGATCATACACATAAAAGAAGGAACATGATCATAAGACAAAATTAGAAGTTAAAGATGACATGTGGAATAGTAGTATTTGGTAAGGGGATTATGGAAAGTAAAGAAGGGTTTGAAACATAATGGAGTAATATAGATTATAAAAGAAAGAGGTTGTGAGATTCAAGAAAGTGCTAATTAGTCAAGTATCCTTGTTGGTAATTAATTAAACCTACATATGAGAAATGTATTATTGAATGTTTGAAGATAAGAATTCCAAAGTCTCAGAATAATCTTCTCTTTCATATCTTCCTTAATAAGAGAAATGTGGGAATGAAGTGATAGGAAATTGAATCATATATGATGCATAACCACCATGGTAGAGACATCTAGTGAATGTAATAATGACACATAATTTTATGATGAAACCCTAGCAAGGTAATTGAGAATTTAATATATCTAAATGGCCAAGTAAGAGAAAGGAAATTCAATTGATAAGATAAACAAGACTTTAGTTAAACTTGTGAGATCCAAAGTTTGAATTTCAAATTAAGAGAGCAAAGTCAAATCACAATAACAGCATGCTACTGATAAGGACCAAACCCTAGAATGTTTAGAGTTGTAGTAGTTCAAGGGATGTCACTTGTGATTTGACCTTGAATACTAGCATCTCTACAAAGCAAGATCATGAGATTTACACTATGAGAAGTAAACTAGCGCTGATAGTAATCCAGGGTTTAAAGATAGCTAATCTGAAAGGTAGATAAATAATATGGAAATGATTCAGAGTAAAGAGTAAGATATAAATTTGAAATGTAACAAATGTGTTTTGACCAATAGGAGAAATACAATATGAGTGAAGTGCGATATGAGATAAATTCTTGCAGTGATAGCAAGAATGATGAATAATCTATTTGTACCGTGTATGTTTCAATTTTAGGAATGTTTAATCTACATGATTAAAATGAGAAGGATAAGTAGCAAAAAGTAAGTAGTAGTGAATGAGGAGATAGATAAGAGAAAACAATGGCTTTTAGTAATATGTGAATTTGTTTTTAGAAGTATAATATGTTGAAGTTATATTAAGGGATGTAAATTGGTTCTACGTATGATTTTAGTGTACATGTACAAGAAATATGTTAATTAAAGGTGTCTGATAGTTGTAGTCATTCATACCAGTAATCCATCTTAGTATTGTGCAATTGTGGTATGGTGATATGGGTTGAATAATGATGGAACAAATGTAGGGTTACCCTGAATAAGGTAGTCTTACCTATTCACTCATATGAATAGAAGGGATGATAACCATATTGTATTGATATGTAGCCCTAATGAGGTATAGCTTGTTATACCTAGCTTTATTATAACTAAGTGACAGTAATTGGGTATGAATAGTCCTTGAATGACGAATACAATCATGGTGTACTTTGTTACTATTGTTGAAACCCTAGTATGCTATAACCCGATGGTTACCTCTTGAATTATGTGAGGGTTCATACTTGAGAATAATATGGAATGTGATGGTAATGCTTCACCTTATGCATCCATGATGCAATGGGGATGCCGTTAGTAGTATTATACAATTGCTGTTGAATCTAGTATTCCAACTCAAGACTATTTTGCTATTTGAGTAGCGTAATAGTAAAATTCAAAACAGCAAGGTGAACTCTCTTTTGTGACTTAGAGGTAATACATAACAATAGTACATATTGAGCCGTATGAATTGAGATAGTTGGATTGGATTATCAATGTTGAGGTAACACCTAAAGAGTATGAAAATATTGAAATGGTTGTTTCTCTCTATCCTATGATTGATTGTGGCATAGAGAATTTGTTTGTTACCATTGAGAACTGTTTTAACATGTTGTGATTAGAAAAGAAATAAAGGACTTAACGTTGAAAACTACATTCAAGTATAAAATACAAGAATGTAATGACATGTAAGATTTCAGAAGATTAAAATAAACTTTGAATATACTTTGTTTGTGTGTTTATATTTCGGGGATGAAAATTTTTAAGGAGGTGAGAATTGTAATGACCACATTTGTGCTTAATTGGTAAACTAGGGTTTACCTGAATGATTACATGCTTGATTAGATTGAACATCATTTAGACTTAATTAATGATAGTAGATCTATTATGATGTTTCAAACCCAAGAAGAAACTCTAACTATGATTTTAGTTTGAAGAATTAGGGTTTGAGAAATGTAAACCCTAATCGGAAAAAATTAGGGTTTTGATAGTACAAGAATATTGAATTTGATCAGGATAGCAGTGTGGTAAATGATTTTTCATATTTTAAAAAAAAATTATTTAATTGAATTTTGGATATGATATGGAGAACTCAATCATTCATATTGGAGAAAAATTTCAGAATATTTGAGTGTTCTTTGAATGTGGTTCTCGGTCGAACTATACTTTGACCAAAATGCTGACAGAGTGCTTTTTAGAAATGCAGTTTTTTATTTTTAGTTATTTATTGGTAACTCAAAATCATCTGAAATTTTAGCTGGACATCTGACACACAATAACAAATAACTCATAAAATTTTCATAATTTTTGGATTCTTTTAGACCTTATCAGTAGATGAATTACAGTAATATTTTTATGATAGAAAATTCAGCTGAAATAAGAGAAAGTATAGTGAGGGGTCACTGTGCAATTGAACCAAGAAGCTCTATTTCTCTATGTGGTCAACCTAAAATACAAGGAGCTCTCATAATACCTGATTCAATCTAGATAAATGAAATCCTAGAGAGAGAGGGAGAGTTAGGGTTTGAGAGGAGAAAGTGATAGAGATGCTGACCTAGGGTTTTGCGGTCCGAGGAATGATGAAATCATGTAAGTTTAGCTTCTTTGCATATCCTTTCATGGTGAATCTTCTCTCACATGTAAAAATTCCGTCCCTCCTCTATTTTGATTTGAAATGGTGTCAAAACATTCCCTTTTCTCACTCTTTCTTCATAATCCCTCATTTCTAGGGTTTCCTAGTTGAAAGGAAGAAGAATCGGGTGAATTGCTAGGGATTTGATATGAGATCGAGATTTTTAGGGATGAGCTGCATTTTTAAGGTGTTTTTACACCTTAGGGTGACTGGGAACTTCTTTTAAACAGTATATTGCACGAAAATTGGTTAAATCATCCATAATCTTTAATTTCTTAGTATGCAACTACAAACCCTGAATTGTGTGTTTGATCTAAGTTGTTAAAAATGATATGAAATGGATTCTTTCTCTATTTGGATGAATTTCAGATGATAAAATCATATTAGAAATGTATAAAATACATCCTAATGAGAATTCCCTAAGTATTCATAGAGGTTATAAGAGTAAGCTGAAATATAGGAAATTTGTCTATGATTGAAATTGATGTATAATTAAATAGTGAAATTTGTTTATCTGGATCCCCTTGGTTATGAATGATTGTTTATATAAATTCATAGTACATATATGTCAGATACTATCTTGGATTTCATTTAAGGAGAATAGTGTTTGATTGATATCTCAGTAAAGAGGGTGAAACCCTAGATGCGAGGAAAGTTGGATATTTTCGAATAGATATCGTCAAACCCATTTGAACAAATTTTCTTGACATGATAGACTTTATTTATTCAATTTTATTATTGATGCATGTTATCTCAGTGAATGGCATGGAAAACCAAATTCAGCTCATTTCTAAGGTTTCATACATTTATTGATTTTATATGATTTGTTAATAGTAGTCTATATTCAGTGAATGTTTATGTCACATGAAATCCTTATGAGAGCTATGTGATAAGTGAAAGAGGTAAATGAAACCTTAAGGATAGGATGTTCAATGAATCAAGTATTTTGATATCAATGTTCTCAGTATGAGATGTGGTGATGAACAACTCAAGATTTGAGTTGAGGTGCATGTTTTCCAAGAAAGTACAAATAATTTACAAGTGCAAATGACGATTACTCGTATGTCAAGTAATTAACTCTTATTAGTGTATTAAGAAGTTCAATTGTATGATTCTAGTGTATAAAGTATCAAGTGTACATGTATTCTGTTATTTAAGTATTTCAGTCTGCCTGCATGTATAGTATGTTGATTTCTTAGTATATTACAATGTTTGAATATAATGCTCTGCAAAGTTTAGAATGATGTACATATTATGTTATAAACTTCAAATAAAGAGATGTGGTCACATAGAGGTATCAGAGTCAAGTATAAGAAAGATAAAGGTACAATGTAGAACGAGCTTTCCAAGAATAATAAAACAATAGACATAGGTACCCTGAACACCGTAGATTCCCTACGAATGTCTGCACTGTAGGGAGGAAATGATCCACCCTGGCAGCGACCGGTATACGGGGATCAGATCGCACCCACAGAGTGTCCAGGGAGAAGAAACCGTTGAGGAAATATCCTAAGAGAAGATAGGTTACCCAACATGAACTGGAGATCCCGGTGGTAACCCAGAGGTACCCACATAGAGTACCAAGATGAGGCCCACAGAGCGTCTCAGACCCTCCGCCTGTGTTCTCAGCCTAGAAGGAGAGGTCCACTTAAAGGCCAGCTATTTAGCTGCCTTAGTCAGACGTGACGGTTTGAGTCAAGTAGACCCAAATTCAGTTCTAGGCTTAGCTTCCTGAGTTTTAAGCTAAGTCTTGTACAGTGAGATCGTAGTTCGCTACGAATCTTCATATGTAGAGTACACTACATATTATCAGGGCATAAGATAAAATATGTACATATAGGTTTAAAGAGTATCTTATAAGTAAGAAAGGGCATAATAAGATGAATGAGAGGTTAAACAAGTGTGTGCAGTTATTCAATTATTCTTTGTATGTTTCTAAATTATTAGTTCTCTTTATGATCAATAAGTTCATATATTGATTCACTCTTATAGATATCTAGAGTATCCTGCCATATTTATGATTATCAATTATTAGACTCTTTAGAGCTTACTTCTATTATAATTGATATCAGTTTCTCAAAAGTATACCTATAATTATATCAATGCTTTAGACTATTTCTTTGAAGTACTCATTCACTGAGCGAGTAGGCTCACCCCTCTACTCAAAATTTTTAGGGAAATCATGGGAATTGAAGATATCATTGCATCATAGTAGATCTGCCACAAGAGTTAAGCATGTGTATATTTAAGTTCATTCGGTCCTTGTCACTCTAGGTCCTTGTAAAGAAATAAGAGAGAGTTGTAAATGATAATGTATAACATTATTCCTCTTTTAGCAATATATACGAATCAACAAGTCTTATGTGCTTAAAAGTATGAGAAACATAATGAATGTTCATACATGCATTTTTACCGTTGAAAATAGATTAGAGAAATCAATGTTTAGATTCCCTTGTAATGTTAGTTTATGTGGTTTAATGTGAGAAAATAAAGAGTTTGAAAAAGAAGAAAAAAAGTGAAGGGTGATCTTTATATTACGTTAAATCCTCAATTTATGCCCTAATCTAATGATTAATGGTAATTGTGAGATCGGGGGTGTAACAACTTGGTATTAGAGCTTAGGTTGAATTGTCAGGGACCATTAAGTAAGTATGTTAGAGTTATAAGTGTGGTAGATAGGAGATCTTATGATGTTATCTCTGGGGATTTGAGTATTTGGATATCCTGGCTCGGTATCTGAGTACTTGGATCAACTTGTATCAAGCTACTCTGTCTATCTTTTCATTTATACCGTGGCCAGGTATACACTGGAAGGATGGTCTAGAGAGGAACCCTAGAAATATTAGGGTTAGAAACAAGATAAGTAACATGAATTAAGAGCATACATATAAAATGAGATATAACTTTCATTTCATATTGTTGTTTTATTGGAGATGAATAGAAATGCTCTTATATGTTTGAATTCAGATATTCAGTATTTTGAAATATATATGGGTCTTTAAGATTTGTTATACACTATGTAGTTGTAGCATTTATTGATTACATTCTTTGTATCAAGTAGACTAGAAATGATCTTTGAATGTGCTTTCCTAAATGGATAAGTTTTCTTCCACACATTTGAGATGAATAGGAGTTGAGTAATCCTCAGTAGCTCTTGGCTTCAAGACTGCAGGTTTGGCCTGGTCCGGCTGGCAGGATGCATTACTGGGATCTAATGACTCCTATTAGTAACATAATAAGAGTAAATTCTGGATAGATTAGATCCAAATTCTAGTATGAATGCATATAATATAAGATTTTGAAGTATAAGGGAAAGACTGGGATAACTAAGAATCAGTTGGAACTGATATCTGAGATCCAACTTTGGGGCCTCATATGAGAGACCCTTAATCGGGAATAAATGAACACGACATAAGGTTCAGGTTAAGTTTAATGGTTAGTATTATATGAACTCTAAATATGAAATATGGAGAAGATATGAGAAAAGTATGTAAGGTCCAAGATAGTAAGATTCAATCATGAGGAATGGATTATATAATTGGGTACAATAATTTTATGTACTCCAAAGCAAAGGGAAAATAGAAGAAAAAAGCTAAGTATACAATAAGTACATAGAAGTGAAGAGTCTTCAGGAGAGTTAAAGTGAAGAGAACTAGATGAGCATGTAAATCATAAAACTAGGATAAGAAACTTAGTTGAAACAAAGAGAAATGTTGGAAATAATGATCTTGATTAAGGAATGAAGGTTATGATATAATTGAGAGCATAGAATGTATTCCTTTATTAATAAGTTTAATGCATTCATCCTTACTACCTTTGGATTCTAAGTCTTTATAGAACAACAAACTAGTTTCTAAAAGAAGAACAAAAGTGTAGCTAAATAAATGAATAAGTCATACAAAGGTAGACTATATTCATGAAGGAAAAACTTGATTGAATGAGAAACTATGTTTCACCCATGCATGAGCCGTTTGATTTAAAATGAAGGACATGTAATGTCTTAAACATGAGGTGATACTAGTAGAGAGATTATTGATTTAGAATTTCAACTCCACATTAGTAGAAGGATAAAAGGAAATATATGCAACATGGTATACATGATCATACACATAAAAGAAGCAACATGATCATAAGAGAAAACTAGAAGTTAAAGATGACATGTGGAACAGTAGTATATGGTAAGGGGATTATGGAAAGTAAAGAAGGGTTTGAAACATAATGGAGTAATATAGATTATAAAAGAAAGAGGTTGCAATATTCAAGAAAGTTCTAATTAGTCAAGTATCCTTGTTGATAATTAATTAAACCTACATATGATAAATGTATTATTGAATGTTTGAAGATAAGAATTTGAAAGTCTCAGAATTATATTCTCGTTCATATCTTCCTTAATAAGAGAAGGTGGGAATGAAGTGATAGGAAAATGAATCATATATGATGCATAACCACTGTGGTAGAGACATATAGTGAATGTAATAATCACACACAATATGATGATGAAACCCTAGCAAGGTAATTGAGAATGTAATCTATCTAAATTGCCAAGTAAGAGAAAGGTAATTCAATTGATAAGATAAAGTAGACTTTAGTGAAACTTGTGAGATACAAAGTTTGAATTTAAAATTAAGGGATCAAAGTCACATCACAATAACATCATGCTACTGATAAGGACCAAACCCTAGAATGTTTAGAGTTGTAGTAGTTCAAGGGATGTCACTAGTGATTTGACCTTGAATACTAGCATCTCTATAAAACAAGATCATGAGATTTGCACTATGAGAAGTAAACTAGCATTGATAGTAATCCAGGGTTTAAAGATAGCTAATCTGAAAGGTAGATAAACAATATGGAAATGATTCAGAGTAAAGAGTAAGATATAAATTTGAAATGTAACAAGTGTGTTTTGAACAAAAGGAGAAATACCATATGAGTGATGTGCGATATGAGATAAATTCTTGCAGTGATAGAAAGAATGATGAATAATCTATTTGTACCTTGTGTGTTTCAATTTTAGGAATGTTAAATCTACATGATCAAAATGAGAAGGATAAGTAGCAAAAAGTAAGCAGTAGTTAATGAGGAGAGAGATAAGAGAAAAAATGGCTTTTAGTAATATGTGAATTTGTTTTTAGAATTATAATTTGTTGAAGGTAAATTAAGGGATGTAAATTGGTTCTACGTATGATTTCAGTGTACATGTGCAAGAAATATGTTAATTAAAGGTGTCTGATAGTTATAGTCATTCATACCAGTAATCCATCTTAGTATTATACAATTGTGGTATGGTGATATGGGTTGAATAATGATGGAACAAATGAAGGGTTACCCTAAATAAGGTAGTCTTACCTATTCACTCATATGAATAGATGGGATGATAACCATATTGTATTGATATGTAACCCTAATGAGGTATAGCTTGTTATACCTAGCTTTAATATAACTAAGTGACGGTAATTGGGTATGAATAGTCCTTGAATGACTAATACAATCATGGAGTACTTTGCTACTATTGTTGAAACCCTAGTATGCTATAACCTGCTGGTTACACCTTGAATTATGTGTGGGTTCATACTTGAGAATAATATGGAATGTGATGATAATACTTTACCTTATGCATCCATGATGCAATGGGGGTGTCGTTAGTAGTATTGTACAATTGCTATTGAATCTAGTCTTCCAACTCAAGACTGTTTTGCTATTTGAGTAGCACAATAGTAAAATTCAAAACAACATGGTGAACTCTCTTTTGTGACTTAGAGGTAATACATAAAAATAATACATATTGAGCCAT
Source organism: Alisma plantago-aquatica (assembly GCA_963693085.1). Classification (NCBI taxonomy): domain Eukaryota; kingdom Viridiplantae; phylum Streptophyta; class Magnoliopsida; order Alismatales; family Alismataceae; genus Alisma; species Alisma plantago-aquatica. Next base: position 1,147,597,998 of record OY856409.1, on the reverse strand, counting down.
ATGAATTGAGATAGTTGGATCAGATTATCAATGTTGAGGTAACACCTCAAGAGTATGAAAATATTGTAGTGGTTATTTCTCTCTATCCTATGATTAATTATGGCATAGAGAATTTGTTTGTTAACATTGAGAACTGTTTAAAATGATGTGATTAGAAAAGAAATAAAGGACTTAACGTTGAAAACTACATTCTAGTATAAAATACAAGAATGTAATAACATGAAAGATTTCAGATGCTTAAAATAAACTTTGAATATACTTTGTTTGTGTATTTATGTTTCAGGGATGAAACTTTTTAAGGGGGTGAGAATTGTAATGACCACATTTGTTCTTAATTAGTAAACTAGGGTTTACTTGAATGATTACATGCTTGATTAAATTGAACATCGTTTAGACTTAATTAATGATAGTAGATCTATTGTGATGTTTCAAAGCTAAGAAGAAATTCTAACTATGATTCTACTTTGAAGAATTAGGGTTTGAGAAATGTAAACCCTAATCGACAAAAATTTGCGTTTTGATAGTACATGAATATGGAATTTGATCAGGATAGAAGTGTGGTAAATGATTTTTCATATTTTTTACAAATTGTTATTTAATTGAATTTTGTATATGATATAGATAAATCAATCATGCATATTGGAGAAAAATTTCAGAATATTTGAGTGTTCTTTGAATGTGTTTCTCGATCGAACTATACTTCGACCAAAATGTTGACAAAGTGCCTTTTAGTGGTGTAGTGTTTTATTTTTATTTATTTATTGATAACTCCAAATGATCAGAACTTTTAACTGGAGATCTAAAACCCAATCATAAACAACACATAAAATTTTCATAATTTTTGGATGTTGTTAGTCCTTACCAGTAGACGGATTACAGTAATATTTTTATGATAGAAAATTCAGTTGAAATTAGAGAAACTATAGTGAGGGGTCAATGTGTAATTGACCTAAGCAGCTCAATTGCTCTATATGGTCAACCTAACACACAAGGAGATTTCATAATTTGTGATTCAATCGAGATAAATGAAATCCTAGAGAGAGAGGGAGAGTTAGGGTTTGAGAGAAGAAAGTGATGGAGATGCTGACCTAGGGTTTTGCGGTCCGAGGAATGATGAAATCATGTAAGTTTAGCTTCTTTGCATAGCCTTTCATGATGAATCTTGTCTCACATGTCAAGATTCTATCCCTCCTCTATTTTGATCCAAAATGGTGTCAAAACTTTCCCTTTTCTCACTCTTTATTCATAATCCACTACTACAGAACCTACCTTTAGTGTCGGTTATTTAAGGCCTTTAGTGTCGGTTTCTAAACGACACCTATGTGGGCGACACTAAAACCTCACCCATTACGCGTCGATTCTAAAACCGACGCCCAAACTCTTCCCGCGCCACCGAAATCATGCCTGTTTGCTGTGGCGCGAAGGCATAGGCGTCGGTTATTAGATAAGAAACCGACACCATATACCTTCGCGCCACAGAAAGGGTGCCATCTTGGCCACTATCAGCGTCGGTTATTAGATAATAAACCGACGCCATATACCTTCGCGCCACAAGGAACATGCGTCGGTTATTTATATAAAACCGACACTATAACTTTGTGTGTCGGTGTTATACAAATAACCGACGCCTATTTTTTTTTTCTACCAGTCTACAGACCTGCTGTGGCTGGTCACAGGATGAGAAACCTGCAGTTAACTACAGGTTTTACGACATCCATTGATATCAGCCAACAACAGGCCACAAACCTACAAATTTAACAACAAAATTATTCACACATGCATTTAGCAATACAACCTGTAGTTCCATTTTATTTTCACACATTTAGAAACATTCATGTAGCTAGCAATCTGTAGTTCCATTCATTCACATTCACACATGTAGAAACATTCATATAGCAACCAACACTTTCATTCATTTTCACTCAGACACATGTAGAAACATTCACACATATATTATAATTCATAAATTCATTTACAAAATATCATTCTTTAGTCATTATTCTCTATCAACATCCCAATTATATTTTAAAACCCCCACTATTTGTATGGTTGTTGCCCATTCTTCTCTTACTTCATTTAATTCTCCCATCGTATAGGGAGCATGTACATCTGGTAAGTCCGTTCCTGTAGTGGCGTCAGCTTTAAACACCTATAAAGAGAATGATGTATATATATAATTAATGAGCTATAAATAAGATTGATATATTTCATATTATCTAATGAGACTATATAATACCTGAACAATACAATCGATGTCCATACAACATGACAGACTAACATATATATAGTACATAACAACAACAACGTCGAATTTACATACAACACTAGCTTAGTACATATATAGTGGGACTAAGGTGACGATCCCACCTGCTAAAACAGGTTACCGACAACTACATGTTATGATTAGGAGGTCGTGATTCAGCAACCGTATTCATTAGCAGGAGGACAAATAGATCCACCTGCTAATGCATACGGTTGTTGAATCACGACCTCCCAGTCGTAACATGTAGTTGTTGGTAACCTCTTTTAGCAGGTGGGATCGTCACCTTAGTCCCACTATATATGTACTAAGCTAGTGTTGTATGTAAATTCCGAGCTGCTGTTGTTATGCACTATATATGTGTTAGTCTGTCATGTTGTTATATGAATCTGAAGCACTTGTGTGTGCTGCACTTTATGTATTGTATCTATATCATGCTTCTCTTCATTGGGGCTTCTGTTGTTGTTTCATGGCTTGCTGCCTATATATCTATATAACCTTTGGCGAACGCCTGCATATCCTCTTGGACCCATTGTGTGGTCGTAACATGTAGTTGTCGTTGAGCATCGCTGATAGCCTAGTTAGTTAGCACATTGATTTGGTTAGTAACAATAAAGGTTAATCTTGAATAGGTGAATACATAAAAACGTATATTAATTAAATTGGGAGTGGCACTTAATACCTTGAATTAATCTGTTTTTCTTTGGGTAACAAACTCCTCCCAGTCTTTGGGGTCCAAGTAGTTCCATTGCTGTGTGGCTTCCTTCTTCCTATATTTATTTTTCAAAGAGAATACAAACAAAAATTATTAGTGTAGAGTTAGTGAAATACTGATCAATGTCTAGAATTGGAATCAATCAAGAACCTATTCTCAGCATCGCGTATGTAATCTCGGGTGAGATTGGTCCTATAGTTCTTTAGCACCCTCCCACAATGTTTAGCATTTGTATTAACTAGAAGATAATGAAACATCAAATCAGAAAATGATATTGATATTAAAAAAGTAAACATTTAGCTTCAATAAAAAAATATAAACATGCATGCCTCTAAAATTGTGATCTTTTATCAATTAAAAATCCTTCATTGTGATCTCCGTGCACATATAAGTCATCATTAGCTTCAATATTTTGTGGAGTTGGCAACCCAACTGAGAATGGACTGGAGTCCTCATATTTATCATAGTACTCTTCTTCATCTATAGGATCTTCAATGAACTGTCTTTTACCATGAAGAAAAACTAACCATTTATCATTTGCAGGATCATTAATATAAAATACTTGTTTCGCCTGTGATGCCAATATTAATGGTTCATCCTTCTCGCCAATCTTTTCAAAGTTCACTAAAGTGAAACCCAATTCATCCACTATAACTCCTTTGGTGTTATCAACCCAATTACATTTGAAGAGCGGAATTTTGAAATCTATGTAGTCAAATTCCCATATCTCTTCAATGACACCGTAATATGACATTTTAGCTTCACGTGGACTCTTATCCTTTGCACTTGCAAAAAACATAGTCGATTCTTGAAGGGTGACCCCACTGTTTTGGACGACACTCTTATCATCTTGGCGCTTTGTGTAATATGTGAATCCATTAATGTCATACCCTTCATAAGACATAACAGTCAACTTTGGTTTAAAGGTGAGGCATTTGATAGTTTCAGTAATATCATCTGGTGTTTGAGATAGTTGATGTAAGACTTTATCTTCAAACCACTTAATAAAAGTCTTGTTATGCTCTCTAGCAAGCCACATTGTATTGGCTCGAGGATATTGTCTTTTGATGAAATTGGTATGTTCCTCGATATAAACGTTCACTTCGTCCATGTTGTGTAAAATATACAGGGTACAATACATCAATCTCGATATAAACGTTCACTTCATCCCGTATGTACAAAGCCCAAGTCTTAGATTCCTGACTTCTTCACCAAATTCAGGGTACAATACATCAATCTTCTTCCACTGTGGGGAATCAGACGCATGTCGTAGGATCCCATCATTATTTTTCTTAACATCTGCATGCCACCTCAAATTCTTCGCATCTATCAGATTGGCAAACAAGCGTTGAAACCGTGATATTATAGGTAGATACCACATCACCTTGGCAAGAGAACCAATTTTGGACTCCTCCGAAGTCGTCAATTTATACCGTGATGCACCACATTTTGGACAATCTTTCAAATCCACATAGTCCTTTTGAAATAATACACAATCATTAGGGCATGCGTGTATCTTCTTGGCATCCATTCCCATTGGGAACAACAATTTCTTTACCTGGTATGTTGAGATTGGCAGCTCGTTTCCTTCAGGAAGCATTTCTTTCAACAAAGACAGCAATGACGTGAAGCTTTTGTCGCTCCATCTATTGTTAGATTTCAACTTATACAATCTCAACACATCGTTAAGCTTCGTAAACTTAGTACAACTTGTGTATAACGGCAGCTCATCATCATGCACAATGTTTCTAAAAATGGGAGGTGGATCGGTGTGCTCTACCCCACAACTATCCAGCATCGCATCAACGATGTCTACTGGAACTGGTTCATTCACATCTACGTCATCGTAGGCAATTTCTTCTTCCACACAAGCACTGCTATCGACATCCACTAGTTTCGGGTTTAAAATCTCTCCATGCCAGTGCCATTCTGTATAGCCTTGTATAATCCCGTTGCACATGACATGAGTTTTAATTTCGTCACCAGTGTTGACTTTCAAGTTGTTACAGCAATGCCTACATGGACAGTAGAACCTATCTCCATGTTGTTTCCTATGTTCCTCGACAAATCTAATGAACTGGTCAAGACCAGAAATAAACTCTGGGGTGCAGCGATTGCGAATGGACATCCATGATCTATCCATTCTATGATCAAAGAGAAAACAAGTATATATTAGGACAAGATTAGGGTCTAGGGTTAACAAATACATGTGATGTCATTATTATATATAACAAATGTGTACCACCTATCCATTCTTGAACACCTAATCTCACTAGTAAGTGTATATTGTGTATTGGGTTTTCAAGAAAATTTCGGCAGCATTTCCCCGCTGTTCTCCAAGTACATATGTACTTAGAGAACAAATGGGGAAATGCTGCCAAAATTTTCTTGAAAACCCAATACACATTATACACTAACATCCTAAGCGAGATTAGGTGTTCAAAAACAGTCCCAAACCGGGGACTATCCAAGATTTACTCCTAATGAGTAAATCTTGGACGGGTTTCTAGGCCAACAAATAATGTGTTGGATGGGTTTCATGTAGCAACTTTCAGTTCCATTCATTAATCTCTTTTTACATCCACACACAGGGGTGTACCCCTAAACAGTAACTAAACAAAGGGGTTGGTGTACCCCTAAACATGCGCATAATTAAAAAAACTATTAATACAGACAAGTCTAGATAGATAGACAACTAAATACTACACCAACATGGTCCCGCATCAGTAACTTTGAGGACTTATCATTGTGGCGATCTTCTCCTGAAGTTCAGAATAGAAAGCAACTATGAGTATTGATTGCTTGACAATTATATTTGTTAATTGGACTTACCGTTGTCTTTTTGATGATGAAGCTGTGTCATGAAGCTCCTCACTGTATTTAGATGAATCTGAACTGACAGGGGCCTCAGATTTAGATTCGTCCGAGTTGATATGTGACGACGTGCGCTCATACCGCATTAGATGATCGGGGGTCTCACAGTTGCTGTTGGTTATCCAAACTTTGATGGAATTATGACCAACTGGACGGAGAAAAAGCCTGTTGCAACGGACCACATGCATCTCTCCAATCCAATCACGCCAACCGGATTTTGATACAAGATTTCCCTCCAAATCATACTCAACCTCGATAACATGTGAATAATTGCCAAAAGTTAGGGTCACTTTACCAGGCATGTAGTGTCTTCCTTTTAGAAAACGCCAATGTTTGGGTATGACCGATTGGTTTAAGGAACGATCATCTAGGATGATGTCCAATTGTTCTTCAATAGGGAACGTTAACATTGACATAGAGGCCCAGTTCATAGTGACTGTTATGGATGGACAGAGATTGCATAATATTAGTATTAACAAAGTGTAAGTACATATAACAATGTTATATATTTTCAAAAAAAGTTGTATAACATCAGTTAACCTTTTATTGCTTGTCTTAACCAACTTTATTGTGGTAGACATGATAGCTTGAAAAGAAGTCTACATATGTACTTAGAGAACAAACGAGGAAATGCTACCGAAATTTTCTCGAAAACCCAATACACATTATACACTTACATCTTAAGTGAGATTAGGTGTTCAAGAACAGTCCCAAACCGGGGACTATCCAAGATTTACTCCTAATGAGTAAATCTTGGACGGGTTTCTAGGTTCTTACTAAAATAGAACCATTATATGGAACTAATCCTACATTATACACATACTTTTCATGAGTAGGATAATGTACACTTCATGGAATTATTAAGATCTGAATATATATAAGTTGTTTCTACCTACTTTGATGGGATTTTATAACATTCGAGTCTTCCATTTAAGGCATTAGATGCATATATTGCAGTCCATTGTGTTGAGATAAGAATCCCATGTGATACACACGATTGAGAATCTTTCACGATACTAGGAAAATTACATGTATTGTATAGACAATAGAGGATTCAACTCAGTAGAAGCACAAAATAAGTACCTAAACCCTAAACACAAATAAGTAAATAACTTAAAAAAAAAACGCCCAACAGCTGCTTGGGCGTGCTTGGCACCGCCCAAGCAGCCGCCGGAGCAGAGGAAGAAGGAAGAAGGAAGAAGGAAGGGCAGGCGGGCATACCTTGAGGGAAGAGGAGAGCAGCGGCCGGAGCACAGCAGCCACCGGCGGAGGTGACGACAAAGAGAGGAGAAGCACCGACGCGGACACGAAGCAGCGGCGGCGAGGGCACGGAGCAGCGGCGAGGGCGCGGAGCAGCGGTGAGGGCATGGAGTAGAAGCACGGACGGCCGCCGGTGAGCACAGACGGCAGGAGCAGGAGCAGGAGCACGGCCGCCGGTGAGCACGGAGCAGCGGCGAGGGTAGGAGCAGGAGCACGACAGCGGCGGCAGAGGAGCAACGACCGACGGGGGCGAGCAAGAAATTGCTGGACCTAACTGAAATCGAGAATGAAAAAGGGAACGGGGAAGAAAAGCTCGCGCTGGTGAGCTATTAAGTTGACAATAAGCGTCGGTTATTCTAAAAACCCGACAAATAAACCAACTGTGTCGGTTCTATACCAAAAACCGACACCTATACTAGATTATAGTCGTCGGTTTTTAACTAAAGGACAACCGACAACTATTCCTGTCTCGCGAATACCCTTTAGTCGTCGGTTATTTATTTATGAACCGACGACATATGTAAAATTTTGGAGGTAATTTTTTCGCTGGAATTTTGGTTTTGGCGGTTGATTTTAGGTGTCAGTTTTTTATTAATTAACCGACACTTAATAAAAGCGGTACCCGTGTCTGGTCGACCTTCACAGATTGTATGTCGGTTTATGTTACAAACCGACACTGTAGATTTTAGGTGTCCGTTTATGTATACAACTGACAACTTGAAAAGTGACTTTATAAGCCATTTCTGTAGTAGTGATCCCTCAATTCTAGGGTTTCCATGTTGAAAGGAAGAAGAATTAGGTGAATTGCTAGGGATTTGATATGAGATCAAGATTTTTAGGGATGAGTTGTGTTTTTAAGGTGTTTTCACACCTTAGAGTGAGTGGGAACTTCCTCTAAATAGTATATTGCATGAAAATTGGTTAAATCATCCATAATCTTTAATTTCATAGTATGCGACTATAAAACCTTGAATTGTGTGTTTGATCTAAGTTGTTGCGAAATGATATGAAATGGATTCTTCCTCTGTTTGGATGAATTTTAGATGATAAAATCATATTAAAAATGTATACAATACTTCCTAATGAGAATTCCCTAAGTATTCACAGAGGTTATAAGAGTAAGATGAAATATAGGGAATTTGTCTATGACTAAAATTGTTGTATAATTAAATAGAGAAATTTGCTTATCTGAATCCCCTTGGTTATGAATGATTGTTTATCTGAATTCATAGTACATATATGTCAGATATTATATTGGATTTAATTTAAGATGAATAGTGTTTCATTGATATCTCAGTAAAGAGGGTGAAACCCTAGATGCGAGGAAAGTTGGATATTTTCGAATAGATATCGTGAAACCAATTTGAACAGATTTTCTTGAAATGATAGACTTTATTTATTCAATTTTATTGTTGATGAATGATATCTCAATGGATGGCATGGAAACCCAAATTCATCTCAGTTCTAAGGTTTCATACATATATTGATTTTATATGATTTGTTGATAGTAGTCTTTATTCAGTGAATGTTTATGTCGCATGAAATCCTGATGAGAGCTATGTGATAAGTGAATGAGGTAAATGAAACCCTGAGGATATGGTGTTCAATGAATCAAGTATTTTGATATCAATGTTATCAGTATGAGATGTGGTGATGCACAACTCAAGATTTGAGTTGAGGTGCACATTTTCCAAGAAAGTACAAATAATTTATAGGTGCAAATGACGATTACTTGTATGTCAGGTAATTAACTCTTATCAGTGTATTAAGAAGTTCAATTACATGTTTCTAGTGTATAAAGTATCAAGTGTACATGTGTTTTGTTATTTAAGTATTTCAGTCTGCCTGCATTTATAGTATGTTGATTTCTCAGTATATTACAGTGTTTGAATATACTGCTCTGCCAAGTTTAGAATGATGTACATGTTGTGTTATAAACTTCAAATAAATAGATGCAGCACCATAGAGTTATTAGAGTCAAGTATAAGTAAGAGAAAGGTACAATGTATAAAGAGATTTCTAAGAATAATAAAACAATATACATAGGTTCCCTAAACACCGTAGATTTCCTACGAATGTCTGCACTATAGGGACGAAATGATCCACCCTGGCAGCGACCAGTATATGGGGATCGGATCACACCCACAGAGTGTGCGAGGAGACAAAGCCCTTGAGGAAGTCTCCTAAGAGAAGATAGGTTACCCAACATCAACTGGAGATCTCGATGGTAACCCAGAGGTACCCACAGAGCATACCAAGATGAGGCCAAAAGAGCATCCCAGACCCTCCGCCTGTGTACTCAGCCTAGAATGAGAGATCCAGTTAAAGGCCAGCTATTTAGACACCTTAGTCAGATGCGACGGTTCGAGTCAAGCAGACCCAGATTCAGTTCTAGGCTTAGCTTCCTGGGTTTTAAGCTAAGTCTTGTACGGTGAGATTGTAGTTCGCTATGTGTCTTCATATGTATAGTACACTACATATGATTAGGGCATAAGCTAGAATATGTTCATATAGGTTTAAAGAGTTTCTTATAAGTAAGAAAGGGCATAATAAGATAATTGAGAGGTTAAACAAGTGTGTGTAGTTATTCAATTATTATTTGTATGTTTCTAAATTATTAGTTCTATTTATGATCAATCAAGCATTTCATATATTGATTCACTCTTGTAGATATCAAGAGTATCCTACCATATTTATGATTGTCAATTATTAGACTCTTTAAAGCTTACTTCTGTCATATTTGATATCAGTTGCTCAAAAGTATATCTATAATTATATCAGTGCTTTAGGTTGTTTCTTTCAAGTACTCATTCACTGAGCGAGTAGCCTCACCCCTCTACTCAAAAATTCTCGGGAAACCATGGGGATTGAAGATATCATTGCATCAGAGTAGATCTTCCACAAGAGTTAAGTTTGTGTATAGTTAAGTTCAGTCGGTACTTGTCACTCTAGGTCCTTGTAAAGAAATAAGAGAGAGTTGTAAATGATGATGTATAACATTATTCCTCTTTTAGCAATATATGCGAATCCGCAAGTCTTATGTGCTTAAAAGTATGAGAAACATAATGAATGTTCATACATGCATTTTTACTGTTGAAAACAGATTAGAGAAATCAATGTTTAGATTCCCTTGTAAATTTAGTTTATGTGGTTCAATGCGAGAAAATAAAGAGTTTGAAAAGAAGAAGAAAAAGTTAAGGGTGATCTTTGTATTATGTTAAATCCTCAATTTATGTCCTAATCTCATGATTAATGGTAATTTTGATATCGAGGTGTAACACCAATGACCTAAGTGTATACTGACAACTCTAGGACTCTAACAAAAAAAGACTAGCATCACATCCAACCTTATCAACTACTGCTCTTGATGTTTCTCTTTCTCCATTGCACAACCTCTATCTCTTCATGCATGTCCACCTAAAAGATGTGGAAACCCACGGGATGAGACCAAGCATCCCAAAGAGAGACATAACTCTCTGCCAACATCTATAAAAGACATATACTAAGCAAATACATAGAAGTACTTAGCAGGTTAAGTAGATTAAGCAACACTAGGAAGTCACAACTGAGTAGTAGAGAAATTAATAATCTAAAAAGGAATATGAAGAACATGTATACCTTCTATCAACTACGCTATACAAAAGGAAAGGCAAGGGCTCATCCAATGTTATTCGTGTTTGTCCCTATGCAAAATATGCTACACGACTGTATTACATGTTTTATTATTTCCTTAAAGATTTGAGTTGTACCACCCAAATCCAACCGACCATTATCAATTCATAATCATTACCATACAAGTTCAATGGAAAAGATAGAATCCACGAACCTTCCACACGTAGCCCACTTTTGTACAGGTAACGACTCTAGAAGAATAGGCTCATGCACAGACGTTCTAAAAAGAAGGATTGGCTCATGAATGGCCATCTATATCACAGGGAGATCATCTCACGCCTGGGCATCTCATATAACTTGTAATTGTGTCACAAGGAGATACTTGTTACAACCCCAATTTTTGGGTTCTTTTGGTGAGAAATTTAATTTCTCCTATTAAAGATATTTGAACAAATAATGATATAATTTGTTTTGAATAAAAGGATTTCATTTATAATAGCCTTGATGGTTGTTCTGTGGGCTTTATTGGCTATTGGGCCCAATAACAAAGAAAAGACAAAAGAAACTCCATTATTAAATGAGTAAATAAGAAAATGGAGAAAAGAAAGATGTAGAAACCTCTAGAAGGTAAAAGAATGTTATCCAAAGTTGGATTTCGTGATACTTGGGTTCCTTGGGTCCCAAGGGGTCCAAAGTTGTAAAGATAATGCAACAAGAAAATAAAAGATCAATTAAATATTTCTTTATTAAGAAAAAATTGAAAACAATGATAAAATGTGGAAAATAAGTGGAAAGAGGTATAATTGAGTTATCCTTGGTGGATTTTCATATCCAAAGGATTCCTAATGTTAAAAGGAATGCCAATGAGGAAAATAAAAAGAAAGGTAAAGAGAAATCCTTAGAAAGAGATATTTTAATAAGAAATAAACAAGATAATGGGAAATAATGGAAATATATGCATCTAGAAGGATAATGAGTATCCACTAAAAAGGATTTTGAAATATTAGAGTTTCTTGGGATCCAAGGAGCCCCAATGGAGAAAAGAAAGAGAAAATACCAATAATAGAAAATAAGAGGATAATATGATGCATAATGAATGAATTTTGTGGTATTGTTAAAGAGGTGGTATTTTCTACTAAAAGAAAATATAATTTTGTGACAAATGATTAAAAGGCAAGTACAAAGAGAATAAAAGAGGTAATTATCGAAATCCTAATATCTAAGGTATAAAGTATATCAAAGAGTTTTGTTTAAAGAGAGAAGATTGCTTTTTCATGAAGGAATATAGTTTCCTAGTAGGAAAGAGACTTAGATTTCGTGAATAGCCAACCTAGGGCTTCGTTACCCACCCCTATATAAAGGGTAGAACCTTAGTTTGAGTTCTAGAGAGATCCCATGCAACTCTCTCTCCCTTCTTCATCTTCTTCGTCAAAACCCTAACCAAGAGAGAATAGGGTTGTCTCGGGGGCAACTGGCGGCTGTAGCGGGATCTCGATGGAGGTACGGTGCAACCCCAGAGATCTAGGGTGGTCAGCTACCTTTCCCTTGCTCCCATCTCCGCTCAAAATGCCCAACGGACCTACAGGTTTTTCTATGGTGGGCGTAGTTGCTGGCCCGACTCCGGCCACCTCGGCTACAACTGGGGACCTCTACAGGTGCGACGGAGGCCAAGGAGCCATCGTCGGTGCTCTAGGGCTGCAGGGAAGGGGAGGAAGAGACCCTATGAGCCGCTGCAGTTGGCCGCATCTAGGGCTCGCGAGGTTGAAGACAACCAAAAAAAGTTGGATGATTATGCCCCTTCAAGTATTGAAGAGTCGAGAATGTAATCAAGGGTATAAATGTCATTCGATTATGTTTCCCAAACCAGCTGGGTTGTGTTGCATGGCAAGGGCAACGTGGCAACCTACCATTGGCTTTGGTAATTAATTTCTTACAAAAATCATATCTAAATATTGGTAGCTCTGATGGGAACATGCAACATATGAATTTTGATCAGGATAACTCAAAGAATGCAATAAAAATATATTTGAAGCCTAATTCTGATTTCAATTCGAAAGTAATGGAAGTTATCAACTTTAATATATTAATGATTAAGAAACCCTATTTTGAGATGATTAATGTATTTAGTATGGTTTAATGGATGATTAAAGTTGATATTAACCTGTTAATCATACAAAGATACATCAAGATAAAAAAGCATGAACTTTGCATGTAATTGGTTTAATTTAGAGTTTCATATGCATAAATATGCTTTAATGGGCCTTGAAACCCTAATATTAGTTTTTGGTGACTCTTAATGGCTTTAATTATTCAAAATCATGAATAAAGCTAAGAGATGATGATTCTATGCTATTTTGAGTATAAAGGTTCCTAATTGTGAATAAATACCCTTAATATGGAAATTAGGGTTTTCTAATGGATAAAAAGTGGAATTAGTAATAAATGGAGTTCATAGGTGAATTAGATCACAATGAACTATGAGTTGTTAATGTGATGCTAATTGGGCATATTAATCTTGTCATGAATTAAAATGATAAAAATGGTGGTTTTAATGTAAAAGAGGTTTAATGGACTTAATTGATGGATAATGATGCCTTTAATATGAAAATAAGGGTATATGTTGTTAAAAGGTAACCTTAATATCTTTCGTGAAGAATATAGGAGATAATTAGGGAAAATTAGGGTTTAAAATAGTAAAAATGAAGTGAAACCCTAATTGCAAATGAAACCCTAAAAGTGGACTAGAAACCCTAGGAAGCAAGCTAGGTTTAATAAATCTTGATGGCATGACCAATAATAGGAAATAATATGCATATTTCAGGATGTCATTGTGTGCTTGCTTGCTTATTTGGAATTCTTGATTGATTGGATTATTCTATCTCGAATCAACCTGACAGGTATGTTGTTACTCTTATGGTTAATCGCTTTAGTTTTATGGCGATTCCCAGTTGTTTTATCGGTTGCCGGAAAATAACTGCTTGGATGACTTTTATTTCATGCAACTATAAAGTGACTATAACTATCTCCATAAGTATGCATACATGATTGGATCAGATCTTGGTCCTCCTCTGTGGCTTTGCTAATGATGAAAAGGGTAACCTGGTAAAGGGTCTACTTGATAAGTGGGATCTTCTGGTTATCAAGAGTTAGGGATTGGGCTACCTACGTGTAGTGCCATGCAACCTTTTAGCACACCATGAGTTAAGGAGCGGGCTACCTATGGGTAGTGCCATGTGAATCAACCCTAGAAACTAATTCATTTGTTAATTAGGATCATGAGGGGTTAATTGGGGATCTACCATAAGGAAGGTATCATCTAGGTCCACTGCAGGGACAACGCAGAGGTTAGGGTATGTATGGATTGACAAGTTATGTTGAAAATGTAAAGTTGTTTGTTAAATCATATTTGACTACAATATGTTGTTACAGTTAATTGCACGATTATTATTTCCCCCACATTCCATCTTTATGTTGATCGACATTTTGTTTGTTGACATTTTAGGTACAAGTGAAAAGAACAATTAGTAAAGTGGCATATGTAAAATTAAATATGCATTAAAGTACAAAGGAGGATTAGTTAGAATAGACTCCAGATGTGGATAAAAGTAGATATCCAAGTTTTTGGAAAAGGTATGCAAAGTTAAATTTTATTACAACCTTTCAGTTTAGTTAGTAGAATTTGATAATTGTTATTGAGTATTTGTTGAACCTTTGATCTGGAAATTGGGATAACAGCTCTGAACTCTTGGTCTCCCTTAATTGTGGGTTACTAGGAGGCAGGGTCATTACATTTGGTATCGAAGCCTAGGTTCATCATTTAATCTTTAATAATTATTAAATTTTACAAACTCTGTAGAACCCAAGGGAGTTATTAGAGGAATTTCCTAAAGATAGAGGTGTCTAGAAAAGGATCATGCCTGGGGGATGGAAAGATTTTCCTCCACACCACTAGTAGGAATATAAGGACTCCCAGATTTGTTTGACTTCCTGGCCAATGTCTCAGGATTGGACTCGAAATAAGATACCTTTTAGACTCTGTGATCCTGTTCATCCCTTGTAAAATCAAATGCTGTTAAGGATTAGGGTTTTCTCTATTTTCCTCACCCTCTTCAGGTATGTGTATGGTTGATAAGGTTTAAGGAATCCTCCACCAAATTAATGAAAAACATGTAAATAAGATGTCATGTACATAAGCTAAATAGATTAAGTGTAAAAGAATAAATACATTCTTAGGTCATATGACATGAGTTGTCATTGCCCTAAGGAGAAATCTGAGGCTAGACCTTCTTGTCAGGAGGATGAGTAGAGAGAGTTGGTTATGGAGGCAAGATCTCCATTAAAAGTAGAGACCTGACACATCCTCTGTGGATGTTGCTAACCCTGACCCTAAGTGGTGGTTAGAGAGAGAGATGGCATGATGATAGGATGTCATGATATACCAGGTGTGTGGATATGCTTTTGGATGCCCATGACATTCTAAGCCATGTGAGGTTGCATGACCTTGTGCCTTTGGCGACCCAACCCTGGGAAGGGTCGTGCATGTCAGAGAGAAGGATAGCTCCTTCATTGATGAGGTTAGAGAAGGACCTATAGAAACCCTCTGGGCTTATGCAAGTAGGGCATAGCATGCACCCAAAGTACGTCAGTGGTACAAGCAGTAGGCTAAAACCCTGGCCAGGAAAGTATGATGGATAGATTATGAGATAAGCATAAAGAACTATGGATGATCTTGAGCAAACATAAGCTTGAACATAGGCTTCACCTATGTAGGGGTGTGCTTGTAAGCTTGATCCACCCTCAAGGAGAGAGGACCTCTAATAGTAAGGTTGTTTGTGGGTTAGCTCTAGAGAGAGAGAGAGCAGGACCCCAAGCAAGATGGTTTGAAGCCTAGACTCTGAGATATGAGGAATAGTGGGGAGTTGAGGATGATGTGACCTAAGTGGATGATAGTGGTTGCCTCATGCTTGATCCCTGGAGGCTGATGATATCTTGGTTGCCATTAGAGGAACCAAACCCTAGACATAGGATGAGGCTTCTAGTACCTATGTGCCCATGGTGTAGGTGTTTACCTTCTGAGATAGGAAGAAGAGTTCCTTAGACCTGGAGAGGTTTAGTAACAGGTTGTGAGGCCTTGTACCTTGTTGGTTGTCCTTGAGGAGGACTCAACTCTAAAGTGTTGCTCGAGTAGAAGGATGACAGGAAGTGCATGACATGCCTTATACATGCTTGATCTGTGGTTAAGAGGTTGAGCATGCAGTTTGACACCCAAAAGTGAACCTAGGGTTCCTAGGCCTAAGAGGGGAAGTGGTGTCCCTGATGCTCATGATGAGATTTGAGTTTCTATAGATTCGAGCATGGTACTCCTCATGTTTAGAGGAAAGGGAAAACCCCTTAAGTCGAAGGTATGTTTGATGAACCCCTCATAGATAAGTTGGGGACATGGGAAGGTAGTATCTTGGTCCCATGATGAGGAATGAGAACAAGTATGACCTGACATGGTTTGGTAGATGGTCTTCTTGTACCTTAGTAGCTTGCTAGGGTTAAGAATGCACATGTGGATGTAAACCCTATACATAAGGACATTTGTGACCTTTGTTACCAAGATGTAGTTTCCTCCCATCCTGGGAGAGTGACCCTTTTGTAGGGTGTATACTAGTGTCTATGGTTTTGAGGTAACCTAAAGAGGTCTCATAGGATGTTGAGAATCTAAGTGAAAAGTACATGGTTAGAGAATGAACCTGTATACCCATAGATAACCATCTCTAAGTGCATGTGGATGTGTTACCATGGAGGTAACCGATATAGGTCCTGACCAAGGTAGGCGGGTTTCCATGACCCCTGTGAAAGGATGAAAGACAGCCCAGGAATGTAGAGAGAGATGATGGAGACCGGGGTAAGGTTCTAAGTTGGACATGTACTATGTTAGAATCCTAAGTCTATCCTTGGGTCAGGTAGGTATAAGACCGATGGAAGTAGGAGTTTCCTAGTTCCCTAGTTGCACATGACCATAGGGTCGGGAGGTAACAACTATCATTGTCTGAGGGCCATGGGTTAGGAGATTGATCACCTTCATGAACTCATGGGACCTAAAGGGCAGATGAGTAGGGAACTCTCTAGATGCATAAGGGAAGAGGGATGACCCCAAAAGTGTCGGCACCCTATAGACCTAGAGGAGATAACCAAGGAATGTGTGTGGACCCAAGTGGGTTCGAGACTAGTTTTCCATGGAAGTAACTTTGATATCGAGTTGTTTGTGATGTAGAGACATATGTGGCACGTTTCAACTTAGATTTAAAGGTGTACTAGCAAGGTGGGATGTACCATCTCTACTCTTAGAACATGAAGAACTCTATATTTGGACTACAGCCAAATGCTTATTTCTTCTTGTTATGGGATTGAGAGATAGGACAATACGCATGCCATACACCAAGGATAAAGATGATGCGAGTTGGAACGTTGCTATGAGGTATGAGGACAGAGATGATAAAATACCCTAGTAGAGTGAACAATACATGGATGGTTTAAAAATTCTAAAAGGAGTAATGTAGTCATCTTATGAGTATTTTTTATCATGAGCTATGAGTTAAACAAGGTTGAGTTCGAAAAACCAAGAAGATGAGCTCAGAGTGTTCTTGATGAAGATGGACTAGAGTTCGAGCTGAGATAATAAGTGAAGGTGTACGTCTTCAACATGACCTAAGGATGTGAAGTGGTATTGGGTGCTCTGATTGTGATGCAGCTGCATAGTTTGGTTAGAGGTTAGAAGAGGTTGTTAGGTTAACCCTAAGTTTTAATAAAAGAGATATGTTTGGCTAACACTCGAATGTAATGAGATTGTTGATGAAGTTGTAGTTTTTTGGTTAGCCAGCCTAGTCCTTGATGCAATGAAAGGATGGTGGTAGAACCTCAAATGCACTTCTTTGGAAAGGGAGGTGATGAAACCCCGACTAGAACGGTTTAGGGTTTTTGAGGAATCGATCTTAAGGAATCATGACAATACAGGAGATCATGATTTTAAGATCATCATACAACATGGTACTACTGAGATAATAAGTGATAGTAGTACTTTGGATGATTAAGATGAAGTTGCATGTGGTGTGTTTCCATGCAAGGTAGGAGGTGAAGGATGAACACCAGTAACCTAATGTATTGGTATGGAGGATAGAGAGTGTCCCCGAGAGGGAATGGGAGTTCATCACTATGGATGTTGTGGTAAGTCTCCCCTAGACCAAGGAAGGTCAAAATGCAATATGGGTTATGGTAGATTGCCTTACCTAGATGACACAAGAAAGAAAAGAGTACTGCAAAGGGACAGATCCAGTTGAACTACATATGAAAGAGAGATAGTTCAACTACACCATGATGCGAGTTCAAAGGTTCTTGAGTTTGAACTAAAGGTTCACTTTCGTAAGGTGGAAGTAGATACATGAAGAACTCGATGTTAGTATAGTTTATCACCCCTAACTAATGGTTAGTACGATCCAGACTAGAGGGCCTGATGAGAGCATGTGTGCTCATTCAAGGTGATACATGGGGATAGTTCTTATCTTCGATAAGATGTGATGATAACCACCATAGCCAGTATCAAGTTGTAAAGGATCTCTATAAGGGAGGTTGTGTCGGTCACCACTTCATTAAGATGATGTTGGTGAAGGGACCTCATGATGGTCAGAAAAAGACCAAAGTGTGTGCAGATGAAGTCGCTTTGATCGTACAATGGATGAAAGGAGCCCAGAGACGACATGAGTCATAGGCTGATGCAAAGTAGACTGACATATAGTTCACTGTGGGAGAATATGTGATATGAAAATCAGACCCCTCTGAGCTATAGCTAAGACAGATAAGTCCCCGATACCTGGGCCCATATGAGATGGATTGGTGGAGAAGGTTAAGTTTGACGTTACCCCTTAGGATAAAGTAATGTGTGATGAGTTCCATGTGTCCAATTTAGAGCACTATGTGAGGTACCCAGGCCATGTGCGGAGCAATGAACCTAGTGATCCCCAAGGGAGGCTGCAATGACCTGAGTCACCTGTGAGGATTATAGATGCCAAGGTGAAAGAACACAGAGAAAAGAATATGTGATGATAAAGGTTCTTTGGAAGTTCCATGGATAAGGTAAAGCCACATAGGGGCCAATGATGGACATGGAAAAGTATTATCCTGAATTGTTTGTTTGCTTCAGGAATTTTGAGGACAAAATTCCTATAAGAGGGGAAGGATGTTACAACCCCAATTTTTGGGTTCTTTTGGTGAGAAATGTAATTTCTCTTATTAAAGATATTTGAACAAATAATGATATAATTTGTTTTGAATAAAAGGATTTCATTTACAATAGCCTTGATAGTTGTTTTGTGGGCTTTATTGGCTATTGGGCCCAATAACAAAGAAAAGACAAAAGAAACTCCATTATTAAATGAGTAAATAAAAAAATGGAGAAAAGAAAGATGTAGAAACCTCTAGAAGGCAAAGGAATGTTATCAAAGTTGGATTTCGTGCCTCTTGGGTTCCTTGGGTCCAAAGGAGTCCAAAGTTGCAAAGATAATGCAACAAGAAAAGAAAATATCAATTAAATATTTCTTTATTAAGAAAGAAATTGAAAACAATGATAAAATGGGGGAAAATAAGTGGAAAGAGGTATAATTGAGTTATCCTTGGTGGATTTTCGTATCCAAAGGATTCCTAATGTTAAAAGGAATGCCAATGAGGAAAATAAAAAGAAAGGTAAAGAGAAATACTTAGAAAGAGATATTTTAATAAGAAATAAACAAGATAATGGGAAATAATGGAAATAGATGCATCTAGAAGGGTAATGAGTATCCACTGAAAAGGATTTCGAAATATTAGAGTTTCTTGGGGTCCAAGGAGCCCCAATGGAGAAAAGAAAGAGAAAATACCAATAATAGAAAATAAGAGGATAATATGATGCATAATGAATGAATTTTGTGGTATTGTTAAAGAGGTGGCATTTTCTATTAAAAGAAAATATAATTTCGTGACAAATGATTAAAAGGAAAGTACAAAGAGAATAAAAGAGGTAATTTTTGAAATCCTAATATCTAAGGTATAAAGGATATCAAAGAGTTTTGTTTAAAGAGAGAAGATTGCTTTTTCATGAAGGAATATAGTTTCCTAGTAGGAAAGAGACTTAGATTTCGTGAAGAGAAAACCTAGGGCTTCATTACCCACCCCTATATAAAAGGTAGAGCCCTGGTTTGAGTTCTAGAGAGATCCCATGCAACTGTCTCTCTCTCTTCTTCATTTTCTTTGTCAAAACCCTAACCAAGAGAGCATAGGGCTGTCTCGGGGGCAACTCACGACTGTGGCGGGATTTCGATGGAGGCACGATGCAATATTAGAGATCTAGGGTGGTCAGCTACCTTTCCCTTGCTCCCATCTCCGCTCAAAATGCCCAGTGGACCTATAGGTTTTGCTGTAGTGGGCACAGCTGCCGGCCTAACTCCGGCCACCTCGGCCGTAGTTGGGGACCTTTGCAGGTGCAGTAGACGGCGGAGGAGGCCAAGGAGTAATCACCGGTGCTCTAGGGGTGCAGGGAAGGGGAGGAAGAGACCCCACGAGCTGCTGCAGTCGGCCGTAGCTAGGGCTCACGAGTTTGAAGACAACCAAAACAAGTTGGACAATTATGCCCCTCCGACCATTGAAGAGCTGGGAATGTAACCAAGGGTATAAGCATCATTCGATTATGTTTCCCAAACCAACCGGGTTGCGTTGCATGGAAAGGGTGACGTGGCAGCCTACCATTGGCTTTGGTAAGTAATTTCTTACAAAAATCGTATCTAAATATTGGTTGCTCCAATGGGAACATGCAAAATATGAATTTTGATCACGAGAACTCAAGCAATGGAATAAAAATATATTTAAAGCCTAATTATGATTTCAATTCGAAATGTAATGGAAGTTATCAACTTTAATGTATTAATGATTAAGAAACCCTATTTTGAGATGATTAATGTATTTGGTAGGGTTTAATGGATGATTAAAGTTGATATTAACCTGTTAATCATAAAAAGATACATTAAGATTAAAAAGGATGAACTTTGCACGTAATTAGTTTAATTTAGAGTTTCATATGCATAAATATGCTTTAATGGGCCTTGAAAGCCTAATATTAGTTTTTGGTGACTCTTAATGGCTTTAATTATTCAAAATCGTGAATAAAGCTAAGATATGATGATTCTAAGCTATTTTGAGTATAAAGGTTCCTAATTGTGAATAAATACCCTTAATATGGAAATTAGGGTTTTCTAATGGATAAAATGTGGAATTAGTAATAAATGGAGTTCATAGGTGAATTAGACCACAATGAACTATGAGTTGTTAATGTGATGCTAATTGGGCATAATGATCTTGTCAAGAATTAAAAGGATAAAAATGGTGGGTTTAATGTAAAAGTGGCTTTATGGACTTAATTGATGGATAATGATGCCTTTAATCTGAAAATAAGGTTATATGTTGTTAAAAGCTAACCTTAATATCTTTTGTGAAGAATAGAGGAGATAATTAGAGAAAATTAGGATTTAAAATAGTAAAAATGAAGTGAAACCCTAATTGCAATGGAAACCCTAAAAGTGGACTAGAAACCCTAGGAAGCGAGCTAGGTTTAATAGATCTTGATGGAATGATAAATAATAGGAAATTGTATGCATATTTCAGGATCTCATTGCGTGCTTGCTTGCCTATTTGGAATTCTTGATTGATTGGTTTATTCTATCTCGAATCAACCTGACAGGTATGTGGTTACGCTTATGGTTAATCACTTTAGTTTCACAAAGATTCTCAATTGTTTTATTGGTTGCCTAAAAATAACTACTTGGATGACTTTTATTTCATGCAACTATAAAGTGACTATGACTATCACCATATGTATGCATACATGATTGTCTCAGATCTTGGTCCTCCTCTGTGGCTTTGCTAATGATGAAAAGAGTAACCTAGTAAAGGGCCTACTTGATAAGTGGGACCATTAGGTTATCAAGAGTTAGGGATTGGGCTACCTACATGTAGTGCCATGCAACTCTTTAGCACACCATGAGTTAAGGAGTGGGCTACCTATGGGTAGTGCCATGTGACTCAACCCTAGAAACTGATTCACCTATTAGGTAGGATCATGAGGGGTTAAATGGGGATCTACCATAAGGGAGGTAGCATCCAAGTCCACTGCAAGGACAACACAGAGGTTAGGGTATGTATGGATTGAGCAGTTATGTTGAAAACATAAAGTTATTTGTTAAATCATATTTGACTGCAATATGTTGTTATAGTTAATTGCACGATTATTGTTTCCCCCACATACCAGCTTTATGCTGACTGACGTTTTGTTTGTCGACATTTCAGGTACAAGTGAAAAGAACAAACAATAAAGTGGCATATGTGAAATTAAATATGCATTAAAGTACAAAGGAGGATTAGTTAGAATAGACTCGAGATGTGGATAAAAGTAGATATCCAAGTTTTTGGAAAAGGTATGCAAAGTTAAATTTTATTACAACCTTTCAGTTTAGTTAGTAGAATTTGATAATTGTTATTGATTATTTGTTGAACCTTTGATCCGGAAATTGGGATAATGTCTCTGACCTCTTGGTCTCCCTTAATTGGGGGTTACTGGGAGGCAGGGTCGTTACAATACTCAACTTGCACCCCCAGATATTCAAGAATATGCCCTCTGAGTTATACTCTTTTCATCAATCTAATAATTAAAATTTGACACTGGAAAGCATCTATGGCACATGGAAACTATATGATTTGGGTCTCACTTGATTAAATAAGGCAATTGGATGTCTTTTAGCATCAATCAAGTTGTAATGTTTAAATCCAAGACAAACTCTACAAGAATAAAGGTAAAGTGCAACTCCAAAAGATATAAAACATATAAGGTGTGAACTTGTCACACTATCACGACATGGTACTAATCACAATTCCATTCACAAGGACATCACCATTGTCACATCATTGGGGATATCAATCCCTTAATCATATCACTAGAGGATACCACATCTCAATAGGATTCATGACATCACGAGGTCATATGAACCAATCACATAATCCTTCATGTACATCATCACATGATCCTTCAACAATGTGCATAATAATCATCCTACACAATATATAATTCACCTTAATTAGCATATATATAGCCATGTCATTCAAGTTCACATCTCCTACATGATTAGGGATTAAAAAAAAAAGATAGAAAAGAACATAACACAATAGCCATTCAAGGAGAGCGAAAGAGACATAACATGTGACACAACAATTAGGGTTAGGGTTCCTCATATGGTCAATTAGGGTTTATAGTTGTATTTAGTCACCAAACCATAGGTGTACCACTTGCCACTTTCTTGGAATATGATGTGATCAAGACGACATTAAGTAAGCATGATTGAAGCATATGTGCCATCTCCATATCTAGTTTACTTGTAAGCTTTACGGGGTACACCTTATAAACTTCTTTTGGGAAACCCTCTAAAAAACTAAGAGATCCATGGCACTAGTTATGTATATGTGTACATGTACCATCTCATTTTTATGCACGTGTTATGACCAGACATCACACATATATGCGTCTCACAACCACACACAACTCAAGTGTGTATCGACTACCATGCTCTCATAGTACTGACCGTGAGACCGACCAGCTAGGTCGTGACCACAACCACCCATGCATGTCTATACCACATGTACAATAGGCGTCTCGACCACAACCACAACATGGTCTCGACCGCAACAACAACAAACATGTCTTGACCCCTTCAAAGCAACAACCTGACTAAAGGCATCACTACTACGATAACTAGGTGTTACAACCCCAAACTGAAACAATGTCTTGAGCCAACACCCCCAAAACAAAGCGTCTCGACCAACCTGAAACTGTTGTCATGACTAAGAATAAGGCAACGTCGCAACCGTGACCAAGGGCAATATCGTGACCGTGAGACCCACCTATCTTGACCAAAACCATGTTGCAACAACAGGTAGCATGTCTCAACTAAGACCCAACAAAAACACAACCAACTGCTCAACCAAGGCGTCCCGACTGGGACAAAGGCAAGGTGTCACCACCAACAACCATAAACAAAGTGTCTCGACCAAACATCCCAAAAGAAAAGGATGTCATGATATAAAAAAAAGGTAAATAACATAAAAAACTAGGTATCTCCATGTTCCACATTTATGTGCTCATGATTATCAAACCTTAGGACAAACATCATGAAGGACAACAAGTGAAAGCACTCAGGAGAGAGAAAGCCGACCCATAACACATGGGTGAAAGAATCCAAAACTCCAAGTAAAACATGATAGATGAAACTAAAATATGGTGACACAACCAAAGATCAAGATGCATGCAAGATCATCCTCTCAAAAATCACTTAGAAAACATGCACATAGAAACTAGGGATTAAGAAAGAGAGTTATCTTCTTGAGAAAACTACAAAGTCAAAATCCCTAATCTTGTAAGATCATCATCTGTCATCTTAACATCATATTTAGATACGGAAATAAGAACATGAAAGCATAAAAGTAATATTCTCGTAATAGAAGAGGGTAGAGGGCTATATCACCCACCTGATTTGAAGAGAATCAAGCTCCAAAGAAAAAGCTCCAAAGAGACAGAAAGAAGATCCAAACAAGATCTCCACTTCAGCCATAAGGTCACCTCCAAAAAATAAGAACACTGTGGTCACAAGATAGCTCAAGAAAAGGGAAAGATAAACCCTAGGTTGAACCAAGTAATGAAGGGGGGAAAGATAGAAGAAACTCCCTCTCTCATGGGTGTTGTCTTGTCAAAACATGGCTTATGACCATTATGATGAGGAGTTTACTCTTAAGAATGGCCACCATGTCAAAACATAGTCTAAGGTTGAGAAAAGGGAAACGATGGGGTAGAATATCAAAGGAAAATGCCACAAAGGAAAGGCATATAGTTACCAAGGTTGAAGATGAGCAAGGATCACCACAGGAAAAAGAATCCGACCACAATGAGCTCCAAGATCAACTCTCCATACTCCACCAAGCTCCAAGGATGAGAAAAAAAGGTAAGGAAGGAAGAGGGCCAATAGGTTCACTTGAATGGAGAGAGATGGATTATAAACAAAAGGAAGAGGGAGGTAGGGTGACAGATGATGTGTTAACACCTAAAGACACCAAAGGAAGCCTTGTCCACCCAAGAAACCAACACGCAACCACTTAAACCATGCATTCACGATATGGCGATAAAACCTTTGTTGGGTCTCGACCACCTTTGGTCCCCAACATATGGTTTTGGTTGCAACCCCTCAAGGAGGTCAAAACAAGAGCAAAGCATAACCCTGGTCGAGACAAATGATCACCATGCACACTGGATCGAGACACTCCATAAAAGGACAAACAACCTCAACCCAAACCACCGCAAACCATCATGGTCGAGACAAGACACACCCAAGGAAGATGTATCAGTAAAGACACACCCAAAACACCCCCCAGGTAAATGACAAAGGTCGATGCAACCAACTAAGCACACAAGGGTCAAAACCAAGCAAACTCTAGAAACTCTAATAATTTCTATGGGTTTCACCACCCATCCAAGGCTCAAACAATGCACCCCAGAGCATAAAACTATCTCCTATGATGCCAAGAGGGAGCATGAACACTCTAGATGTGGAAAATTGCAAGATAAACCCTCATAAATGGGTAAATTGCAATTTGGCCCAAAATAAACACACAAAGCACAAACATCATCGAAACAAGATCAAACTAGAGACCTAACCTATCCATACACTCTAAAACCATATAAAAGGATTAGAGAAAAGTTCTAAGCACTTAATCAAGCCAAAGAAAGCAAGGTTAGCCCAAAACACAAGTCAGGGGTCTTACAAGCCATAAACCCCTAACAAGGATTTCACCCCCAAAATCCTAAGAGAAAAGATATGGGTACTTCCTAGGCATCTCTCTCTCAACATCCCACATAGCTTCCTCAACACCATGGTGATGCCATAGAATCTTCACCAAAATGAAATCCTTCTTCTTCAACTTCTTCACCCTTCTATCAAGGATCAATACTGGTCTTCAACATGAGACATATCCTCCCCAAGATCAACCTCCACTAGCTATAAAACCAACTTGGCATCAGGGTGGCACTTTCTCAACATCAACACATGAAATAGTGGATGCAAGCTATGCCACTCAACTGGAAAATCCAACATGTAGGCACATTTCCAACACGTGCCACCACTGGGTAAGGTCCCATATACCTGGGAGCCAACTTACCCTACTTCCCAAACCTCAAAACACCCTTCCAAGGAGAGACTTTGATATGCACCCTATCTCCCACTTGGAATTCCAAGAGTCTATGGTGTTTGTCTGCATATGACTTCTATCTGTCCTATATTGCCTTCAGCTGTTGTTGAATCACTTTACTCTTCTCTATCGTCTGTTGCACATGCTCATGACCAAGAAGCTGATATCTGCCAGTCTCATACCAACATAATGGAAACCTACAATGACTCCCATGCAACACTTCATATGGTGCCATGCCGATCCTCCTCTGATAGCTATTATTATAAGAAAACTCTACCAGACTGAGGTGGATGTCCCAACTACCCAAGAACTGCAAGACACAAGTCATCAACATGTCCTCTAAGGTTTGTATGGTCCTCTCATATGACCATCTATCTGCGGGTGGAAAGCAATGTTGAACCTCAACTATGTGCCCAATATTGTGTGCAAGCACTCCCAAAAATGGCTCATAAACTGGGGACCTCTATCTGACATGATAGTAGCTGGGAAACCATGCAAACACACTATCTTGTCAACATAAATTTGAGTGAGTTTCTCAGTTGTATATGCCATCATCACTGGAAAGAAGTGCACTGACTTTGTCAACCAGTCAACTACCACTCATATGGAGTCATGTCCTTTAGACATCCTCTAGAGACCAACCACAAAGTCCATCATGACATGATGCCACTTCCACTATGGTATGGGCAACAGTTGCAACATCCCTACATGCTTCTGATGTTCTACTTTCACTTGCTGACACTTTACACACTTGGACATGAACTCATCTACATGCTTCTTCAAGCCATACCACCAATACATATATTTAAAGTTATGGTATATCTTGGTGCTACCTAGATGCATAGCATACATTGAAGAGTGAGCCTCTTCTAGAACCATTATTCTCATATTATCAACATTAGGAACCACGACTCTATTATAGCAGCATAGGATTCCATCCTCTTCTTCATGTAAGACATCACACTTCTCACTACCAAACTCTACTCGAATCTATTGTATCCCGATATCAACATGTTGTGCCTCTCTGATCTGTTGCCTCAGTGTAGGCTTCACTTGTAACTATGCCAACGACCCTACTAACATAGACACCTCTAGCTCACGTTCATCTAATACAAGAAGATCAACATGTCTCACTTATGACACACCAAAGAACACAATTGTGCCTTTCCATAGATGACGACGAAGAAGCCTGTAACATATCAAATTCTAGACATTTTGTCTTTTGACCTTGTTTCCCATCTTCTCCTTTCATTTCTATCCTCTTTGGCCTTTCTATTTAATTTTTGGAGAATATGATGGTTTGTTGAACATTTGTTCACCTTTTATGCCAATAAAGGGTTCTATGAATAAATACCTCAGTAGATATTTTTAATAAGGATCTAATATGAAAATTTACCACTCATGTGACATACTAATAAATTATATTCATTCTAGATCATTCCTTATCCTAATGGAGAAAGGAAGAAAAAAATGAATGAATAATGTTGCTTTAAACATGCTAATGTGATATGGAATTAATCAATATGAGAAATGTTGGTAATATTGGATAATGGGATAAAATTCATAAAAGGAGCACTAAATGGTTAAAAATAAGTTAAGATCCATTTTCCTTGGGTTTGGTTTGACTTGTAGGCCAACTTTCATAATTTTGGGACAATAATAATTAAATCTCTTTTATTTTGAAAAAAAAGATGAGTTTCCCTCAAAATATTAAATAAAATATTAAATGACTCCAAAAGTGGATACTAAACTTATATTTGTGATGTACATATTAAAAATAGCCTTTGGGTGAATTTTCTTGTAATTTGGATAATCTTTAATATACATGTTAATTTAGGAGAGAAAATGTGTAGAACCTTCAATTTGTGAAATAATTAAATAAATGGCACAAACATGATCAAATAATGGCATAATCATATCTAAGACATTAATTGGGACACAAGGGTGAAATTTGATCATATTTAGATAACTATGGAGTCATAAATGAAGGAAGAAAGAGAAAATGAGTTTTGAATTATTTAACCCATTAAAAGTCCTCAAAAGGTAAAACTAATTCCATATTCGGATTCTACACCACAAAATCAGTCAGGGTGTCATTTTTTATCCAATTTGGAATTTTTTTGGGCCCTTAAAAGAATAAAGATAAAATCATTAATTAATACCATGCCACTTTAGTGAAATTTGAATAGGAATAAAAAATTTAACTATGATTTTGCACCTTCTCTCGGCTGTGAAATTTTGTATCAAAGGCTAGGGACATGTCCTCTACCTCTTGATCAAGGAGGAAACAAGCTATGTTTTTATACAATCTTAAAAATTAGATTTCTCTTTGTGTGTTTGATCTTTCCATGAAATTTCTTCTCCTATGAATTTCTCAAGTTTGTCCACATGCAACGAGCCCTTCTTTACCTAGTTTCATTGAGTTTCCTGGAAATGCCTTAACTTGAGCTCCAAGGTAGCTAAATTACATTAGGAAAACTCAAAATGCTTGCCCATACCTATATATAGGACTATCGAGTGCTTCCTCTCTCCTTGCTTAATCATCCTCTCTACTCAATTCTTGTGCCCATCATGTGAGTCACCGTCAGTAGCCAATTCTGGGGTTAGGGTTTGCAGTGGAAATTCCTTCCTCTCCTCAACACCATGGTTCAAATTGTTTGCACCATCAGGTTCGTAAAGGCTTCTTCTTTCTATTCATGTACCCGCTTTCATGAATCATCGCACCGGCTAGTTTTACCCAAATTTGTGTTTGTTGTATCTGCTCAGTTTGTATCCATTGCGAGCGGCAGTGGTAGGGGGTGACTCCCCTATAAAATTCTCATTTTTCCCTCGCCACATTCTTCTTTTCGTCTTTTCACACCTAAAGTTATTTAGGTCTTTTTGTGCATGGATTTTCCTTCTTCAGGATGTGATCAGCTGGATGCCAGCATGACCGAGTTGGCCACTGCTGATTGGGCCAACTCACGTGGACCCTGCTCTCTCTTCACCTCTATCGCATGATCTGCTGATGTGTCTTTTTCTGACTGGTTGATAATTGAAAATTCGTATCTTTTAATCTGTTGGTCCAAAAATTAAAATAAAATATGTTTTGGAATTAGAAAACTGTAAGCTTTCTAATAAAAATGTTTTCAAAAGGTTGATTTTGAGTTTTGTCGAAGGTATTTTTCTAGAAAATGGATTAATTAGCTAAAAATCACCAAAAATGCACCTAAAAGTCCATATCTCTAAAATACCTAAAATTATATGTTTTCTTAATCAGAAAAACCTAACTAAGACAATGGTGATAGTTTCAAAGTCAAAATCGAGGTTTTGTTTAAAAATTCCAAAAGTTAGAGTTTCCTTTTGAAATAATTGCCTTGGGGAATGTCTTATTCTCCCCATAATAGTGTAGCTGACTGGGAATGTCTTATTCTCCCCTCACTTAAGGTTAGAGGTCCAGTAGGTGCCTCAAACCTACTTAGTTAGGTAGACATAATTATCTTACATGAAAATCCTTTTAATATAATTGTTAATGGCAAGTTTCTTTGATTTATAGCCTCATACTCTTATCATCTTCATCATATGATGATCACTAGCCTATTTTTACATGCTTTACTTTTCTTGTTACCCTAGATTAATTTTGTGACACATACTTGTTTTTCCTTTCCCTTTTGTTGGGTGCCTTCCCAACCACCCAGGTGCTGAGCAAGGTGATGGATAAGACAAGAAGATCTTAGCTTTTGGCTTGGACTTGGTTGATGGAGATATTGCTTGGAGATAAGATTGTAGTAGTCTAGACTTCCCTCTATCTAGATCCTAATTGTTGTATCCTGATGCAAACCCTAATGGGAGAATCATGTATCTTTGTACACCTTTATATGAAATTGAATATAGTCATTAATTTTTGTTCTGCTTCTTTCCAATGGTCATTTGTATACCAACATTTACAAATTTGGAAAATTTATGCCCATTCCATCATACCTTTGAGTGTGTTTGGAATGGATGCCAATTATTTAAACTTTTAGTGAAGGGGTGATTTCACTCTTTTACAAAGTCTTCCTACTCAACACATCTCCCACGACATTAGCCTTTCTTAGATAGTAATCAATTATGTAGTCATAGTTCTTGATTAGCTCCATCTAGCACTACTGCCTCATGTTCAACTCCTATTGTTAGAAGGTGTAATTCAGGTTCTTATGAACTATGAAGACTTGACACTTCTCTCCATATAGGTAGTGTCTCCAAATTTTCAAGGCATGAACCAATATAGCTAACCTGAGATCATGGGTTGAGTAGTCATCCCCGTGCTTCTTCAACTATCGTGATGCAAAAGAGATCACATTCTTATCTTACATCAACACACAACCCAATCCATTCCTCGATGCATCACAAAAAATTGCATATTGTTTCTCATGCTCAGGAAAAACTAGGACTGCTGCACTTGTCTACTTCTCCTTCAACAACTAAAAGGCATGTTGAATCTGTCATCCCAGACAAAAGGCACATCTTTTCTCATTAGCTTCATTAGGGGTAATGCCATTGAGCTGAAATTCTTGATGAACTTGTTGTAGTATCCTGCCAAACCCAAAAAAACTGCATAGTTCAGTTAACATCTTCGGTTGTTCCCACTCTTGCTTGGATTCAATCTTCAAAGGGTCCACATGAAATCCCTCAATAGATATCACATGTCCCAAGAAAGACACCTCCTTCAGCCTCGCACCATCTAAAATTGGCATGTAGTTGATGTTGTCTTAACATAGTCAACGCTTGACCAAGATGATGTTCATGTTTCATGATTGTCTCTAGAGTATATGAAGATATCATCTATGAAGACCATAAGAACTAATCAAGAAACAGACAGAACATCCTATTCATGAAGTCCATGAATGTTGTAGGTGCATTGGTTAGCCCAAACAACATAACCACAAACTCATAATTTCCATACTGAGTCCTAAAAGTTGACTTAGGTATGTCATCCTCCTTGATCTACAACTGGTGATAACCCGATCTTAGATCTATCCTGGAGAACAGTGTGGCACCACATAATTGGTCAAATAGGTTATCTCTCCTCAACAAGGGAAACATGTTCTTTATCGTCAGCTTGTTCAACTATATGTAGTCCATACACAACCTCATAGATCTATCTTTCTTCTTCACAAATAATATAAGAGCACCCCACAAAGACATGCTCAATGTCATGAAACCCTTCTCAAGTAGCTCATGCAACTACTACTTCAACTCTTCCATCACAACTGACGCCATCCTATATGATTTCTAAGCTATCAGCTACATACCCATGATTAGATTACAAAATCAATCTCTCTGACTAGAGGAACACTTGTGAACTCATCTGGAAACACATCTTTGAACTCACAAGCCACTGTCACCTCCTGAATAGTAGGACCTCACACTTTAACAGCCACCACATGTGCCAAAAATGCATCTCAATCTTGTCTCATCAAATTCTCAGCCACCATCACTAACACCAAATATTTAGGGAGAATCTTCCTATCTCCTTGGAAGATCCACATCACATCACCATCTACAAACATTGCCACTTTGGAACTATAGTCCAAGACCACCTGATACTTCTTCAAGGTGTCCATTCCAAGGATTACATCAAATCCACACATATCAAGTTGTATGGGATCCACTTGGATTCTATGTCTTGAAAAAGAAAGGACACATGAAGAAAACTCTATGGAACCAACTAACATGGTTTCTAAATGAAGACTATCTCATCTACAACTAATAGGAAAAGAACAACTATCAATCACTTCTAGAATGACAAAAAAGTGTGTCGTACCTGGGTACCAAAACATATATAAAGCAAGAAGAAGACAAATCAGAATGAAATAATTTCATCTGACCTGACACTACTCATGGGTTGACCACTCCTTCCAGCTGAATCATGGCATAGAATCTAGTCATTGCCTACTGTCATCCCCGTCCTTTACTGGCTTGAGCCAACCAACCAACCTGAGATGCTTGTCCATGTCCATGTCCTCATCCTCCATTACTACTGAACTATTGTCTTAGTGAGCCCTACTGGCTCTACCTCAGTTACTGGGTGACTTCTTCATCCTTCATATGGCAAAACATCTTCATATGCCCAACTTGACCACATTTGTAGCATGATCCACTCTCATACCAAGGCCCATATGGTCCTCTCGCTGACGCTAAAGCTATATTATGGGCTCCTACTAGTGAAAGACTACAACCTCTCCCTATACTGTGTGACAACTACATCTGTGCATTGGACTCTACTAAGATGGCGGTGCCAAAAACCTAGGCTTTTTAAAGACTCCATAAGATTGTCCCTAATACTACGCCAGTCTCTTTTTGGCACTCTTCTCATGTTTCTTAACCATTGATCTTTTTATCCTTCGAACTGATTCAACAAATGTAGAAAACCTCTCATGATTATCGAAAGTTGACTCTAGCATAGTCATCTCCATGCTCAACCCCTTCTTAAACATCAGACCCTATCCTAATTTGTTATAGCCATGTGAGGACAGAACTTCAACAACTCCATAAAATTTTCCTCGTACTTGTTGGTCGACATGCAACCCTGCCAAATCTGCTCAAAATGACTAATCTTCTCATCTAAATACGTATGAGAAAAGTACTAACTAACGAACTCACATTAAAACTCTTCCCAACTGATCATAGCACCAGACCTCTTCTCCTCTTGTATGGCTCACTACTGGCCAACACTTACTTTCATAAAGTTCACAAAATGATTCACTTTGTCTCCTTCAGGGAAGTTAAGGATCTTGAAGGCCTTTTCCAACTCTTTCAACTAGAGATCTACATCTTCTAGATCTGTCGTACTAGCATACTCAATACCCCAAACACATTGGAGCCTCTCAAAGGTCTTCCCGGCTTTAGAAGATTCGACATAGGGAACAACTACCCTAGATTGTGGTAAGGGAATCATGTCCGCCATATGCGTCATCGTCACCATAAACTGCCCAAATAAAGACTAGAAGGAAGGGTTCTCCAGCATGGTCAGTTTAAACTGGGGAGCATTAGGAGCCCAATCTTCTCTCTCCTGATCCCTTGCACTGCCTCCAGGTACAACAACACTACTCTTTGTAGTGTGTTCTTTGTGTTCTCCAAACATCTTTTCTACTTTTTTTCTTCATCTGCAAATGAAGATCACACTATAAGACATACTGGAGAATACTAGAACAAACACAAACACTAGTCTGAGGTCCCTGTAGACTCAAGGAACCTAGATCTTTGATAGCATCCTTAACTATGACCCCCCAGTGCACCAAAAATGAGATAACTCAAACCAAAGTATAGAATTAACACTAAACCAGTGGATTACCAGAAAATACAGTTAGTTAAAACTAATTACAAAAAGCACCACAAGATAATAACTATTACATATAAGTCCTCAACATGACACCTATATCACATATAACATACATGATGGTGCTTACATCATGATTCTCAAGCATTCATGTCATCAAACTATTACATAAGATATATGTTCCACATATATGTACATGTACATCTGCCATATCTATACATACATGGCTCACAAGCCAAATATCTCATATTGATTATCATAACTAAAAAACACATCGAGAACACCCCAAGGACCTGAGTGTACAGGAATGACTCTAGGACTCTAACACCAATAGACTAGTAGCACATCCAACCTTATCAACTATTACTCTTGTCACAGCTCTTCCTCACCTGCATGACCTCTATCTCTTCATGCACGTCCACCTAAAAGATGTGTAAACCCACTGGGTGAGAGAAAGCATCCCAGAGAGATATATTACTCTCCTCCAACATCTATTAAAGAATAAATGCTAAGCAAGTAGATAGAAGTACTTAACAGGTTAAGAAAATTAAGCAACACTAGACAGTCACAACTGAGCATTGGCGTAATTAATATTCTAAAAAGGAATATGAAGAACATGTATACCTTCTATCAAGTAAGCTATACAATAGCACAACAAGGGCTCATCCAATGTTATTCATATTTGTCCCTATGTAAAATATGCTACATGACTGTATTACATCTTTTATTATGACCTTGATGATTTGAGTCATACCACCCAAATCCAACCAACCATTGTTCAGTCAAATTGATAATATACAAGGTCAATGGAAGATCCGTAATCCATGACCTCTCTACACCTCTTAGTCAGCACAAGAAAAACACCACAGAGACATATCACTCAACTACAAACGGCGACATATTGTCAAGCTGAAGGATCATCTCACACATGAACATGCATATATAAACACCTAGCCCACCTTGGCACAAGTAACAACACTAGAATAACAGGCTCACACATGGTCATGCTAAAAAGAAGGATTGGCTCATGCATGGTCATTCATATCACATGGAGATCGACTCATGCATGGCCGTTTCATATAACATGTAATTGTGGACATAAGGAGATACTCAACTTTCACCCCTGCATATTCAAGAAAATGCGCTCTGAGTTATACTTGTTTCACCAATCTAGCAATTAAAGCTGACACTGGAAAGGATCTATGGTACATGGCAACTACATGATTAGGGTCTTACTTTTTAATTAAGCCAAATAGAAGTCTTTTACCATCAATCAAGTTACAACATTTAAATTCAAGACAAACCCTAAGAGAATAAGCATAAAGTGCAACTCCAAAAGATATCAAACGTATAAGTGTAAACTTGTCACACTATCACCACATGGTACTTATCACACTTCCATTCACAAGGTCATATCCACTGTCACATCACTGGGGACATCAATATCTCAATCATATCTGTAACATCCCATCATTTGAGGCCTCAGATAAAACACTCTTAAAAGGAATGATTGGACTACTCATATCACTAAGGTGCACCTCCTTTTCTGGGAGCCCATCACTAAGAACTCCGTAGTTAAGCATGCTCAACTTGGAGTAGTACTGGGATGTGTGACCTGTCGGGAAGTTGATCTTGGCATGCGCGTGAGTGAGGACAAAGCACGCAATTAAGGCTAGTGGTGGTCTGTGGGGACAATCATCATTCCTGAAACTCTACTAGAGCCTTGGTTAGTGGGTCCGGGCATTTACAAATGGTATTAGAGCTAATTCCCCTCCAATAGGTGGGGCCCACATGGGCATGTCTTGCTAGTCTTGATCTGTGTGGTCCATGTATGTAGGAAAGGGTTGTCCATGGTTGACATAGCCACCCTTGCACTGGTATTCCGTGATCGAGAGCTGGGTGTCCATGGGCCATTATGGGTCTGCACTGAAATGGGGAAGAGATTATGAGGCCTTATGGTTGATCCTTGACAAGGACATCAAGAGTCTAGGTGGGGGAGATTGTAACATCCCAGGATGTTAGGCCTCGGATAAAACACTCTTAAAAGGAATGATTGGACTACTCATATCACTAAGGTGCACCTCTTTTTCTGGGAGCCCATCACTAAGAATTCCGTAGTTAAGCGTGCTCATCTTGGATTAGTACTGGGATGGGTGACATGTCAGGAAGTTGATCCTGGCATGCGTGTGAGTGAGGACAAAGCACACAGTTGAGGCTAGTGGTGGTCTGTGGGGACAATCATCATTCCTAAAACTCTACTAGAGCCTTGGTCAGTGGGCCCAGGCGTTTACAATATCACTATAGGATACCACCTCTCAATAGGCATCATGACATCACCAGATCATAGGACCCAATCACATAATCCTTGCATGTTTATCATCACATGATGTCTCAACAATGTGCATAATCATCATCATGTGCAACATAGAATTCACCATAGCATTTACATAAACATGTCATTGAATTTAACATCACCTGTAAGGTTAGAGATTTATAAACAGAAGAGAGAAAATAAGTCATTCTAGGGGAGAGAAACATACATAACATGTGACTCAACAATTAGTGTTAGGGTTCCTCATATGGCTCATTAGGGTTTATAGTTATGTTCAATCACCAAAACCTAGGTGTACCACCTCCCATTTTCTTGGAACATGATGGGATCAACACAACATTAAGTAAGCAGGATTGAAGCATTATTTTAAAGGCACTAGTTATGTACATGTGTACATGTGCCACCTCATTGTTGCACATGTTTTATGGCCCAACATCACACATATATGCATCTTACAACCACACACAACTCAAGTTTGTCTCAACTATCATGCAAGCATGGTACTGATCATGACACCACCCATGCATGTCACAACTACCTGCACAACATGTGTCTCAGCTGCAACAACACCCAACATGTCTTGGCCCCATCAAGGAAACGTCCTAACTTGACCCACCTACAAGGCATGTGTCACAAAGATAAAACTAGGCATCACGACCACAAACTAAAATGTTGTCTTGACCCAACACCCTAAATGCAAAGATTCACCAACCTAAAACTAACATCATGACTAAGCATAAGGAAACGTCACAACCATGACCTAGGGCAATACCATGATCTCGATGCCTACCTGTCTCGACCAAAACCCAGACCATGTTGCAACAACACGTAGAATGCCTTAATCGAGAACCAAAAAAACACGACCAACCGCACAACCAAGGCATCTCGACTGGGATCCAGGCATGGTGTCACACCAGCAACCATAAACAATTTGTCTCGACCAAACACCTCAAAACCAAAGGTTGTCATGAATAAAAAGGTAAATAGCAACCAAAAAACTTGGCGTCTCCATGTTCCACACTTATGTGTTCATGATCATCCAACCTTAAGACAAACATCATGAAGATCAACAAGTGAAAGCACTTAGGAGAGAGAAGGCATTCCATAACACATGGGTTAGAGCATCCTAAATTCCAAGGTAAACATGATAGCCGAACATAAAACATGGTGACACAACCAAAACTTAAGATGCACACAAATTTATCCTCTAAAAAATCACTTAGAAAATGTGCACATAGAAATTATGGTTTAAGAAAGAGAATTATCTTCATGAGAAAACTACAAAATCATAATCCCTAATCTCGTAGGACCATCATGTATCATCTTAACATCATATTTAGATATGGAAACAAGAACATGCAAGCATAAAAATAAGATGCTAGTAATAGAAGAGGGTAGACGGTTATATCACCTGCCTGATTTGAAGAGAATCAAGCTCCAAAGCAAAAGCTCCAAAGAGAAGGAAAGAAGATCCAAACAAGATTTCCACTTCAGCCACAAGGTCACCTCCAAAAAAGAAGAACACTTTGGTCAAAAGATAGCTCAATAAAAGGGAAAGAGAAACCCAAGGATGAACTAAGGAAAGAAGGGGGAAAAGGGAGAAGAAACTCCCTCTCACTTGGGTGTTTCCTTGTCAAAACATGGACTATGAATTTGTGATGAGGAGTTTAATGTCAAGAATGGCCACCATGTCAAAACATAGTCTAAGGCGAGTAGGGGTAGAACATCTAAGGAAAATGGCACAAAGGGAAAGAATATACTTACCAAGGTAGAAGATGAGCAAGGATCACCACATGTAAAGGATCTGACTACAAAGAGCTCCAAGATCAACTCTCCTTGTTCCACCAAGCTCCAAGGATGATAAAAAAGGGTAAGGAAGGAAGAAATCTAAAAGGTTCACTTACATAGAGAGGAGAGGGTTTATATACCAAAGGAGTAGGGAGGTAGGGTGAGGGATTATGTGTTAACACCTAAAGACACAAAAGGGACACTCATCCACCCAAGAAACCAACATGCAACCACTAAAACCATGCATGCATGAGATGGTGATAAAACCTATGTTGGGTCTTGAAAACCTTTGGTCCACAACATATGGTTTTGGTCGCAACACCTCAAGGAGGTCTAAATAAGAGTAAAGCATCACCCTGGTAGAGATAAAAGTTCACCATGCACACTGGGTCAAGACACTCCACAAAAGGACAAACACTCCTGACCCAAACCACCAAAAACCACCATGGTTGAGACAAGATACACCCAAGGAAGGTTTATCAGTTGATACACACCCAAAACATCCTCCTAGGTCAAGACAAAGGTCGACACAACAAACAAAGCACCAAGGGTCGAGACCAAGCAAACTCTAGAAACTATAATCATCTCTAAGGGTGACACCACTCATCCAAGGCTCAATCAAGGCACCCCAAAGCATCAGAATCTCTATCATGATGTCAAGGGAGAATAGGAACACTCTAGGCAGGAAAATTGTAACATAACCCTCACAAATGGGTAAATTAAAATTTGGCCCAAAACATGCTCACAAAGCACAAACATCATCCAAACAAGCTCAAACTTGAGTCTTAACCTCTCCACAAGCTCTAAAACCATCTCAAAGGATTTGAGAAAAGTTATAAGCACTTAATCAAGCCAAAGCAAACAAGATTATCCCAAAACACAGGTCAGGGGTATTACAAGCCATAAACCCCTAACAAGGATTTCTCCTCCGAAATCCTAAACAAAAAGAGGCGGGTACTTCCTGCGCATCTCTTTCTCAAGATCCCACGTGGATTCCTCAATGCCACACTGCTGCCACAGAACCTTCATCAAAATGATATCCTTTAGACATTGAGAGACACCCTATCTCCCACTTGGAATTCCAAGGATCTATGGTGTTTGTCTGCGTATGACAACTGTCTGACATGTGCTTCCTTCAACTATTGTGGAATCACTTTAATGTTCTCTGTTGTCTATTACATAGGATCAGGACCAAGAAGTTAATATTCACCTATCTCATACCAACTTAATAGAGAACTATAATTCCTCCCATACAACACTTCATATGGTGCCATGTCGATGCTCCTCTAATATTTTTTATTATAAGAAAACTCTATCGGACTGAGGTGGATGACCCAACTGCCCAAAAACTCCAAGATACAAGCCTTCAACAATTCCTCTAAGGTCTGTATGGTCCTCTCAGGATGACCATCTATCTACGGGTGGAAAGTAGTGTTGAACCTCAACATTGTGCCCAAAGTTGTGTGAAAGCTCTCCCAAAAGCGGCTCATAAATTAAGGACCTCTATCTGACATGATAGTTGCTGGAAAACCATGCAAACACACTATCTCATCAACATAGATCTGAGCGAGCTTATCAATTGTATATTTCCCCGTCACTGGCAAGAAGTGCATTGACTTTGTCAAATGGTCAACTACCACCCATTTTGAGTCATGTCCTTTATCCATCCTAAGGAGACCAACCACAAAGTCCATCATGACATGATCCCACATCCACTGTGATATGGGAAATGGTTGCAAAATTGATGCAAGCTTATGATATTCTGCTTTCACTTGCTGACACTCTGCGCACTTGGCCATGAACTCAACTACATCCCGTTTCAATCCAGACCACCAATACAGATCTTTAATATTATAGTAGATATTAGTTCTACATGGATGCATAGCTTACATTGAAGAGTGAGCCTCTTCCAGAACCATCTTTATCAGATTAACAATGTCAAGAACCACGACACTATTGTGGTAACACATGGTTCTGTCCACTTCTTCGTGTAAGCCATCACACTTCTTGCTACCAAACTCTACAACTATTTGTTGTCTCCCGGTATCAAACTTTCATGGCTCTATGATCTATTGCCTCAGCATAGGATTCACCTACAACTGTTCCAGCAACCCCTTTAACATAAACACCTCTAGATTCACATTCATCTGACGCAAGGAGACCAACATATCTCCCTTATGTCACACCAAAGAACACAATTGTACCTTATCCATAGATGACGATGAAGAAGACTTCCCGCTCAACGCATCTACCATGACATTAGCCTTTCCTAGATGGTAATCAATTATGCAGTCATAGTCCTTGATTAGCTCCATCCAGCAGTGCTACCTTATTGTGAGAAGGTGTACTTCAAGTTCTTGTAATCTTTGAAGACTTGACACTTCTCGCCATATAGATAGTGTCTTTAGATCTTCAAGGTGTGAACCACTATATCTAATTACAGATTGTGGGTTGGGTAGTTCTCCTCATGCTTCTTCAACTGTTGTGATAAAAAAGAGATCACATTCTTGTCCTATATCAGCACACAACCCAATCCATTCCTCGATGCATCACAAAAAACTATGTATCGTTTCCCTTGCTTAGGTAAAACCAACACCGATGAATTTTTCAACTTCTCCTTCAACAACTAAAAGGCACATTGACATCTTTCATACCAAACAAAAGGCACATCTTTTCTCATCATCTTCGTTAGGGGTAATGCCACTAAGCTGAAATTCTTGATGAACTAGTTGTAGTATCCTACCAAACCCAAAAAACTATAGATTTCAGTCGACGTCTTCACTTGTTCCCATTCTAGAATGGATTCAACCTTCTTAAGGTCCACATGAACGACCTCAATAGAAATCACGTGTCCCAATAAAGACACCTCCTTCAGTGAAAACTCACACTTACTGAACTTGGTGTATATCTGATGTTGTCTCAACAGGGTCAACACATGACGAAGATGTGGTTCAGGCTGCTGACTGCCTCTAGACTATATCATGATATCATCTATGAAGACCACCATGAACTAATCATGGAACACCCTATTCATCAAGTCCATGAACATTGTCGATGCATTGGTTAGCCCAAACAGCATACCCACAAACTCATGATGGCCATATCGAGTCCTAAAAGATGACTTCGTTATGCCATCCTCCTTCATCCACAACTAGTGATAACCCGATCTCAGATCTATCTTTGAGAACATTGTGGCACCACACAACTGGTCAAATAGGTTATCTATCCTCAGTAAGGGTTACTTGTTCTTTATCTCCACCTTGTTCAATTGTTTGTAGTCTATACACAGCCTCATGGATCCATCTTTCTTCTTTGCAAACAGCATAGGAGCACCCCATGGAGACATTCTCAGTCTGATGAAACCCTTCTCAAACATCTCTTGCAACTATTTCTTCAACATTTCCATCTCAGTTTACGCCATCCTATACAATGTTTGAGTTATCGACAACATTCCTAGGAATATATTGATCTAAAATCAAAATCTCTCACTGGAGGAACTAACTTGGAAACACATCTTCAAACTCACAGACCACTGGAACCTCCTGAATACTAGGACCTCATGCCTTACTATCCACCACATGTGCCAAAAATGCATTGCAGCCTTGTCTCATCAGCTTCTCAGCCACCATCGCTGACACAAAATCGGTAGGGAGAATCTTCCTATGTCCTTGGAAGATCCATGTCTCATTGCCATCTACAAATGTCGCCACCTTGAAACTATAATGCAAGACCACCAGATACTTGTCCAAGGTGTCCATTCCAGGGATCACATCGAATCCATGCATATAAAGTGGTATGAGATCCACTAGAATCATATGTCCTGGAAAAGAAAGGACACTGGAAGGACACACCTCTCGCAACTCTATGGAACCAACTAATGGGGTTTCTAAATGAAGACTATCATGTCTATGACTAATAGGAAAAGAACATATATAAATCACTTCTTGAGTGACAAAAGAGTGTGTCCCATCCATGTACCAAAATAGATATAAAGCAAGAAGAAGACAAATTAGAATGAAATAATTCCATTTGACTTGTCACTACTCGTGGGTTGACCACTCCTTTTGGCTAGCACATGGCGTAGAATCTAGTTGTTACCTGATGTCATACTCATCCTCTGCTGGCTTGAGCCGATGAACCAGCCTGAGATGCTAGTCCACATCCTCATACTCCACTACTACTAAAATGTTGTCTATGTGAGCCTTGCTGGCTTTGCCTTGGTTGCTAGGTGACTTCTTCATCCTTCTTAGGGAAAAATAACTTCATATGACCAACTTGACCACACTTGTAGCACATCCTTCTCTCATACCATGGCCTAGACGACCCTATCACTGACCCTGAAGATGTACTATGAGCCCCTGTTGGTGGAAGACTATGGCCACTCCCTCTATCGGGTGACAACTGCATCTGTTCACTGGACCTTTGTTGAGATGGCGGTATTGAAAACGTAGGCTTCTTAAAGCCTCTAGAAGAATGTCCCTAATATTTCACCGGCCTCTTTTTGGCACTCTTCTTCCGTTTCTCAACCACTTATCTTTCTATGCTTTGAACCAACTCCAAAAATGTAGAAAACCTCTCATAGTTCTCGAAAGCTGACACTGGCATAGTCAACTCCGTGCTCAACCCCTTCTCAACACGTCGGATAATCTCTAGATTCGTAGAAGCCATGCGAGGACAAAA
This sequence comes from Alisma plantago-aquatica, assembly GCA_963693085.1. Classification (NCBI taxonomy): domain Eukaryota; kingdom Viridiplantae; phylum Streptophyta; class Magnoliopsida; order Alismatales; family Alismataceae; genus Alisma; species Alisma plantago-aquatica. Next base: position 1,147,555,883 of record OY856409.1, on the reverse strand, counting down.
CATCAATAACTCCATAAACTTCACTTCATACTCGTTGATTGACATGGATCCCTGTTTGATCTGCTCAAACTGACTAATCTTCTCATTCAGATATGTTTGAGGAAAATATCGACTAACAAACTAATGTCGAAATTCCTCCCAACCGATCACATCACCTGGCCTCTTCTCCTATTCTTTGGCCAACATGTGGCAACCACTCCCTTTTTGAAGGTACACATCATACTTCACTTTGTCTCCCTCAGGGATGTTAAGGATCTAGAATGTATTTTCCAACTCTGTCAACCATAGATACGATAGATCTGTCATACTAGCATAATCAACAACCCCAACATGTTGCATCCTCTCGAAGGTCTTCCCAGCTCCAGAAGATTCGACTCCGAGAATAGTTAACCTAGGATGTGGTGAAGGCATCTTATTCTCCATATGTGTCATCGTCTCCATAAACTACCCAAATAGAGTCTACAAGGCAAGGTTCTCCATCATGGTAGGGTCAAACTAGGGAGCATCAAGAGCCTGATATTTTCTCACCTGATCCCTTGCACCGCCTCTAGTTGCAGCAACACTGCTCTCTGTAGTGTGTTCTTTGTGTTCTAAAAACATATTTTCTACTCTTCTTCTTCTTCTACATAACTAGAAGACACTATAAGACATACTAGAGGACAATAGAACAAACGAAAACGCTAGTTCTAGGTCCCTGTAGACTCAGCAAAACTAGATCTCTGATACCAACCTTAACTATGACATCCCAACGTGCCACAAACGAGATCACTCAAACCAAAGAGCACAATTAACACTAAACAAGTGGATTACCAGAAAACACAGTTAATTAAAATAGATTGCACAAAGTACCACAACATGACAACTATTACATATAAGTCCCCAACATGACACCTATATCACATATCACATACATCTTGGCACTTACATCATGATTCTCAAGTATTCTTGTCATCAAAATGTTACATGAGATATTTTTTTCACATGTATGTACATGTACATCAGCCATATCTATACATACATGGCACACAAGCAAAAAATCTCATATTGATTATAATAAATACAAAAAACATAGAGAATACCCCAAGGACCAGAGTGTAGATGGACGACTCCAGGACTCTAACACCAAAAGACTAGCGGTACACCCAACCTTATCAGCTACTGCTTTTGTTGCTTCACTTCCTCGATTGCACGACCTTGATCTCTTCGTACACGTCCACCTAAATGATGTGTAAATCCATAAGGTGAGACCAAATGTCCCAGTGAGAGATATAACTCTCTGCCAACATCTATTAAAGCATATATACTAAGCAAGTAGATAGAAGTACATAGCAAATTAAGTAGATTAAGCAACACTAGGTAGTCACATCTGAGCATTAGAGCAATTAATATTCTAAAAGGGATATGAGGACATGTATACCTTCTATCAACTAAGCTATATAAAAGCATGGCAAGGGCTCATCCAATGTTATTCTTGTTTGTCCCTATGCAAAATATGCTAAATGATAGTATTACATCTTTTATTATTACCCTAAGGATTTGAGTCAAACCGCCAAATCCATCTGACCACTATTAAGTCAAAATCAATACCATACAAGGTCAATGGAAGAGTTGGAATCCACAGATTCTCCACGCCTCTTGGTCAGCACAAGAGAAAGACCACACAGACATATCAGTCAACTGCAAACAGTGACATATAGTCAAACTGAAGGACCGAATCATGCATGGATGTCCATATATAAACACCTAGCCCACCTTGGTACAAGTAACGGTGCTAGAAGAATAGGCTCATGCATGGTTATTATAAAAATAAGGATTAGCTCATGCATGGCCGTCTCATATAACTTATAATTGTGGACACAAAGACATAATCAAATTGCACCCCCTCATTTTAAGAAATATGTGCTCTGAGTTATACTCGTTTCACCAATGCAACAACTAAATCTAACACTGGAAAGGATATATGGAATGTAGCATCTACATGATTAGGGTCTCACATAATTAATTAAGCCAATTAGATGTCTTTATGCAACAAGGAAGTTACAACGTTTATATCCAAGACAAACCCTACAAGAATAAGGAAAAAGTGCAACTCCAAGAGATAGAAAATGTATAAGGTATGAACTTGTCACACTATCACCACATGGTACATATCACACTAACATTCACAAGGCCATAACCATTTTCCAATCAATCATGATATCAATCCCTCAATTGTGTCACTAGAGGATACCACCTCTCGTTAGGCATCATGTCATCACTAGGTTATAGGATCCAATCACATAATCCCTGCATGTACATCATCACATGATACCTCAACAATGTGCATAATCATCATCCTATACAATATAGAATTCCCCATAGCATTCACATCCTATATAGAATTCCCCATAGCATAATCATCATCCTATACAATATATTGTTAGTATGTATTCCCTGAGAGCCAATCATGGGATGATTGGTGGGATACATTAAGATTGATTTGATAAACAACAAAGGCAAGCTTCCAATTCTTTCTTATTCAGTCATATGAGATAGTGATAGAACATAATGAATGTCTAAAGAATGGCAGTACTCAATGACGTATGCTTTTAGGTTGAGGACCTGAACGATGAGATCATACAGATGCTAAGAGTTTGTACATTCTTATTATGTCCCTAGTCGGATGTCATTGTGGAAGGTAGATAGACAACAATGACACACAAGACTAGATTGTGGTGTTGGTTGATGACAAAATCTCATTAGTCATGATATAGTGATATCAAACCAAACACATAGGTACTTGTTAGAGAACAAGGTACCGAACAGACCCACTGTGAGTTTGACACATGGAACCATGACATGGTAGTCACAGTCAGTACTCACAGTGATGGTGGTGAGTGTGATTCTTAGACCTGCAATCACTACACTCAACACATGTCGTTGGGCACACTTTGACATCATCAAACGTAGTCCTCAAACATGGGTTGTTATAAAGGTGATGATTGGGTGGCTTTGACACATGGGGCTTTTGAGGGGTGAGTGATAGATATGGGATTTGTCCCTCCTGAGGGAGTTTGATATCCAAGGCCACTTGATGAGTAGGATTGAGATAGGCGTGCACACGCATGTGTGAATCAGTATGTGATATTGATGTCATACATATCTCGTTCAATCTACTCTGAGATCAAGAAAGTGAATGAACGTTGACAGGATGACTGTTCCATGCCTTAAGTTCATTCGGGATATCACTGACAAAGGAATTATACATTCGCTGTAACACCATTCATGGATTGTAGGATTAAAGTTGTTCTCCAACTTTCTACTTTCACTTGGGTAGCACTGATGTGTGACTAGGCACCTCTCTTTGCTTGTGAAGTCATAAGTGTTATGGACTTTCACTACCAACGTGAAATGGACCTGTAGGGTCACACACATAGGATTTAACCTGGAAGAGGAGTTTTGTCCACAAGTAACATTTAGATTGATTACTAAAGGAGTTTAGTAGTTCAATTAAACACTCAATCAGTTGATAGCTCAATATCATATGGTTCAAGGTGTTGGACGCATTGATTGGAGTATCAGATTGATTGAAATCACATTTGACTGATTCTGCACAACCTGTACTCCCAACCGATCGGTTCAAATGTTGAATCGGTCAGCTGAGGTTGCTGAACTGGTCAGCTCAAGTGTTGAGTCGATCGGCTCATGGTCAGAGTGAAACGATCAGTTCAAGTGTTGAAACGATCGGTTCAACTGGTGCAACCGAGCAAGTTGGGAAAGTCAGGTCGGTGAGAATTTTCCTTGCGTTTCACTTGCCCAATATGATTGGAACAAGGATTGGTATTCGATACCAATTAGAAACAAAAGAAGGAAAGTCAATCGGGAACTGATGAGGACCACGAACCGACCGGTTCAGAAGTGAACCGATCGGCTCATGGGTCCCAACCGATCGGTTGGTGCTCCAACCGACCGGTTCAGGTCCCCAACTGACCGGTTCACTTGTGAACTGATCGGTTCAGGTTGCAAGTTAGTTGCTTTTGTGGAAAATCTCGAACCCTTCTACTCCTCCGTTTAGTCCTGTATTGCCCGAGATAGAGAACCCTATCCCATGACCCTCCTATATATAGGGGTATTGGGGGCTTCTCAAAGAACAACTCAGTGCAACCAGTTGCTCTGCAAAGTTGTCATTCTCTCTGGTTTTGGTAATCGAGAGAGAGCCCGAGAAAGTGCTTCTCGCAAAGGGAGGTGCAGCAAGGGAAGGACAACTACAGTTGCAACTGGCATCAGGAGAGTGTGTTGGCGACTAGTACATCAACAGGAGGGTGCGACTCCTTCCACTTCCTTGTGGGACAAGGAGTGTGGAGTTCTAGGTGGTCCGTGTGGACTACTTCAGAGGCGGGAGGTCACTCCCGCTCAGGAGGACAACTGTCAATCCCGACAGTCCCAGTGAGAGGAGGAGGAGTCAGTCCCGGTGCGACCAGGAGCTGCACAGACACCGTCCAAGACCGGAGTTGAAGACCGTGCATAGCGCGAGGTATTGTCGCCGAGCAAGCCTAGGGACAAGGTATGATTCCACAAACCATCCTTTCCTATTATATAAACGTTGACGCGTTTCCTCGTGTTGGGTTTGGGGGAGAAAATTTTTGTTTCCGCTGCCGTCTCTTTCTCCCCTAAAACCCAACGGTGGTATCAGAGCCACGTCAACTGCTCTATATTTTAGGAATATCGATATGATCGATTTTGGTTTTTCACCTTTATTTATTACATATGATGCGAATAATATTGGCTTTATGCATGTCCAATCTTAAATCCACAAATCCCAAATTAGATATATGATATGTATTATTAATGCACTCGATACGCGTCGCCCTTAAATGAGTTTTGTGGTGGATGTGTGTAGCATGATTATGGCCTATAAACCCCTATCTGTGTGTGGTTGTTTGTGGTTGCTTGCATCTCGGTCTGCGCACCGATCTTCCCTCTCTTATTCCTGATGTAACTCGAAATAATTCGAGATTCTTTCCTACCTTTTCTCCCCCCGAATGTAACTCGGGGTTTCCCTTTTTAAAGCAATGTAATAAATAGGATATATTTTTATTTCCTGTTATGTCAAAGAACGGAGGACATCAAGATGACAAACCAGACGATTGGTTCAAGGCATGAACCGATCGTTGACGTTCCAAACGATCGGTTCAAGGAGTGAACCGATCGGTTGATGACCGGTTCGAGGAGCGAGACGAGCGGGTGGCGGCCATGAAGAGATGCACAACGACCAGGCGAACCGATCGGTTGGAGGAGCCAACCGATCGGCTGGTGGCACCCAGATGATCGGCTGGAGAGTACAAATCATTCATGAGATGAGTTGATCAACTCGGATGGCAAGACACAGATGTTCATCTTGTATAGGTTGCATGTGATGTTGACCTAGATGACCGTGATTCCTCTTGGCTCGAGGAATCACATTAGGATGGCCATAATCATCACCTTTTATCGTTTGTGCATGTTTTATGTGGGATATAACATGTATATGATACATACTATGTATTGTGGTGATTGGATATGTATATGTATATAAAAAACCAAATCCCTCATTAAAATATTAAGTCTTATATGCCTTCCATTAGCGGCACACATGAAAAGCTCGATCGACCAAGCGTAGGTTACGCCAAAGCATGGTGTGCCCTCTATCTTGTGGAAGTGTAAAGGGTAGACATGTAGGTTCTGCCAAAGTAGGGTGCATGTTTACCATGTCGGCTTTTGGGTTAGACTTAACTGGTGATTCTTAGAGCGTCTAAGCCCAGAGGCAAGGAATGTTCATGGCAAGGTGTTGTGCATGTTCATTCAACAAGAGTTGCATATGATGCAATTGGCAAGAGTTGCCTACCTGAGAAATCTAAGTTTTGGGCGATCAACCAAAGCTGACTCATGACTTAGAGGATTTCAAGATCTTGCCCACTAGAAGGTTGTACGCTGCAATCTTCCGAATTGATGGCGAGGGCTATCAATTTGAAGTAAAATAGTGGGAGCGATAATTAATTAAAGGCCTAATTTTATCGTCAACTTTTCAAATCAATCAAACAAATCAAAAAGAGTTTTGGACTAAAATTGCATATATTTCCTTTTATAAATGGTTAATCAACAAATCACTTTATTTGCGATCGGTCTTTGAGACCAACAAATTAAATGGAAAAAATTCCACGACTAGTTAGGATGATGAGAAGTGTTCTCAAAGAGCAAAAGCTCTAAATCCTAATTATACCAGAACCAGATGAACTCGATCCCACCACATCAATGGCTAAAAGTATGCTTATGGAAGCATACCGAGGATGACATTGATGAGGAGTGCTTAATGTTGCGTTCTCTGAACTATGAGTTGCAGAGACAACATGAGACATATGATGTCTCCAGGACACTGTCCTAGTATGTCATGACAGAAGGAAATCCAGTGAGGTATTCACACACTCAATATGATTGGGTATGTGGAAAACCTGACTAAGAAGGATTCCCTCTGAGCCAAGAGTTGGCTATTGGTATGATACTGCAAATGTTACGATGATCATATAATTCATGATAAGCTACAACATGAACAGCTTTGACAAGCATTGACAGAGTTGTTGGATATGTTGAGGATAGTAGAGGCAAAGATGAAGAAAGACAAACCATAATCTTTGATGTGATCAAAGAAAAGGTAATTCTTAAGGGAAAGGACAAGGGCAAAGCAAAGAAGTGTTCTGATGCTAGCCAGCAATCCAAGCCGTCTTCAGCCTCAAGGCACATGGGGTAAGGGTGTATGAGGGATTGACCCTCTATATCTGGAAGAACAAAAGAAGATGAAGGAGGGGATGGAGATCTCCACCTAAGGTATCATGAAATGAACCGCTTCTTTATCCGAGGTATATGATACCAAGATATGGATATGTCATATATGATATGCAATATCCGCAAAGAAGTGATGGCCTTTGTGAAAGGACCAAGAAAGAAGTACCCATCATTGGAGCAAGTGTTGCTGCCATAGATAGGAGTACCTTTCAGTTCATTTCAGCCTAAAGGGCACGAAATAGAGTTGAGAACTGCAATTTCATATATTTCCAATAGATAGAAACACTTTATTTTTGCATATTGTATGACAATGATGGCAATTAATAAAGTTGATGTTTCAATCTTAAAGATATGATATTTGTGGTAATGCCTTGTTTATCTTGTAATACATGGTATGTATAAGATAAAATGATACCTAAAGTTATTGATAACTCAAACAATGTAATTAGCATCAATCATGAGGGATTCATTTCTAGTTTCCATATGATGGATAAATTTAGACTCTTTTGGTTAGAGAACCAGTAAGAGACATGAATATCTTGGACATGATTAATCAATCTTCACTAAAGGTAGTGGGAGAATGATTATCCTATTAGGTTAATACATGTGATGTATTTACATACCTATTGGGACAAATGCTAATACTTCAAATGGTGTTTAGAGAAATACCAATATGAATATCTTGAAGTGTTCAAGATTATCATAGATGAAGTGCAAATTTCGTAAAGTGTTAATTCTTGATGAGATCAATGAATGAAACACTTGAACCAAATGTTTGAGATCCTTACGAGTGATTATGATAATGTATCATAGTAAACTCATGATTAAGGCATGGTGATGTCTAAATCAAGAAGGAATCATACTCTAAGGAGTTAGAGAAGGATTATCAAATAACTAAATTCTTCTTATTAAAAGAATACTCCACACTAATAAAAGAAATTAAGAATCACAAGGGTTGTGAGTTCTTATATCCTTAACAAATACACCTCAATTATCTATGTGATAAGTTGTTCATGTGATGAGTCAACTATCTAGATGAATATGAGGAACTGAATTTTGAGTTATGGTTTATGACCATTACATCCTAAATGACATCCATGTGAACCATAAGGTATGATCTTGATGGTAGCACTCATTGGATGAAATCCACAAGTGCAAATGAATCTTAAATGTTAAGATACATGGATAACATTTTGAGAAGGATGATGCTTGTTGATTGCAACTTAATGACTAAGACATTTGGCATATGGATACTAAAACTACATTCCTATGAGGAATAAAACAAGGATGTGTATGTGACACAACCTATAAGGTTTATGAATCCATAATTGCAAATGAAGTCTATAAGGTACAATGGACTAATCAATGTGATTGATTGAGTACAAGAAACTTAGAATTGGATCTTTACTTTGATGATATAGTCAAAGGGTTTGACTGATATGTCAAAGATAAAGAAGGGATTTGTGATTTAGTGGGAGCGTGTTCACATTCCACATGTTGATGTGAAATGGAAATGTTCTAGATTGGAAATCCAAAAGTGGAAATTATCTTTAAGGAAGATAGAGATGTTTCCTATGTGATAGGAATAGAGATCTATAGAGATAGTTCTTGAAACTTCTCTTGACCTAAAAAGAGAAAGCATACATTGGGAATCTGTACTGAAGGGTTCAGTATGCACAGATTCAGTGGAAGAAAACTTATCCATGATACATGGAGTTAGTATCCCAAGGCCAAGTGTCCAATTATTGTGAAGAATGGTAACACTAAGAATAGATATGGATCTATCATGTATGTAATCATCCCATTGTCTTCCATGTATGGACATAGCAAGAACAAAATGCATTCATCATCTTGTATGTATGATATGACAATTTGATGTGCTCATCCTGTTAACTCGTATGTGGGACATGATGAGTGGATGTCTGTCTACTTCCAGTAAGGGTTACTAGAATACCATGAGAACTTGATTAGTACTTGGGAAGTACTAGTTCTATGGAGATAAGGAAGAGTTCAATGTAAAGAGTTACATTGATGTGAACTTCCAAAAAGGACAGAAAATTAATCGCAAAAACATATATAGGATATATGTAAAAGAGAAAGTTTGTTGATAATTGGAAATGTTCCAATAAAACCATTTGAAAAAGGAAATGTCGAGTATCTATGTGTTAATGAATAGGAATAGATACTATATGGATCTAGAAGTTCATGAGATGAACTTACAGATATTCCACTCATTGATGACAAGTCTGGAATCCTTGATCATGCAATGTTGCTAAAGGTTAGCAAAGGAATACTAGATCGCATATTATGTCAACTCCATCTCATACGTGTGACGTACAACGAAGAGATGTGAGACATGCAATTAAAACTGACTTTGGAAAGGTGTTGCCATTACTCACTATGTTGGCACTAGAGCACGATAACATGTGGGACATGTTTTAAAGGTCACTATGAATATGATTCAAGGGTGATTGGCTCACAGTGCAAGTGGGAGTCTGTTAGTATGTATGCCCTAAGAGCCAATCATGGGATGATTGGTGGGATACATTAAGATTGATTTGATAAACAACAAAGGCAAGCTTCCAATTCTTTCTTGTTTGGTCATATGAGATAGTGATAGAACAGAATGAATGTCTAAAGAGTGATAGTACTCAATGACATATGCTTTCAGGTTGAGGACCTGAACGATGAGATCATACAGATGCTAAGAGTTTGTACATTCTTGTTATGTCCCTAGTCGGATGTCATTGTGGAAGGTAGATAGACAACAATGACACACAAGACTAGATTGTGGTGTTGGTTGATGACAGAATCTCATTAGTCATGATATAGTGATATCAAACCAAACACATAGGTACTTGTTAGAGAACAAGGTACCGAACAGACCCATCGTGAGTTTGACACATTGAACCATGACATGGTAGTCACAGTCAGTACTCACAGTGATGGTGGTGAGTGTGATTCTTAGACCTAAAATCACTACACTCAACACATGTCGTTGGGCACACTTTGACATCATCAAACGCAGTCCTGAAACATGGGTTGTTATAAAGGTGATGATTGGGTGGCTTTGACACATGGGGCTTTTGAGGGGTGAGTGATAGATATGGGATTTGTCCCTCCTAAGGGAGTTTGATATCCAAGGCCACTTGATGAGTAGGATTGAGATAGGCGTGCACACGCATGTGGAATCAGTATGTGATATTGATGTCATACATATCTCGTTCAATCTACTCTGAGATCAAGAAAGTGAATGAACGTTGACAGGGTGACTGTTCCATGCCTTGAGTTCATTCGGGATATCAGTGACAAAGGAATTATACATTCGCTGTAACACCATTCACGAATTGTAGGATGAAAGTTGTTCTTCAACTTTCTACTTTCACTTGGGTAGCACTGATGTGTGACTAGGCACCGGTCTTTGCTTGTGAAGTCATAAGTGTTATGGACTTTCACTGCCAACGTGAAATGGACCTGTAGGGTCACACACATAGGATTTAACCTGGAAGAGGAGTTTTGTCCACAAGAAATGTTTAGATTGATTACTAAAGGAGTTTAGTAGTTCAATTAAACACTCAATCAGTCAATAGCTCAATATCATATGGTTCAAGGTGTTGGACGCATTGATTGGAGTATCAGATTGATTGAAATCGCATTTGACTGATTCTGCACAACCTGTACTCCCAACCGATCGGTTCAAATGTTGAACCGGTCGACTGAGGTTGCTGAACCGGTCGGCTCAAGTTTTGAGTCGATCGGCTCATGGTCAGAGTGAAACGATCGGTTCAAGTGTTGAAATGATCAGTTCAACTTGTGCAACCGAGCAAGTTGGGAAAGTCAGGTCGGTGAGAATATTCCTTGCATTTCACTTGCCCAATTTGATTGGAACAAGGATTGGTATTCGATACCAATTAGAAAAAAAAGAAGGAAAGGCAATCGGGAACTGATCAGGACCACAAACCGACCGGTTCAGAAGTGAACCGATCGGCTCATGGGTCCCAACCGATCGGTTGGTGCTCCAACCGACCGGTTTAGGTCCCCAACCGACGGGTTCACTTGTGAACCGATCGGTTCAGGTTGTGAGTTAGTTGCTTTTGTGGAAAATCTCGAACCCTTCTACTCCTGTGTTTAGTCCCGTATTGCCCGGGATAGAGAACCCTGTCCCATGACCCTCCTATATATATAGGGGTATTGGGGGCTTCTCAAAGAACAACTCAGTCTAACCAGTTGCTCTGCAAAGTTTTCGTTCTCTCTAGTTTTGGTAACTGAGAGAGAGCCCGAGCAAGTGCTTCCCGCAAAGGGAGGTGCAACAAGGGAAGGACTACTATAGTTGCAACTGGCAGCAGGAGAGTGTGTTGGCGACTAGTACGTCAATAGGAGGGTGCGACTCCTTCCACTTCCTTGTGGTACAAGGAGTGTGGAGTTCCAGGTGGTCCGTGTGGACTACATCAGAGGCGGGAGGTCACTGCCGCTCAGGAGGACAACTGTCAATCCCGACAGTCCCGGTGAGAGGAGGAGTCGTCAGTCCCGGTGCGACCAGGAGCTGCACAGACACCATCCAAGACTGGAGTTGAAGACCGCACATAGTGCGAGGTATTGTCGCCGAGCAAGACTCAGGACAAGGTATGATTCCACAAACCATCCTTTCCTATTATATAGACGTTGACGCGTTTCCTTGTACTGGGTTTGGGGGAGAAAATTTTTGTTTCCGCTTCCTTCTCTGTCTCCCCTAAAACCCAACAGACATGTCATTCAAGTTCACATCACCTGCAAGGTTAGTGATTTATAAATAGAAGAGAGAAAACAACATTATATAATTGTCATTCAAGGAGAGAGAAATAGACATAACATGTGACCCAACAATTAGAGTTAGGGTTCCTCATATGGCCAATTCGGGTTTGTAGTTATGTTTGATCACCAAACCTAAGGTGTATCACCTCCCACTTTCTTGGAACATGATGGGATCAACACAACATTAAGTTAGCATGATTGAAGCATTATTTTAAAGACACTAAATATGTACATGTGTAGATGTACCATCTCATTGTTATGCATGTGTTATGACCAGGCATCAAGCATTAATGAATCTCACAACCACAACTACCCATGCAAGCATGGTATCGACCATGACACCAACCAGCTAGGTCACAACCACAACTACCCATGCATGTCTCGGACACTTGCATAGCAAGTGTTTTGACTGCAAGCACAACATGGTCTCGACTGCAACAACACCCAACACGTCTTGACCCCTTCAAGGCAACGTACCAACTTGACCCACCTACAAGGTAGGAATCACAACCTCAAAAACCAAGTGTCATGACCACAAACTGAAATGACATCTCGACTCAACAACCCAAAAGCAAAGCTTCTCGACCAACCTAAAACTGACGTCACGACTAAGCACATGGCAACATCACAACCGCGACCAAGGGAAACATCGCGACCGTGACCCCAAACTGAAAGTCACTACCCTTGGATCCACATATCTCGATCTCTAATTATTTAGGTTTTGTGAATATGATTATCACTTACTTATCTAGGTTTTGAAAAATTGAGGTATGACAATGCTTCCCATCTTTATGGGAATTTCATCCTTGAAATTTGGCTAAACTCTAGGAGGATACTCACAGTAGAGTTTCACATACTTTACATACACTACCACTTGGTGATTGTCATAAAGTGTCATAGGCAACCTTAAAGTATGACCGTCTCGTGGATAACTAGCTATGTATAACAACATTACCAAACTAATATGTACAACCAACATGTGTATCTATAAGAAAATGTTAAGAATAAATAGATATTCTTTCATAACTCTTAATTCTTACATTTATTTATGTTTCTTTGGAAACATGTACTCTGGTAACTGGGTATCATGACCTACACTAAGGTTCTTGGATTGCATAACATGCACATTGGGCCTGATTTATGTATCTAAATTGACTTGTACTAAGGACATGTGCCTCACAACCTATACTAAGGGCTTAGGACACGTCTCTTGAGTTGGCATGCATTAGTTCTGGGTCAAACTCCATAATCCCATCCCATCTCATTAAATCTAATCTTTTATGAATATTAATCCATTCTGATCTCCTAGTATTTTATGATATGAAATCTTAATTCATGGATTTAAACTTGGAAACATATTCATTACTTAATGCATTCATATCTTATAATCTTTTCATGTATTAAGTTCTTATATCTTAATCATTCTAATGAATCATATTAATATGTCTCTACTTGAGGTCTTAAATACGACAAGGACATATCTATGAAACTATAAAAAAACTTACTCACATGTCTTATCTTAATATTATTCTTAATGACTTTCTTCATCTTATCATGGTGCTCTAAGTCAGGTGAACTCAAGGTGCTAATACTCACTACTCTCTCATAAAATTGTTCCTATCCTCATGAATAATGAATCAAAACATAGATGATAAACTTCTCTAGGATTTTTCATGTGTGAAGATCATATACAACCCAATATCATAGTGATCCTAGATCATTGATCCACACTATCATATATCTTGTATCACCACATGCTTAAATCATCCTCATGTATAACCTTAAAGACTTGTAGTCGCCTCTAGCCAATATCATATCTTAACTTTAAACTTGGTTCATAACATCAACTCTATTATCCTCAAGTATTTTCTTTAATCCCATCATGATTAGACTTCTAAATGAAATCTCTCCCTAGGATGAAGGTCATAAGGACATCAAAAATTCTCCAATTCTCATCAAGTATAGTAGGAAAAGGATCTCATCTCCCTCCAATAATTATGCCACTCTAAATCCAAGTCACTCATATATTTGAGAGTATCTACCTTTGGTATGCATTCTAAGGTTCTAATTGGTATGTGATTAGGTTTAGGAAACCATCTACCTCAAACTTTTTGTGTCAAACATTTTTTTTGTCACCTCCTGATGCATTCTGGCCGGTCATACATATGAAAGTGCCATGTCTTATAATATTTAACTCATCTGACAGTACACATGTTCCATATCATATGCACTAGAAAGAACAAGACAAGAATAATAAGTTCAGATTTATGCATATAACATCCCCTATACAAAACCCCATAAGCTTGTCCACACCACAAATATGTGGAAAAAAGAGAGGGCATAATATGCACCAATCTAAAGAAAACATAAAAACTCTAAAGCATCTAGACATGAACCCTAATACATACCTTAACTTATACGACTTGAGTAAACCTTTAACCCAGATTCTACTATCTTTCACTCACTTCTTCTATAATCAGGGCTACAAACTATGTTTCTAAATCTATCGAGTCTCACTTAGATTCTAATGGGACAATCTAAACTAAGAATATGAAAATTTTCCGAATGGCCTCTAATACCATATTATAACACCCCGATTTTCTTGTCACATGAGCATAATAATTTTTTTTTCAACTAGGGAGTGTTACTAATATGAAATGAAATTACAATAATGGTAGATACGAGCCATTAAAGATTGTTTCTAAAATAATTTTTTATCATATCCTCAGAAAAGAAACTTACATCAAACTTCATAATATAGTCTATATACAAGATGCTAAAACCGGTACTCTATCTTAATATCTTAGATCATGTAGATGGCATCCCACCAAGAAAACCTTATTTCTTGACTGATCTTCATGAATATTAGTATTTGTGGACATCTCTTCCCCATACATGTACAAAGGAAAACCTAGGTTAGAGTAATTGGCATTGAATTTCTAATAAGATAAACATAAATATACTATAACTAAAAGTTGAATTAATATCCAAAAGTTGTAAACTGATACTGAATCAATGTGTCTTTTAATTATGTCTTATCTGATTGGTGGCCACCATTATATGGTAAGTCCTACTCTGTGACATTGAAGTGTCCTCTATGGTGTAATGCACCCTATATTGGCACAAAGTGCCCTCTGTTGACACTGAAGTGTCCTCTATGGTGTAACACATCCTTTATTGGCACAACGTGCCCTTTGTGACACATGTAATGCCTAGCACAGAGCACCCCTGAATTGTCCCAAGACTCTCAATTAAGGACTAATCCTATAATGTATATAGCTAATGTTCTGATGTCATTTTCTGTATTTGTTCTTAATCTCTTGTTCTAAATCTTAATCTCTAATCTATAAATCTATTCTTGATTTCTATCTCTAAATCTGATCTATTATCTCTAAATTTGTTTGTCTATTCTTTAACTCTGAACTAAAGTTAAAGCTAAATATGTATCTCGATTACTAAATAACTGAGACTGGATTTGACACTCTTATTAATTGTATGGATTTAATTTTTGATACTCACAAATGATCAATCTAAGACTAAAATATGAATTCTAGATTCTTGTTGTCTAAGTAAGTATTAATCTAAAACTCTTACTTACTAGATCACTTAGTTAAATTGTTATGTTGAATATATGAATTATGTGTCTAAAGGCTTGCAAAATAAACTGAACTGAGTGTAGAAAAATTGAGTATATCAAACTTATCCAAATACTTGAAATATGGTAATTTGGCAATATAACTCAACTGAATAAAATCTGATTAAAATATGACTACTCTAAGCATAGCAGGATATGAAACACTAAAATATGAAAGCAACATAATCTCTAAGTTACTTGTTAAAAAGGTATAGGCTGAAGTTTCATAATTCAATTCAATGAACATGGCCCACTTACCTTTTAAACTGAAGATTTCTTTAAGATGCTCTTGAATTTCTTGTCCCATAACCTAATCACCTGGACATCAACAAATGTCTATAAGTCCATGTATATTTTCCTTTCCAAATCCTCAAACCCCATTATTCTAACCTTGTATACCAACTTAGGGATCTTATTTAACTAAAACCAACTCTCACATTGATGTCTAAACATTATGCTAAACTCAATTCCCAAATTAAATAGCATACATATACTAGTATATCCATATAAACAAAAAGCACCATATGCCCTAATATATGAATATATACCTCATATACCAAGACTAAACTCCAAACATAGTCACATATACCATTGTTATAGATTTACTTATAAAATCATATCAAAATATAACTAGAATCATTTTCCATAATAAATAGGCACATAAAATACTTGTTGTCTCACAAAAAATCATAAATCATCTTACATAATGGTCACATGGGCCCAAAAAATTAACACTAATATAATTATATATGAAACTCTAGAAAAACCTTGGAAACTCTAATCATACATTGTACTAGAGTCCATGAAAAAATATCATATCATTTTATAGTCAACTCAAGGGTGAACTATCAAAAATAACCTAATTAGTTTTTACATCAAAAACCTTGGTAAACATTCAAATCAGAATGATCAAATTTTGGAATCATATTAAACATAGCAAAATACACTTACGATAAAATATTCATGAATTAAAAAAATTATTTGCACTTTCTTTGTACAAAAAACATTGAAATCATATAAGTCTTTATGCACAACATATATATATATATATATATATATATATATATATATATATATATATATATAAACATCAAAATCACTTATTGAAGTTATTTTTAAGGCATAGTACATTTAAAATCATTTTCATTGGTACCTTATTCATTATTTACCGATAACCATAGTTTAAGTTGTGCTAAAAGTTTCCTCTTCGTCCCTTTTCCTTGGGTGGCTAGCTCTCTAGACTCGGTCTCCCTTTCTCTCTCTCTCTCTCTCGGTCTCTATCATCAATAGGTGATCTCCTCCCAGTGACCAAAATTTGCTCACACATAGTCTGGTTTACGTGGGCGTCACTAAATGAGGCTGGTTGGGCGATGCTTCATCTCGGCCTGGTCTCATCTGTTTGAGTTGTTAGTAGCAAAACCTCAGTTAAAATACCTTCACCGCCGCCCCAACATGGACGTCTGGTTCCCGCAATTATTCGTGCTCTGTTGGCTTTCTAAATAGGTTATGTGCTCTACCAAACCGCCAGCAAACTATCCCCTATATATAGTCAGAAAATTCTCCCGTGATGCGTGGGGGGGAGGACTCATGTTTTGACGCAGTCCCCTGGGTGGTTTCCAGCACGGGACCCAACTGGAAGAGGGGTTTGGTTGGGTGGAGGTAGTTTTGCAGGGTAAAGTGGCAGGGGTAGGTGAGGGGCTGATTTGATAGGTGTGTGGAGAAAGATTGGGATAGAAATATAAAGAAAAGTTTATTTTGCATATAAATTTTGATATGTAATAAAAAAATTTGATGAAATAATAACCGTTGAAGTTGTTACGAAAAATAAAATCCAACAAGACCAATATAAATATATTTTTGAAAAAATAATATACATGGATTGAGACAGAAATATAAAGAAAAGTTTATTTTGCACATAACTTTTGATCTGTAATGATTTTTGTGACAAAATAAAAACTGTTAAATTTGATACAAAAAATGCAATCCAACAAAACCAATATTAATATATTTTTGAAAAAATAATATACATGGATATTAGGAATGAGGTATTCAAACAAAATGGGCCCATGAGTGATGATATTAGTGAGGAGGGAAGTAGTGGGTGCATTTAGTGTCGTAGTGGGTGAATACATTCAAAAGTAGGTGCATTTAGGACAATGGAGGGCACATTCGGTTAAAAGTAGGCGCATTGAGAATAATAGTGGGCACATTAAGTAAAAATGGGCGCATTGAGGGCTATAGTGGGGTATTCATGCAAAAGTGGGTGCATTCTGAATACTTGGGGACACATTCAAGCAAAAGTGGGCGCATTCAAGTAAAAGTGGGCACATTTAAACAATTGTGGGTGCATTCAAGTGAAAGTGAGCACATTCAATGAATAATGGGCACATTCAAGCAATCGTGGGTGTATTTTGGATAATAGTGGGCATATTCAAGTAAAATGGGGTGCATTGAGGAAGGAAGTAGTGGGCGCATTCAAGCAAAAGTAGGCGCATTTAAACAGTACAATAGGCGCATTCAAGCAAAACTGGGCGCATTAAGGGCTATAGTGGGCACATTCATACAAAGGTGAGTGCATTTAAGCAACAGTGAACACATTTTGGACAATAGTGGGCGTATTCAAGCAAAATGGGGTGCATTGAGGAGGGAAGTAGTGGGCACATTCAAGCAAAAGTAGGTGCAATTAAATAGTACAATGGGCACATTCAAGCAAAACTAGACGCATTGAAGACTATAGTGGGCACATTCATACAAAAGTGGGCGCATTTGAGGAGAGAAATGTGCGTATTGAGGAGAGAAGTGAGTGCATTGAGGAGTGCAGTGGGCACATTGAGTAGAGGAGTGGGCGCATTGAGAACGGATTTCGACACATTCGACTCAAAAGTGGGCATATTGAGGAGAGAAGTGGGTACATTTGGAAGAGAAGTGGGCACATTGAAGAGAGAAGTGGGCGCATTGAGGAGAAAAGTGGGCGCAATGACTCAAAAGTGGGTGCATTGATGAGAGAAAATGTTGGGTGCATTTGAGGAGAGAAGTATTGGGTGCATTGACTCAAAAGTGGGCCCATTGAAGAGAGAAAATGTTGGACGCATTTGAGGAGGGATGTAGTGGGTGCATTAAAAAAGACAGTGGGCGCATTAAGAAAAACATTGGGTGCAGTAAGAAAAATAGTGGCGCCATAACATTAGTAGTATGCTTATTTGTGTACATATTTTTAAATCGTTAGAAAGTATTTTTTGTAAGCATTCTAATGCATTTTATTTTATTAAAAAATTACTTATATTGTAAAAGTTATGCCCAAAACAAAAAAATGTAAAAAAATAAAAAAAACTGCCAACTGCCAGCCTGGCTAAGTGGCAGGTCGTGATGTGACGAGGACAGGACTGGAAGGGGTGTCAGAGGAGCAGGGTGCAGTGGAAAGGATTGTCAAGCTGGTATTTCATGTGTCAAACCCCGCATCACAACGGGTCACGTGTTTGAAAAGTTAAGTTCGATATAGTCACACTGTCATTCCCTACGACCTGGTTCTCGAACCAAACTGGAATCCAAATGGATCAGGTTCCTAGACACAGGGAAGAACAACAACCGTAAGTCTTCTTTGCTAATGTAAAAAGAGTAATGCTACACACTGTCAACTCTATATCCGCCCACACACCCATTTTTTGGGAGTCTGCAAAAGTATGTTTCCAGCCTTTTTTTTTGTGAATGAATTTCACACAAATTAACTCAATGCAGAAGCCGAAAAGTTTCGAATTAACTCCTCTCTTCAGTCTCATTCCATCCCATTAGCATTTTTTGTGATAGTACAATACGTCTGACAATTTCATTCCATCCTATCAGTCTTCTCGCATTATTACAATACATGTGATTTCCAACTCTCCCCAATCCAGTCAGTTTGCTTCGTTTGTGCCAAAGTCGAGCATCTTATATTCTTCATCCATCGCGGAATGCTATTACATTACGACTTGTACTGTATTTCACATACTTGTACTATAGATTTGTATTTCAATGACATGTAAAATAAAATATGTGCAATAACTAAGGTATTCTAATGTGTGTATGTACTGTATGTCACGTATTGTATGTCTTGTACTGTACATAAAATGAGATCAATGATTTTGACCATCAGAAACTATCCTTTTAAAAGTAGAGTGATCTTCATTCAATATTGTACGTCTTGTATTGTATGTAAAATGAGGTCAACGATTGCAATTTGTAAAATAAAGAAAAATGGTCAATGTATCCTTCGAGTAAACACATAAAATTTAACATAAATGACAAATGTACAATACTTATGGATTTGTGAAGGAACATGGACGTATTGTACGTCTGTATGTAAGTTTGTGCAAGTGCAAATTTGACTACATCTAAAAAATAAAAGGAACTAGCAATGAATGAAAACTTGAATTTAAATATTTTTTGTAATTTGTGATAGAATTAGATATCACAATTAATATATGTGGAGGAGTTGATGCATTATATGTAGTTTGCATGGCATTTGCATAGTTGTTGCATGGCTTTTGCATGGACTATAATGCAAATTCGGCTGCAGGTAAAATCCCTCTCGAAAGTGCTGGACACATTTTTTCAAATTCCGGATGGAGCAGGCTAGAATTTTTCATATAAAAATTCTAATCCCTTTTCTATGGGAAGAGCTTTTGTGGAGACTAACTGATTAAAATTGGGAATCTCGTGAGATGAAAAACTTCCTCTCGCTAACTCAGCCGGAAACAAGAACCACGGGAGTAACGCTACCCACAATTAGTAATACACCCACCCACATACCCAATTCTTGGCAGTCCGCAAAAGGCTGGTTCCCAGGTTTTTGTCATGCAAATTAATTCCACACAATCTGCAAAAAGGTTGGTCTCAGCTATTTTCACTCATGTAAATTAATTTCACACTAAGTCCATGCAGAAGCAATAAAGTCCCAAAGTTCTCCCTCCAATTTTGAAAATTTCATTTTTTCTCTCTTGTAACTCCATTCTCCACTTTCATTATGTCAAAGTACAGTACGTCCACTTCCCAATTTTCACTAATCCTAGTTGAGCGCACCGCCCTGCTATTATTTCCAATGTCATACAAAAAGTATGATACTAAGTACCACATTGTACACGAAGTACAATGCTAACAATCAAATTTTCATACATTCAAAAAGTAGCATTTGACAAAATTATGTACAAGAAGTACATTACTAACAGACATATTGTACTAGAAGCACAATACTAACAATCACATTTTGCAGTACAAAGAGTACAACACAACATTACAGTACAAGACGTACAGTACGAGACGTATAATACCAGATGTACAATACTAACAACAATTTTACACATATTGTGCACATTTTATCCTTTACAAAATATTATAATACAAGATGTACCGTGCATGACATATCATACTAATAACATATTTTACAAGTACAGTACGTGCACATTTGAGATGAAATCTGGACTAAGGAGGAATTGAGAGACAACAAAGCTTTTTGCAACAAAAAAATGGAAATAATTAGAAAAAAATTAAATAGAAGTACTTCTCATAATCTCGATGGGATATCACATGTGTAATAAATTGGATAGTGGATACAATAACAATACTTTACATGTCATTGCATGACTTTTGCATTCCAATAATTTAAAAAAATGGCAGCAGGTGTGAGATACATTAAAGTTCTCTTTTCCCATATTCCAGTAAGTCAGCGGGTGAGTTAATGCCTATGACTAGATTTTTCCTTTTTTTTAATTCATATTTCTGGTCAACAACGAAATAGAACAGTTGTTACAACCCCTGAATGACTTGGCCGTTCAAGATTATAAACCCCCGTCTCGTTCCTTTCAAACTTCTCTTTTAAATAAAAAGGCTCAAAAGCTTCATAATGCAACTAATTCAGTTCAAACTTCAGCCATGAATTCATATCTCATTTCTCTACAAGAATCAAATTTATCATGATCTTATTCACATCCATCATATATATAATATTACCAAACTACACTTATTCTAGGTATAAATAACTATATGTTCCAACTACATGTCTCCTCAAATTGAACTGTACAACCAAACTCAAATTTTATGCAATTTGAATCATTATATCTTATCACCCTAGTGAGCAACAGAAAATTCCCAAAGTATATATGTCTATGTTGTTTACCTCGAAATTGGTCAAATTACACATAAGACTCCTATACAAGATTTTCTTCATACATCTAAAAAAAATCACCAACATGTGTTGAAAACTTATTATCAACATACCACTAGTCCTAACTTCTATTGGATCACAATGAACCTCGTAATGTGGTCAAATTACAAACTCATTTCTTGGGCTCAGCTATCACTCTAGTGAGTTCAAATCTGATGAAAGACACTATCCTTGGATCCACATGTCTCGATCTCAAATTATTAAGGATTCATTAATATGATTATCATTACATATCTAGGTTCTGAAAATTGAGGTGTGACCGGTTCATATATTGAGTTATTCACTAGAAAAAGATGTGCCTAGCTTTTAGATAACTACTATCCGTAAACGTATAACCTTTAACCCTTCTCGTGTCTTTTGTTCACCGAAATTTTCTGACAATGATGGATCCAACTGCCAGAGTATAAAGGGAATATCTTTTATTAATATGTTATGCCTCCTTCCTGGAAAACCTTCATAACCATCTCCCAAGTGTCCCTGGGATTAATAAAAGATATCCTAACCCCCCAACAAAACATTAACACTTGGATGAAATATGAATGATAAATTCCTTTATCAGGATTTGTTTGGGAATTACTCTAGTTCACCAACTCTAAGATAAGGGAAATCTCCTAGTCTATGCTCATTCTTGGATATTATACATTCTTGTAGGGTTTTACCATCTTTGTTTTGGACTACTACTTATGTTGTTTCAGTTCTCCCAAAGGAAGAGTGAGATATGTATCTCAATACTTTTCAGTCTCATCAGAGGGATCACACATGCAAAAATGTTGTACATAGGGATAGTAGATATGACTAAATGTATGAAAGAGATAAATACTAAAAATGAAAGAAAGTTACCAATTGACTTGAATTATTATTGGGAAGACCATGTTAATACTAAATTAGAATTCTTCTAGGATATACAAGAAGGACAAGCTAATAAATTGCTTTAAACTTGTACTCAATATCATAAATGTATCTAAGAACTACGACCTTATTATGAGATGTTTACCTACAATTATAGTTAAGTTTTCTATTAATACTTTGCCCATACACAATAGCATATGGTTGCAAAACTCATTCGATCATATTGTTGGATCCCCTCCACATTGTAATGGAAAAAAAGACATTTGTGAACATTAAGTAAGGTGGGGCTAGATGGAATCCTACATCCAGAATACAATATTACTCTCATGATAAACCTCCCTTTTTATATGTCACCCCAATAATTATAAGATGAAGACTAAAGGGGATATGAGTCCCTTGACTGAATTATCTAGAGGAAGACAAGAATCATTGAACACTATCATTCAAAGAAATGACAACCATACAGATAGGATATTTTACTATATGCCCTAAAATGCAAGTGCAAACTATCAGAGTAATGTAGGACAATGAGGCTCAGATATCAAACACGGGGAAATGTAAATCCATAAACTATTACTAACTGTAATACAATCAGATAGACCAAAGAAACTTTGATTGGAGTTTAATTAACTAAGAATGCAAAAAATAAATTTAAAATTACTTGTGATTGATCGCAATTGGATGTGATTCCTTAGGATTATGGTTTCACCTCGGTTAACGTTACAATTAATTGTATAAAATTACTAAATATCTCTCCTAACCCTAGACTAAGAGGCTATAGAAAGAATTACCCTCTTTCATAGAGTAATTCACTACCTAATCTAATACCAATCCCACTCACATATCAATTGTGTTATTAGTTACGTGCTTTATTAAAAACTATGGGTAATCTCTTCACGTTCGTACGACACCTTCCTCAAAGTGCTATATAAAACATGTATTTCTATGAATTTCTAACCATTAACATCCTCTTTCAAAGAAATTAAAGGTCTAATTAACCACCAATGGTGATCAAGTATGGATAGTTCATGACAATCTCATAGAAATAAGTCTAGAAATCAAGAGAAATTGATATACTAATGCAAAAAAGTCAATTATAATGCATAATTGGGCAACTCCTGGGTCCTAAGGAATTAAAGGTTTAGTCCTGCATGGTTTTTATGGACAAAAACATGAGAGAGAAGAAGAAAAACGTGAAGAACATTAGTAAAACAAAAGAACCCCTAAAGAAGATGGTCCCAAGAATCCCCTCTCACGCATGTGCCGATTTTCTACCTTTCGGCTACAAATCTGTTCACTGGAAGTGCCCAGATTGTCCACAACATAGTCTTCTTCTCTGCTTTTTCCTCTCCTTTCTTTCAGTTGCCTCCAACGGAATAGAACGTCCTCCCTAGGGTTGGCTGAAATCTCTCTAAGTCATAGAAGTGACTTAGGGTGATATAATTCCTCAACCGTCAGATTAAACACTATCTTCAGATCTTCTTGATCTTGACATGTTGGTACTACTGAGTGGGTGTTGGTACTACCAACTCCTTCAATAGTCACAACCACCTAGAAAGTTGATGTTAGTACCAAGCTTGAAGACGATAGTACCGAGTTTCCTAGATTAATTTTGAAACAAATGTTGTAATGTTGTCGGTACTATCGACTCCCAAAGTTGGTACTACCTAGAATTCTCGATTCCTTCTTTTCATCTCTAATTAAGTGTCGGTACAATTGACTCCAAAGTCGGTAGTATCAAGCTCTATAGATTCTTGTAAAACTTCATGAAATTCATAAAATCCAAACATAAGCTCTTGAAATATAATAAATCATTCAAAAATATTAAAACGACATTTATTTGATGCAATTCATTATCGCAGGATAATGATAGTAAATCATGCACAAATTAATATCAAAATGAACAAATAGTGCACAAAAATCAATATAAAATAGCATGTGCAAATGAAAAATATCCAGTGTATCAAATTCCCCTAACCTGAAATGTTGCTCATCCTCGAGCAACACACCCTCAGATCTGTTTGAGACAAGTCAACAAAATGACATAAACTATGAATTTCATTTCTCAACCATCCCCACCTAGCAGTCCCAAACCATCCATTCTTGACCACTGAATAATAAACTACTCTTAAGCGACCAAAAATTTCTATAAAAGATGTCCACCCTTAGATCAATGAACACTATCAAGAGATCAATTAACATCATAATCAATCAAGAATTCACTTGGTGCATTATGTGATTCCCTATTCTACATTGCTCTTTCCTAAATACCAACTACTTGGAAGTAGTTCTCCTTATAAGAATGGATGAGGAGAATAATCATTTAAGTGGCATGCCGATAAGAGAAATGGATGAAATGAATTAGGTAGTCATATACAGATTCAAAAGTAACATCCAAATTATTTATACAAAAATAAAACATGATTAATGTAAAGAAGTGAAACCACCTCTCTACTAAAAATTTGAACAATAAAAACACCAGTCCAAACACACTCAGAAGGTATGATGGAGTGGGTGTAAAATTTTCAAATATTTATATCATGGTAACAAAAGACCAAAGTATAGCAACAGAGTAAAACATGACTATATTCAATTATAAAACAAAGGGTTACAAACTTACTTCACAAGGATCCATGTAGAGGAAATCTAAACCACCTCAAGATTGTCTCCAAGATTTAACTTCACAATCTATGTCTAGGTCAACATGCCATGTAATCCAAGTCCTCCACCTAGGGTTGAAAGCATACCCCAGCAAAAGAGAAACAATAGGAAACATCAGCGAAGGCTGGTATGTGCATACTAAAAAGCAAATTGAGCAATTTATAAAGAATAAAGGACATCAAAATAAAAGGCTTCCCATGCAAGAGATAAGGACTACCCACACGGGCATAAAAGAATAGATTCATCATCACAATAAAAGAAGATACTTGCCATAATTGAAACAATAAAGTAGTGCCACATAAGCACATGTCATAACCATCACCCTACATGCATGTGAGATAAGAATAACACTAGAATATTATAAAAGACAATGGTGGCCAAGAATCACACATCTTGAACCTGATGAGGCATGGGCCAAGAATCACACATCCTGCCCTGGCATGAGGAATCACACATCCACCATCCATACATATATAACATGGACCAAGAATCACACATCCTCCCCTGGCATGTGGAATCCCACATCCACCATCCAAAATATCACAATGTTGCCACAAATTATAATGAGACAAAACCAATGCATTTATACTACTCTAGGGCCACTGAATCACACAATAGGTAAATGTAAAGGCAAGTAGAAGGTATGATCAGAAATTATACAATGTTGCCATATCACACGATGGACAACTCAAGCATCCACAAATAAACATCCACATCACAGTGTGTAGATACCATCAACAAGTCTATCAAGAACTGTAGCACAAAATAATATATCAAGAGAATATCAAAGACCACAACAAGTAAGATAGTTCACATGAACCATGATATCAAGAAAACATACATATGTGTAGGACATAGTCAAAAGAATGATAAGATTGGTGAATTGCTCAACATAGATGAATAGGGGATAAAACATACATAAGAGAGAAGAATTTCTCAATATGAATAATTGAAGATGAAACATACCTCAACTTCAGAGTTACACAATCCAAAGACACTTCTAGGTCCAAGCCTAGGCTTCCAAAGCACCTATTAGCATATATGTGGAATTAGGGTTAGGTTTCCATTAATTATTCAAAACCCTAAAAATCACATGTTTATTATTAATGAATTAGGCTATAAAATCCATGCCATATTTTAGTATATGTCATTCGGATTCCAAAACATATTTTATTATATTTTCCTGACATATATATATTTAGTTATGAATTTTATAAGTTATTATATATTTAGGTAAACTCATTCAAATCACCTGTTTATGAGATTGGTTTTTGGTAACAAAACAAAACCAAATGATATATCTTAACTTTTTGAATCCAACGACTATTTTCCCATATTTTTATGATCATCAACTAATTAGTTATGAATTTTCAAAATTTCAACCAATCAGAAAATTCCATGTTAGACGATAAAAACCTGGTCAAGCTGGGTCAACTTGGCCAAGTTGGACCTATCATGTGCGGCCAACAGGCATGGGCCTCATGCCAGCGAGGTACGCACTAAGGCAAAGGAAAAAGTAGAAAAGACTAAAATGCCCCTGAACAAAAAAACAAAATCTGAAGGGAACATAAAGGTAGACCAAACAAATCGCCACGGTCATCTTCTTCATTTTCACAGGATTGCATGAATGACAAGCAACAACAAACCTCAATAGCAAGGAACTCAAACTGGGATACAGAGGTCAAAACATATCAGCGATAACACCATCGAGTTCGCAGGAGTCAAACGGACCCATAGACCAAGACATGAGGTGCAAGGGCTTTCAAAAGACCATGAATTCAACTTATTTGCAGACAAACAAGAAGGATGAGCAAAAGAGGGAAAAGCAACCTGTAAGTGATGGGAACAAATTGACTATCCAGGAAGCTCTGGGTACCCATGAGGATCTCTCTTAGACAACTCTGATCCCCGGATAAGACAGGAGGCGTGGTCCCAGTCAGGGTTCTCCGTCGAGGGTGACTAGAGTCGGGGAACAACTCGTGACGGAGAGAAAAGGTGGACCAATGTTGGCTTCCAGCACAGTGAGGCACGACAAAGGTCATGAAGGGTTTTATGAGGGGTCTGAAGCCCTGTGGTGTCGGGACGAAGGAGAGGAAGGAGAGAATAGGGGATGGATAGGGTGCGAACAGAGGTCTCCCATGGAGCTATATTTTTAAGGATCTTAGGGTATAAATACCCTTCCATCAAGGATCAAACGGAGTGGAAGAGGAAAGGGAAGAAGCAGGGAAAAGAATCGGACAAGAAAATAGGGGGAAGGGGAAGAAATTCGAGCAGAAACGATCGCTTGCCCACCTAGTTTCCAAAAAAAAAGTCGAGAGGTAGGGGAAAACCCGAGAACCATACGATCAAGATCCAATGCTCCAAAGAGAATCCCGAGATTCCAAAGCTAGCGTGACACATATAAATCAAAAATCGAATCCGATTAAATCAAAGTGGGGCCACATTAATGCACCTTTTTCTCTCTCTTTGATTTAGGGTTTTATCATTATCCAAATTAAACCAAATTTTGCATATAGGTTAAATTAGGCATGTAGATTCTGATTACGCACTTAGTTTTGCCTTTTGGAAACTTTTAATGTGTTAAGTAAATCAAAACTCATTTTCTCTTTCCTCCTTCATTAATGGCATTAGGACTATACAAATTTGATGAAACTTGACCCACGAGTCATAATTAATGTGCTGGTTACTGATTTGCCATCAATTTTACATTTTGGGGTTGTTTTTATATTTATTTAATATTTTAAAGGTTCTATAGACTTTCTCTCTCCTGATTTCACCCTTTAAGCAAACTTTCTCCAAATTGGATGAAAATTCACTAAAGGCTATATTTATTATGTAGATTATGAATCTAAGAATATTTTCCTCTTTTGGAATCATTTATTATTTTATTTGATATTTTGAGTAGAACTCATGCCATAAATCCCAAATTGAATTAAATGAATTATTATTGCATGAATAATGTGAAAATTGACTCCCAAGGAAATTGCAACCCAAGGAACATGATTTTAAACTTAAATTTCACTTTTGGTATTTATTTTTATGAGATATGTCGTATGGCCCATTAGTAGCCCATTAGTTTTTTTATTTATCCAATTAAGTTATATATGTTCATATTACCTCTAAATGAATTATGTGACATATTAAATTACATTAAGGTGATACATTCACGCATTATCTTATTGGGAACATACTCTTAATCTTAAACCTCAACCTTGTTTGGCTAAGTCCAAAAGGTCAAACTTATAGGGTAGGGTTCGAGATCCGATATGTTACAATTAACATATATGCTAAAGAAAAAAAGAAATGCATGAATCCAAATGCCCAATATTATAGGTCAAATGATGCATGTATCAAAGATCTTGTCATATTGACAAAAATGAAGTAACAAAAAGAATACATCATGTGAATATTTCCACCTTTGTGAAGAGCTCAGGGCATCCTTTCTCCCTCTTTATTTAAAAACTTCACTAATTCATTTTTTTAATTGGCCTAATATTTTAGCATGATGGAAAATTATGCTTGGGCTTCACTAACATATCATTCATTGTTTCTCTTTTTTTTTCTGAGGGTATGGGTGTGTATCTTACACTCATATTTTGAAGGAAAATGATACCCACATGATATATAAATGAATGATAGTAAATGCATGTAATCTACATGTAATTGCTATGCAACTAAATTGATATGCACAAGAATGTTTATGCATAAAAACATATTATTTTTTTCATTTTGTAACCAATACAATGAAAAAGAACCAATTATCATGTCACCTATTATGTCATGCAATGCAAACAAGAGGAAATAATTTTTACTTACTTGATCATCTTAAGGTGGTGAGTCAAAATGAATGGAAAATAGATTGAATAACATAATTAAAAGACAATGACTTTCAAGTATTATGATATGTCCTTCTCAAAATGACCTGTTTATAGGGTAACCTTGGGGTTTCTTTCTTAAATTTTCATTTAAGATCCTGTTAATCATTTGATCAACTTATATCTAACCCCATCATCACCCACATTTGATAAATAATTAAGATATCCATTTATATTAGGTCTCCTTAAGATGACTAGCCCATACACTTCCTCTAGGTGGTGTTACTCAAGAATTGTGCAACTAAGCCAATTTGTTTCCATTGCAGCCAAATAAGAGCACACATTAATGACAAGAATCATGACTAAGCTCCACTTTTACAATAGATATATGTGGATCCTACCACTTGAAAAAATAAAACTGAAAAGGAAATAAAGAAAATAAAGACTATAGAAAATAAAAACAAAGGATAGAAACTATTCCAACTACCCCCCCACCCAAGCTTAAACTTGAATATCTCCACATAATCAGAATTCTAACTTAAGAGGTGGAACAGTGGTACCAAATCAAATGGGTGGTGGTGGAGGATGTGGAATGGTGGAATCAAAGGGGTAGAATGTCCCCTAAAAATTTGGCGGCAGTTGTGGAATCGGTGGAAGTTGTGGATAACCACCAAAGTATCCTTTGTTCCAATAGTGGTCGAAGAATGGATCCTGGTAACCCTCCACCCTTTGCAGGAGTGTATGATTGTTCTCTTTGTTGGTCAATAAAAGTTGCTCTTTCTCGAAAATCACATGTTGATTGTGGTAGAGCCATCCTTGGACATCGTGGATGCCTTCCAAGGTCGTCATCTGCTGTTATTGCCCTTGTTCTATATCCTGTAGAATCCCATACATTCCCACCATGGAATATGGATCATCCTCCTATGATGGCAGTGGAGAAGAAGAATTGGACGTTGCATATGGTCGTTCACGCTTGTGTGGAACCGACCTCCTCATTTTGGGGATGGTGGGTGATGCGATGAGTTTGAGTCGCATTTATAGACCTTTTTCATATGTGTTTTGTGCCTTAATTACTCATTTTTATGGATATTATTGCATAATTCACTTTATTTGGTCTTTGCTATCATTTTATATCAAATTCCCTTTGTTTTACTATTTTGAGCATTATTTATCATCTTATTATAAATTGTGTGGATTTACTTGGTCTTGTTGTGAAATTTCAGGAAAAACAAGTATCTGCTTCCGTCGATACCATCGACGGAAGTCGATACCATCGAACAAGACACAGGTTGTCAGCCGAGAAGAGCAATACAGAGTCGATACCATCGACACCTAAGTCGATGGTATCGAGATCCCTTCAAGTTGCTGGCGAGGAAACTGTCGATACCATCGACCCAAGTCGATGCCATCGACACAAGGAGAGCTACAACGTCGCTAAACGACAACAACCGACGCTAAAGGAGTCGATACCATCGACACCTAAGTCGATGGTATCGAGATCACCACAGGCGCTCAGAATAAAAGAAAGGAAAGCTGCCGCTAATCCGCTGGGTCGATACCATCGACCCGCGTCGATGGTATCGACGCCGGCGGATATGCGTTGGATTTGTTTTGATTTCGATCGGACGGCTGTTGTTATTTGACGACCTAATTAGGGACTTATACCTAATGACGGCCGCCCAGACGTAAAGAGGATCTCGTTTTTGGTTTTGCACGAGTGCCGAGGAGGAAAAAAAGGAGAACGGAGGCCGAGAAGCTCATCCCGGGTGATTCGGACGATGTCGAAGACGATTTCCACCACCGACAGGCGGGGAAAGCTCGTGTTCTACGCCAAGGATCCACCGGTTCTTCTCCGTTCAGGGGTTTTCCCATTTATTTCCCGTTTTTCTTATGAATTCCCCAATTTCTACCATGTACTTGTGTGAGATGAACATGAGAGGCTAAAACCCTCAATCTTTAGGACCGGGAGTAGCCCGGGGATACATTGTATGATGATTTTATATTGATAATTCATATTTTTCTCTCATATCCGTGGTATAAATTCGTTTTCTCTATTGCTATTGTTATGTTTGATCACCATAATAATAACTTAATGCCCTTAATCACTTCGACAGAAGGATTAACGGTTGAAAAGAGACGAATTCTACATTAATTAATAAAACCCTTGACAAAGGAGTTGTAAAATTAATGGTGGGAACTGAGGGACCGATCTTAATGCGCTTAGTTTAGGGGAATGATTACTATGACGATGGAATCAACCTAAATCTAAGTAGTGGATTACACCACGACAGTGGGTAATTCTCATTTCAGGCCACTACCCGGATAGAGAGAGAAGTGTGAGGAATTATATGAAATCTAATACAATGTTGACCCGCGGTGAAACCGCCATCCTAAAGATATCCCTTTTTATTGATTAAATTAACCTTTAATCGATTGTTTTCTTTGATTGATTTTTATTTTCTTTTAATTTGAACAACAAAACCCTACTTTGTTAATCGGTCTAGCTGATTGCGATTAGTTAGTAGAAGTCTCCAATAATTCACGTATCCCTGAGTTCGACTCGGGCCTCACAAGGCCTATATTACTCGACGTGTACACTTGCGTTTTTAGCGCGTAGTAAAATACACGTCAGTGGGTTCCCCCTCCTCATTCTCCTCCTTCTCATCTTCAACATCATATTCTTCCTCTTCCTCCATTGAAGAGCTATCTATAGGCCACCTCATGAGGTGAAATTCTTGCAAGTTGAAGATGGCATCAGGGGGCACTCTCTACTTGTATTGGGTACCCACTGTACAACATGCGTATACAATACCCTGGCGTATGTTGAGTAGGCTTGATCTCTCGAAGTGCTTCAGGTCCATCTTTGGGGCTGCCTTCAGAGATCTAGCTGTGGAAAGATCAAGGCAGAGTGCTATTGGGTTGATGATGACTCCAAAATGGATAGGAGGAGTCCTCTGCACCAGCCGCTTCACGCCTATCATATGCTGGAGGAAGAAGACACCAAAATTTAGACTCCTCCTTCCTAACTCTAGTAGCTTGTACAAGAAGTATATATTGACCCTCTGAGTCTTCACATGCCCTTGGCTTGATTTGGTGAAGAGGGTGTTGATATGGAGGTGATAAATAATATGAGAAAGAGGGTGCTCAATGTTGTTGAGCTTATACGATGTCCTTCTGGCACTTCTGATAACAACACCCATGCATCCTTAAAATCAAAGTGGATGGGAATGGAGTGCTCTCCTTCCATTGGCCACCCATAGATGGCATTGAAATGCCACAACGTCATGTAAAAATTGGTATTGTAAAGGTGAAAGTTGATGAAGCCCTCTCTCCATACATCCCCATGCTCAGGGATGATGCAGGCCTCTAGTGAGGCAAGGAACTCGCAGATGAGATCTGAGAAGGTCTGCTAGTTGCTAAAGAATATATGGTCGACCACTAGCCCTTGAAACTAGTAGACTTGGAAAATAATGTTTTTGAATCCCAAAGAGTCGAGGAACGCAGGGTTGCCATACCATGTATCCACCATCTCCCTCTTCTGTAAGTTTTCAAAAATCTTATTCATGTCGGAGTTGGAGTGGGCAATGCGGCTTGGTTTGGGAATCAATGTAGGAGTCCCAGCCGATGAAGTAGCTTCTCTCCTTGGTGGCATCTCTAATATAAGAAGGGGGTAGAAAAAAGTGCTCAGTGTGGACTTTGAATGCCCAGAGATGCTTGTTCGTGCTTGATTGAAGGAGTGAACAAGGTGCAAAGAAAAAAAAATATCAATCCCTCCTTATATAGCTTCATCTATGGTCCTTCCATCGTGTCGATAGTATCGAGGTACAATTAGTACTACCGACTTTTCATCTTTAATCTACGTGACTCAGTGCTACCGATGGTCTCAATTTTGCTGATTTCATTAAAGCATATCACCATGTGTCAATAGTACATATGAGATATTAGTAGTACCAACTTGTACCATGGATTGGTGGCACTAGCCGTCAGATGCAAACATTCTCTATTGTCAATAGTGCTCCCATGAATTATCTATCTCCAAGTGTCGGTAGTACCGACTTTTGGGTCGGTAGTACCAACTCATTCAAATTTGTCGGTGCTTCCGAGTGGGAACTCGGTGTTTCAAAACTGGAGCATGCATTTCCGTCGGTACTACTGACTTTAGGTCGGTAGTACTGAGTCTTTATCAGTTTACTCGACTCCTTTTATACAAAATGCAGTGCTACCGACTTATGAGTCAGTAGCACTAATTTTTGTTTTATTTTTTTCTCAGACAC
This sequence comes from Alisma plantago-aquatica, assembly GCA_963693085.1. NCBI lineage: Eukaryota > Viridiplantae > Streptophyta > Magnoliopsida > Alismatales > Alismataceae > Alisma > Alisma plantago-aquatica. Next base: position 1,147,522,865 of record OY856409.1, on the reverse strand, counting down.
TCTTTGATGTTGCTGGTACTACCGACTTGTAAGTGGGTAGTACCAAGTTGTTCTTTGAACTTAATCTTTTTCTCTATGACCTTATCAGTAGTACCGACACCTAGATTAGTAGTACTAACTGGTACTCATCCTGCACACCACATAATATTGATCAAAGTACCTTTTTTACATTAAAACTAATAAAACAAAAATTAAATCTATGAAACTACAAACTTGAATTGAATGAACAAAAATGATGGTTGGGTTGCCTCCCAACAAGCGCCCTTGTTTTATGTCATAGGCTTGAGAATCCTAATTAAACCATTAGTGAAGCTCAATGAGTTTCAACTCCTCCTATTTCCTCAGCACATCTCCCCCAAAGTAGTGTTTAAGCCGTTGTCCATTAACAAGGAATGGCTTAGCCCTATTTCTTATCTCTACCGCCTCATGGGGAAAAACCTTAACTATATCAAAAAGTCAACTCCTCTAGACCTCAACTTATAAGGATGTAATTTCAACCTAGAATTGAACAGAAAAACCTTTTGCCCTGGAGTGAAAAATCTATGTAGGATATGGCGATCATGGATCTTTTTGGTTCTTTCTTTGTAGATCCTTGAGCTTTCATAGGCATCAAACCTAAGCTCATCTAGTTCATTTAATTCTAACATCCTTTTTCTTCCTGCTTCATCCATATTGTAGTTTAATTTTCAAAATGTCCATCTAGCTTTGTGCTCTAACTCTATGGGTAAATGACATGATCGCCCATGTACCAACCTAAAAGGAGTGGTTCCTATAGGTGTCTTATAGGTTGTCCTATATGTGATACCCCGACGTGCCACAAATGAGATCACTAAAACCAAAGTGAGAAATTAACACTAAATAAGTGGATTACCAAAACACACAATTAGTTAAAATTGATTGCACAAAGCACAACAAGATGATAACTATTACATATAAGTCCTCAACATGACACCTGTATCACATATCACATACATCATGGTGCTTACATCATGATTCTCAATCATTACCTGTCATCAATGTATTACACACAAAATTTGTTCCACATATATGTACATGTACATCAGCAATATCTATACATACATGGCTCACAAGACAAAAATCTCATATCGATTACCATAACTATAAAACACATTGAGAACACCCCAAGGACCTAAGTTTATAGGGATGACTCTAGGACTCTAAAAACAAAAGAATAGCAACACATCCAACCTTATCAACTATTGCTCTTGTTGCTGCTCCTCGTCAGCTGCACAATATCTATCTCTTCGTGCACGTCCACCTAAAAGATGTGGAAACCCACAGGGTGAGACCAAATGTCCCAGAGAGAGAGATATAACTCTCCGCCAACATCTATACAAGAATAGATACTAAGAAAGTAGATAGAAGTACTTAGCAGGTTAAGTAGATTAAGAAACACTAGACAGTCACAACTGAGCAGTAGAGCAATTAATATTCTAAAAAGGAACATGAAGAACATGTATAGCTTCTACCAAAGCTATATAAAAGAAAGGCAAGGGCTCATACAATGTTACTCGTGTTTATCCCTATGACAAATATGCTACATGACTTATTGCATATTTTATTATTTCCCCAAGCATTTGAGTCATACCACACAAATCCAACCGACCACTATTAATTCGAAATCGATACCATACAAGGTGAATGGAAGAGAAAGAATACATGACCTCTCCACACCTCTTGGTCATCACAAGAGAAACACCATAGAGACATATAAGTCAATTGCAAAAAACTACATATAGTCAAGCAAAAGAATTGGCTCATGCATGGCCATCCATATATGAACACTTAGCCCAGCATTGTATATGCAAGGATGCTCAAAGAATAGGCTCGCACACGGACATTCTAAAAAGATGAATTGTCTCATGAATGGCCATCCATATCACAAGAAATTGGCTCACACATGGCCGTCTCATATAATTTGTAATTGTGTACACAAGGAGATACTCAACTTGCACCCCCATATATTCAAGAATATGTGCTCCGAATTACATTGTTTTCACCAATCCAACAATTAAAGTTGAAACTGAAAAGGATCTATGGCACATGGCAGCTACACTATTAGGGTATCACTTGATTAATTAAGCCAATTACATGTCTTTTAGCATCAATCAAGTTATAACATTTAAATCCAAGAAAAATTCTACAAGAATAACGGTTAAGTGCAACTCACGAAGATATAAAATGTATAAGGTGTGAACTTGTCACACTATCACCAAATGGTACTTATCACAATTCCATTCACAAGGACATCACTGTTGTCACATTACTAGGTATATCCATCCCTAAATCATATCACTAGAGGATACCACCTCTCAATAGTAATCCTTCCATCACCATGTCATAGGTCCCAATCACATAATCCTACATGTACATTGTTGCATGATGCCTCAACAATGTGCATAATCATCATCCATTACAATATCAAATTCACCATAGCATTCACATAGCCATGTCATTCAAGTTCACATCACTTGCAAGATTAGGGATTTATAAATAGAAGAGATAAAAAAAGCATAACACAATAGCCATTCGAGGAGAGAGAAAAAGACATAACATGTGACACAATAATTAGGGTTAGGGTTCCTCATATGGTTGATTAGGGTTTATAGTTGTGTTCAATCACCAAACCATAGGTGTAGCACCTCCCACTTTCTTAGAACATGATGGGATCAACAAAACATTAAGCATGATTGAAGCATTATGTTAAAGGCACTAGTTGTCTACATGTACCATCTCATTGTTATGCATGTGTTACTTGCCAGACGTCGCACATATATGCATATCACAATGACACACAACTCAAGTGCATCTCAACTACCATGCTATCATGGTACCGACTGCGACACCAACCAGCTAGGTCATGACCACAAACACCCATGCATGTGTAGACCACCTGTATAGAAGGTGTCTCGACCACAACCACAACCACAACATGGTCTTAACCACAACAACAACTAAAATGTCTTGACCCCTTCAAGGAAACGACCTGACTCAACCCACCAACAAGGAATGCATCGTGACTGTGACAACCAAACGCCACGACCCCAAACTGAAATGACGTTTAGAACCAACAACCCAAAGGCAAAGCGTCTCGACCAAACTAAAACTGGCATCATGACTAAGCACAGGGAAACATCATGACTGTGACCAAGGGCAATATCTTGATTGTGATGCCCACCTATCTTGATTAAAACCAAAACCAAGTTGCAACAATAGGTAGCTAGCATGTCTCAACTAAGACCTAACAAAAACACAACCAACTACACAACCAAGGCGTTTCAACTGGGACGAAGGCAAGGTGTCATCACCAGCAACCATAAACAAAGTGACTCGACCAAACACCCCAAAAGCAAAGGCTATCACGAAATAAAGGTATATAGCATAAAAAAACTAGGGCTCTACATGTTCCACACTTATGTGTTCATGATCATCAAACCTTAGAACAAACATCATGAAGACCAACAAGTGATAGCACTTACGAGAGAGAAAGCTAACCCAAAACATAGGGAAGACATTATAGTTGCACCTAAAACATGGTGACACAACCAAAACTTTAGATGCATGCAAGATCATCCTCTCAAAAATCACTTAGAAAAAGTGCACATAGAAATTAGGGTTTAAGAAAGAGAGTCATCTTCTTGAGAAAACTACAAATCCATAATCCCTAATCTTGTAGGATCATCATTTATCATCTTAACATCATATTTAGATATGGAAACAAGAACACACAAGAATAAAAGTAAGATTCTAATAATAGAAGAGGGTAGAGGGCAATATAATCTGCCTGATTTGAAGAGAATCATGCTACAAAGAGAAGGGAATAAGATCTAAACAAGATCTACACTTCAGCCACAAGGTCACCTCTAAAAATGAAGAACACCATGGTCACAAGATAGCTCAATAAAAGGGAAAGAGGAACCCTAGTTTGAACTGAGGAATGAAGGGGGAAAAGGTAGAAGAAACTCCCTCTCATATGGGTGTTGCCTTGTCAAAACATGGCCTATCACCCTTGTGATGAGGAGGTTACTCTCAAGAATGGCCACCATGTTAAAACATAGTCTAAGGCCGAGAAAAGGAAAGAATATGGGGTAGAATATCCAAGGAAAACACCACAAAGGAAAGGAATATACTTACTAAGGTTGAAGATGAGCAAGGATCACCACATGCAAAGGATCCAACCCCAAAAAGCTCCAAGATCAACTCTCCTTGTTCCACCAAGCTTCAAGTACAAGCAAAAGTGGGTAAGTAAGGAAGAGGTCCAAAAGGTTCACTTGCATGGAGAGGAGAGGGATTATATACCAAAGGAGGAGGGAGGTAGGGTGAGGGATGATGTGTTAACACCTAAAGACACCAAAGGGACACCTGTCCACCCAAGAAACCAACATGCAACCACTTAAACCAAGCATTCAGGAGATGGTGATAAAACCTTTGTTGGGTATCGACCACCCTTGGTCCCCAACATATGGTTTCAGTCGCAAATCCTCAAGGAGCTGAAAACAAGAGCAAAGCATAACCCTGGTCGAGACAAACAATCACCATGGACACTAGATCAAAACACTCCACAAAAGGGCAAACAACCTCGACCCGAACCATCACAAACCACCATGGTCAAGACAAGACACACCCAAAGAAGGTGTATTGGTGATGACACACCCAAAACACGCTCCTAGGTTGAGACAAAGTTCAACACAACCATCTAAGAACACAAGGGTCAAAACCTAGCAAACCCAGAAACCCTAATCATTTCTAAGGGTGTCAACACACATCCAAGGCTCAAACAATGTACCCCAAAACATAAAACTCTCTACCATCATTCTAAGGGAGAGAACAAACACTCTAGATGTGGAAAACTACAAGATAAACCCACACAAATGGGAAAATTGCAATTTGGACCAAAACAAGCACACAAAGCACAAACATTAGCCAAACAAGATCAAACTAGAGACTTAACCTATCCACAAGCTCTAAAATTGTATTAAAGTATTTGAGAAAATTTATAAGCACTTAATAAAGCCAAAGAAAACAAGGTTAGCCCAAAACACAGGTCTGGGGTCTTACAGGCCATAAACCCCAAACCAGGATTTCACCCCCAAAATCCTAAGAGAAAAGAGATGGGAACTTCCTAGGCATCTATTCCTCAAGATCCCACGTGGCTTCCTCAATACTATGGTTATGCGATAGAACCTTCACCAAAATGATATCTTTCTTCTTCAACTTCTTCACCCTTTTATTAAGGATCATTACCGGTCCTTCAATATAAGACATATCCTCCTCAAGATCAACCTCCACTAGCTGCAAAACCAACTCGGCATCAGGGTGGCACTTTCTCAATATTGACACATGAAACATTGGATGCAACCTGTGCAACTCAGGTGCCAACTCCAACCTATAGGCCACATTTCCAACATGTGCCACCACCGAGTAAGGTCCCATATACCTAGGATACAACATACCCTGCTTCCCAAACCTCAAAACACCCTTCCAAGGAGAGACTTTGAGATACACCCTGTCTCCCACTTGGAATTCCAAGTGTCTATGGTTTTTTTCTACACATGAATTCTGTCTATCCTCTGTTGCCTTCAACTGTTGTTGAATCATGTAAATCTTCTCTATCATTGGTTTCACAAGCTCAAGACCAAGAAGTTGACATTCAATGGTCTCATACCAACATAATGGAGACCTAAAATGCCTCCCATGCAACACTTCATATGTTGGCATGTCGATGATCCTCTGAAATCTGTTATTATAAGAAAACTCTACCAGACTGATGTGGATGTCCCAACTACCTAAGAACTGCAAGACACAATCCCTCAACAGGTCCTCTAAGGTCCTCTCAGATGACCATCTATCTATGGCTGGAAAGCTGTGTTGAACCTCAATTGTGTGTCCAAAGTTGTGTGAAAGCACTCCCAAAAGTGGCTTGTAAACTGAGGACCTCTATCTGACATGATATTATCTAGGAAACCATGCAAACACACTATCTCGTCAACATATCTGAGCGAGTTTCTCATTTTTATATGTTGTCTTCACTGGAAAGAAGTGCATTGACATCATCAACCAATCAACTACCACTCATATGGAGTCATGTCCTTTAGCCATCCTCGAGAGACCAACCACAAAGTCCATGGTGACATGATCCCACTTCCACTATGGTATGGGTAAAGGTTGCAACATCCCTACAAGCTTCTGATATTCTCCTTTCACTTGCTGACATTCTGCACACTTGGCCATGAACTCAGCTACATCCCTCTTCAATCCATACCACCAATACATATATTTAAGGTTATGGTACATCTTGGTGCTACTTAGATGTATATCATACATTGAAGAGTGAGCCTCATCCAAAAGCATCTTTCTTAGATTGTCAACATTAGGAACAACGACTCTATTGTGGCAGGACATGATTCTACCCTCTACTTCATGTAAGCCATCACACTTCTCACTTTGAAACTCTACTCGTATCTATTGTATCCCGATATCAACATGTTGTGCGTGTAGGCTTCACCTGCAACTATGCCAACAACCCTGCTAACATTGAAACCTCTAGCTTCACATTCATCTAACATAAGGAGATCAACATGTATCACTTATAACACACCAAATAACACAACTATGACTTCTTCATAGATGATGACAAAGAAGACTTCCTTCTCAATTCATCTCCCATGATATTAGCCTTTCTAGAATGGTAATCAATTGTGCAGTCATAGTCCTTGATTAGCTGCATCTAGTACTATTGCCTCATGTTCAACTCTTATTGTGAGAAGGTGTACTTTAGGTTCTTCTAAACTATGAAGACTTGTCACTTCTAGCCATATAGGTAGTGCCTCCAGATCTTCAAGGCATGAACCGCTTAAACTAACTTGAGATTGTGGGTTGGGTAGTTATCCTCGTGCTTCTTCAATTATCAAGATGCAAAAGAGATCACATTCTTATCCCACATCAACACATAACCCAGTCCATCTTTTGATGCATCACAAAAAACTATATATTATTTCTCATGCTCAGGCAAAACCAAGATTGTTGCACTTGTCAATTTCTCCTTCAACAACTGAAAAGCATGTTGACATCTGTCATCCCAGACAAAAGGCACATCTTTTCTCATTAGCTTGATTAGGGGAAACGCCATTGAGATGATATTATTGATGAACCTGTTGTAGTATCCTGCCAAATCCATAAAATTGCACACTTAAGTCAACGTCTTCTCTTGTTCCTACTATAGTGTGAATTCAACCTTCTCAAGGTCTGCCCGAACTCCCTCAATAGATATTACGTGTCCCATGAAAGACACCTCCTTCAACCAAAACTCGCACCTATTGAACTTGGCATATAGCTGACATTGTCATAACACGGTGAACGCCTTACCCAGATGATGTTCTTGTTGCTGACTGTCTCTAGAGTATATAAGGAAATCATCAAGAAGACCACCAAGAACTGATCAAGAAATGACCAAAAAACCCTATTCATAAAGTCCATGAATGTTTTCGGTAAATTGGTTAGCCCAAACGGCCTAACCACAAACTCATAATGGCCATACTAAGTCCTAAAAGATGACTTAGATATGTCATCCTCCTTGATCTACAAGTGGTGATAACATGATTTTAGATATATCTTTGAGAACAATGTGGCACCACAAAATTGGTCAAATAGGTCATCTATCCTCAACAAGGGATACTTGTTCTTTATCGTCACCTTGTTCAACTGTATGTAGTCTATACACATCCTCATGGATTTGTATTTCTTCTTCACAAACAACATAGGAGCACCCCACGGGGACATGCTCAGTCTGATGAAACCCTTCTTAAGTAGCTCTTACAACTGTTTCTTCAACTCTACTAGCATAGCTGACGCCATCCTATATGATGTCTGACCTATCGAATGCGTACCCACAACTAGATTGCAAAATCAATCTCTCTGACTGGAGGAACACCTGGGAACTCATATGGAAACACATCTTAGAACTCACGGATCATTGGCATCTCCTAAATACTAGGACCTCACACCTTAGTATCCACCACATGTGCCAAAAATCCATCATAACCTTGTCTCATCAAATTTAAATCCACCATCACTAACACCAAACAAGTAGGGAGAATCTTCCTAACTCCTTGGAAGATTCACTTCACATTACCATCTACAAACATTGCCACCTTGGAACTATAGTCGAAGACCACCTGATACTTCTCTGAGGTGTCCATTCCAAGGATCACATCAAATCCATGCATATCAAGTGGTATGAGATCCACTTGGATGCAATGTCCTGAAAAAGAAAGGACATAGGAAGAAAACTCTACAAAACCAACTAACATGGTTTCTAAATGAAGACTATCTCATCTACAACTAACAGGAAAGAAAAACTATCAATCACTTCTCAAGTGATAAAAAACTATGTCACACCTGCGTACCAAAAAATATATAAAGCAAGAAGAAGACTTATTAGAATGAAATAATTTCATCTGACCTGTCACTACTCATGGGTTAACCCAGCTGACTCATGGAATAGAATCTAGTGGTTCCCTACTTTCATCCCCGTCCTCTTCTGGCTTGAGCCAATGAACCAACCTAAGATGTGTGTCCATGTCTTCGTCCTCCACTACTTCTTAACTGCTGACTCGGCAAGCCCTACTGGCTCTACCTTGGTTGTTGGGTGACTTCTTCATTCTTCATTGGGAAAAAATCTTCGTATGCCCAACTTGACCACACTTATAGTACGATCCACTCTCATACCAAGGCCTAGACGACCCTGTCACTGACACTAAAGTTGTACTGTGGGCTGCTACTGGTGGAATACTACAACCTCTCCCTCTACAAGATGACAACTATGTTTGTGTGTTGGACTCTACTGAGCTTGTGGTGCCAAAAACATCGGCTTTTGAAAGCCTCCAGAAGATTGTCCCTGATACTGCACATACCTCTTTTTAGTAGTCTTCTCACGTTTCTCAACCTTTGATCATTCTATCCTTCAAACCAACTCCACAAACAATGAAAAGTCTCATGGTTCTCCAAATTTGACACTGGCATAGTCATCTCTGTGCTCAACCCCTTCTTAAAACATCAGATTCTATCCTAATTTGTAGTAGCCATGTGAGGATAGAACCTCAACAACTCCATAAACTTTGCTTCGTATTTGTTGACCGACATGCATCCCTACCAGTTCCACTCAAACTGACTGATCTTCTCATCTAGATACGTTTGAGAAAAGTACCGACTAACAAACTCATGTAAAAACTCCTCCCAACCGATCACAACACATGGCCTCTTCTCCTCTTCTTTGGCCCACCAGTGGCCAACACTCACTTTCAGAAGGTTCACAACATGCTTCACTTTGTCTCCCTTAAGGATGTTAAGGATCTTAAAGGCTTTTTCCAACTTTATCAACTAGAGATCTGCACTTGCGAGATCTATCATACTAGGATACTCAACAACCCCAACACGTTGCAACCTCTCGAAGGTCTTTCTGACTCCAGAAGATTCATCATAGGTAAAAACTGCCCAAGGTTGTGGTAAGGGCATCATGTCTGCCATGTGCGTCATTGTCACCATAAAATTTCCAAATAGAGATTGGAAGATAGGGTTCTCCATCATGGTCAGGTCAAACCAGGGAGCATCAAGAGCTCGGTCTTCTCTCTCCTGATCCCTTGAAATTCCTCTAGGTGCAACAACACTGCTCTCTGTAGTGTTCTCTTTGTGTTATCCAAACATCTTTTCTACTCTTCTTCTTCTGCATAAGCATAACACACTATAAGACATATTGGAGAACACTAGAACAAATATAAACTCTAGTTTGAGGTCCCTGTAGACGCAAGAAACCAAGATCTTTGATACCATCCTTAACTATAACCCCCCAACACACCATAAATAAGATAACTCAAACCAAAGTGTAAAACTAACACTAAATAAGCAGATTACCAGAAAATACTATTAATTAGAACTGATTGCACAAAGCACCACAAGCTGATAACTTTTACATATAAGTCTTAAACATGACACCTGTATCACATATAACGTACATCTTGGTGCTTACATCATGATTCTCAAGCATTCCTATCATCAACCTATTACATAAGATAATTGTTCCACATATATGTACATGTACATCAGCCATATCTATACACACATGTCTCACAAGCCAAATATCTCATATTGATTATCATAACTACAAAACACATCGAGAACATCCTAAGGACCAGAGTGTACAAGGATGACTCTAGGATGCCAACACCAAAACACTAGTAGAACATTCAACCTTATCAGCTACTGCTATTGCTGCTGCTCTTCCTTAGCTGCACGCCCTTTATCTCTTCATGAACTTCCACCTAAAAGATGTGTAAACCCACGGGGTGAAATCAAACATCCTAGCAAGAGAGATTACTCTCTGCCAATGTCTATTAAAGAATAGATATTAAGCAAGTAGATAGAAGTAGTTAGCAGGTTAAGTAGATTAAGCAACACTAGACTATCACAACTAAGCAATAGAGAAATTAATATTCTAAAAAGGAATATGAAGAATATGTATACCTTCTATCAAGTAAGCTATAAAAAAGCAAGGAAAGGGCTCATCCAATGTTATTCTTGTTTGTCCTAATGCAAAATGTGCTACATGAATATATTACATCTTTTATTATTGCCTGATGATTTGAGTCGTACCACCCAAATCCAACAAACCATTGTTAAGTTGAAATCAGTACAATACAAGGTCAATTGAAGATCCTGAATCCACGACCTCTCCACACCTCTTGGTCAGCATAAGTGAAACATTGTAGAGACATATCAGTCAACTGCAAATGGGGACATACAGTCAAGCTAAAGGATCAATTCACACATGGCCATGTATATATAAACACCTAGCCCCACCTTGGTACAAGTAACGATGGTAGAAGAACATGCTCATGCATGGTCATTCTGAAAAGAAGGATTGCCTCATGCATGGACATCCATATCACATGGAGATCAGCTCACACATGACTATCTCATGTAACTTGTATTGTGGACACAACGAGATACTCAACTTGCACCCCCGTATATTCAAGAATATGCGCTTTGAGTTATACTCATTTCACTAATCCAACAATTAAAGCTGACACTAGAAAGGATCTATGGTACATGGCATCCACATGATTAGGGTCTCACTTCATTAATTAAGCCAATTAGATGCCTTTTAGCGTCAATCAAGTTACAACGTTTGAATCCAATCCAAACCCTATAAGAATAAGTGTAAAGTGCAACTCCAAAAGATATCAAACGTATAAGGTGTGAACTTGTCACACTATCACCACATACTACTTATCACACTATCATTCATAAGGAAATAATCATTGTCACATCACGAGGGATATAAATCCCTCAATCATATCAGTAGAGGATACCGCCTCTCAATAGGCATCTTGCCATCAGTAGGTCATATGACCCAATCACATAATCCTCACATGTTCATCATCACATGATGCCTCAACAATGGGCATAATCATCATCTTGTACAATATAGAATTCACCATAGAATTCACATATCCATGTCGTTTAAGTTCACATCACCTGTAAGGTTAGGGATTTATAAACAGAAGAGAGAAAACAAATCATTCCAGGGGAGAGAAACAAACATAACACGTGACCCAACAATTAGGGTTAGGGTTCCTCATATGGTCTATTAGGTTTATAGTTGTGTTCAATCACCAAACCCTAGGTGTACCACCTCCCAAATTCTTGGAACATGATGGGATCAACACAACATTAAGTAAACAAGATTGAAGCATTATTTTAAAGGCACTAGTTATGTACATGTGTACGTGTACCACCTCACTGTTATGCATGTCTTATGACCAGACATCACAAATATATGCATCTTACAACCACACACAACTCAAGTGTGTCTCAACTACCATGCAAGCATGGTACCAACCGTGATACCAAGCAGCTAGGTGGCGACCACAACCACCTGCATAGTAGGTGTCTTGACAACACCCACAAGATGGTCTTGATCATAACAACACCCGACACATCTCGACCCCATCAAGGAAATGTCTCGACTCGACCCACGTACAAGGCAGGTGTCATGACCACTAAAACTAGGCGTCATGACAAAAAACTGAAATGTTGTCTTGACCCAACACCCTAAAAGCAAAGCGTCTCGACCGACCTAAAATTGGTGTCACGACTAAGCACAAGTTAACATCACAACCACGACCAAGTGAAACGTCGTAATCACGACACCAACCTATCTTGACCAAAACCCAGAACATGTTGCAACAGTAGGTAGCATGTCTTGATCGAGAGACAAAAAAACACGACCAACCGCACAACCAAGGCATCTTGACTAGGACCAAGGCAAGGTGTCATCATCAACAACCATAAACAAAGTGTCTCGACCAAAAACCTCAATAGAAAAATCTATTACAACATTAAAAAAGGTAAATAACATCCAATGAAACTGGCCGTCTCCATATTCCACACTTACGTGTTCACGATCATCAAACCTTAGGACAAACATCACGAAGATCAACAAGTGAAAGCACTTAGGAGAGATAAGGTGTTCCATAACACATGGGTGAGAGCATCCAAAACTCCAAGGTAAACATGATAGTTGAACGTAAAACATGGTGACACAACCAAAGCTCAAGATGCATGTAAGATCATCCTCTCAAAAATCACTTAGAAAACGTGCACATAGAAATTAGAGTTTAAGAAATAGAGTTATCTTCATGAGAAAACTACAAAGTCATAATCCCTAATCTTGTAGGATCATCATGTATCATATTAACATCAGATTTAGATATGGAAACATGAACATGCAAGCATAAAAGTAAGATGCTAGTAATAGAAGAGGGTAGATGGTTACATCACCTGTCTGATTTGAAGAGAATCAAGCTCCAAATAGAAAGAAAGAAGATTCAAACAAGATCTACACTTTGCCCTCAAGGTCACCTTCAAAAAAGAAAAACACCTTGGTCAAAAGATAAATCAATAAAAGGGGAATAGAAACCCAAGGCCGAACCAAGAAAAGAAGGGGGAAAAGGGAGAAGAAACTCCCTCTCACTTGGGTGATGCCTTGTCAAAACATGGCCTATGAATTTGTGATTAGGAGTTTAATCTCAAGAACGGTCTCCATGTCCAAACATAGTATAAGGCCAAGAAAATGGAAGAAGATGGGGTACAAGATCCAAGGAAATGGCACAAAGGGAAGGCGTATACTTACCAAGGATGAAGATGAGCAAGGATCACCACATGCAAAGGATTTGACCAGTAGGAGCTCCAAGATCAACTCTCCTTGTTCCACCAAGATCCTAGGATGAGAAAAATAGGGTAAGGAAGGAAGAGGGATGAAAGGTTCACTTTCATGGAGAGGTGAGGGTTTATATACCAAAGGAGGAGGGAGGTAGGGTGAGGGATAATGTATTAACACCTAAAGACACCAAAGGGACACTCGTCCACCCAAGAAACTAACATGCAACCACTTAGACTATGCATGAACGAGATGGTGATAAAACCTATGTTGGGTCTAGACAACCTTTGCTCCCCAACATATGGTTTCAGTCACAACACCGCAAGGAGATCGAAACAAGAGTAAAGTATCACCCTGGTGGAGACAAAAGATCACTATGCACATTGGGTCGAGACGCTCCACAAAAGGACAAACTGTTGGGTTTTAGGGGAGACAGAGAAGGCAGCGGAAACAAAAATTTTCCTCCCCCAAAACCAGAACAAGGAAACACATCAACGTCTATAAAATAGGAGATGATGGTTTGCGAAATAATACCTTGTCCCGAGGCTTGCTCGACAACAATACCTCGCGCCTTGCGTTGTCTTCACCTCCGGTCTTGGACGATGTTTGTGCAGCTCCTGGTTGCACCGGGACTGATGGGATTGAAGGTTGTCCTCCTAGCGGCAGAAACCTCCCACCTCTGAAGTAGTCCACACAGACCACCTGGAACTCCAATCTCCTTGTCCCACAAGGAATTGGAAGGAGTCGCACCCTCCTGTCAGTGTACTAGTCGCCAACACACTCTCCTGCCACCAGTCACAACTGTAGTTGTATTTCCCTTGATGTGCCTCCCTTATTGGGTAGCACATGCTCGTGCTCTCTCAATTACCAAAATCAGATAGAAAGACAACTTTGCTGAGCAACTAGTTTGCACTGAGTTGTACTTTGAGAAGCCCCCATTACCCCTATATATAGGATGGTCAAGGGACAGGGTTCTCCATCCCGGGCAATGTGGGACTAAAAGAAGGAGTAGAAGGGCTCAAGATTTTCCACAAAACAATCAACTCGCAACCTGAACTGATCATTTCACAACTAAAACGGTCGGTTGGGGACCTGAACTGGTCGGTTGACACCTCAACCGATCGGTTGGGACACCTCAACCGGTCGGTTCGTGGTCCTGGCCAATTCCCAATTGACTTTCCATCTTTTGTTTCTAATTGGTATCCAATACCAATCCTTGTTCCAATCAAATTGGGCAAGTGAAACGAAAGGAAAATTCTCACCAATCCTACTTTCCCAACTTTCCCGGTTGCAACAGTTGAACTGATCATTTTAGCACTTGAAGCAATCGTTCACCCTATCCTTGAGCCGATCAACTCACCACCTAAGCCGATCGGTTTTCCAAGCTGAGCCGATCGGTTCATCACATGAGCCAATCGGTTGGGAGTGTAGATAGTGCAGAATCAGTCAATTGCAGTTTCAATCAATCTGATACTCTAATCAATCAGTCCAACACCTTGAACATTATGATACTGAGCTATCAATTGATTTAGTGTTTAATTGAACTACTAAACTCCTTTAGTAATCAATCTAAACATTGTTTGTGGACAAAAATCCTCTTCCAGGTTAAATCCTATGTGTGTGACCCTGCCGGTCCTTTTTCACATTGGCAGTGAAAGTCCATAACACTTATGACATCACAAGCAAAGAGCGATGCCTAGTCACACATCTGTGCTACCCAAGTGAAATAGAAAGTTGGAGAACAACTTTGAATCCTACAATCCGTGAATGGTGTTATAGCGAATGTATAATTCCTTTGTCACTGATATCCCGAATGAACTCGAGGCATGGAACAGTCATCCTGTCAACATTCATTCACTTTCTTGATCTCAGAGTAGATTGGAAGAGATATGTATGACATCAATATCACATACTGATTCATACATGCGTGCACATGCCTATTTCAATCATACTCATCAAGTGGCCTTGGATATCAAACTCCCTCATGAGGGACAAATCCCATATCTATCACTCACCCATCAAAAGCCCCATGTATCAAAGCCACCCAATCATCACCTTTATAACAACCCATGTTTCAAGACTGCGTTCGATGATGTCAAAGTGTGCCCAACGACATGTGTTGAGTGTAGTGATTTCAGGTCAAAGAATCACACTCACCACCATCACTGTGAGTACTAACTGTGACTACCATGTCATGGCTCCATGTGTCAAACTCACGGTGGGTTTGTCCAATATACTTGTTCTCTAACAAGTACCTATGTGTTTGGTTTGATATCTCTATATCATGACTAATGAGATTCTGTCATCCACCTACATCCCAATCTAGTCTTGTGTGTCATTGTTGTCTATCTACCTTCCACAATGACATCCAACTAGGGACATAACAAGAATGTACAAACTCTTAGCATCTGTATGATCTCATCGTTCAGGTCCTCAACCTGAAAGCATACGTCATTGAGTACTGTCATTCTCTAGACATTCAATCTGTTCTATCACTATCACATATGACTGAACCAGAAAGAATTGGAAGCTTTCCTTTGATGTTTATCAAATCAATCTTAATGTATGCCACCAATCATCCCATGATTGGCTTGCAGGGCATACATACCAACTGACTCCCACTTGCACTGTGAGCCAATCACCCTTGAATCATATTCATGGTGATCTTCAAACATGTCCCACATGTTACTGTGCTCTAGTGTGAACATAGTGAGTAATGGCAACACCTTGCCAAAGTCAGTATAAATTGCATGTCTCTCATCTCTTCAATGTACGTCACACGTATGAGATGGAGTTGTCGTAATATGCGATCTAGTATTCCTTTGCTAACCTTTAGCCACATTGCATGATCAAGGATTCCATACTTGTCATCAATGAGCAGAATATCTATAAGTTCATCTCCTGAACTTCCAGATCCATATAGTATCCACTGTTGTTCTCTAACACACGGATACTAGACATTTCCTTTTAAATGGTTTTATTGGAACACTTCCAATTATCAACAAATTTTCACTTTTATATATCATATATATATATTTTGCGATTAATTTTTTTTTGTCCTTTCGTAAGTCCGCATCAATGTAACTCTTTACATAGAACTCTTCCTTATCACCACAGCACTAGTACTTCTCAAGTAGTAATCAAATTCTCATGGTATTCCAGTAAACCTTACTGGAAGCAGACAGACATCCACTCGTCATGTCCCACATACGAGTTATCAGGATGAGCACATCATATTGTCATGTCCTACATACAAGATGATGAATGCATTTTATTCTTTCCATGTCTATACATGCAAGATAATGGGCTAATTACATACATGATAGATCCATATCTATTTTTAGTGTTCCCATTCTTCATAAGAATTGGACACTTGGCCTTGAGATACTAACTCCATGTAACATGGACAAGTTTTCTCCCACTGAATCTGTGCATACGGAACCCTTCAATACAGATTGCCAATGTATGCTTTCTCTTTTCCAGGTCAAGAGGTTTTCGAGAACTATCTCTATAGATCTCTATTCCTATCACATAGGAAACATCTCTATCTTCCTTAAAGATAATTTCCACTTTGGATTTCCATTCTAGAACATTTCCATTTGACATCAACATGTGGAATGTGAATACACTCCCACTAAATCACAGATCCCTTCTTATCTTTGACATATCAGTCAAACCCTTTGACTATATCATCAAAGTAAAGATCCAATTCTGAGTTGCTTGTACTTAATCAATCACATTGATTAGTCCATTGTAACTTATAGACTTCATTTGCATTAGTGGATTCATAAACCTTATAGGTTGTGTCACGTACACATCCTTGTTTTATTCCTCATAGGAATGCGGTTTTAGTATCCATATGCCAAATGTATCAGTCGTCAAGTTGCAATCAAAAAGCATCATCCTTCTCAAAATGTTATCCATGTGTCTTAACACTCAAGACTCATTTGCACTTATGGATTTCATCCAATGAGTGCTACCATCAAGGTCATACCTTATGGTTCAAATGGATGTCATTTAGGATGTAATGATCATAAACCATAACTCAAAATTCGGTTCCTCATATTCATCTAGATAGTTGACTCATCACATGAACAACTCATCACATAGATAAACAAGGTGTATCCATCAAGGATATAAGAACTCACAACTCCTTGTGATTCTTAATGTCCTTTATTAGTGAGGGGTATTCTTTTATTAAGAAGAATTTAGTTATTTGATAATCATTCTCTAACTCCTTAGAGTATGATTCCTTCTTGATTTAGACATCACCATGCCTTAATCATGAGTTCACAATCATAATCACTCATAAGAATCTCAAACATTTGGTCCAAGTATTTCATTCATTTATCTCATAAAGAATTAACACCAAATTTGCACTTCATTTATGATAATCTTGAACACTTCAAGATATTCATATTGGTATGTTTCTAAATACCATTTGAAGTATTAGCATTTGTTCCAATAGGTATGTAAATACATCACATGTATTATACCTAATTGGATAATCATTCTCCCACTACGATTAGTGAAGATTGATTAATTATGTACATGAGATTCATGTCTCTTACTGGTTCTCTAACCAAAAGAGTCTAGATTTGTCCATCACATGGAAACTAGAAATGAATTTCTTATGATTTATGCTAATTTGATTGTTTGAGTTATCAATAACTTTAGGTATCATTTTATCTTATGCATACCATGTATCAAAAGATAAACAAGGCATTTCCACAAAGATCATATCTTTAAGATTGAAACATCAACATTATTAGTGCCATCATTGTCATACAATATGCCAAAAATAAAGTGTTTCTATCTATTGGAAAATTGAAAACAGTTCTCAACTCGATTTTGTGCCCTTTAGGCTGAAATAAACTGAAAGATACTCCTATCTATGGCAGCAAAACTTGCCCCAATAATGAGTACTTCTTTCTCAGTCCTTTCACAAAGGCAATCACTTCTTTGTGGATCTTGCATATCATATATGACATATCCATATCTTGGTATCATATACCTCAGATAAAGAAGTGGTTCATTTCATGATACCTTAGGTGGAGATCTCCATCCCCTCCTTCATCTTCTTTTGTTCTTCCAGATATAGAGGGCAATTCCCTCATACACCCTTTCCCCATGTGCCTTGAGGCTGAAGACGGTTTGGATTGCTGGATAGCATCATAACACTTCTTTGGTTTGCCCTTGTCCTTGCCCTTAAGAATTACCTTTTCTTTGATCACATCAAATATTATGGCTTGTCTTTCTTCATCTTTGCTTCTACTATCCTCAACATGTCTAACAACTCTGTCAACGCTTGTCAAAGTTGTTCATGTTGTAGCTTACCATGAATTGTATGATTCTCACAACATTTGTAGTATCATACCAATAGCCAACTCTTGGCTCAGAGGGAATCCTTCTTAGTCAGGTTTTCACATACCCAATCATATTGAGTGCGTGAATACCTTACTGGATCTCCTTCTATCATGACATACTAGGATAGTGTCCTTGAGACATCATATGTCTCATGTTGTCTCTGCAACTCATAGTTTAGAGAACTCAACATCAAGCACTTCTCATCAATGTCATCCTCAGTATGCTTCCATAAGCATACTTTCAGCCATTGATGTGGTGGGATCGAGTTCATCTGGTTCTAGTATAACAAGGATTTAGAGCTTTCTCTCTTTGATTGAGAACACTTCACATCATCCTAACCAGTCGTGGAATTATTCCCATTTAATTTGTTGGTTTCAAAGACCGATCGTAAATAAAGTGATTATTAACCATTTATTTTAACAAAAGGAAATATATGCAATTTTAGTCCAAAAAATCATTTTTGACTTATTTGATTGATTTGAAAAGTTGACGATATAATTAGGCCTTTAATTAATTATCGCTCCCACTATTTTACTTCAAATTGATAGCCCTCACCATCAATTCAGAATATTGCAGCGTACAACCTTCTAGTGGGCAAGATCTTGAAATCCTCTAAGTCATGGACCAGCTAGGGCTGTCACCCACAACTTAGATCTCTCAGGTAGGCAACTCTTGCCAATTGCATCATATGCAACTCTTGATAAGATGTCATATGAAACTCCTTGCCATGATCATCTCCATGCCTCAAGGTACTAGATCCCATCTATATCACCTTGTTAAGTCCAACCCAAAGCAAACACCATGAATATGCACCCTGCTAGGGCAGACCCACATATCCATCCTTCACACTTCCACGAGATAGACGGTGCACCACGCTAGGGCGTGCTTACACTTGGTCGATCAAGCACGTGTGTCACATTTGGAAGGCATCTAAAACTTAATATTTAATGAGGGATTTGGTTTTATATACATATACATATCCAACCACCACAATACATAGTACGTATCATATACATGCTATATCCCACAGAAAACATGCAAAATGATAAAAAGCGATGATTATGGCCATCCTAATGTGATTCCTCGAGTCAAGAGGAATGAATGTCATCTAGGTCTACTTCACATGCAACCTGTATAAGATGAACTCTGTGCTTTGCCTTTCTGGGTTTGATCAACTCATCACATGACTGATCAGCTCGCCATTAGGCCGGTCGGCTGGGTGCCACCAGCCGATCGGTTGGCTCCTCCAACCGATCGATTCGCCTAGTCGTCGTGCATCTCATCATGGCCGCCACCTGCTCATCTCACTCCATGAACCGGTCATCAACCGATCGGCTCACTTATTGAACTGATCGTTTGGAACATCAACCAATCGGTTCACACCTTGAACCGATCGTCTCAGCTGTCGTCAGGATGTCCTCCGTTCTTTGACATAATAGGAAATAAAATTCTATCCTATTTTACATTGTAAAAAGAGAAACCTCGAGTTACATTCGAGGGGAGCAAAGGTAGAAAAGAAATCTCAAATTATTTTGAGTTACATCAGGAATAGGAGAAGGAAGATCGGTGCACAGAACGAGATGCAAGAAACCACATACAACCATACACAGATAGGGTTTATTGGCCATAACCACACTATACATCCACCACAAAACTCGTTTAAGGGCGACGCGTATCATATATGTAAATTGGGATTTGTGGATTTAGGATTGGACATGCATAAAGCCTATTTTATTCACATTGTATGCAATAAATAAAGGCGACAAACCAAAATCAATCATATCGATAATCCTAAAGTATAGAGCAGTTGACGTGGCTCTGATACCACTGTTGGGTTTTAGGGGAGGCAGAGAAGGCAGCAGAAACAAACATTTTCCTCCCCCAAACCCAGAAAAAGGAAACACGTCAACATCTATACAATAGGAAAGGATGGTTTGTGGAATCATACCTTGTCATGAGGCTTGCTCGGCGACAATACCTCGCACCTTGCGCGATCTTCACCACCAGTCTTGGATGATGTCTGTGCAGCTCCTGGTCACACCGAGACTGACGGGATTGAAGGCTATCCTCCTAGCAGAAGAAACCTCCCGCCTCTGAAGTAGTCCACACGGACCACCTGGAACCCCAATCTCCTTGTCCCACAAGGAATTGGAAGGAGTCGCACCCTCCTGTCAGCGTACTAGTCACCAAAACACTCTCCTGCCACTAGTCGCAACTGCAGTTGTCTTTCCCTTGTTGTGCCTCCCTTATCGGGTAGCACTTTCTTGGGCTCTCTCGGTTACCAAAACCAGAGAGAATGACAACTTTGCAGAGCAACTGGTTTGCACTGAGTTGTACTTTGAGAAGCCCCCAATACCCCTATATATAGGAGGGTCATGGGACATGTTTCTCCATCCCGGGCAATGCGAGACTAAAAGTAGGAGTAGAAGGGTTCGAGAATTTCCACAAAACAATCAACTCGCAACCTGAACCGATCGTTTCACAACTAAAACGGTCGGTTGGGGACCTGAACCGGTCGGTTGACATCTCAACCGATCGGTTGGGACACCTCAACTGGTCGGTTCATTTCTGAACCGGTCGGTTCGTGGTCCTGGTCAGTTCCCGATTGACTTTCCATCTTTTGTTTCTAATTGGTATCCAATACCAATCCTTGTTCCAATCAAATTGGGCAAGTGAAACTAAAGGAAAATTCTCACCAATCCTACTTTCCCAACTTGCCCGGTTGCAACAGTTGAACAGATCATTTCAACACTTGAAGCAATCGTTCACCCTGTCCTTGAGCCGATCGACTCACCACCTGAGTCGATCAGTTCTCCAAGATGAGCCGATCGGTTCATCACATGAGCCGATCGGTTCATCACATGAGCCGATCGGTTGGGAGTGCAGATTGTGCAGAATCAGTCAATTGCAGTTTCAATCAATCTGATACTCTAATCAATCAGTCCAAGACCTTGAACATTATGATATTGAGCTATCAATTGATTGAGTGTTTAATTGAACTACTAAACTCCTTTAGTAATCAATCTAAACATTGTTTGTGGACAAAAATCCTCTTCCAGGTTAAATCCTATGTGTGTGACCCTATAGGTCCTTTTTCACGTTGGCAGTGAAAGTCCATAACACTTATGACTTCACAAGCAAAGAGCGGTTCCTAGTCTCACATCAGTGCTATCCAAGTGAAATAGAAAGCTGGAGAACAACTTTCAATCCTACAATCCGTGAATGGTGTTACAGGGAATGTATAATTCCTTTCTCACTGATATCCCGAATGAACTCGAGGCATGGAACAGTCATCCTGTCAACGTTTATTCACTTTCTTGATCTTAGAGTAGATTGGAAGAGATATGTATGACGTCAATATCACATACTGATTCACACATGTATGCACACGCCTATTTCAATCCTACTCATCAAGTGGCCTTAGATATCAAACTCCCTCAGGAGGGACAAATCCCATATCTATCACTCACCCCTCAAAAGCCCCATGTGTCAAAGCCACCCAATCATCACCTTTATAACAACCCATGTTTCAGGACTGTGTTTGATGATGTCAAAGTGTGCCCAACGAAATGTGTTGAGTGTAGTGATTTCATGTCAAAGAATCACATTCACCACCATCACTGTGAGTACTCACTGTGACTACCATGTCATGGTTCCATGTATCAAACTCACGGTGGGTCTGTCCGATACACTTGTTCTCTAACAAGTACATATGTGTTTGGTTTGATATCTCTATATCATGACTAATGAGATTCTATCATCAACCAACTCCACAATCTAGTCTTGTGTGTCATTGTTGTCTATCTACCTTCTACAATGACATCCGACTAGGGACATAACAAGAATGTACAAACTCTTAGCATCCGTATGATCTCATCGTTCAGGTCATCAACCTGAAACCATACATCATTGAGTACTATCATTCTCTAGACATTCAATTTGTTCTATCACTATCTCATATGACTGAACCAGAAAGAATTGGAAGCTTGCCTTTGATGTTTATCAAATCAATCTTAATGTATCCCACCAATCATCCCATGATTGTCTCTCAGGGCATACATACCAACACAAACACTCTCAACCCAAACCACCATGGTCGAGACAAGACACACCCAAGGAAGGAGTCTCGGTCGAGACACACCCAAAACATCCTCCTAGGTCAAGAAAAAGGTCGACACAACCAACAAAGCACACAAGGGTCGAGACCAAGCAAACCCTAGAAACCCTAATCATCTCTGAGGGTATCACCACTCATCCAAGGCTCAAACATGGTGCCCCAAATCATCAGAATCTCTACCATGATTCCAAGGGAGAAAATGAAAACTCTAGATGTGTAAAATTCCAAGATAACCCTCCCAAATGGGTAAATTACAATTTAGCCCAAAACATGCACATAAAGCACAAACATTATCCAAACAAGCTCAAACTGGAGTCTTAACCTCTCCAAAAGCTCTAAATCCATCTCAAAGGATTTTAGCAAATTTCTAAGCTCTTAATCAAGCCAAATCAAACAAGGTTAGCCCAAAACATAGGTCGGGGGTATAACAAGCCATAAACCCCTAACAAGGATTTTGGCCCCAAAATCCTAAGCAAAAATTGGTGGTTACTTCCTGCACTTCTCTTCCTCAAGATCCCACACGGCTTCCTCAATGCCACAGTGATGCCATAGAACCTTCATCAAAATGATATCCTTTTTATTAAACTTCTTCACCCTTCTATTAAGGATCAACATGGGTCCTTCAACATAAGACATATCCTCATCATGCTAAAACTCCACTGGCTACAAAACCTACTCAGTATCTAGGTGGCACTTGCTCAGCATAGACACATGAAACACTAGATGCAACTTATACAACTTAAGTGGAAACTCCAACCTATATGTCACCTTTCCAACACGTGTTACCACCGGGTAAGGTCCCATATACCTGAGAGCCAACTTACCCTTCTACCTAAATCTCAAAATACCCTTCCAAGGAGAGACTTTGAGATACACCATGTCTCCCACTTGGAATTCCAAGGGTCTACAATGTTTGCCTACATATGACTTCTATCTATCTTGTATTTCCTTCAACTATTATTGAATCACTTTAATATTCTCTATCATCTATTGTACAAGATTAGGACCAAGAAGCTAATATTCACCTATCTCATACCAACATAACAGAGACCTACAATGCCTCCCATACAATGCTTCATATGGTGTCATGTCAATGATCCTCTGATTGTTGTTATTATAAGCAAACTCTATCAGTCTGAGGTATATGTCCCAACTGCCCAAAAACTACAAGACATAAGCCCTCAATAGTTCTTCCAAGGTTTGTATAGTCCTCTTAGACTTACCATCTATCTATTGGTGGAAAGCAGCGTTGAACATCAACAGTGTGCTCAAAGCTATGTGCAAGATCTCCTAAAAGTGGCTTGTAAACTAAGGACCTCTATCTGACATGATAGCAGCTGAGAAACCATGCTAACATATTATCTCATCAACATAGATCTGAGCAAGCTTATCAGTTGTATATGACATCTTCACTGTCAAGAAGTGTGTTGACTTTGTCAACCAGTCAACTACCACCCATATTGAGTCATGTCCTTTAGCCATCCTCAAGATACCAACCACAAAGACCATCGTGACATGATCCCACTTCCACTGTGATATGGGAAATAGAGGCAACGTCCTTGCATGCTTTTGTTGTTCAACTTTCAGTTGCTGACACTCTGTGCACTTGGCCACGAACTCAGTTACATCCTTCTTCAAGCCAGACAACTAATACAAATCTTTAATATTATAGTACATCTTGGTTCTACATGGATACATGTCATACATTTAGAATACATTGAAGAGTGAGTCTCTTCCAGAAACATCTTTCTCATATTATCAACGTCAGGAACCACAACTCTATTATGGTAGCACACGGTTCCATCCTATGCTTCATGTAATCCATCACACTTATTGCTACCTAACTCTACTCATATCTATTGTATCCTGATATCAAATTGTCATGGATCTTTGATTTGTTGCATCAACATAAGCTTCACCTACAAATGTGCCAACAACCCTGCTAACATAGACACCTCTAACTTCATGTTCATATAACACAAGGAGACCAACATGTCTATCTTATGGCACACCAAAGAACACAACTATGCCTTCTCCATAGATGACGATGAAGAAGACTTCCCGCTCAACCCATTTACCACAACATTAGCCTTTCCTAGATGGTAATCAATTGTGCAGTCATAGCCCTTGATTAGCTCCATCCAACGCTGATGTCTCATGTTCAACTCCTATTGTGAGAAGGTGTACTTCAGGTTCTTGTGATCTTTAAAGACTTGACACTTATCTCCATATAGGTAGTGTCTCTAGATCTTCAAGGTGTGAACCATTGCATCTAATTACAAATCATGCGTTCAATATTCCTCCTACTTCTTCAACTGTCTTGATGAAAAAGAGATCACATTCTCATCCTATGTCAACACACAACCCAATCCATTCCTCAATGCATCACAGAAAACTATGCATCACTTCCCTTGCTCAGGTGAAACCAACACTGGTGAACTTATCAACTTCTCCTTCAACAACTGAAAGGCACACTAACATCTTTCATCCTAGAAAAAAGGCACATCTTTTCTTGTTAGCTTGATTATGGGTAATGCCACTCAACTAAAATTCTTGATGAACTAGTTGTAGTATCCTGCCAAACCCAAAAAACTACACACTTCAGACAGTATCTTTAGTTGTCCCCACTCTAGCATGGATTCAGCCTACTCGAGGTCTTAATGAACTCCTTCAACAAATATCACATATCCCAAGAAATACACCTCCTTATGTGAAAACTCGCACTACTAAACTTGGTGTATATTTGATGTTGTCTCAACACAGTCAATGGATGACAAAGATGTTGTTCATGTTGCTGAGAGTCTCTGGAGTATGTCATGATATCATATATGAAGACCACCAAAATCTGATCAATAAACGACCAGAACACCCTGTTCATCAAGTCCGTGAACGTTGTTGGTGAATTGTTTGGCCCAAACGGCGTAACCACAAACTCATATTGGCCATACCGAGCCCTAAAAGATAACTTAAGTATGCCATCCTACTTGATCAACAACTGGACATAACCAGATCTCATATCATTCTTTGAGAACATTTTGGCACCACACAACATGTCAAACAGGTCATCTATCCTCCAAAAGGGATATGTGTTCCTTATCTTCACCTTGTTCAATAGTTTGTAGTCTATAGAAAACCTCATGGATCCATCTTTCTTCTTCACAAACAACACATGAACACCCCACAAAGACATGGTTGGTCTGATGAAACCCTTCTCAAGAAGCTCTTGCAACTATTTCTTCTACTCTGCCATTTCAGTCGACACCATCATATATGCTGTCTGAGCTATCAGCTACATTCCCAAGACTAGACTAATCTCAAAATCAATCTCTCTGACTAGAGGAACACCTTGGAACTCATCTGGAAACACATCTTCAAACTCACAGACCACTGGCACCTCCTGAATACAAGGAACTCATTCCTTACTATCCACCACATGTGCCAAAAATGCATTGCAACCTTATCTCATCAACTTCTCAGACACCATCACTGACACCAAACGGGTAGGGAGAATCTTCCTATCTCCTTCAAAATTCCACGTCACAGTGCCATCTAAAAATGATACCAACTTGGAACTATAGTCCAAGACCACCAGATACTTCTCCAAGATGTCCATTTTAAGTATCACATCAAATCCATGCATATCAAGGGGTATGCGATCCACTAGAATAATATGTCCTAGAAAAGAAAGGACACATGAAGGACACACCTCCCGCAACTCTAAGGAACCAACTAACGGGGTTTCTAAATGATGACTATCCTTTCTATGACTAACAGGAAAAGAACAACTATCAATCACTTCTCGAGTGATAAAAGAGTGTGTTGCACCTAGGTACCAAAATAGATATAAAGTAAGAAGAAGACAAATTAGAATGAAATAATTCCATATGAATTATCAGTACTCATGGATTGACCACTCCTTTCGACTGACTCATGGTGTAGAATCTAGATGTTACCTGATGTTGTCCCTGCCCACTACTAGCTTGAGCCGACGAACCAGCCTGAGATGCTTGTCCACATCCTTATACTCTACTACTACTGAACTGTTGTCTATGTGAGCCCTGCTGGATCTACCTCAGTTGTTGGGTGACTTCTTCATCATTCTTAGGGGAAAACAACTTCATATGCCCAACTTGACCACACTTGTAGCACGTACTACTCTCATACCATTGCCTAGATGACCCTGTCACTGATGTTGAAGCTATACTATGGGCTCCTCCTGGTAGAATACTACGTCCACTCCCTCTATTGGGAGACAAATAAGTCTATGCACTGGACCTCTACTGAGCTGGTGGTGCTAAAAACCTAGGCTTCTTAAAGCCTCCTGATGATTGTCCCTTCTATTGCACCGACCTCTTTTTGCCACTCTTCTCACATTTCTCATCTACTTAGCTTTCTATCCTTTGAACCAACTCCACGAATGTGGAAAACCTCTCACGGTTCTTAAATTTTACACTGACATAGTCAACTCTGTGCTCTACCTCTTATCAAAATGTCAGATCATCTCTGGATTTGTAGTAGCCATGTGAGGATAGAACCTCAATAACTCCATAAAATTCACTTCATACTCATTGATCGACATGGTTCCCTGTCGAATCTACTCAAACTGACTGATCTTCTCATTCATTTATGTTTTAGGAAAGTATCAACTAACAAACTCACATCATAACTCCTCCTAACTGATCACAGCACATGGTCTCTTCTTTTTTGTGGCCCACAAGTGACTAACCCTCCCTTTCAGAAGGTACACAACAAGCTGCACTTTGTCTCCCTTAGGGATGTTAAGGATCTTGAATGTCTTTTCCAACTCTGTCAATCATAGATACGCATCTCAAGGATTTGTCATACCAACATACTCAACAACCCATGTTGCAGCCTCTCGAAGGCCTTCCTGACTCTATAAGATTTAGCACTGGGAATAGTTGCCCTAGGCTGTGGTGAAGGCATCTTGTCTTCCATTTGTGTCATTTTCTCCATAAACTGCCCAAATACAGACTGCAAGGCAGGGTTCTCCATCATGGTTGGGATAAATTGGGGAGCATCAGGAGCCCAATCTTTTCTGCCTGATCCCTTGCACCACCTCCAGGTGCAACAACACTGCTCTCTATAGTGTGTTCTTCATGTTCTCCAAACATCATTTCTACTCTTCTTCTTCTTCTTCTTGTTCTACATAAGCAAAAGACACTATAAGACATACTGGAGGACACTAGAACATTCACAAACCCTAGTCCTAGGTCCCTGTAGAATCAACAAACCTACATCTCTGATACCAACCTTAACTATAACACCCAAATGTGCCACAAACAAGATCACTCAAACCAAAGGAAGGCATTAACACTAAACATGCAGATTGCCAGAAAACATAGATAATTAAAACTGATTGCACAAAGTACCACAAAATGATAACTATTACATATAAGTCCTCAATGTGACACATGTATCACATATCACATACACCTTGGTGCTTACATCATGATTCTCAAGCATTCATGTCATCAACCTATTATATAAGATATTAGTTTCACATATATGTACATGTACATCAGCCATATCTATACATACATGGCTTACAAGAAAAAAATCTCGTATTGATTATCATAGCTGCAAAACACATTGAGAACAACCCAAGGACCAAAATGTACATGGATGACTCCAGGACTCTAACACCAAAAGACTAGTAGCACATCCAACCTTATCAACTACTACTCTTGTTGCTGCTCTTCCTTGATTACCCGACCTCTATCTCTTCATACACCTCCACCTAAAAGATGAGTAAATCCACAAGGTGAGACCAAACATCCTAGAGAGAGATATAACTCTCTGCCAATGTCTATTAAAGAATAGATACTAAGAAAGTAGATAGAAGTACATAGTAGGTTAAGCAGATTAAGCAACACTAGGCAGTCACAATAGAGCAGTAGAGCAATTAATATTCTAAAAAGGAATATGAAGGACATGTATACCTTCTATCAACTAATCTATAGAAAAACATGGCAAGGGCTCATCCAATGTTATTCATTTTTGTCCCTATGTGAAATATGCTACACGACTGTATTACATCTTTTATTATTACCCTAAGGATTTGAGTCATACCACCCAAATCCAACTGACCACTATTAAGTCAAAATTGGTAGTATACAAGGTCAATGGAAGAGTCGGAATCCATGACTTCTCCATGCCTCTTGGTCAGCACATGAAAAACACCACAAAAACATATCAGTCAACTACAAATAGTGACATATAGTCAAGGTGAACAATCGACTCATGCATGGTCATCCATATATAAACACCTAGCCTGCATTGGTACATGTAACGGTTCTAGAAGAATCATGTGTGGTTGTTCTAAAACAGGGATTGGATCACGCATGACCATCCATATCAAATGGAGATTAGCTCATGCATGGCCGTCTCATATAACTTGTAATTGTGGACACAAGGACATATTCAACTTGCACCCCATCATATTCAAGAATATTTTCACTGAGTTATACTCATTTCACCAATGCATCAATTAAAACTAAAATTTGAAAGGATCGATGGCACATGGCATCTACATGATTAGGGTCTCACTTGATTAATTAATCCAATTAGATGTATTTAAGCATCAATCAAGTTACAATGATTAAAGCCAAGATAAACCCCACAAGAATTAGGGTAAGGTGCAACTCCAGAAGATATAAAATGTATAAGGTGTGAACTTGTCACACTATCATCACATGGTACTTATCACACTAACATTCACAAGGCCATAACCGTTGTCACATCACTGGTGATATCAATCCCAAAATCATATCACTATAAAATACTGCCTCTCAATAGGCATCATGTCATCCCTAGGTCATAGGACCCAATCACATAATCCATGCATGTACATCATCACACGATGCCTCAACAATGTGCATAATCATCATCCTATACAATATAAAATTCACCATAACATTCACATAGCCACGTCATTCAAGTTCACATCACCTATAAGGTTAGGGATTTATAAATAGAAGAGAGAAAATAGCATTACGCAATAGCCATTTTAGGAAAGAGAAATAAACAAAACATGTGACCCAAAAATTAGGGTTAGGGTTCCTCATATGGTCGATTGGGGTTTGTAGTTATGTTCAATCACCAAACCCTAGGTGTACCACCTCCCACTTTCTTGGAACATGATGGGATCAACACAACATTAAGTAAGCATGGTTGAAGCATTATTTTAAAGGCACAAGTTATGTACATATGTACATGTACCATCTCATTGTTATGCATGTGTTATGACCAGCCATCACACTTATATGCATCTCACAACAACACACAACTCAAGTGTGTCTCAACTACCATGCAAGCATGGTACCGAACGTGACACCAACCAGCTAGGTCGTGACCACAACCACTCATGCATGTCTCAAACACCTGCATAGAAGGCATCTTGACCGCAACCACAACATGGTCTTGACCACAACAACACCCAACATGTCTTGACCCCTTCAAGGCAACGTCCCAACTTGACCCACCTACAAGGCAGCCGTCAAAACCTCAAAAAATAGGCATAATGACCCAAAACTAAAATGAGGAATTGACCAAACACCCTAAAAGCAGAGCTTCTTGACCAACATAAAACCAATGTCATGACTTTACACCTGAATGTCCACGGTCATGGCCATCCACCATGACTATGGTGAGCTGAAGTCGAAATGGCCTCCAAGGACACTATGATCATGGCTCGACCTACCCATCATGGTTGTGCTACCCAGCATGGATGTGCCACATACTCCTCACCACGGTCATGGCACCCTACCACGGTTGTGACACCTCACTTAGACAAATCTATCTAAAAACTCCTCCACAATGACCATGTCCCCAACCCACAGCCATATCACCTAACCCCTTCCACGACTGTGGCAGTTGATCACTCAACCAAACTATTTTTCTACACTTCTTTTCCTATTCTACCCCTACTTATCCTAGTGCTTCCCCACCACCTATATATACATAAGTGGTGGCTAGATCATAGAGGTTACACTCCCCCAACTTCCATTACTCCTCCTCACCGTCTCTTGAGCATTCATTGCATCTCCCTTGCTTTATTGCTCTTCACCCACCATTTCCACCTCATTTCCACCATAGAAAGCTAGCTTTCTAGGTTTCCTATCATAACCCCCTCCATTTTCATGCCCATAATCCACCTTGGACAAAGGAGGTCACCCTACAGTAGCTAGGAGGTGAAGAAGGAGGATCTACTTTGAGCTCCATGGATTCCTATCCCCTTCTTCTCATTTCTTTTTCCTTCTTTTTTATTATGTCTAGCTAAGCCCTTAGTGGTGGGATGTTTGGGTAAAAATTGTGACTTTGATACCATGTTGGGGGAGAATAATATGTAAGGAACATAATTTCATTCTATGATGATTGCCTTTGCTTCTATCTCATTTCCCATTATCTTACATGTGATTTTTTATCTTAAACATAAATTGCTTACTTTGTGATGTTTGATGACACTTAGCTTCTAGGAGGAATTGGAGTGTATGTAGCAATCTTAGGAATGGCTCCTAGGTCCAATTAATGGATCCCTAGCTAACCCCCTTTGTTTCTACAAACATATCCCCTCTTCTACAAGTGAGTATGAAATCTAAGTAGCTAGTGTAAGTGAGATTAGTGAATTTTCCTACGACTTTCTAAAGGCTAGGTGGCTAGTAGAATGAGGTGAAAAAGCCTAATCTCTACTCCCTTTCTTACCCTTGGTTCTCAATTTCCCAAATACCACTTACCCTGAAAACCTAGATTTGACAAGTCCTATAAGAATTACACCTAACCCTAGTTCTCCAACTAGTAGTATAGGGTACATTCTAATATAACTTGCCTTGTTGTATGATTTGGTAATCTAGATTGAATTGTGATAATTGCACGGCATGTTGACACCTCCCAACTGATATCAAATAACATTCCCAAACGGCCCACTACCTAATCCATTTCTTGAAACCCACCTTAAAATTTTTCTTATTAATGCTAGTGTAGCTTAATTGTCTTTGTTTCTTTTAGCTAATTTATTAGTTTTCCTAGTTAGGGTTAATCTAGATCCTTGATTGATTTAGAGGATATATTAGTTCTTAGTTGATAACTACTTTACTATAGTAGAGTAGATCATCTTGATCTTGCTTAGTTGATTGCATAATATAGCTTCTTAGGTCCAAATTGCTTAGGATAACGTAGTTTTTGGTAATCTAGTTTCCATATTGCCTTTACTTGCTTGTTGCATAGTGTAATTTAAACCAAAACCCCCTTTTAAACCCTTCAACCCTAGTCTCTACTTTAGGAACATAGCCAACACCGACTAAGCTTTAGTTCCCCCTCTATCCCTATGGTTCGACCCCCTTTAATTGTCTCTCATCTATACTATAACATAACCCCGTGCGCTTGCCAGAGCATATTTTAGTGTTATGAGTGAACCTAGTTAGGGGAAATCTTATAAATATCAAAACACCACACGTGTGTGAAAAATAACACTGAGCTTTCTGGCATCATTTCTGGGGATAGAGGTGCTCGACCTATCTAGTTAGTGTAGCTTAGCTTTGCCTATTGCCCTCACCATTGCTATTATTTATTCTTTGTGTTACTTTGCATATTGTTTTGCTAACTTGTCCTATTTTGTTTGGTTGTTCCTTTTGCATGTGACAAGCAACCCTTCAAAGTCAAGATGGTAGACTGAGATGCAAAAGCCCCTTCAATCCCTCAACCACCCTACATGATGAAGATACTTGAAGACATTGTAAATCTCATGAAGTGTCATGTGGGAGGTTCATCTAATCATTGTGCCAACTACATGGAGGTTCCTTGTGAAGATGTCCAAGTTCTATAATCCTATGACATTTAGAACAACCAAGGCTCCATGTCAAGCTCTTATACTTCAGAATGGAGAAATGGTCCAAACTTTTCATGGGAGCAACAAGGAGACCGCTAACCAAGAGATAGCTCCATGTTTGAAGAAGAAGTTCTTACAAGATTGAGAATCCTTGATGAGGTGAAGAGAGAGGTGTCCTTTCATGGACAAAACATTTATCGGCTTGAGCAAAGACTGGATGAGATTTCCCTTTGTGAGGAGGAAAGACCCCCTTCCCAAAACACGACCAAACTAAACAATGCAAATGGTTCTATGGGTGATCCTCAAGGCATTTATGTTCCACCACCTCCTCAACCTTTGTACAATTTCCAACACACCTCACAAAGAAGGGGGAGAAGTTGTAGCTAGAAGACGGTGGCCAGAGAAGAAAACTGAGTAGTCGGCAGTGGCAAGGGTCACGAGCGGCGAAATTGGGCAAAGAGGATGGGTGTTCTAGGGTTGGCGATCGTTTTCGGCCCCTTATATATAGGTTTGGGCATTGAGAAGACCTCCAGTAAAACTGGGGTGGTGAGGAGAGTTCGAGCCCGATTGGGCATTTCTTAATAGGGCACCAAAACTCATCAAACTAGGGATCAATGAATCTGTGGCTTGCTCCCGGTTCCACTAGCAAAGAAAATCACCGAAAACCATAGTCTGTGGTGGGAGAATTGAGCCGGAGAAGATTGTGCCAGAGACCTACTGCATACGGTCTCCTACCCGAGGTAGGAGATAGGTCCAGCACCCTCAGATCATCATCCGACGGTTCGGACAGATGGCATAATCAAGAAGCGCGTGGCATTCAAATGAATGAGAAACCATATGTAATCGATGAGATTAAATCAAAATAATTAGGTTTTTCGGTTTAAACTATAGAGAAACTTCCCAAAAATGATTGAGGGGTCAAACGAAGCCCAAATGACTTCAAATTTGGACCACAAGCTAATTACAGGGTCTAGAATCTCTCTATCCAATTGGATTTGCATTTTTTGCTCTTTTGTTCATCAATTTCATGTAGGTTGCTAATTGAATACATGCATTATGAAAAAAAATGTCACATTAATAGAATTATCATTTATTAAATGGGGTATCTAAGACAAAGCTAGGTTTATGAGATTATTTCATCATACATTGGACTAAGAGGTCCCATAAAATTCTAGTTTGTTCGATAAAAGATTAAACTTGAAAACTAGGGTTTCACATTAAGGTACATTAATAGATCTAGGATTTCAAATATGTTACAACACCACTTCTCTCAATTTTGTGAATGTTTCAGTTGAATTGTGAATTGAGAAAGATACAAACTTTTATAGCCTATGGAATCACTTCAAATAAATGTGAATCTCATTTTTTTCAATCATGTGGTGTGATATCATTTGGTGAAGTGTTGGACTAGTTTTCATGCATGAAATCTTATGTTGAGGACTACACTAATGACCCCTCTTTGACCCAACTCTTCTCTCACCATCTTCATACCTCTCCACCCCATGAAAGGATGACCTAGAGCACATATTCAACTTTGACCACATCCAAAAGTTTGGGGTGGCCATATCTACATCTCCCCGCTTTACTCTATCCACCATATACCATATCTACACCAAGGGCAAAAGAAAAGAAAAGAAGAAAAATAAATAAAAATATGCTCCTATTTAAGAGCATCCAAATAAAGAAAAGATGAGTGCCATATGTAATAGTACTCCAAAAGTCTTTCCTCAATCCTTTCTTTCATTTTCATACCCATTGAGCTGTAAAACATCAAATCTAGCTCACTTTACCCTTTCTACTACCATGTTGGTCATTTGGTGTGGTTTGAGACATATGATTGAATGCATGAAAGTGAAACAACACTCCTAGTCATCATTGATTAACGCCAAGATGAAATGGTTTACCCGGAATTGCATGCTAGACATATTGAAAGCTTGTGTATTTTTATGCTCTATATTTGTAGTTTGTATACATTTCATGATTGGTATGTGATAGAGGAGAGGAGAGAGGTGGAACACATGCACTTAATCACTTTCAAGACCATTTAATCAATAATCATCTTTTGCTATGCATTTGTCACACTTTTTTATTAAAAGAAATTGAAGAGAGAGATTAAGTTGGAGCATACTTGAGGACAAGTATGTTTTAATTTTGGGGTGGTGATTTAGCCCTATTTTAGGGCTTCATCTTGTGTCATATTGCACTTTATGTACATCTAAACACGTTAGATTGCACTCATATTCCCCTAATTTGGAATTCAAAGTCAAATATGCTTATGTATCCTCTTGACTGTTTTTCAGGGTACTTATGCATGTTTTGATGCGAGGAAGGAGATGATGGAGTCCTTTGGGTCCCTGAGCTCTAGGAGCATCTCCCAATCTTCCCCGAGCTATCCATAGATGCACAACAATCAACCCAAACCAAGAAGAGAAGAACTGAAGATTTTCCAAGTTCAGACCCAGCAACAAGAAGCCCAACACGGTCGTGGGCATCCACCATGATTGTGGAAATTAAAGCCAAGAATCACAGGGACGTCAGTACTTTTGCACTGAAAGTACCACAGTTGTGGCCAACTAAAAACATCACAGTCGTGTCCTCCCGCCACGGTCGTGGCCTCCCACCACGGTCATGGGAATTAATTGCTCAAGTTGGCTAAGATCACATAACTTCAACCACTTTACACCTAAATGGCCACGGTCGTGGCCATCCGCCATGACAGTGGTGATCTAAAGACAAAACGGCCTCCAAGGACACTATGAATGTTGCTCAACCAACCCACCATGGTCGTGCTACCCAGCACGACCATGCCACATACTCTTCACCACGGACGTGGCACCCTGCCACTGTCGTGCCATCTCACTTAGCCAAATCTACATAAAACCTCATCCACCACGACTGTGTCCCGAATCCATGGCCATGCCACCTAACCCCTGACATGGCTGTGGCCAACCACCACGGCCGTGTTGATCAGTCAACCCTATTATTTTTCTATACTACTTTTCATATTCTACCCCTACTTACCCTAGTACTTCCCCACCACCTATATATACATAGGTGGCGATTGGAGCATGGAGGTTATACTCCCCCAGCTTCTATTACTCCTCCTCACCCTCTCTTGAGCATTCATTGCATTTCCCTTGCATTAATACTCTCCACCCACCATTTCCACCTCATTTCCACCATAGAAACCTAGTTTTCTAGGTTTTATACCATAACCCCCTCCATTTTCATGCCCGTCATCCACCTTGGAGGAAGGAGGTCACCCTACAACAGCTAGGAGGTGAAGGAGGAGAGTATACTTCGAGCTCCATGGAGTCCTATCCCCTTCTTTTGATTTTTTTTGCCTTTTCTTTTATTATGTCTAGCTAGGCCCCTAGTGGTGGGTAGTTTGGGGTAAAAATGTGACTTTGATACCATGTTGGGGGAGAATAATTTGTAATGAATATAATTTCATTCTATGATGATTTCCTTTGCTTCTATCTCATTTTTCATTATCTTGCATGTGGTTTTTGCTCTTGAACATAAATTGATTGCTTTGTGATGTTTTATGACACTTAGCTTCTAGGAGGAATTGAAGTGTATGTAGAAATCGTAGGAATGGCTCCTAGGTCCAATTAGTGGATCCCTAGTTATCCCCCTTTGTTTCTCCATACATATCCCCCCTTCTACAGGTGAGTGTGACATCTAAGTCGCTAGTATAAGTGTGATTAGTGCAATTGCCCAGACTTTCTAAAGGCTAGATGGCTAGTAGATTGAGGTGAAAAACCCTCATCTCTACTCCCATTCCTACCCTTGGTTCTCAATTTCCCTAATACCACTTACCTTGAAAACCTACACTTGACAAGTCCTACTAGAATTGCACCTAACCCTAGTTCTCCAACTAGTAGTATAGGGTACATTCTAATAGCACTTGCCTTGTTGTTTGGTTTGGTAATCTAGCTTGAATTGTGATAATTGCATGCCATGTTGATACCCCCAAATAATATCAAATCACATTCCCAAATGGCCCACCTACCTAATATATTGCTTGAAACCCACCTTCACCTTCTTGCTTGTTAATGCTAGTATAGCTCAATGGTCTTTTTTTCTTTTAGCTAATTACTTATTCTTGCTAGTTAGGGTTAATCTAGATCCTTGCTTGATTTAGTGGTTATCTTAGTTCTTAGTTGATAATTTCTTTGCTAGAGTAGAGTTGATCATCTTGCTCTTTCTTAGTTGATTGCTTAATCTAACTTCTTAGGTCCAACTTGCTTAGTATAACCTAGTTTTTGGTAATATAGTTGCCATATTGCCTTTACTTTCTTGTTGCGTAGTGTAATTCAAACCAAAACCCCTTTTTAAACCCTTCAACCCTAGACTCTACTTTAGGAACATAGACAACACCGACTAAGCTCTAGTGCCACCTCTTCCCTATGGTTCGACCCACTTTACTTGCCTCTCACCTATACTATAACATGACCCCGTGCTCTTGCGGGCACATATTTTAGTGTTGTGAGTGAACCTAGTTAGGGGAAATATTATAAATATCAATAGACCACATGTGGATGCAAAACTGCACCACCCCTGAGTCATAAAAAGCTTCTCTAAATCTTATCCTCCCAATATAGCATGATATGTTAAAACAGCTCAGATTCTGCCTTTTTGGTGGCAATGTTCCCTAAATAAATGTACTAACTTGCTCCTTCAGAACTACAACCTCAGAATCCTCTATCCTCCTCTTCTTATTGATAAAGTCCTTCAAAAATTTATCATATGAAGGAATCTAAACAATTGCATCAATGAGTGAAATGTTAGCAAGAAGCTTCCTAAAGTTGTCTAGGAACTTCTAAAATTGTTTATCAACCTTCTGAGCTTTTAAGTTGTTTGGGAATGACACTGGATTCCATCTTTCTCTGGTGAGGTGGGACACAGGCCTCCTTCCTTAGCTCCTTGGGTTCATGAGTTTTAACATCAACTGTCCTGTCCTCTACTGGAGTATCTAACTCAACTAAATCAACTTCAATAGTAATCACCGGTGAGCCTTTATCATCCTCTTTGTCCTTTGTGTCTGGAACTATTTTCTACTCATTCAACAACTGCTTCACACTATGTACATCACTGCACTTACATGTTGATTGTTAGTAGGTATGTTTGTGTTTCATGGGAACCCCTGTTGCGTAGGTTTCTTCAAGGATGCAACCTCTACCCTAAGAAATTTGAGTTTCTAAACTATGAATCATTGCTCCTTGATTTTATAGTTCCCTCTGAGACTTCATTCTGGATAACCAGCTTACCGATCATGTCCTCTATGCACTCTATCTTTCTAGGGCCCCAGTCATGCTAGTATTGTTGTTGTGGAACAACTTGTTGTGGCTTGCCTTACTGATCTTGGGAAGGGACCTGCTGGAAATTATTGGAATCCCTCCATGAGAACCTGGGGTCTTTCCTCCAAGAATAGTCATTACCCCTATATTTTTGTTTTTGTGAGAACTTACACTCCTCTTCTTCTCCTTCAGAAGAGTTTACATCCTTCTAACATAGCTTCCTAGTAATGAGGTCAAGTTTCTCATTCAGTGCACTGATGACCTTTGATTCTCCAAAACTTTTAAGGGTTGTTGGATGCTCTCTTTCTTCTCCTCATGATAGATTCTTGGTCAAGTTCTTCAGAATCTCATGTCGTATATATGATGTTCAACAAAAATCCTAAGTCAACATTGCCAAGCGTAGTTCTTTCTCCCTTGTGCATCCCATAGTAAAAAGTCTTTACCTAGCCATACAAATGAATCCCATGACACATGACCTTTCTCAACATATGTTGGTACCTTTCCCATCCTTTAGAGTAGGATTCTTCTGCCTTCTTTTTGAAATTATATATTTCCCTGACAAGTTTGTTTGTCTTTTGAGGTGAAAAGTAATGTTCAAAGAAAACATCTATCATCCCCTCCCATGTTTCAATCGACTCATATAGGAAATTGTAGAACTAAGACTTTGCTTTGTTTGCAAGTGATGATGTGAAAAGCTTCAAGTAGATCACTGTGGCCGACACTTTGTCTATATTCACTATGTCACAACTTTTCACAGAGTTGCTTGTGTGTGACATCGGGTCTTCTGTGCTATGGCTATGAAATGCCACCATCCCTGGATCAATCTTCTAGCAGCTCACATTTATTTATCATCTTTTTATGGACCCTAGCTGGACTGTTAAGGAAGATGCATTAATCTTCTCCCAAATTGTCTTTCCTTCCTCTACTTCACCCACCTCGACCGGTTCTTCTGGTTCCTCTAGTGGAGGTGTAGGTGTATTTAGCGGTGGAGTTTGAATAAGCCTTGGTGCTGAGCTACCAAACTCTCATGCTTGGCGTATGAGATTCGCCTAATTAAATCCTTACAGAGTGACTCTTCATAGTCGTGAGCTCTAGTGTGCACCATGCATGTTATAACCTCAATTTCATAAGAAGAATGTAGTAAAAGAGTAATTCTCTTTTAAAAGAATAAATGAAATATTTTTCTTTGATTTGTGATGGATTTCATGTGAAATGGACTTGATTGATTGATAATGGGCCATGTTGGCCATTGAGCCCAATTGAAAAGAAAAGAGAAATAAAAAGGAAAAGGATTTGATTAAATAAGAGGAAGATAAGTGAAATAGAAATAGATAAGAGAATAAAGGCAAGTAAATATTCTCCAATATGGGAGTTCGTGCCTTTAGGTTGTCTTGAGGTCCAAGGGACCCAAAATAACAAAATAATAACAAAGGGAAAAGAAATACCAATTAATTTTGGATTAATTGAAGGATAACATAGGAGGGAAGGAAACCTTCTCATCCATTGTAATTTGTTTCCCAAATTTCATACACATCTAGATAATATAAAGACAAATGTTCCCTTAAAACTTGAGACAAAAAGGAGTTATGGTTTGGGAGATATCAATTTCTCAAGTTATCTCCAAATTAAGGTATTAATTTGGCAATTGAAAAAGGTATTTCCTTTTGGTTGATCGTGAGCAATGAGAACCGTTGGATCTTGATCCAACATGGTACGCTCGTCATCTAAGTCCCACTGGGACTGGGTGTCTTTATATTATAGAGGGACTTTCCCTCTCAGATTTCTCGCAAACCAAGGGGTGTGCAAAGCCGTAGTTGCTTCCTTTGGATTCAGGAGAGGAAACCACAGAGGTTCCTCCCTACTTTGTCTAAGGTTGGCCGCCAATTGGGAAAGTTCCCAATTCTCACAACTCTGCCTCCGACCCTATATATATAGGGGCGGGTGAAGGGGGATATCATCACTCCTTGTCGCTAGCCTAAATGTTGCGGCCGAACACAAGGAATGTTCTCGTGCTTTCAATTTCCGCTTTCACCTTGACCTGCACCCTCGTCACCACCGCGAACCTCACCAGAATCCAGCAACTAGGAGAGGGTCACAACGTGATTGCAGCAAGCAATTGAAGCCATAGGCAGGTTCGATGGAGGGAGGTAGAGCTCCCTGAAGGTTTGGCACGCTCGCACGATGACTGGATCGAGAAGTCAACCTCACATTTGACCCTCACAACAGCAGTGAGATCGGGAGGTTGAAGAAGGGATCCCATAGATTTATTGTAAAGAAGCGAAACCACTTCTCTACAAAAAATTTGAATAATAGAACCTCCAATCCAAAACACACTCAAAAGGTATGATGGAGTGGATGTAAAATTTTCAAATCTTTATATAATGCTAACAAAAGACCAATGTATAGCAGCGGAAGAAAACATTTGACTATTCAATTATAAAACAAAGGGTTGCAAACTTACATCATAAGGATCCAAGTAGAAGAAATCTAAACCACCTCAAGATTGTCTCCAAGCTTAACTTCATATTCTAAGTCTAGGTCATCAAACCTTGTCATCCAAGACCTCCACCTAGGGTTGGAAGCATACCCCAGCAAAAT
This sequence comes from Alisma plantago-aquatica, assembly GCA_963693085.1. NCBI lineage: Eukaryota > Viridiplantae > Streptophyta > Magnoliopsida > Alismatales > Alismataceae > Alisma > Alisma plantago-aquatica. The sequence continues at coordinate 1,147,482,399 of OY856409.1, read as the reverse complement.
AGAAACAAATGGAGACATCAGCAAAGGCTGGTATGTGCATACTAAAAAGCAACTTGAGCAATATAAGGATATAAAGGACATCATATGTAAAAGGCTTCCCATACAAGAAATAAGGACCACCCAATCGGGTATCAAGAGATAAGATCATAACAAAAATGATACTTGCCATAACCAACAAATAATAAGAATGTGCTATCAATATAAACATCCACTACCATGGTGGGAAACAAAGCACATATCATCATCAACCTGCATGCATGTGAGATAAGCATAACACTAGAACAATATAAACACAATTGGCGGCCAAGCACACACTTGAACCTGATAGAGAAAGGAATACTTCCAATCTCCCAATTATATATTAAATTTGAGCATGGATTACTGCCACACTCGATTTACAGAGGAATGGTATACTGCCACCCTCCAAATAAACAATATGGGGAATACTGCCCCAAAACCAATGTAATTACACTACTCTAGTGCTACTGAATCACATTGCATGTATAATGTAGAGGCAAGTAGACAAGTATGGTCAGAATAATATGATGTTGCCATCACACAATGGACAACACGAACATATAAACAAATCCACATCATAATGGGCATATATCAACAAGTAAACTCCACATCACAGTGGGCATATAGTATCAAAAGTCCAACTTGCACCAAGGCAACAAGATAAGATTCCAAGAGAATATCTATGATCACAAGATCAACAATAAAATAAGATACTTCACACGAAGCATGATTTCAAAAGAAAAGAGCAATGGGTATAGGCTATTGTCCATAGGACCAAGAGAATGATAAAGATAGGCTATTGCTCAATATAAAATAATGTGGTATGCAAGCATACCTCAACAACAGATTCAAACATCCAAAGACACTTCTAGGTCCAAGCCTAGGCTTCCAAAGCACCTATTAAGCATATATGTGGAATTAAGGTTAGGTTTTATATTGATTTCATAAACCCTAAAAACACCTTTTTATTATTATATGAATTAAGTTTCCAAAACGATTCCATATTTTAGATTATATTTTCCTGAGCTCAAAACATATTTTATTATATTTTTCTGACTTATAAATTATTAGTTATGAATTTTAGAAGTTAATTCATCATTAATTAGATCCATTAAAAACACCTATTTAAAACATTAGATTCAACCATTAAAACTTTTACCATTACAAAGATTGCATTTTTCTGAATCCAACGACTATTTATTTATATTTTTTTGATGAGTAGATAATTAGTTACAAATTTTAGAAACATAACCAATCATAAATTTCCATATCAGAAATTCGATTGCAAAGAGAAGAGAGAGAGTTCAGGAGTGCTGATTTCGTCCAATTGATACTAGACAACTCAGACGACCCACAACCAACTCAGCAACTCACCTCAGTGCGGTAGGAAAACCAAAACCCACGCGAAAAGACAATTTTACCCTTGTAGAAAAACAAAAGCCTAAGCAAAACGTAGGGGTAGAGACACGAAACCAGGGTTGAGGACCTTCTCCCCCACCACGACCTGCCATGGCCACACAAAGCAGAAGGTTTCCAAGCTGGGAGCGGGAAGTAGGGAAGAACCGGGAAATCTGAGACCCTGAGTCTCACATCGTTAACGACCACACCACACAAAGGTAAGAAGAAAGAAATCGAGGGCGCCGGAGCCAAAACGTGATGGCAAAGCTCCAGATTGCAAGGCAAGCAGGCGACGACACAAAAGGGGAAACAATGTATACTTTGAATTGAACCAAATCCAGGTTATGAAGGGTACTAATGAGCTACCTGGAGTCCGTCAGATCTACTTGCAAGTCGCTCGGCGGACTGGTGCTTGGTGAAAACCCCATGGCGGCAAGAAGAAGCTGGCGGAGTAGGGACAGGAAGGTCGGGGTCGGATGTCCCCAAACCAAGGAGACTGAATACCATCTGGGACCCCAACGGAGGTAAGGGAACATGTCCCAAGCAGTCCGATCGCTTGAGGTGGCTAGTAGATGGCACGAAGCAGGAAATAGAGTCGTGAACAGAGCGAGGAGGCGGCGCCAACAGTTTGGGTAACACGGGGTATAATTACCCATGTATTTGGGATCAAAAGTTGCGGAATTCAATTTGGAGTCTAAAGGCGAAGAAATCGTCGAAAAAGATTAATAATCGAGGGAGATATCCTCGTCCGAAAAACCCACAGAAGAAACCTGTACTCCCACTCCGATCGGAGCTAGGAGACAACCGTGGAACCGTTGGATCTAAAATCCACGATCCAGATCAAGCGTGCCTAAATCAAAAGGTGTGACAAGGAAAATCGATCAAATGAATAAAGTAACATTTGCATTAAATGTATCTTTTTCTCTCTCTTCAAATAAGGGTTCAAACATTATCCAAATTAAACCAAATTTTGCACAGAGGCCAATAAAGGCATGTTCCGATTATGTACTTAGTTTTTCCTTTTGGAAAAGTTTAATGTGTTAAATAAATTAATTACTATTTTCTCTTTCCTCTTTCATATATGGTATTAGGATTATCCAATTTTTATGAAACTTGACCCACAAGTTATAATTAATGTGTTAAATACGAATTTTCCATCAATTTCACATATTGGAGTTGTTTGCATATTTAATTAATATTTTGAAGGTTCTTCACACTTTCTCTCTCCTGATTTCACCTTTTAAGAAAACTTTCTCCAAATTGGATGAAAATTCACCCAAAGGCTATAATTATTATGTAGATTACGAATATAAGATTATTTTCCTCTTTTGGAGTCATTTATTATTTTTATTTATTAATTACACCTTTTAGGCAATTTCTCTCTCCTAAATTACCATATTATTTCAAGGTTGTCCAAAATAAATGAAAATTGACATGTGGGCTTATTTTAATATATTGATTACGAATTTGAAGTCTATTATTTATTTTGAGACTTTATTACATAGATTATGCCATTAGGCCCATTAACATCATATTATGCACGTAATTAAGTTATTTATCATCTTATTATCACCAAATGAGTTATATGACATGTTAGATTACATTATTCATGAATTAGATTATTAGGATCACTCTAACCTCAACTTTGTTTGGCCTAAGACCAAAAGGTCAAACTACTAGGGTAGGGTTCTAGATCTGGTATGTTACATCACTCCACCCCTTAAAAGGATTTTGTCCTCGAAATCTATAGATTCAAACATCAACTATTAATTATTCTCCACCCCTTAAAGGGTTCAACCTAACAAGTCAAACTAAACAACTTTTTAGAGCTACCCACATCTCTTAGTTGTGAAAGTTCTAGATACTTTTATTATTTATGTATCCAACTATAGTCATGCCATCTAGCGTTGAGATTTTAGGTCCTTGTGTCTCTAACCTATCAACCCTATATGATCATCCAAAAAAAAGTCATAGGGTAGGTCAACTATACCATTATATCATTCCTAGTCATAAAACTAGGGTTAGATTCTATTCAAATTAGAGTTCTCTTAATTGTGACTTAGCTCAAGAAAACATCGATAAATCTGAGAAAACTTTTGTAAATATAGTAGTATAATTGAAAATAATTTTTGGCGATGAAAATCTTTTTGAGATGAAACAAAATGTGGATCCAAAATCAATTGTGGAAACCAAGTCACAATATTTCCATATTAAGACTTCTTAATCTCATCCTCAAACTGAGCCTTATTGCACAAAAGATCATCATTGATCAAATCTAAGGTCAACATCTCACTTATAGCTAACTAGAAAAGTCTAGGGATCTTATGGGGAGACAAAATTGAAATAGTCAGATTCCGACTTCCATGGGCTCTGATACCATGCTGTAAAGAAGTGAAACCACTTCTCTACTAAAAATTTGAATAATAGAACCTCCAATCCAAAACACACTCAAAAGGTATGATGGAGTGGATGTAAAATTTTCAAATCTTTATATAATGGTAACAAGAGACCAATGTATAGCAGCAGAAGAAAATATTTGACTATTCAATTATAAAACAAAGGGTTGCAAACTTACATCATAAGGATCCAAGTAGAAGAAATCTAAACCACCTCAAAATTGTCTCCAAGCTTAACTTCATATTCTAAGTCCAGGTCATGAAACCTTGTCATCCAAGACCTCCACCTAGGGTTGGAAGCATACCCCAGCAAAAGAGAAACAAAAGGAGACATCAACAAAGGCTGGTATGTGCATACTAAAAAGCAACTTAAGCAATATAAGGATATAAAGGACATCAAATGTAAAAGGCTTCCCATACAAGAAATAAGGACCACCCAATCGGGTATCAAGAGATAAGATCATAACAAATATGATACTTGCCATAACCAACAAATAATAAGAATGTGCTATCAATATAAACATCCACTACCATGGTGGGAAACAAAGCACATATCATCATCAACCTGCATGCATGTGAGATAAGCATAACACTAGAACAATATAAACACAATTGGCGGCCAAGCACACACTTGAACATGATAGAGAAAGGAATATTGCCAATCTCCCAATTATATATTAAATTTGAGCATGGATTACTGCCACACTCGATTTACAGAGGAATGGTATACTGCCACCCTCCAAATAAACAATATGGGGAATACTGCCCCAAAACCAATGTAATTACACTACTCTAGTGCTACTGAATCACATTGCATGTATAATGTAGAGGCAAGTAGACAAGTATGGTCAGAATAATATGATGTTGCCATCACACAATGGACAACACGAACATATAAACAAATCTACATCATAGTGGGCATATATCAACAAGTAAAATCCACATCACAGTGGGTATATAGTATCAAAAGTCCAACTTGCACCAAGGCAACAAGATAAGATTCCAAGAGAATATCTATGATCACAAGATCAACAATAAAATAAGATACTTCACATGAAGCATGATTTCAAAAGAAAAGAGCAATGTGTATAGGCTATTGTCCATAGGACCAAGAGAATGATAAAGATAGGCTATTGCTCAATATAAAAATAATGTGGGATGCAAGAATACCTCAGCAATAGATTCAAACGTCCAAAGACACTTCTAGGTCCAAGCCTAGTCTTCCAAAGCACCTATTAAGCATATACATGGAATTAAGGTTAGGTTTTATATTGATTTCATAAACCCTAAAAACACCTTTTTATTATTATATGAATTATGTTTCTTAAATGATTCCATATTTTAGGTTATATTTTCCTGAGCTCAAAACATATTTTATTATATTTTTCTGACTTATAAATTATTAGTTATGAATTTTAGAAGTTAATTCATCATTAATTAGATCCATTAAAAGCACTTGTTTAAAACATTAGATTCAACCATTAAAACTTTTACCATTAAAAAGCTTGCATTTTTTTGAATCCAACGACTATTTATTTATATTTTTCTGATGAGTAGATAATTAGTTACAAATTTTAGAAACATAACTAATCATAAATTTCCATATCAGAAATTCGATTGCAAAGAGAAGAGAGAGAGTTCAGGAGTGCTGAGTTGGTCCAATTGATACTAGACAACTCAGACGACCCACAACCAACTCAGCAACTCACCTCAGTGTGGTAGGAAAACCAAAACCCATGCGAAAAGACAATTTTACCCTTGTAGCAACACAAAAGCCTAAGCAAAACGTAGGGGTAGAGACGCGAAACCAGGGTTGAGGACCTTCTCCCCCACCGCGACCTGCCATGGCCGCACAAAGCAGCATGTTTCCAAGCTGGGAGCGGGAAGCAGGGAAGAACCGGGAAATCCGAGACCCTGAGTCACATCGTTAACGACCAAACCACACGAAGGTAAGAAGAAAGAAATCGAGGGCGCCGGAGCCAAAACGTGATGGCAAAGCTCCAGATTGCAAGGCAAGCAGGTGACGACACAAAAGGGGAAACAATGTATACTTTGAATTGAACCAAATCCAGGTTATGAAGGGTCCTAATGAGCTACCTGGAGTCCGTCAGATCTTCTTGCAAGTCGCTCGGCGGACTGGTGCTTGGTGAAAACCCCATGGCGGCAAGAAGAAGCTGGCGGAGTAGGGAAAGGAAGGTCGGGGTCGGATGTCCCCAAACCAAGGAGACCAACTACCTCCTGGAACCCCAACGGAGGTAAGGGAACATGTCCCAAGCAGTCCGATCGCTTGAGGTGGCTAGTAGATGGCACGAAGCAGGAAACAGAGTCGTGAACAGAGCGAGGAGGCGGTGCCAACAATTTGGGTAACACGGGGTATAAATACCCATGTATCTGGGATCAAAAGTTGCAGAGTTCAATTTGGAGTCTAAAGGCGAAGAAATCGTCGAAAAAGATTAATAATCGAGGGAGATATCCTCGTCCAAAAAACCCACAGAAGAAACCTGTACTCCCACTCCGATCGGAGCTAGGAGACAACCGTGGAACCGTTGGATCTAAAATCCACGGTCCAGATCAAGCGTACCTAAATCAAAAGGTGTGACAAGGAAAATCGATCAAATGAATAAAGTAACATTTGCATTAAATGTATCTTTTTCTCTCTCTTCAAATAAGGGTTCAAACATTATCCAAATTAAACCAAATTTTGCACAGAGTCCAATAAAGGCATGTAGATTCCGATTATGTACTTAGTTTTTCCTTTTGGAAACGTTTAATGTGTTAAATAAATTAATTACTCTTTTCTCTTTCCTCTTTCATATATGGTATTAGGATTATCCAATTTTTATGAAAATTGACCCACAAGTTATAATTAATGTGTTAAATACGAATTTGCCATCAATTTCACATATTGGAGTTGTTTGCATATTTAATTAATATTTTGAAGGTTCTTCACACTTTCTCTCTCCTGATTTCACCTTTTAAGCAAACTTCCTCCAAATTGGATGAAAATTCACCCAAAGGATATAATTATTATGTAGATTACGAATATAAGATTATTTTCCTCTTTTGGAGTCATTTATTATTTTTATTTATTAATTACACCTTTTAGGCAATTTCTCTCTCCTAAATTACCATATTATTTCAAGGTTGTCCAAAATAAATGAAAATTGACATGTGGGCTTATTTTAATATATTGATTATGAATTTGAAGTCTATTATTTATTTTGAGACTTTATTATATAGATTATTCCATTAGGCCCATTAACATCATATTATGCATGTAATTAAGTTATTTATCATCTTATTATCACCAAATGAGTTATATGACATGTTAGATTACATTATTCATGAATTAGATTATTAGGATCACTCTAACCTCAACTTTGTTTGGCCTAAGACCAAAAGGTCAAACTACTAGGGTTGGGTTCTAGATCTGGTATGTTACATTTATCAAACTACTCCTCGCCTTCTTCTAGCGCGTCGAGGATCAACGTGTGCATACTTGCTTGATTTCTTGATTGGTTGAGTTATTTCTACATTCAAGTCAACTTGACAGGTATGTGGTTAATTACGATTAATCGCATTAGTTTTCCCGAAGGTTTCCCGGATGGTTAATCACATTGAATGAAACAAAATAGTTTGGATGTTCATACTTCAATTATAAAGTCACTATGGTTATCACAATTATAAATACATGTGTATTCTCGCACCTACATGCCACCCTGATGGATGATGCCATAAAGGTCAGGCCCAAGAGGGTAGACCAATGGGCACCATGAGAGGTGACCCCAGACACCAAGCTTGGGAATGAGAAGGTGGTCTATGTTGCATGACTATGGGGAACCATGAGAGGTGACCCCCAGGCACCAAGCTCGGGATTAAGAAGGTGGCCTTAAGTCAATGGCAAAAGGGAAACCCTAGAGGGGTATTCCAGGGTTAGGGCAAAAGTAGTGAAGAATGACACATTGAAAATAAAAATTGGTTTGCTAAATTACCCTAATTGTGATAATTAGTTTGTTAACCATATTTGTGAACTTTTGGTTGTGCCACATATCGGCATATTCTTATATGCTGACCGTTGTTTTGTTTTTCAGTGATTTAGGTACAACCCTGAAATGAACAAATAGTAAAGTGACACTTTGTGAAAATAATAAATAAAGTGTAAGGAGGATTAGATAGAGTAATTCAAGCTGTGGATTGATAGATTCCCAAATTTTTAAAAAGGTATGCACAAATTTTATTCTATACCCAATTTTAGTTTATTTGGTAGAATTTATTAATTATTATTGATTAATTGTCGAACCTTTGATCCGGTTTATTGGGAAATGGCTCTGACCTCTTGGTCTCCCTTAAGTGGGGGTTATTGGGAGGTGGGGTCATTACAATTGGTATCAGAGCATAGGTTTCTCATTTAATCTTTAATAATTATTAAATTTTACAAATTATATAGAACCAAGGGAGTTATTAGAGGATTTTCTGAAAGACAGAGATGTCTAGAAAAGGATCACTTCTGGGGACTGGCAATATTTTCCTCCGCACCACTAGTCAGAATACGAGGACTCACGGATTGTGTGACTACCTGGCCAGTATCTTAGCATTTGACTCAAAATAAGATATTCTTAGGACTCTCTCATCTTGTTCATCCCTTCTCAACTCAAATTCTGTTAAGGATTTCAAGGATTAGGAATTTCTCTCTCTTCCTCGCCCTATTGAGGTATGGGTACGGTTAATAAGGTTTAAGGAATCCTCCACCAAAGTAATAAAAGATACATAATGAATATGTCATCGACATAAGTATAATTAGTTAAATATAGACTAAAGGTATGTTTGTGTGCTTATGTAGATGGCTCGTACAAAGACTGTGGCTATCCCAGTTGCCACCTACAGTGGTGGGCTTCCCTGCAAAGAGAATGGGTCTTCTGAGAAAAGAAAGCGAAACCATGGTGGTGAAACCTCAAAGAAGAGAAAGAGACCCGAAGGAACTGCTCATGAGCCCCCCAACCCTGACCCAATACTCTTTAGCAACCTTGAACAAGAGGAGGGACCACAGTATGAGGAGAAATATGAGTACGAGGAATTCGCTCAGATGGAGGAGGACCAGTCTGTTGGTCCGAAACTGACCATGGTAGTTCACACTACAGAGTGGATGGAGCAGTAGAAATGGCTGACTGAGGCTATCCATGCCTTAGCCCTCAGGGGCATAGCTAAAGATGAGAATGGCGAGCCACTACCTTTTTGTCCTCGATTGGGAGCCAACATCTTAGACTTCGTCAAGCTGAACATCGAGAAGTTTTGGGGAGAAGATAAGTTGGAAGTGGTCAAGAAGGCAGAAGCTTGGCTACTTGCAGTTGAGAATGGATTTCATATGCTTGAAGTGCATCCAAACAAGAAGGTTTTGTTTGCTACTCACCTTTTGGAAGGTGCAACCAAGATATGGTAAGAGAACCATATCACGAGAAGAGACCTAAGAGAAGAGCCGATGGCGTGGACCGATTTCAAGACCATCTTCACTGCCAGATTCATCCTCATCTCAACCAAGAAGGAGAAGGAGTGAGAGTTCACTAACATGACACAAGGAAGCTCGTCAGTTGAAGACTTTGGTCGCAAGTTCTGCATCCTGGAATGCTTCAGACTCATGATGGATGAAGAAAGAAGGGTGGACCACTTCATAGAGCGTATGCACCCTGCCATCAAGCCACATGTGATGGCTAGTAAGCAAAAGACCTTCTATGAAGCCTACAACACTGCCTTGTACATGGAAAGGACGGTGATGCCTGCAAAGAATCCATCCAAAGGGTACTTGGGTTTCACTGAAGGGGCTCAAGGGTAGAGGAATGAACACAAGAAGGGACAAGGACACAACTACAATAGAAGAAAGCATGTGCACAAGGCCATCCCCGTGGTCACCTCCAGCAGTGTCACACATGCGGACGGACACATATGGGGCAGTGCCTCTTTGAGAGGAAGGTGTGTTTCAGATGTCAGCAAGAGGGACACTTCATTGGAAATTTCCCTCAACCCAACCCAAGAGGACCTTTGGGGTCATAATCTGTGGCAGCACAACCAGTAGCTACAACACCTCCAGTCGGAGCACCTCCAACTGGAGAGAGGAGACAAGCTAGAGTTTTTTCCATCGATAATGAAGAAGCTCAGGTGAATGCTAATAGGCTGAGTATTGACTATGAGATGACTAACCAAGCAACCATTAAGAATAAGTATCCTTTGCCTAGAATAGATGACCTATTTGACCAACTCAAATCAGCTCGAGTCTTCTCCAAGATTGATTTGAGGTCAGGATACCACCAGGTGAGAGTAAGGAGTGAGGACATACCCAAAACAACTTTCTAAACCCGCTATGGCCACTATGAGTTTGTGGTCATGCCGTTTGGATTATCCAATGCACCTAGTGTCTTCATGAACCTCATGAACAGTGTGTTCCAGCCTTTCCTTGACTCTTTTGTGATTGTGTTCATAGATGACATTTTGGTGTACTCGGATGACCTATCCCAACATCGTGACCACCTGGGTAGAGTCCTTGATATCCTGAGAAAGCATACAATTTTCAGAAAGTTCTCAAAATGTGAGTTTTGGTTAGACTGAGTCATGTTTCTTGGACACATCATCTCAGGAGGAACAATCACTATAGATCCAGCCAAAGTATCGGAAGTTCGAGACTGGCTGACACCAAAGAACCCCTCAAAGATTCATAGCTTCTTGGGGTTGGCTGGATACTACCGTCGCTTCATCAAGGATTTCTCAAAGACTGCTTTGTCGCTGACCATGTTAACCCAGAAGGATGTGAAGTTCGTGTGGTTTGACATATGTGAAGCTCACTTCCAAGAGTTGAAGGAGAAGCTGACCACCACCCCTATGTTGACTCTACCTTATGGCAATGAGGGTTTCATGATATTCACTGATGCTTCCAAGATGGGACTTGGTTGTGTGTTGGAGCCAAATCGGCATGTGGTTGCATATGCTTCCTGACAGCTCAAGTCCAATGAGGTGAATTATCTGACACATGACCTAGAGCTAGCTGCTATTATCCATGCTTTGAAGATATGGCAACATTACTTGTACAGTGCTACCTTTGAGATCTTCACCGACCATAAGAGCTTAAAATACCTGTTGACATAAATAGACTTGAACCTATGAAAGTGACGATGGATAGAGTATCTGAAGGATTATGACTTCACCATCGCCTACCATCCTGGTAAGGCGAATGTCATAGCAGATGCTTTGAGTCAGAAATAGCTTAAGTGTGTAGCTCTTTTGTCCAGTCAGTGGAAGATTTTGGAGGAGCTGGTGGAGTGGACTCCACAACTGCTAGAAGATCGAGTTCGTTTGGCTAATATCCAGATCCAATCTGAGTTGTTGAGTGAGATCATAGTAGCACAGTTGACCCGTGAAGAGCTAGACAAGATGAAAGGTTTAATGATAAAGCCACAGACTAGTCTATCTGTGGGAGTAGATGGAGGAATCAGGTTTGAGAGTCGCATATGGGTTCCAGCGGATTCATCGATAAAGGAACATACCTTGCAATAGGCTGATGGATCCAAATACACAGTACACCCAGGAACTACTAAGATGTTCAAGGACTTGCAGAGGTTTTTCTAGTGGCCAGGAATGAAGAAAGACATTGCGGCATGGGTAGCTAGCTTTCTTATGTGCCAAATGGTGAAGGTTGAACACCAATGACCCATAGGACTTTTATAGTCGATAGAGATTCCAGAGTGGAAATGGGAGCAGATCACCATGGATTTTGTGGTGGGTTTACCCCAGACCAAGAAAGGTCATGATGCGATATGGGTCGTGGTAGACCGTCTTACCAAGTCAGCACACTTCCTTGCCTTAAAGACCAATACTAAAGTGTCAAACTTAGCTGAGTTGTATATCATAGAGATAGTGTGTTTGCATGGTGTACCTAGATCGATCATCTCATATAGAAATCCAAAGTTTATTTCCAAGTTGTGGAAGAAATTTCAAGAAGAATTGGGTACCAGGTTGAAGTTTAGTACAACTTATCACCCCCAGACGGATGGTCAGTCAGAAAGGACAATCCATACGTTAGAAGATCTATTGAGAGCTTGTGTGCTCAATTGGGGTGGCTCATGGGAGCAGTACTTACCTTTAGCTAAGTTTGCCTACAACAAAAGCTACCAATCCAGTATCGGGATGCCTCCGTATGAAGGTTTGTATGGGAGACCGTGTTGGTCCCCACTTCACTGGGATGATGTGGGTGGGAGGACCATGTTGAGGTCAGATAAGCTCCAAGTGTATGCTGATAAAGTTGCTTTGGCCAAGAAAAGGATGAAGAGAGCCTAGAATCGACAGAAGTCGTATGCTAATGTAAAGATGACTGATGTGCATTTGACTGTGGGAGAGCATGTGTTTTTGAAAATCTGACCGCTACGAGCTATAGCTAAGAATAGTGGAAAGCTGAGTCCCCGGTACGTGGGTCCGTTTGAGGTGTTAGAACGGATTGGTGAAGCTGCATATCGTTTAGCATTACCCCCTCAGTATAACATGATGCATGATGTGTTTCACATGTCCAACCTGAAGCGATATGTGCAATATCCAATCCATGTGCTGAGCATTGAACCTATTGAGCTTCAAGGGAAGCTGACTTATCCTGAGATACCTTTACGGATTTTAGATACCAAGGTGAAAGAGCTCAGATGCAAGAAAATAGAGATGGTAAAGGTTCTTTTGAGGCACCATGGAGAGGATCAGGCCACATGGGAGCTGAAGGCAGACATGCAGAAAGCATACCCTGAATTATTTGTTTGATTTCTTGAATTTTGAGGGCAAAATTTCTATAAGGAGGGGAGGATGTTATAACCTCAATTTCTTAAGAAGAATGTAGTAAAAGATGTAATTCTCTTTTAAAAGAATAAATGAAATCTATTTCTTTGATTTGTGATGGATTTTGTGTGCAATGGCCTTGATTGATTGATAATGGGCCTTGTTGGCCATTGAGCCCAATTGAAAAGAAAAGAGAAATAAAAAGGAAACAGATTTGATTAAATAAAAGGAGAATAAGTGAAATAGAAATAGATAAGAGAATAAAGGTAAGTAAATATTCTCCAATATGGGAGTTCGTGCCTTTAGGTTGTCTTGAGGTCCAAGGGACCCAAAATAACAAAATAATAGCAAAGGGAAAAGAAATACCAATTAATTTTGGATTAATTAAAGGATAACTTAGGGGGGAAGGAATACTTCTCATCCATTGTAATTTGTTTCCCAAATTTCGTACATGTCTAGATAATGCAAAGACAAACGTTCACTTAAAATTTGAGACAAAAACGAGTTATGGTTTGGGAGATATCAATTTCTTAAGTTATCTCCAAATTAAGGCATTAATTTGGCAATTGAAAACTGTATTTACTTTTTGGTTGATTGCGAGCAATGGGAACCATTGGATATTGATCCAATGTGGGACGCACATGATCTAAGTCCCACTGGGACTGGGAGTCTGTGGATTATAGAGGGACTTTCCCTCTTAGATTTCTCACAAACCAGGAGGTGTGCAAAGCCGTAGTTGCTTCCTTTGGACTCAGGAGAGGAAACCGCAGAGGTTCATCCCTACTTTGTCTAAGTTTGGCCGTCAATTGGGAAAGCTCCCAATTCTCGCAACTCTGCCTCCGACCTTATATATAGGGGTGGGTGAAGGGGGATATCAACACTCCTTTTTACTAGCGCAAACGCTGCGGCGGAACACAAGGGTTGTTCCCGTGCTTTCAATTTACGCTTTCACCTTGACCTACAACCTCATCACCACCGCGAACCTCGCCAGAGTCTGGCAACATGGAGAGGGTCACGGTGTGATTGCAACAAGCAATTGAAGCCGTAGGTAGGTTCGGCGGAGGGAGGCGAAGCTCCCTAGAGGTTTGGCATGCTCGCATGACAAATGGATCGAGAAGTCAACCTCACAGTTGACCCTCGCAACAATAGCAAAATCGGGAGGTTGAAGAAGAGGGGATCCTATAGATTTACGAAGATACCCTTCACCTTCTTCTAGTGCGTCAAGGATCAACTTGTTCTTACTTGCTTGATTTCTTGATTAGTTGAATTATTTCTACATTCAAGTCAACTTGATAGGTATGTGGTTAATTATGATTAATCACATTAGTTTTCCCGAAGGTTTCCAAGATGGTTAATCACATTGAATGAAACAAAATAGTTTGGATGTTCATACTACAATTACAAAGTCACTATGGTTATCACAATTATAAATACATGTGTATTCTCACACATACATGCCACCCTGATGGATGATGTTATAAAGGTCAGGCCCAAGAGGGTAGACCAATGGGCACCATCAGAGGTGACCCCAGACACCAAGCTCGGGAATGAGAAGGTGGTCTATGTTGCATGACTATGAGGAACCATGAGAGGTGACCCCAGGCACCAAGCTCGGGATTGAGAAGGTGGCCTTATGTCAATGGCAAAAGAGAAACCTTAGAGGGGTATTCTAGGGTTAGGGCAAAAGCGGTGGAGAATGAAACAATGAAAATGTAAATTGGTTTTCTAAATTACCTTGATCGTGATAATTAGTTTGTTAACCATATTTGTGAACTTTTGGTTGTCCCCACATACCAGCATATTCTTATATGCTGACTGTTGTTTTGTTTGTTGGCATTTTAGGTACAACCCTGAAATGAACAAACAGTAAAGTGACACTTTGCAAAAATAAGAAATAAAGTGGAAGGAGGATTAGATAAAGTAATTCAAGCTGTGGATAGATAGATTCCCAAAGTTTTAAAAAGGTATGCAAAAATTTTATTCTATACCCAATTTCAGTTTAGTTGGTAGAATTTATTAATTATTATTGATTAATTGTCGAACCTTTGATCCGGTTTATTGGGAAATGGCTCGGACCTCTTGGTCTCCCTTAAGTGGGGGTTACCAGGAGGCGGGGTGATTACAATGCACTAGTAGCTGAAATTATTAAGGATAACGTGGGACTGGGTACTAATGATTGAAGAAAATGATATTTGAAATTTAGCTTAAAAAGAAATGAAAAGAAAAATAAAGGTGTTGCCTAGAGTGGCCGATTACAACACTTGTAGTGTTAGATTTGTCATTTCTCTGGAAACGATGCCAAAAACTTCATAGGAGAATTTACTATATGCCCTAAAATAGAAGTGCACACTATCTGAGTAATATAGGCCAATGAGGCCTGGATATCGAATATGAGGAAATGTAAATCTAGAAACTATTACTATGTAAAAGAGTGAAATCACCCATTTACTACATATTTGAAGAATTGACATCCATTCCAAATAGACTCAAAGGTATGATGGAATGGGCATAAATTTTCCAAATTTATTAAACATTGGTAAACAAAAGACCATTGGAAAGTAGCAGAATAGAACTTATTGACTATGTTCAATTTCATAAAAGATTATACAAGAAATACATCATTATCCCTTTAGGGTTTATATCAAGATACACAAATAGGATCTAGATAGAGGGAAGTCTAATTACTACAATCTTGTCTCCAAAGCAACATCTCCATCAACTGAGTGCAAACCAAAGGCTAAGATCTTCTTGTCTTATCCATCAACTTACTCAACACTGGGTGGTTGGGAAGGTACCCAACAAAAGGGAAAGGGAAGAAAAGTATGTTTCACAAAACTAGTCAAGGATAACAAGATAAGTTAAGCAAATAAAAACACGCTAGGGTTCATCATAAGATGAAGATAACAAGAGAATGAGGCTAATTTTAAAAGATGCTTGCCATAAACAAAGTATAATAAAAGAATTGCATGCATCATTAATATTGACTACCTTAACTAAGTATGGTTGAGGAACCCATCAGACCTTCAACCAAAAGGTGAGGGGAGAATAACAAATTCCCAGTCACCTACACACATTTTGTGTGGGGGGGAGAACAAGACGTTCCCCATGGTAAATGAACACATGCCCTACTATAGGCAGTTGTACATAAGTACCACTACTATAGCTAGTTAGTATAATAAAATCATCATGCTAGAAACAATGGCAAGTAAAAGCATCATATAAATATTACAGGGCAGTGGGGTACCAAGACCCAAGAATAATATTCGAAAATGGATTTATGAGGCATGTATAGCAAAAGATTCAACAATAAAGGAATCAGGGTTCAATAAAGCCTCATTAGGGAAAAGTAGGTTATGGCATAAAATTTCCCCTCTAAGGTGTTAGATGCACATACCTCTTCCTTACATCTCTAGAAACCACTTTTCAAAACCTTTAAATGAGATCAGGGTCCACTTTTTTTAATATAATAACCACGTTCATGTATTAGAACTATATACATTCATTAAAGACTTAAAACCCCAAAGTTACCAACTTTTTACACAAACCATCACTTTATACTTTGAAACCATCACCATTGTCTTAATTTGGTGTTTCTGATCAAAATAACACATAACATTGTGTATTTTGAAGATATGGACTATTAGATGCATTTTTGGTGATTTTTAACTAATTAATTCATTTTCTAGAAAATCACCTTCGACAAAACTCAAAATCAACCTTTGGAAATGTTTTTATTAGAAAGAGCACAATTTTCTGAGTTCAGAACATATTTTATTTTAAGTTTTGGATGCACGATTTAAGAGATATGAATTATTGAAATCCAACCAATCAGAATGTGCCACATAGGCAAATCGGTTCAAAACAGAGAGAAAGTGACAGAGGGATCAGACTCCCCTACAATAAGGTGCGACCAAGTCAAATGGTCAAAGATGGGTCAAACTGCAAAAAAGAAAAGAAAAAAGGCAATAATGCCCACACGCAAACAAAGAGAAAGAAGCGAGAAGCAAACAGGGGTACAAATGTAAAACCACAAGGGGTCATATTCCCCTTCCTTGCTCAAGTGACATGGCTGCAAAGTAGCATAGTCGAAGCTTGGGAAAAATTGGGCATAACTGCATGCCACCACCAAAGTCGAAACCGAGAAGTCGAAAGGGAAGAGGGGGAAAAGTCAGACTCACTGAGGCCACCAATTCGACCAGAGAAGCACCAAGGACAGAGGAGGGGGCGCCACAAGGTTTGGTATAAAATTTGATCTATGGTGACAGACGAGCAAGTAAAAGTTCAATTGGATGGAGAGGAAGGTTGCAAGGACCTCCAAGAAGCCAAGGGTAATGGTCTATATAGGTGGGGGGTAGATTTCTAGGGTTTTCAAAAGTGGTCGTCGAAGCTTGGGGAGCAAGCTTTGGTGGTTTCTTGGATACAAAGAAATATGACTCTACCATGGGGTCTTTTGGTGCGGAATCATCTGCCAAACACATTGGAAGAAAAAATGTGAGAAATGATCAATTATGGAGGTAGAAATTTGAGTTTTAAAAATCACCAAACCAAGGCTTGTTTCCCGTTCGGGCGGGATCTAGAAGATACACAATGACTATTGGATCGTGGATCCAACAACCCAGATCCCATGTGCTAAAAAAATGGGAGGCGTGACACATAAATTTGATTCCCAAACTAAATCGAATAAAGTGTGAATATAATTGATTTTCTATTTTCTCTTTCTTCATTTAAGGGCTCAAACAATTTAAGAATTTAATAAAAATTGACACCTGACTGATTTTGAGGTGTAGAATCCGAATATGGAATTAGTTTTGCCTTTTGGGAACTTTTAATGGGTTAAATAATTCAAAACTCATTTTCTCTTTACTCCTTTATTTATGACTCTATGATTAGCCAAATATGATCAAATTTCACCCATGCGTCCCAATTAATGTCTTAGATACAATTTTACCATTATTTGATCATGTTTGTGTCATTTTTTTAATTAGTTATCAAAATGAAGGTTCTACACACTTTGTTACATCCTTGAAATTCATTGATTTCAAGCCTAAATGAAGTAGGGAACAAATAACAATGAAGAGTTTGGAGGGATCTTGGTTGATAATTCCAAACCCTAGACTCAAAATAAATGTTCAATTTAAGTTAATAATGTGCTTTTGAGCATATGTGTTTGTACGAGGCTAATATAAGAAGCAATGATTATCAAAGCCTTAATTTGGTGATTAGGAATGTGTTGGGTTTTAGAGGAGGCAAAGAAGAAGCGGAAACAAAAATTTTCTCCCCAAACCCAGAACAAATGGAATCGCGTCAACATCTATATAATAGGAAAGATGGTTTGTGAATGCATACCTTGTCCCGAGGCTTTCTTGGCGACAGTACCTCGCGCCTTGCGCGATCTTCACTTCCGGTCTTGGACGGTGTCTGTGCAGCTCCTGGTCGCACCGGGACTGAAGACTCCTGGTCTCACCGGGACTGTCAGGATTGACAGTTGTCCTCTGAGCGGCAGAGGTCTCCCGCCTCTACAGTCGTCCACACGGACCGCCTGGAACTCCGATCTCCTTGTCCCACAAGGAACCGAAAGGAGTCACACCCTCCTGTTAGCGTACTAGTCGCCAACACACTCTCCTGATGCCAGTTGCAACTGCAGTTGTCTTTCCCTTGTTGTGCCTCCCTTTTTGGGTAGCACTTGCTCGGGCTCTCTCGGTTACCAAAACCAGAGAGAACGACAACTTTGCAGAGCAACCGACTTGCACTGAGTTGTACTTTGAGAAGCCCCCAATACCCCTATATATAGGCGGGTCATGGGATAGGGTTCTCTGTCCCTGGCAATATGGGACTAAAAGCAGGAGTAGAAGGGTTCGAGATTTTCCACAAAAGAAACCAACTCACAACATGAACTGATCGTTTCACAACTGAAACGGTTGGTTGGGGACCTGAACCGGTCGATTGACATCTCAACCGATCGGTTGGGACCCTTGAGCCAGTCGGTTCACTTCTGAACTGATCGGTTTGTGGTCCTGACCAGTTCCCAATTGACTTTCCTTCTTTTGTTTCTAATTGGTATCGAATACCA
Organism: Alisma plantago-aquatica; assembly: GCA_963693085.1. Taxonomy (NCBI): domain Eukaryota; kingdom Viridiplantae; phylum Streptophyta; class Magnoliopsida; order Alismatales; family Alismataceae; genus Alisma; species Alisma plantago-aquatica. Next base: position 1,147,463,718 of record OY856409.1, on the reverse strand, counting down.
ATTCTATTTCCAATCAAATTGGGCAAGTGAAACGAAAGGAAAATTCTCACCAATCTTACTTTCCCAACATGCTCGGTTGCATCAGTTGAACCGATCATTTCAACACTTGAAGTAATCATTCACCCTATCCATGAGTCGATCGACTCAACACCTGAGCCGATCGGTTCACCAAGCTCATCCGATCAGTTCATCACATGAGTCGATCGGTTGGGAGTGCAGATTGTGCAGAATCAATCAATTGCAATTTCAATCAATCTGATACTCCAATCAATGCGTCCAACACCTTGAACATTATGATATTGAGTTATCGATTAATTGAGTGTTTAATTGAACTACTAAACTCCTTTAGTAATCAATATAAACATTGTTTGTGGACAAAACTCCTCTTCCAGGTTAAATCCTATGTGTGTGACCCTGCAGGTCCATTTCACGTTGGCAGTGAAAGTCCATAACATTTATGACTTCACAAGCAAAGAGCGGTTCCTAGTCACACATCAGTGCTACCCAAGTGAAATAGAAAGTTGGAGAACAACTTTCAATTCTACAATCTGTGAATGGTGTTACAGTGAATGTATAATTCCTTTGTCACTGATATCCAGAATGAACTCGAGGCATGGAACAATCATCCTGTCAACATTCATTCATTTCCTTGATCTCAGAGTAGACTGGGTGAGATGTGTGTGTCATCAATATCACATATTGATTCACACGTGCATGTGCATGCCTTTCCCAATCCTACTCATCAAGTGGCCAAGGATATCAAACTCCCTCAGGAGGGACAAATCCCATATCTATCACTCACCCCTCAAAAGCCCCATGTGTCAAAGCCACCCAATCATCACCGTTATAACAACCCATGTTTCAGGACTGTGTTTGATGATGTCAAAGTGTACCCAATGACATGTGTTGAGTGTAGTGATTTTAGGTCTAAGAATCACACTCACCACCATCACTGCGAGCGCTGACTGTGACTACCAAGTCATGGTTCCATGTGTCACTCTCACGGTGGATCTGTCTGGTACCTTGTTCTCTAATAAGTACTTATGTGCTTGGTTTGATATCACCATATCATGACTAATGAGATTTTGTCATCAACCAACACACAATCTATTCTTCACTGTTATTGATGTCTATGGTTATTTCCACAATAACAACCGACTAGGGACTAAACAAGAATGTATACTGTTAACATATGTATGATCTCATCATTTAGGTCCTCAACCCAAAAGCATATGTCATTGAGTAAAATCATTCTTTAGACATCTATCATGTTACACCATCATTTCAGAAACAGTTTAAACATATAGATTAGAAATTGCCTTTATTATTATTCAAATCATTTACAAAGTATCCCATTACAATCATCATATGACTTGCTCTATGGGCATACATACCAACAGACTCCCACTTGTACTTAGAGCCATTCACCTTGGAATCTCATTCCTTGTGACCTAGCATGACCATCATGCTTCTGCTGAGAAAGGGCCTTTGTCAGTGGATCAACTATGTTGTCTTCAGTTGGTACTTTGCAAATCTTCACATCTCCTCGATGTACGATCTCTCATATGAGATGCAAGTGTCGTAGTATCTACTTGGATCGCTGATGTGATCTGGGTTCCTTAGCTTGTGCAATAGCTACATTATTGTCACAATAAAGTTCAATTGCATCACAACTATAGGGAACTACACCAAGTTCAGAAATGAACTTCCTGATCCACACAGACTCCTTTACTGCATGTGATGCAACAATATACTCGGCCTCTGTAGTAGAATCGGCAACTGTTTCTTGCTTTGAACTCTTCCAGCTCACAACTCCATTATTAAGGAAAGACACAAATCCTGACTACGATCTGTAATCATCTTTATCGGTTTGGAAGCTTGCATTGGTGTAACCCTTTACAACCAGCTCTTCCTCGCCCGTAAACAAGAAACGGATCCTTAGTCCTTCGCAAGTACTTGAGGATGTTCTTCACGGTTGTCCAGTGAGCATCCCTGGGATCTGACTGGTACCTGCTCATCATGCTGAGAGCATACGAGACATCTGGGCATGTGTACAACATAGCATACATGATGGATCCGATGGCTGATGCATATGGGATCCCATGCATACGCTCCCTCTCTTCACAAGATTGGGGACATTGAGCTCTAGAGACGGTGACTCCATGTAGAATGGGGATGTTTCCTCTCTTTGAGTTCTCCATGCTGAACCGCTTCAGCACTTTGTCAATGTATGTGCTCTGACTTAGTCCGAGAAGCCTTCTAGATCTATCTCTATAGATCTCAATTCCTAGAATGTAGGATGCTTCTCCTAAGTCCTTCATTGAGAAAGTATTCCCAAGCCAAGTCTTTACCTTCTCTAAGGCTAAGACATCATTTCCCATCAAAAGTATGCCATCCACATACAATATGAGGAATGTGGTCGAGCTCCCACCAACCTTCTTGTACACACAAGGTTCATCTTCATTTTGAGCAAAGCCAAAAACTTTGACTTCCTCATCAAATCGAAGATTCCAACTCCGAGATGCTTGTTTCAATCCATAGATTGACCTTTGCAGCGTATAGACTTTATTGGAATTCTTTGGATCTACAAAACCTTCAGTTTGTATCATGTACACATACTCATTTATATTCCCGTTAAGGAATATTGTTTTAACATCCATCTACCAAATCTCATAGTCATAATAAGTTGTAATATCAAGCATGATCCTGATGGACTTAATCATGGCAACTGGAGAAAAGGTTTCATCATAGTCAACACCTTGAACTTGTCGAAATCCCTTTGCAACCAATCTTCCTTTATAAGTTTGCACATTGCCATCCATGTCGGTCTTCTTCTTGAAGACCCACTTGCACCCTATGGGTTTTACCCCTTAGGGTGGTTCCACCAAAGTCCATACTTTGTTGGAGTACATGTATTCCATCTCGGATCTCATGGCTTCAAGCCATTTCTCAGAATTTGGTCCCTCCATAGCCTCTACATAGGTAGTTGGATCATCATCTATGATCAACTCACCACCTTCCTGAGTCACAAGGTATCCAAACCTCTCAGGTTCAAGGAGGGTCCTACTACATCTACGAGGTCCTTGTGTTACATGAGGAGACTGAGATTCCACAACACCTTGTGAATCTCCATTTTCCTCTTGTACATCTACCGGTTCTATGTTTTCTTGTTGGGCTTGAACCTCTTCAAGCTGTATTTTCCTCCCACTGCTTCCTTTGGAAATAAATTTCTTCTCTAGGAACACCGTTGTCCTGGCAACAAACACTTTGTTGTCAGTAGGGTGGTATAAATAGTATCCCCTCGTTTCCTTGGGGTATCCAACAAAATTACATTTATCGGATTAGGGTCCAAGCTTATCAGGAAACATTTTCCTAACGTAAGCCTCACAACCCCAAATCTTCAGAAAAGACAAATCGGGACGCTTCCCAGTCCATATCTCATATGGTGTCTTTTGAACTGATTTAGATGGTACACGGTTAAGTGTAAACGCGGTGGTTTCAAGAGCATAACCCCAGAAAGAAATTGGAAGATCAGCAAAACTCATCATTGATCGCTCCATATCCAACAATGTGCGATTCCTTCTTTCAGACACACCATTATGCTATGGTGTTCCAGGCGGAGTCCACTGTGATACAATACCACGGGCTCGCAGAAGGTCCTCAAACTCCTGTCTTAAGTATTCTCCACCTCGATCAGATCGAAGTGCCTTAATACTTTTACCAAGTTGGTTCTGTACTTCATTCATGAAATCCTTGAACTTTTCAAGGGTTTCTGACTTATGTTTCATCAGGTACACATAGCCATACTTACTGAAGTCATCAGTATAGGTAATGAAGTACTAATACCCACCTTTGGCATTAGTTCTAAAAGGCCCACATACATCAGTATGTATGAGTCCTAATAGATCACTAGCTCTCTCACCTTTACTTGAAAAGGGAGTCTTAGTCATCTTGCCCAACAAACAAGATTCACATGTCTCTATTGATTCATAATCAAAAGAGTCTAGATAACCATCTTTATGGAGTCTAGAAATGCGCTTCTCATTTATGTGCCCTAGACGACAATGCCAAAGATACGTTTCGTTTGAGTTGTTGAGTTTTTGCCTTTTGGTGTTTACATTGTATACACTTGTCTCTAGATCTATCACGTATAGACCATAAGACATTGGGGCACTTCCATAAAAGATCCCATCTTTAGAAATGGAACAATTTCCATTCTTAATAAGAAATTCAAATCCATCCTTGTCCAAACAAGAGACGGAAATGATATTCCTATTTATGGCAGGTACATAATAGCAGTTCTTCAACCCTATTATTAGCCCACTTGGCAGAGTTAACTCATAGGTTCCTACAGCACTGGCGGCAACTCTTGCTCCATTGGCAACACGTAGTTCAACCTCGCCTTTCCCTAAAGGCCTACTTCTCTTAAGATCCTTCACATTTGAACAAATGTGAGATCCGCATCCGGTATCAAGTACCCATGACGAAGAAGTAGTAAAGTTAATCTCTATCACGTATACACCAGAAGTAGAGATCTCTATTTCTGACTTCTTCTTCCATTGTTCCTTCCATCCTCTCCATGTAGAAGAAATTGGTTTGGCGAGAGAACACTTCTCTCCCTTACCTACTTTCTTCTTCACTAATGCATTAAGCATACATAGAGTGGATTCTAAGGCTCCTGGTATATCTGGATTGTGCAGAACACTTCTCACAGTCCTCAACCAATTATGGAATTTATTCTCAATTAATTTTCCCATTTTAAAAGATGATTCTTTTGCCATTTTACAAGATAAAATTTGCATTTGTCAAAACTCCTTTTGATTTGATTTGAATAAATTTGACGATAGTTAATTAGGACTTTAATTAATTACTACTCCCACTATTTTGATTCAAATTGATAGCCCTCACCATCAATTCAGAAGATTAGAGCATACAATCTTCTAGTGGGTCAAGATCCCGAAATCCTCTGAGCCATGGACCAGCTTGGGCTGTCACCCACAACTCAGATCTTCCAGGTAAGCAACTCTTGCCAATTGCATCATATGCAACTCTTGAAAGATGTCATATGCAACTCCTTGCCATGATCATCTCCATGCCTCAAGGTGCTAGATCCTATCTAGGTCATGTTGTTAAGTCCGACCCAAAGCCAACACGATGAACATGCACCCTGCTTGGGCAGACCCACACATTCATCCTTCATGCTTCCACGAGATAGACGGTGCACCACACTTGGGCGTGCCCACACTTGGTAGATCAAGCTTTTCATGTGTGTCACATTTGGAAGGCATCTAACACTTAATATTTAATGAGGGATTTGGTTTTTATATACATATACATATCCAATCACCACAATATATAGTATGTATCATATACATGCTATATCCCACAGAAAATATGCAAAATGATAAAAAGCAATGATTATGGCCATCCTATTGTGATTCCTCGAGCCAAGAGGAATCACGGTCATCTAGGTCTACATCATATGCAACCTGTACAAGATGAAATCTATGCCTACTTTTCTGGGTTTGATCAGCTCATCTCCATGACCGATCGGCTCACCGTCAGGTTGGTTGTTCAGGTGCCACTAGCTGATCTACTGGCTCCTCCATCCGATTGGTTCACCGGTCGTCATGCATCTCATCAGGTCGCCACCCGCTCGTCTCGCTCCTCGAACCAGCCGTCTGGATCACCAATTGATCGGTTCACGCCTTAAACCGATCGTATCAAGTGTCGTCAGGTCGTCCATTTTCTTTGACATAACAAGAAATAAAATCTATCCTATTTACAATTGAATTGTGAAACCCCGAGTTACATAGGTAGGAAAACAATTCTCGAATTATTTCGAGTTACATCAGGAATAAGAGAAGGGGAATCAGTGCGCAGACCGAGATGCAAGCAACCACATACAACCACACACAGATATATGGGTTTATAGGCCATAACCATGCTACACATCCACCACAAAACTTGTTTAAGGGCGATGCATATTGAGTGCATTAATATTACATATCATATATGTATATTTGGGATTTGTGGATTGGACATGCATAAAGCCAATTTTATTCGCATCGCATGCAATAAATAAAGGCGACAAACCAAAATCGATCACATCGATAATCCTAAAATATAGAACAATTGACCTGGCTCTGATACCATTGTTGGGTTTTAGAGGAGGCAGAGAAGCAGCGGAAACCAAAATTTTCTCCCCAAGCCCAGAAAAAAAGGAATCGCGTCAACGTCTATATAATAGGAAAGATGGTTTGTGGATGCATACCTTGTCCCGAGGCTTGCTTGGCGACAGTCCCTCGCGCCTTGCGCGGTCTTCACCTCCGATCTTGGACGGGGTCTGTGCAGCTCCTGGTCGCACCGGGACTGAAGACTCCTGGTCTCACCGGGACTGTCAGGATTGACAGTTGTCCTCCGAGCGGTAGAGGTCTCCCGCCTCTGCATTCGTCCACACAGACCGCCTATAACTTCGATCTCCTTGTCCCACAAGGAGCCATAAGGAGTCGCACCCTCATGTTAGCGTACTAGTCGCCAACACACTCTCCTGCTGCCAGTTGCAACTGCAGTTGTCTTTCCATTGTTGCACCTCCCTTTTTGGGTAGCACTTGCTCGGGCTCTCTCGGTTACCAAAACCAGAGAGAACGACAACTTTGCAGAGCAACCGGCTTGCACTGAGTTGTACTTTGAGAAGCCCCCAATACCCCTATATATAGGCGGGTCATGGGACAGGGTTCTCTGTCCCTGACAATATGGGACTAAAAGCAGGAGTAGAAGGGTTTGAGATTTTCCACAAAAGCAACCAACTCACAACCTGAAACGATCATTTCACAACTAGAATGGTCGGTTGGGGACCTAAACCGGTCGATTGACATCTCAATCGATCGGTTGGGACCCTTGAGCCAGTCGGTTCACTTCTGAACCGATCAGTTTGTGGTCCTGACCAATTCCCGATTGACTTTCTTTCTTTTGTTTCTAATTGGTATCGAATACCAATCCTATTTCCAATCAAATTGGGCAAGTGAAACGAAAGGAAAATTCTCACCAATCTTACTTTCCCAACATGCTCGGTTGCATCAGTTAAACCGATCGTTTCAACACTTGAAGCAATTGTTCACCCTGTCCATGAGCCGATCGACTCAACACTTGAGCCGATTGGTTCACCAAGCTCAGCCAATCAGTTCATCACATGATCCGATCAGTTGGGAGTGCAGATTGTGCAGAATCAGTCAATTGCGATTTCAATCAATCCGATACTCCAATCAATGCGTCCAACACCTTGAACATTATGATATTGAGCTATCGATTAATTGAGTGTTTAATTGAACGACTAAACTCCTTTAGTAATCAATCTAAACATTGTTTGTGGACAAAACTCCTCTTCCAGGTTAAATCCTATGTGTGTGACCCTACAGGTCCATTTCACGTTGGCAGTGAAAGTCCATAACATTTATGACTTCACAAGCAAAGAGCGGTGCCTAGTCACACATCAGTGCTACCCAAGTGAAATAGAAAGTTGGAGAACAACTTTCAATCCTACAATCCGTGAATGGTATTACAGTGAATGTATAATTCATTTGTCACTAATATCCAGAATGAACTTGAGGCATGGAACAGTCATGCTATCAACATTCATTCATTTCCTTGATCTTAGAGCAGACTGGGTGAGATGCGTGTGACATCAATATCACATATTGATTCACACGTGCATGCGCATGCCTTTCTCAATCCTACTCATCAAGTGGCCAAGGATATCAAACTCCCTTAGGAGGGACAAATCCCATATCTATCACTCACCCCTCAAAAGCCCCATGTGTCAAAGCCACCCAATCATCACCTTTATAACAACCCATGTTTCAGGACTGTGTTTGATGATGTCAAAGTGTACCCAACGACATGTGTTGAGTGTAGTGATTTCAGGTCTAAGAATCACACTCACCACCATCACTGTGAGAGTTGACTGTGACTACCAAGTCATGGTTCCATGTGTCACTCTCACGGTGGGTCTGTCTGGTACCTTGTTCTCTAACAAGTACCTATGTGCTTGGTTTGATATCACCATATAATGACTAATGAGATTCTATCATCAACCAACACACAATCTAGTCTTCAGTGTTATTGATGTCTACGGTTATTTCCATAATAACAACCGACTAGGGACTAAACAAGAATGTATACTCTTAACATACGTATGATCTCATCGTTTAGGTCCTCAACCCAAAAGCATACGTCATTGAGTAAAATCATTCTTTAGACATCTATCATGTTACACCATCATCTCAGAAACAGTTTAAACATATAGATCAGAAATTTCCTTTATTATTATTCAAATCATTTACAAAGTATCCCATTACAATCATCATATGACTTCCTCTATGGGCATGCATACCAACATAATGTGTTTCAGCTCATGGAGCCTATGAAGGCCCAATATGTGCTTCATGGGCCTTAGGGTCACTTTTCAGCCGATTGGATAATCGAAGTGTATATATGGGCCCAAGAGACATGATTTTGGATAATGTGGATATGTGTGATCATAATAGGTATCCAAAATAGTCACGGTTGATGGATATTCTGAATATAAAATAATGAGAGGATTTTTACAATAATCCAAGATAATATGTGGCTTAGATAATTAATTAAAGGATTATCCACCTTTGTCTTTGGAAAAGAATTTGATGAGGTTCCATGCAGGGAGGATGCTTGGTTTAAAAAGATATACCAAAGAAAGAGAGTCATGGTGTGCTTTTTTTTATACCCCGCATGTGCATGGGAAAGGGAATATCGATATTTCCTCTTTATATAGATTTATCTTTCTCCCTCCTTTCCTTTCTCGTAGTACCCTTTAGTGTTCCTCTTAGACGTGTATATAAAGGGGACTCTGGAGCCGCCATCATTCATCCCCTATCTACGAGAAGCCTTGAAAAGGAAAGAGCCAGAGTAGGGTTGCAGACCATCAGTTTGGTTGTTCATGAAGAACCCTTCATCAATCTTGTACCCGCACATGTCCTTCCCCTTCCTGGCCTAAGATTTGTAGCTTGGAGATGAGTAGGAAAAGGCATTCCTAGACGTTGGCCAAGATAGTAGAGCCGCTCCTCCTGCCATCACCCAGGGTGGCCTTGACAGTAGGTGATCTGGGACTACACCCGGTTCCTGGTCTGGTCATACATGTAGGGAAAAAAGGAAAGGAGCATCAGCCGGTCAAGATGCCACCTCGGGTATGTGGGAACCTACCAAGGGAAAGAGATGCTAGGTGGCATGGATGTTCTAGGCGATACCGCACTCGGGTACCCGAGTGTTGGCTTCGGTGGTAGGTTGCAGGCAGGGACGACATAGCTTTTCACCTACTATCTTGCTCGCTGCTTGTGGAGAAGGATGGCGAGGACATTGACTAAAATAGGCACCACCACCATCACGACTGAGTCCTTAGCTGGCAGCCAGGTACAACCCTATCTGGGTCCGGCGAGAGCCAGCGTGGCTGCCCTATGCCTTTTAGCCTTCAGGCCGTGAACTTGGGAGAGAGGGTGAGTGCGAGTAGGTGTTGGGAGGTAGGAGCGCTCTCCGTAGCGCCATGCGTAGCTGATGGATGCCATGCCTCCACAACAGTGAGGAAGCGATGAAGGAGGCGTGCTGGGCAGCAGATTATGAGCGGTGCCTTGTGCGGGACCAACGGGAGGCGACCTGCCAGCACCGTGCGTATGCACGTGAGTGGAGGCGCGGTTCGGGAGTGAGGTTGAAGACGATTCACATATTTTGGACGATTATACCCCCTCAAGCACAATAGCCTGACCCTTCAAGGGATGGGTAAAACCATCTTGGCGTTATGTTTTTTAGTCCCCACCTCACTGGAGCAAAGGACCAGCTGGCTGTAGGCCATTGGATGGGCCAGCCACATGGGCATAGGGTGCGACTCGCTAGGCTGACATGGCACCTTTTGATTGGCCGGTAAGTGCATTATCTTAGAATATATGTAGTTAATTAATGGTAAATCTGATGATAGCAAAAGTATATATCAAATTGCTCAGAAAAATGAGAGGAATCTGAATAAAACACTATTAGAACTAGATTAAGTTTCTTGTCCCAAAAGTATATGCAATACATGTCCTAATGTGTTAATGAAAAGGGAAAACCTAGATTTGCCTTATTTTGATGCTTAATTGAATATGTTCGTTAATGTTAAGTTAATACCTAATATAGACTTGTATGATGAAGAAATCCTTGATAATGATGAATAATAGATGACTCCATATTAGTAATCTTATTCATTCTATTTAGGGTTTTAAAACCAATATAGACATCTTGCTATGATCATAATGTTAGTAATGTGATCTAGGTATCTTGAGTAACCTATTATGCATAACGAAATTTGTAATCTGAGAAACCACAATATGATGGAATTATGGTTTGTAACCCTAATCCCTAGTCTAAAAATGAGATAACCTAAACCCTAGTTTAGGAGTGAATCTAGATCTAAGTAATGTGATGTGAATACATGGTGACACATATGTAGTATGCATGTTTCGGATATTGTTGATAATATGCTTGGTTGCTTGGATGTTAGGATACACTCATAAAGTATATAATTTTCTGCATGGTTTCTGTGATGGAATAAGATACGTGATTACACTTATGAATAGATGTATCAAATTCTGAGATTGCCGATGTTTCTCAATGAGATTGAATGAAAGATAAACTGCTTGCTTGTTTATTTACTTCTTGTGTATTATAAAGTTCCTATGAGTATCATGTAAAGTAAATAACAATATTTTGAACCTTGGGTTAGACTAATCTTAATGGTAATGCACACGAGCCCCAAAGGGATAGTGATTACACCTGAGGTAGTTGACCAGGTATGGGTTAGAATATGAAATAAGTTTATGTTCTTATATGCAAGATAAAGATGTTTGCTTATATGTGTACTTGTGATTATTGTTTGAACCCACATACCAGTATAGTAATATACTGGCCGCGTACTCATTTTTCGACGCTTTAGGTATCATATATACTTGATTTGTTGACATGAGGGTACAAATAAAGATGTTTAAGACACTACAATTTAATCATGAAGGTTTAGTCTTAATGGTTTATCTTCACACATGTAAAAGTTAATTCTGTTTAAAAGTTATGTAACTCCTTAGAGGAGTTTTTTATGTAAACATGTAATAATTTGATCATTAATGGAAATTGTTTTGATTTTGTATTATTTCTTGAATCTAATACTAGAATTTATGGGTGAGGATTTGTGACTTTAAGGTCTTTTAGACACTCAAAAGTGTGGGTCGTTACATTTGGTATCAGAGCACAAATTCATCAACTAATACTTAATAGATTATAATTTCAAATCATCCTTAGAAAATTTAAGAGAAAAATTAGTAAAGCCAAATGTGCCTTTTAGGTTTCTCATCTCACATTTTCATCTAATTCTCATCTCTTGCTTAAAAACTTTGAAAAGAAATTGTTAATTAGAGGAGTAAATTGTGAAAAGATGTAACCTTTTGTGTAGGTCCCTCTAGAGAGGGTAGACACTAGAAAGATACATGTATGGGTAAGCCCTTTCATAGAGGAAGGACTTGGATTAGGGTATGAAAACTCTAGAGAGTCTAGGGACAGGGAAACTTTGAGAGGTAGAGTATAGTCCCTAACCCTAATTTAACCCTAACCCTAAATTTTAATCTTAAATAATGAACATGGTGTGGTGGTATGAGACACCACCCATGTGAAACTTGAAATTAGGAATAAGAAAGATAAAGGGATGGGTTTGGGTAACCCAATCTCCCATGCATGAGTGCATGAGGAGCATAAAACTTATGTGAGTGGTCTTTAGAAATATATGAACGCAATAGTGATATATATATGTATATATATATATCTATATCTATATCTATATATATATATATATATAGAGAGAGAGAGTCAGGCTAGAATACACTCGAATGTACAGATCACGCCGTACACCCCAATGGTGTTTGCCTATCTAGATCATGTTTTTCCAAAATGTAATCCATTGATCTTCATGGTTACAATAATAATAGGCCACATGCAAAATTTGAACTCATTTGGATGAGTGTAAGTCACTCCTCCAAGGACAATAAAATCGACACACAAAACTAATTCAAAATATATGATTTTTGCCTCCTTTAGATGCACGACCTATAAGTGTCGAAATGAGCTAAAATTTATTATATAGTATGTTCTTATGATAATTAAGAAGATCAACGGTTTAGATTTTTTAAAAATTTATTGCATCTTCAAAAATGACTGAGGTGTATGGTGCCTCCGGTACACTCGAGTGTACACTAGCCTGACTCTCTCTCTCTCTTTCTCTCTCTCTCTCTCTCTCTATATATATATATATATATATATATATATACATGAAATTCAAAGTTTATATAACTTTCTCAAACCTCTTGTGTTGTCTCTAGAAGTTTAGTGATGGTGGCCAAGCCCCTGGAGGGGAAGGACGATGTAGCACCAAGCCCCTGGAGGGGAAGGTGACTCAAGTTTACTGAATAGATAGAGACTATGAGGGGGTATCCTAGAAGTTGTGCAAACCTGGGTTGAAATGTTATAATGATAAAAGTTATGCCTAGAAAAAAAGGTACCTATGAAACCTTTAGGGCTAGTGTGCCAACCTAGGGTCGGTCAACCCAAAGAGTGGGAAGATGACTGACGTGTATTTTACTACGCGCTTAAACGCAAGTATACGCGTCGAGTAATATAGGCCTTGTGAGGCCCGAGTCGAACTCAGGGATACGTGAATTATTGGAGACTTCTACTAACTAATCGCAATCAGCTAGACCGATTAACAAAGTAGAATTTGTTGTTGAAATTAAAAGAAAATAAAAATGAAACAAAGAAAATAATCGATTAAAGGTTAATTTAATCAATTAAAAGGACATCTTTAGGATGGCGGTTTCACCGCGGGTCAACATTGTATTAGATTTCATATAATTCCTCACACTTCTCTCTCTATCCGGGTAGTGGCCTGAAATGAGAATTACCCACTGTCGTGGTGTAATTCACTACTTAGGTTTAGGTTGATTCCACCGTCGTAGTAATCATTCCCCTAAACTAAGCGCATTAGGATCGGTCCCTCAGTTCCCACCATTAATTTTACAACTCCTTTGTCAAGGGTTTTATTAATTAATGTAGAATTCGTTTCTTTTCAACCGTTAATCCTTCTGTCGAAGTGATTAAGGGCATTAATTTACTATTATGGTGATCAAGCATAACAATAGCAATAGAGAAAACGAATTTATACCACGGATATGAGAGAAAAATATGAATTATCAATATAAAATCATCATACAATGTATCCCCGGGCTACTCCCGGTCCTAAAGATTGAGGGTTTTAGCCTCTCATGTTCATCTTACACAAATACATGGTAGAAATTGGGGAATTCATAAGAAAAACGTGAAATAGATGGGAAAACCCCTGAACGGAGAAGAACCGGTGGATCCTTGGCGTAGAACACAGCTTCCCCCGCCTGTCGGTGGTGGAAATTGTCTTCGGCAGCGTCCGAATCACCCGGTATGAGCTTCTCGGCCTCCGTTCTCCTTTCTCTCCTCCTCGGCACTCGTGCAATCCAAATATGAGATCCCTCCTTTTGTCTGGGCGGCCGTCATTAGGTATAAGTCCCTAATTAGGTCGTCAAATAATGACAGCCGTCCGATTGATATCAAAACAGATCCAACGCATATCTGCCGGCGTCGATACCATCGACGCGGGTCGATGGTATCGACCCAGCGGATTAGCGGCAGCTTTCCTTTCTTTTATTCTGAGCGCCTGTGGTGATCTCGATACCATCGACTTGGGTGTCGATGGTATCGACTCCTTTAGCGTCGGTTGTTGTCGTTTAGCGACGCTGTAGCTCTCCTTGCGTCGATGGTATCGACTTAATCCTCGCTAGCAGCCTGGAGACATCTCGATGCCATCGACTTGGGCGTCGATGGTATCGACTCTGTATTGCTCTTCTCGGCTGACAACCTGTGGCTTGGTCGATGGTATCGACACCCGTCGATGGTATCGACGGATGTAGATACTTGTTTTTCCTGAAATTGTACAACAAGACCAAATAAATCCACACGATTTATGATAAGATGATCAATAATGCTTAAAATAATGAAATAAAGGGGATTTGATATAAAATGATGGCAAAGACCAAATAAAGTGAATTATGCAATATTATCCATGAAAATGAGTAATTAAGGCACAAAACACAAATGAAAAAGGTCTATAAATGCGACTCAAAATCATCGCATCAAACTCCCCTAAGCTTAAACATTGCTCGCCCTCGAGCAACTAATCCTTAGAATAAAATTGCGAATGTCAACTAACAATCAAAACACCAACCCACCTCACAAATGACTCCCACTGGACGTTCTCAAACCGGCCTACCCTAATCACAGAACAGTAATTACCCTATAGGCGACAATAACCATCAATAAAAGAAATTATCCTTCAAACTGATGAACACTATCACATAAGGCAGTTATCATAATAAAGTTCGCCGATTCAGCCATGGTGCACCTTGTGATCACCTACTCTACGTTGCTCGCCCTAACTACCATCTACATGGAAGCAGTTCTCCTGATAAACATGAGTGAGGAGAAAATCACGGTGGCCTACCAATCCGAGCAACGGGTGGATGGAATGGGTGGTTCATGGGAGAATTTGGAAGTATTACACAGTTTCAAAATGCATATAACAAAATGCCCTAAATGATGCAAATGCACATTAAGAATGCCCTACCGCCTAAAAACGGGTGGAATGATGCATGCCCTAACCTTCTACCTCAAAATGAGATAGAAATCTACTCAAGCCACATCATGTACTCAATTCCCCTGTTATACAAGTGATATCATTCCTTTCTCCCTCTTATTCCATTTCCTTCTAAATTCTCTTCTTTTTTTTTTTTTAACATTTGTTCATATTTCCAGAATTTTTTTTTTCTTCTGTTTTTTTTCTTTCCAATTGGAGATCCTTGCTTTATTTCGAGGGTATGGAACAAATTAGATCACCTATTTAGGAAAACTGAGATACATGGTGTGCCTATGCATGAAAATCATGAAATTGTGAGTGCAACTACATGACATGCACCTAAAGGTAATGTGCATGTATCACTATATATTTTTTTTTATTATTCTATGCAAAAACATGAAAATAACAATGCAAAACCTATCTACATGCCATGCACGCAAAAGAAATTGAAACTGCACTTTACTTCCAATTCTTGGTGGATTATAGGAAATGGGGTGGAATGATCACAAGATTAAGTGACTGAACCTTAAAAGAAAATTATGTGTCCCTCCTTATTGACATGTGTAGTAGTAAAAAGGGTGCTTTCTCTTACATCTGATTAAGGTCTCATTACCATTTGATTAGGTTAGGCTCAAACAACCGTTACTATCCACTTTCCATGAGTCAAAGGGTGTGGGTATGACATATTGGTTCAAAGTTGACATAATCAATCATTTTCATAGAAAAAGTTCCCCAAGGACAACCAAGTAAAGCTATTTAAATGACACAGAAAAAAATTTTCAATTCCCTTTAATTTCCCCATGAAAACAGCTAGATGACAATTTTTACGACATCCACAATTACACTAGATAGATGTGGATCCTACATAAAAACTTAAAATTGCAAAAACAAATAACAAAGCAGAAACTAAAACAACTAAAGAAAAGATAAAAGATAGAGCTGTTCCAGCCACCCCCCTAAGCTTGAATCCGACTATGGCCTCATAGTCAAAAACCAACTTAAGGGTGGAACAGTGATACCCTGATCAATCTTGTGAAGGCGGTGGTGGGTAATGTGGTGCCGTAGGATCCCAAGACGGGTACTCCCCCTGGAAGCTTGGATCATAGTGGGTCCTCGGCGGAGGCTGTGGATAACCTCCAAAGTAGTCTCGACTCCAGTAGTGGTCGAAGAAGGGCTCCTGCTGCGTCTCTATCCGCTGCAACCGGTTGTGCATTTGTTCTTGGTTGGCGAGGATGAGCCGCTCGTTCTCGAACATAGCCCTTTGATTATCAAGCAACCGGCCCGTTGTCTCATGGATGCCGGTATACAAAGTCATATGCTGGTGCTGCGTCTGCTGGATGTCCTGCAGCATGGTATACATCCCTTGCATGGAGTAGGGATCCGCAGCTGGCTGTTCTTGCTGTGGTGATGGCGGCGGGGGCTGAGATGATGAAGATGCACCCGGATGCATCCTAGGACGCTTCCGTGGTGCCACGCGTGCTCGAAGAGGTGTGAAAGCCTCCTCGTCTTCCTCCGCCTCGCCTTCTTGGTCGTCACCTCCGCCTTCTTCTTCCGAGGACTCGATGGCTATGATGGGCCATCGGAAATGCTGCTTGCCCTCAATGTGGAAGACGTCGTCCGGCAGGGATGCCTCCTGGTAAGCTTGGTTGACGTGGCAATGAGCGTACGCCAACCCGTCCCGGAGAAGAATGAGGTTTGAACGGTGCAAGTGTTGCACGTTCACCTTACTCCGCGTAGAAATCGGAGTCATGGACTGAAAGTTCAGCCCCAAGTAAAGCGCCAACTTGGTGACAAGACCACCAAAGTGTATTGGAGCCTTCCTTGTGCTCCGCTTCACCGCCATGACGCGCTGTAACCAGAATGCTCCCCAGTTGCACTCTTGACGCTTCAGGAGGGCGTACAGAAAGAATAAGTCGCTCTCCTGAAACTTGCTCAAAGCAAGATCGCTCCGCCCGAAGAAGGTCAAGCTAAGCATCCTATGCAATACCCGGACGAACGGGTGTTCAAAATCAGCTACCGCGGCGTTGTGGTAGCTCACAGTCTTCCCTGTCGGTACCGTACAAAGCTCGGAGAAGATCTTGTCGTAGTCGGTGCGGGCGTCGGGACGTCGGTGATCGTGGCGGCTGTGGTTCCAGTTGAAGATGTCGTTGAACTGCTTCAACGTGAAGTTGTAATTGTTGTTGAATAGACGGAAGGTCACCCTCCCCTGGATCCACGTCTGGTCCGATGGTACCACGTCGTTTGGTACGACGCAGATATCAAGGGACGCCATGAACTCGGCCACCAGTTCCTTGTATGTGGGCCATTCGCCAAAGAACGGCTGCCCATCCGCATGACAGTCCATCTCATAGAAGCGACCGGTGTGCCGCGCTTGCCCGGCCAACACATAGGCCAAGTTGGCCTCGAATCCCAAGTCCCTGATCATGCCCCGGTCCACATACCGGGTGGCCTCGAACTTCCTCTTCATGATCTCCTCGTACACTTTCCTCGTGTCCATGTTGGCGTGAATAAGGCGTGGACGAGAGATAGAAGCTGTTGGAGGAGGAACAAACTCCTCGATCACCATTGGATGCGCGCTCGATGAAGATGCTCCGCCCGTATGCACCATGTTTGCGAGAAGAAGAGATTAAGAGAAAAGAGCTCGGTGAAGATGGAGAGAAAATCTCCGCTCGATGAAGATCTTTGCTCGGTGACGCTTCTCCGCAGGTGTAGAGGGCTCGGGGGAGTGCTCGACGCAATGGGGGGTACTTGCTCTGAGGGTGTGATGTCATATGACGTTGGAAGTCCCCTTTTATAGACTTGATCGGCGCCCCTGTTAACCCGTCGATACCATCGACGCGGGTCGATGGTATCGACACGTCTCGCGGGTAGCCGTCTCTGTCGCTGGCATCGACGGCTGACGTTTACTGGATCGCGAAACCCGGATCGCTGACGAGTCGATGCCATCGACGGATGTCGATGGTATCGACGCAGCCCCCGGATCGCTGACGTGGCTGTCGCGGTCGTCGCCGATGTCTTCATTCGGATTGGTGACATGTCCGTCGATACCATCGACGAGTGTCGATGGTATCGACCTGCATTTGTTGCAACACCTCCGTTTCTGGCTCTCAACCTGTGATGATGTCGATACCATCGACGAGGCCGTCGATGGTATCGAGTTGACTGAGCAAAACTTGTCTGAATATCTCCAGAGATCTCGATGGTATCGACAGGGGTGTCGATACCATCGACTTTATCCTGGAGATCAACCTGTGACCATGTCGATACCATCGACGGATGCGTCGATGGCATCGACACAGTGCGATTTTTGCTGGTTGCAACCTGTGCCCAAGTCGATGCCATCGACTGATGTGTCGATGGTATCGACTCTGCCTAATCCTGCACAATTAACAAACGGATCAAGGTATCATTTTTAAACTAAAATCTAAACGAATTAAAAACAATCTATCACTAAAATGAAACTAGCCTAATGTACCGTTGGTTGGGTTGCCTCCCAACAAGCGCCCTTGTTTAGCGTCTTAGGCTAGACGTCAGTCCTTCTTCTCATTCATGTATAAGTGAAATGAGTTTAACCCCATTCACTTTCCTCTTGTAATTCTCACCAAAGTATAGCTTCAAGCGCTGCCCGTTCACCAAGAACGTGGTCTCTCCATCTCGCACGAGAATCGCTCCGTGCGGTCTCACTTCTTCCACCTCAAAGGGTCCACTCCATCGGGATTTCAGTTTCCCGGGATGCAACTTGAGACGAGAATTGAACAATAAGACACTGTCTCCTTTCTTAAACGTGCGTATCTTTATGTGGCGATCGTGGATCAGCTTTGTGCGCTCTTTGTAAATACGGGCATTCTCATACGCCGTCATGCGTAGCTCATCCAATTCATTCAATTCTAGCATTCTTTTCCTCCCGGCCTCGTCATAGCGCAAATTCAGCCTTCTTAGCGCCCAATGGGCCTTGTGCTCCAATTCTACCGGAAGATGACACGCCCGGCCATACACCAACCTAAAAGGCGTAGTGCCTATAGGTGTTTTGTACGCCGTTCGATAAGCCCAAAGTGCATCCGGTAACAATGTACTCCAATTCTTCCGTGTAGATGCTACGGTCCTTTCTAAGATCTTTTTGATTTCTCGGTTTGATACCTCCACCTGTCCTTGCGTTTGTGGGTGATATGGGGTGCCAATGTTGTGTTTGACCCCATATTTCTTCAAAAGTGACGCAAATTTTTGATTTCGGAAGTGTGTGCCTCCGTCACTAATAATCATCCGAGGAATCCCGAACCTGCAGAAAATATTCTCCTTTACGAACCTGCAGACTACATTCGAATCATTAGTCCTTGTGGGGATTGCCTCCACCCACTTCGACACATAATCCACGGCAAGCAAAATATAAAGATTTGAATTTGAGGACACAAAGGGTCCCATGAAGTCAATGCCCCAAAGATCAAATACCTCGACTTCCTGAAACACATTCAGGGGCATTTCTTGTCTCCTTGAGATATTACCTGCACGCTGGCACGGGTCACACTGCCTAACAAAATCATAGGCGTCCCGGAACAAAGTGGGCCAATAAAGGCCGCTCTCCAAAACCTTAGCTGCTGTCCGTGAGCTAGCATGATGTCCTCCCGTAGGTGACGCGTGACAATGATGTAGAACACTTTCGTACTCTACCTCCGGCACGCACCTGCGAAGAATTCCATCCCTGCATTGCTTCAACAATATTGGGTCAACCCAAAAATAGTATCTCAATGAGTGGAAGAATTTCTTCTTCTCTTGATATGACCAATCTTCCGGGATGATTCCGCAAGCTAGATAATTTACAATATATGCAAACCATGGTTCTTTCGAATCAATTTTCAAAAGTTGTTCGTCGGGAAAGGTCTCGGTAATGGGTATATGCAAACCTTGCTCATCCACCCTCTCTAACCTAGACAAGTGGTCAGCCACCACATTTTCAATTCCCGACTTGTCCTTAATTTCAATATCAAATTCTTGTAGGAGCAAAATCCACCTAATTAGTCTCGGCTTGGCATCCTTCTTCTCCATCAAATATTTTATTGCGGCGTGATCCGTCCACACAACCACCTTAGAACCCACTAAGTATTGCCGAAATTTCTCAAAGGCAAAAACAACAGCAAGTAACTCTTTTTCCGTGGTTGTGTAATTTAATTGAGCATCATTAAGTGTTTTTGAGGCGTAGAAAATCATTGCAGGCTTGTTATCTACCCTTTGCCCCAAAACAGCCCCCACAGCATAGTCAGACGCATCACACATCAACTCGAAAGGCTTTGTCCAATCCGGCGTTTGCACAACCGGAGCCGAAATCAGCTTTTCCTTCAAAACCTCGAATGCGTGAAGACATTTCTCATTGAAATCAAAAACTGCGTCTTTTTCCAACAATTCCGATAATGGCTTTGCGATTTTTGAAAAATCCTTGATAAAACGCCGATAAAACCCAGCGTGTCCTAAAAAGCTTCTCACCCCTTTTACAAAATTTGGTGGGGGTAGCTTAGAAATCACCTCAATTTTTACGGGGTCTACCTCTAGACCCTTGCTAGACACCTTGTGTCCTAGCACAATTCCTTCTGTCACCATCATGTGACATTTCTCCCAATTGAGGACCAAGTGTGTGTCCTCGCACCGCTGCAACACCTTATCTAAATTATAAAGGCATTCATCAAAAGATGCTCCATAGACTGAGAAGTCATCCATGAAGACTTCAAGACACCGCTCCACCATGTCAGAGAATATGGCGAGCATGCAGCGTTGAAAAGTCGCCGGCGCATTGCATAAACCAAACGGCATACGGCGGTAGGCGAAGGTCCCATAAGGACATGTAAACGTAGACTTCTCTTGATCCAACGGATCAATAGAAATCTGGTTATACCCCGAATAACCATCTAAGAAACAAAAATGCGACCGACCGGCTAAGCGTTCCAAAATCTGATCAATGAATGGCAATGGAAAATGATCTTTCAGAGTGGCGGCGTTCAATCGGCGGTAATCAATGCATACACGCCACCCGGTTACCAGTCGGGTGGTGACAGGTTCATTTAAAAGATTGGTAGTGACAGTGATTCCCCCCTTCTTAGGGACTACCTGCGTGGGGCTCACCCACGTCGAATCAGAGATTGCATAAATGATCCCGGCAGCAAGCAACTTGATGACTTCCTTTTTGACAACCTCCATCATGCTTGGATTTAGACGTCTTTGAGGCTGTATGACTGACTTAGCTCCTTCCTCAAGCCGAATCTTATGTTGACAAAGTGTAGGGGAGATCCCCTTGATGTCCGCCACTGACCACCCAAAGGCTCCACGGTGGTTCTTGAGCACTATCAGTAGCTGCTCCTCTTCATCCGCACTCAAGTATGCAGAAACAATCACTGGCAACTTGTCCTCCTCGGCTAGAAAGACGTACTTCAAGTGCGGGGGCAATGGCTTTAACTCTAGATCAGGTGGGCAGATAAGGGATGATTGTAGCGGTGGGGGCAGTGTACCCAAATCTTCATAGTGCCTCGTGTAGAAACATGGAAGCATTTGAAGCATTTTGGCGCACTCCTTGAGTGAAGTACTCCGCATCCAATCATAAGTGACATTACACAAACACGCCTCTAGAGGCAATTCCAGATATGCATCACCGACAGAAGTTATTATCACATCATCCTCCCACGAAGGTGGAATGTCCTCATTCTCATCATTTGGAAACCCGACAGCCTTGCATAAAGAGACAGCTTTCGTTTGCTCCATAAGGTCTACCGCCAAGGTCCCATTGTCTATCCTGCTCATCACATGGGCCATATCTAAAAATGGCTTCCCAAGACAAAGTGAGATATTGCTTTCCACATGCTTCACCATGTTGCACTGTGCCTTTGCTTTAGTAGATGTATTGCTGTTGGGCATGACCATCTCAAAGCGATCATCCGCAATGCCTAAGGTCAAGCGACCTCTCCCCATCTCCAAGATCATGTCAGCTGTAGCTTGAAATGGGCGACCAAGAAGTAACTCATTACCGTGTTCGTCCTGCATCTCCATCACAACAAAATCAGCGGGAAAAACAAAGCGGTCTACCTTTACCAAAACATCTTCACAGATTCCATATGGTTTCACCACAGAATTATCGGCCAATTGGATAGTCATATTGCTTGGCCTTGACTCCTTCAATCCAAGTTTCTTGAATGTAGAAAGGGGCATCAGATTGATGCTTGCCCCGGAATCACAAAGCGCCTCGCCAAATTTGAACTTCCCGATAAAGCATGAAATATTGAAACAGCCAGGATCCTGTCGCTTTGGCGGCAAAGTGCCCATAATAAAAGCACTCACTTGCTCCTTTAACACCACAACCTCAGTGTCGGGTATCTTCCTCTTCTTGGTGATTACATCTTTGAGAAACTTTCCATAAGACGGAATTTGTTCAATTGCCTCTAACAAGGGAATATTCACAGATAACTTTCTAAAGCTGTCCAGAAATTTTTTAAACTGTGCATCCACCTTTCTTGCTTTTGCGCTATTGGGGTAGGGGACCGGAACAGTATGTGCTCTTTGATGAGGTGGCACATAGGGGGTTAATTTCTGTGGCTCCACATCATTGGCTTGTCCTTCCTTACCATCTTCGGTTGTGTCATCAATTTGCTCTATGACTGGTGCACGCTGCTCCTTAGCGGTTGCTTCTTCTACTGTGTTCTGCGGTGTGCTGGTGTCATCCGCCCTTGGATTAAGCACCTTCTTACCGCTCCTCAACAATATGGCCTTGGCCTGTTGGTTTCCCCCGGGAACATTGGTGTTCCCCGGAAAACCCGGATGTGCCGGCTTTTTCAAGCTTGCAATCTCCACTGCCATCTGTGCCATTGAAGTCTCTATAGTCCGCATCTGAGCCCCGTGGCTCTGCAACGTCTGCCCGAACTGGTTCATGAATTCACCCTGCTGCTTTATTTGCTGCCCAAAAGTGTTCATCAACTCTTGATTCTGCTTTATGACTTGATTTAGCAACTCCGTGCTCTTGTCCTCCGTGACCGGTGCAGGTTTGGCGTCCGGATCTTGCAGGAAGTTGTTTGGATCTTTCCATGAAAATTTCTTGTCCTTCCGCCATGAATAATCGTTGTTCCTGTACCCTTGTTGTTGCCTCATATACTTGACCTGAGCCTCATCCTCGGACTCATTGTCTTCCTTCTGCAGCAACTTCTTTGCGAGAAGATCCATTTTCTCATTCAGCTCTCTCATTGCCTTTGACTCACTGGCAACTCTTGCTTGCTCAACTGGGCCTCTTTCTCTTTCTCCCCAAGACTGCTTTCGTGCCATATTCTTCAGTATTTCCCAGCATCTTGTATCAGTGTTATTTAGAAAGAATCCAGAACCGGCCGAGTCCAAGTTGCTTCTATCATGCTCGGAGAGAGCAAAGTAGAAGATCTTCACTTGGGTTTCCTTGTCCAATCCATGATGTGGACATCTCCTCAACATGACTTGAAATCGCTCCCAAGTCTCAGAATAGGTTTCACCCGCCTGTTGGGTGAAATTGTGGATCTTTCGGATCATATCATTGGTCTTCTCAGGAGGGAAGAACCTCTCGAAGAAAACCTCCACCATGTGATCCCATGACTCAACAAACTCGTCGTCGAGGTTGTGGAGCCACTCTCTTGCTACTCCCGCCAAGGAACTGGGGAATAACTTGAGATAAAGCACATCTTGCGGAAAGCGATCTATCTTCACCATATCGCAGTTCTCCACAAACTGACTAATGTGTGCCACTGGATCTTCATTTTTCAGTCCGTGAAATGCATTGGATTTGACCAAGTTAATCAGTGCTGGGTCGATCTTGTATGTAGGTATGTTTAGCCCTTGTTTCTTTATAGGCCCCTTTGATGCCGAGGAAGAAGACGCCTTGATCTTCTCCCATATTGTCTGTGCTTCAGCCATTACTTCTTCTTGTTCCGGCTCAGATTCAGAATGTATATCACTGTGGTGTTCCTCCTCGTAGTTGTCCTCGTCCTCTGGTCCCGCAGATGGAACCTCAGGTGTGCGATTCACGTAGTCTCGACTACGCGTGTGCACCATGCAAAGCACCTGAAATATGGAAATAGGGGTTCAGTACAATGCTTTAGTCGAGTCAACACAAATATAGAGAAATAAAGGAATTTTTTAAATTGTTTTAAAATAAATAAAAAAAAATTGTGGCCTAGAGTGGCCGCTCTTAGCACTCAAAGTGCCAATAATTCGCCGTCTTCCCCGGCAACGGCGCCAAAAACTTGACGTGTATTTTACTACGCGCTTAAACGCAAGTATACGCGTCGAGTAATATAGGCCTTGTGAGGCCCGAGTCGAACTCAGGGATACGTGAATTATTGGAGACTTCTACTAACTAATCGCAATCAGCTAGACCGATTAACAAAGTAGAATTTGTTGTTGAAATTAAAAGAAAATAAAAATGAAACAAAGAAAATAATCGATTAAAGGTTAATTTAATCAATTAAAAGGACATCTTTAGGATGGCGGTTTCACCGCGGGTCAACATTGTATTAGATTTCATATAATTCCTCACACTTCTCTCTCTATCCGGGTAGTGGCCTGAAATGAGAATTACCCACTGTCGTGGTGTAATTCACTACTTAGGTTTAGGTTGATTCCACCGTCGTAGTAATCATTCCCCTAAACTAAGCGCATTAGGATCGGTCCCTCAGTTCCCACCATTAATTTTACAACTCCTTTGTCAAGGGTTTTATTAATTAATGTAGAATTCGTTTCTTTTCAACCGTTAATCCTTCTGTCGAAGTGATTAAGGGCATTAATTTACTATTATGGTGATCAAGCATAACAATAGCAATAGAGAAAACGAATTTATACCACGGATATGAGAGAAAAATATGAATTATCAATATAAAATCATCATACAATGTATCCCCGGGCTACTCCCGGTCCTAAAGATTGAGGGTTTTAGCCTCTCATGTTCATCTTACACAAATACATGGTAGAAATTGGGGAATTCATAAGAAAAACGTGAAATAGATGGGAAAACCCCTGAACGGAGAAGAACCGGTGGATCCTTGGCGTAGAACACAGCTTCCCCCGCCTGTCGGTGGTGGAAATTGTCTTCGGCAGCGTCCGAATCACCCGGTATGAGCTTCTCGGCCTCCGTTCTCCTTTCTCTCCTCCTCGGCACTCGTGCAATCCAAATATGAGATCCCTCCTTTTGTCTGGGCGGCCGTCATTAGGTATAAGTCCCTAATTAGGTCGTCAAATAATGACAGCCGTCCGATTGATATCAAAACAGATCCAACGCATATCTGCCGGCGTCGATACCATCGACGCGGGTCGATGGTATCGACCCAGCGGATTAGCGGCAGCTTTCCTTTCTTTTATTCTGAGCGCCTGTGGTGATCTCGATACCATCGACTTGGGTGTCGATGGTATCGACTCCTTTAGCGTCGGTTGTTGTCGTTTAGCGACGCTGTAGCTCTCCTTGCGTCGATGGCATCGACATCCGTCGATGGTATCGACTTAATCCTCGCTAGCAGCCTGGAGACATCTCGATGCCATCGACTTGGGCGTCGATGGTATCGACTCTGTATTGCTCTTCTCGGCTGACAACCTGTGGCTTGGTCGATGGTATCGACACCCGTCGATGGTATCGACGGATGTAGATACTTGTTTTTCCTGAAATTGTACAACAAGACCAAATAAATCCACACGATTTATGATAAGATGATCAATAATGCTTAAAATAATGAAATAAAGGGGATTTGATATAAAATGATGGCAAAGACCAAATAAAGTGAATTATGCAATATTATCCATGAAAATGAGTAATTAAGGCACAAAACACGAATGAAAAAGGTCTATAAATGCGACTCAAAATCATCGCATCAATGACCTATGAGGGAGGCAAAACCTAGATCATGGGACCAGGTTGTGGCTAGAGAGCCTAACCCCCTCCTATGAGCTAAGAAGGCACCCTAGGCTAGGTCACTACCTTAAAAAGGTAATTGAATACATGTATTTAAGTATTGAGATAACCTTAATACTCACATAGAGGGGTGAAGAGTTAAAGATATAAAAATGAAAGAACGTATTTTCTTTGAACCCAAGGATGCCATCACTGCATAACAACTGGTCAAGCCTAGGATTGGGAAGACCAGTAAGGCACCGAGACTAGGAGGGAAGGTGGCCTGAGTAGACGATCAAGCCCAGGAGGGGAGGTCATGAAATGGTCAAGCCCAGGAGGGAAGACCGTTGAGGTACCAAGCCCAGGAGGGAATGTCATGAAACAGTCAAGCCTATGAGGGAAGACCAGGCAGGCACCAAGCCCAGGAGGGAAGGCGGCCTAAGTACACAAAGTAGTTGTTTGTGATCAAGCCCCTGGAAGGGAAGATTAGAGAAGGTTAAGCCCAGGAGGGAAGACCGACATGGCACTAAGCCCTGGAGGGAAGGTGGCTTGAGCCCAATGTTGGGACAACACTACATCATGTCTACTCGAAAGTGAGAGGTGAAGGCAATCCTAGTTAAATAATTAAGTAAGAAAATAATGTTCTTAAAAGATGTGACATCTCAAAAGAAACCCTTAGGGAGGGTAAAGACCTAAGGCAATCCTTGGGTCAAGTAGGGTGTATTATAGGTGCATCGGACCGATGGGTTGGAAGTTGATAAACCCTGAATGCACATGACCAAGTGGTTGGGAGGTAACATTTGGTTTTCCCTAGGCCCATGTCCAAGGAGGTTGGTCACCTCCCTGATGTTCACGTGGCCCGGTAGGGTGAATGTAAAGACACTCCCTTGGTGCATAAGGATGAGATCACTCCAAGAGTACCTATACCCATAGAGACCTAAAGGATTTGGATAAGGCTCATAATGATGCATGGGATATAAATATAAGAGATATAAGGAAGTCATAGAAACTTGAGAGAAGTGGTGCCCTAACTTAAGAGTAAGAAAAGGGACACTTGACTTCATGGAATATAAGAATGATATGAAATTAAGAACAAGTAAGTTGAGAGTCATATTGTGTATGATTCAACTTAATATGTGAAATTGAAAGGTAATGTGTGGATGTACTATCTCTGCTCTTGGAATGGGATGAACTTTGTGTTTGGGTTGTAGACAAATGCTTATTTCATCTCATTATGAGAGAGGGAGATTGGATAGACACACATTATGCTTAAAGTTGAGATAATGAGGATGAATATCTTACATTGAATGTATAAGGACTTGACCTCGGATTAGAGGTGTTATCTCGCCCTTTTATGAAATTAATGAATAATCGGTTGGAAACCTAGGTGAAAAGAGAAATCACCAAGTCATAATGAAATCACCAATGAAAATGAAGTCATCAAGTGATGATGACCTGCGACATACTAGAGATGTGGATATACTTGAATTTCAATTCAGATACCAATCTTAGTAATAAAATGAAATTTGATATACTAAAGAGAAGTTGTTAAAAAATATAAGTGGGGTGGTAACCCTAAGTTTTGAATATGATATGAGTATCATTCACCTAGGCTTAGTAGGCCTAAATTTTGAGGAAAAAATTCCTTTTAATGCGGGGTGAATGTTACATCCTTGAAATTCATATATTTCAAGCCTAAATGAAGTAGGGAACAAATAATAATGAAGAGTTTGGAGGGATCTTTGTTGATAAATCCAAACCCTAGACTCATAACAAATGTTCAATTTAAGTTAATAATGTGATTTTGAGCATATGCATTTATACGAGGCTAATATAAGAAGCAATGATTATCAAAGCCTTAATTTGGTGATTAGGAATGTGTTTAATCTCATGGAGCCTTTAGAAGGTCCAATATGTGATTCATGGGCCTTAGGGTCACTTTTAAGTCGATTGGATAATCGAAGTGTACATATGGGCCCATGAGACATGATTTTGGATAATGTGGATATGTGTAATCATAATAGGTATCCAAAATAGTCACGGTTGATGGATATTCTGAATATAAGATAAAGAGAGAATTTCTACGACAATCCTAGATAATATGTGGGTTAGATAATTAATTAAAGGAGTATCCACCTTTTTCTTTGGAAAATAATTTGATGAGGTTCCATGTGGGGAGGATGCTTGTTTTAAAAAGATATACCAAAGAAAGAGAGTCTTGGTGTGCTTTTGTTTCTACCACGCATGTGTATGGGAAAGGGAATACTGATATTTCCTCTTTGGATAGATTGCTCTTTCTCCCTCCTTTCCTTTCTCATAGTACCTCTAGGGTTCCTCTGGGATGTGTATATAAAGGGGACTCTGGAGCCACCATCCCTCATCTCCTATCTACATGAATCCTTGAAAAGGCAAGAACCAAAGTAGGGTTGTAGACCATCAGTTTGGTTGTTCATGAAGAACCCATCATCGATCTTGTACCCGCACACGTCCTTCTAATTCCTGGCCCAAGATCTACAACTTGGCGATGAGCAGTAAAAGGCATTCCTAGACGTTAGCCAAGATAGCAGAGCCGCTCCTCCTACCATCACCTAGGGCGGACTCGACAATAGGTGATATGGGACTACACCCGATTCCTGGGCTTCTCATACATGTAGGGAGAAAAGGAAGGGAGCATCGGCCAGTCAGGATGCCACCTCGGGTCTGTGGGCACCGACCAAGGGAAAGAGTCACTAGGTGGCATTGACGTTATGGGCGATACCGCACTCGGGTACCCGAGTGATGGCTTCGGTGGTGGGTTGTAGAAAGGGAAAACAAAGCTTTTCACCTACTATCCAACTCGCTGCTCGAGGAGAAGGACGACAAGGACTTCAATTGGAATAGGCACTGCCACCATCGCCGTTGGGTCCTTAGCTCACAACCAGGTACAACCCCGTCTGGCTCCGGCGAGGGCCAACGTGGCCGACCTACACCTTCTAGCCTTCAGGCCGTGAACTTGGGAGAGGGGTGAGTGGGAGAGGGCATTGGGAGGCAGGAGCGCTCTCCGTAGCATCATGCGTAGCAGATGGAGGCCATGCCTCCACATCAACGAGGACACAGTAAAGGAGGCATGCTGGGAAGCAGATTGCGAGCAGCGCCTCATGCAGGACCAGTGGCAAGTGACCTTCCAGCGTCGTGCATACACGCGTGAGTGGAGGTGGGGGTCGGGAGTGAGGTTGAAGATGGGTCAAATATTTTGGACGATTATAGCCCCGCAAGCACAATAGCCTAAGCCTTCAAGGGATGGGTAAAACCATCTTTGTGTTATGTTTTTAAGTCCCTTCTTCACAGGAGTGAAGGACCAACTGGCTGTAGGCCATTGGATGGGCCGACCACATGGGCACATGGTGCGACTCGCTAGGCTGACAAGGCACCTTCTGATTGGCCGGTAAGTGCATTATCTTGCAATATATGTAGTTAATTAATGGTAACTCTGATGATAGCAAAAGTATATATCAAATTGCTCAGAAAAATGAGAGGAATCCAAATAAAATACTATTAGAACATGATTAAGCTTCATGTTCCAAAATAATATGCAATACATGTCCTAATATGTTAATGAAAAGGGAGAACCTAGATTTTCCTTATTCTGATGCTTAATTGAATATGTTCGTTCATGTTAAGCTAATACCTAATCTAGACCTATATGATGAAGAAATGATTGATAATGATGAATAATGGATGATTCCATATTAGTAATCTTATTCATGTTATTTAGGGTTTTAAAACCAATATAGACATCTTGCTATGATCATAATGTTAGTAATGTGATATAGGTATCCTAAGTAACCTATTATGCATAACGGAATTTGTAATCTGAGAAACCACGATATGGTGGAATTAGGGTTTGTAACCCTAATCCCTAGTCCAAATATGAGATAAACTAAATTGTAGATTAGGAGCGAATCTAGTCTGAGTAATGTAATGGGAATACATGGTGACACATATGTAGTATGCATATTTTAGATACTATTGATTATATGCTTGGATGTTTGGATACACTCGTAAAGTATAAGATGTTCTGCATGTTTTCTGTGATGGCATAAGGTATGTGGTTATGCTTATGAATAGATGTATCGAATTCCGAGATTGTTAATGTTTCTCGATGAGATTGAATGAAAGATAAATTGCTTGCTTGTTTATTTACTTCTTGCATATTATAAAGTTCCAATGAGTATCATGTAAAGTAAATAATAATATTATGAACCCTGGGTTAGACTGATCTTAAGGGTAATGCACACGAGCCCCAGAGGGAAAGTAATTACACCTGAGGTAGTTGACTAGATATGTATTAGAATATGAAATAATTTTATGTTCTTATATGCAAGATAAAAATGTTTTCTTATATGTGTACTTGTGATTATTTTTTGATCCCACGTATCAGTATAGCAATATACTGACCGCGTATTTGTTTGTCAGCGTTTTAAGTATCAGATATACTTTATTCATGGACATGAGGATACAGATAAAGATGTTGAGTATACTATAGTTTAATCATGAAGGTTTAGTCTTAATGGTTTATCTTCACACATGTAAAAGTTAATTCTGTTAAAAAGTTATGTAACTCCTAAGAGGACCTTTTTATGTAAACATGTAAATATTTGATCATTAATGGAAATTGTTTACTATTCTGTATTATTTCTTGAATCTGATCCTTGAATTTATGAGTGATGATTCACAACTTTAAGATCTTTTAGACACTCAAAAGTGTGGGTCGTTACACACTTTCTCTTTCCTAAATTAATATGTATATTAAAGATTATCCAAATTACATGAAAATTCATCCATAAGCTATTTTTAATGTGTATATCTCAAATCTAAGATTAGTTTCCACTTTTTGAGCCATTTAATAATTTATTTAATATTGTGAGTAAAACCAATCTTTTCTTTTCAAAATAAAAGAGATATACTTATTATTGTCCCAAAATTATGAAACTTGTCCTACAAGCCAAACCAAACCCAAGGAAAATGAATCTCAACTTATTTTAACCAATTAGTATTCCTTTTATGAATTTTATCCCATTATCCAATATTACCAATATTTCTCATATTAATTAATTCCATATCACATTAACATGTTTAAAGCAACATTATTCATTCCTTTTTCTCTTCCTTGCTCCATAAGGCTTAGGAATGATCTAGAATGAATATATTTTATTAATTTGTCACATGAGTGGTAAATGTTCATATTAGACCCTTATTAAAATATTTACTCAGGTGTTTGTGCATAAACCCCTTTATTGGCATAAAAGGTGAACAAATGTCCACGAAACCACCATAATATCCACAAATTAAATAGAAAGGTCAAGAAGGATAGAAATGAAATGAAAAGATGGGAAAGAGGGCAAAAAGATAAAATGTCTAGGATTCAGTATGTTACATACTAATTGTATTATGATCATCTACACTGAGGAAACTTTGATTGGATTTTAACTATGAATGCAAAAAGTAAATCTAAAATCATCGATGATTGATTGCAATTGGACATAATTCCCTAGGATTATGGTTTCACCATGGTTAACATTGTAATTAATAGTATAACATTAATAAATATCTCTCCTAACCCAGGAATAAGAACCTCTAGCAAGAATTATCTTCTCTCACGACATAATTCACTACCTAATCTAATACCAATCCTACTCTCATATTGATTGTGTTATTAATTAGGAGTTTATTGAAAAATCTGGGTAATTTCTTCACGTTCGTAAGCCACCTTCCTCAAAGGGTGATATAAAACATGTATTTCTATGACTTTCTGACCATTAATTCCTCTATCAAAGCAATTAAAGGTCTAATTAACTACCTATGGTGATCAAGCATGGATACTTCATGACAATCTCATAGAAATAAGTTCCGAACTCAAGAGAAATTGATATATTATTGCATAAAAGTCAGTCACAATGCATAATCGAGCTACTCCATCTGCAAATCCGTCCATTGGAAAGTGCCAATATCATCTAGAGAAGAACCTAGTCTTCTTCTCTACTTTCTCCTCTCCTTTCACTTGGATGTTGTCCAACGGAATAGAACATCCTCGCAGGGTTGGCTGAAATCCCTCTAAGTCATAGAAGTGACTTAGGGTGAAATAATTCATGAACCATCAGATTAAACACTATCCTCATATCTTCCAGATCTCAAAATGTCGATACTACCGATTGAGCATTGGTTCTACCGACTCCTTCAATAGTTGCGGCCACCTGGAAAATTGTAGGTACCATCGAGCTTGAAGTTGATAATATCCAGTTTCCTCAATTAATTGTGAATCAAATGTCGTGATGTTGTCAGTAGTATCAACTCCCAAAGTCCATACTACTGAGAATTCTCGATTCCTTCTTTTCATCTCTGAATAAGTGTTAGTACCAATGACTCCAACGTTGGTAGCACCAAGCTGTGTAGATTCTTGTAAAACTTCCTGAAATCCATAAAATCCAAACATAATCTCTTGAAATAATAAATCATTCAAAAATATTAAAATTACATTTATTTGTTGCACATGACTATCATAGGCTAATGGTAGTAAATTATGCACAATTTAATACGAAAATGAATAAATAGTGCCCAAAATTCAATGTAAAATAGCCTGTGAAAATGACAAATATCAAGTACATCACATACCCCTTATAATCATGAGAGTTGAACCCTACAATCAATCCTTGTGATTTCAACACCTTCTTGATGTATATCTATTGAAACATGTAATAGTTATTGACATAAAAACCTTGTAAACCATTTTATTAGCACTCCTCAACCATGTTGGATGTAATGCATTATATACTTATATATTATTTGCAATTTTCCATCCTCTCATAGATGTGTATGGTAAATCATTCGTGAAGGTATACTAGAAACTCTTGCTAGGAAGAATTTACACACAAACTAAGAGCCATGTTCACATTTTTACGGATCAAAATTTGATCATGGATAATGTCTTATCTATCTTAGGAACAAGAATCAACCTAACATATATAATGCCTTTATGTACTAGTATATTTTCCATATAATGGTTGATGAAAAAATTGGGTACCAGAAAAATTGATAAAATTTAGAGATAATCCCATATTGTCCTAGTGTGATATCCCCATTCATCCATTAGTATCTTTCTAACATCTTCTCCAAGTTCTTGGAGTACGTTTTGATTGCCATCGTCTCAAGAACTTTTTCCAATATGCTGCTGTACTAAATCCATTCATCCATCTTATTTTTTTGGAAGTGTTTGGGTCAATATTTATGGCTTCCTACATCACCTCTCATTGTCTTATTGGCCAAACTCCATACTCTCTCCTTATCTTATCAACTTTTGTTTTCCTTTTTTATTTAATATGAGCATGGAAGAACTTCATATTTTCTCCCTTTATTTTAACAATTTAACTCTTGATTTCTCTCTCCAATAATATTCCTCCCATCTAAGAACATAATGAACCTCTCTCCCTCTCTCCACCTCATCTAGTTCAGGTCTACCCTATCTGACCCTACTAAATCCAAACTTAATGAACCTCTCTCCCTCCTTCTATACACGTGATCTTAATTCTTAAAAATGACCCACCCCTACGTGGTGGTCTAAAACATTCAATGCTCTTTTGAGTGAACTTCATTTCTCAAATAATATATAAGAAGGGTCACCTCAGTAAGCTAGAGATCGATTCTAACTTATAATGTCCTTGATATGTTCTTAATTTTAAAGCCCTCGGGGAAACCTAACTCATCATCACATTTATTGAGAAAAGGAGCAAACATTTATCAGAAGCCATGGTAACAAATAAGGGATGTTCTAGCAACTTATACTAGTCTAGTAAAGCTTCCACGTGAATTATACCCTATTTCTCATGGAGATTAGCTTGTTTGTCTACCCATATAAACTTGCTATTCTTGTAATATATCTCATCTAGGCATATCCCAGATATCTAGTCATTAAATTCTTTCATCGCTTTTGAACATGGCGGTCCATCCCGTCCTATAGGGGGTTAAAGTTCCATTGGATAATTCATGGTAGTTATTCTATATATGGGCATGAGCAAGGTCAGATATAAATATATTTATCTTTAGTTTTCAAACTAAAATTTTGTTTTATGTATTCGAGTAAGGCTATGACAAAGATTATGGGAGGATTAGTAAAATGTAAATTGTTCTTTGACTTATTATATATGAACGCCTTTGAAAATTGTTGCATGCAATTTTTTCCTTTAGTTTTTCAAATTATCAATTGGTCTTTTTGTATTCTGATAAGACTGCATGTACATTATAATAGGATCCGACATGCACCAATTTCGGTACCATAGTTTATTTGTGAGTGTTACATTTGGAAATATGAGGGAACCGAATTTGAAAGAAATGGTAGATATGATCGCTCGACATAAACGGACGCCAGAATAGATCTGTACGCTGACGTTGCTGATTTATTGTTACTTTTAGGGGTCTGGAATTCAAGACGGCTTCTTTTTATCCTTTATCTCTTTACATTGACCGCTATCTTCCTCTTCTTTAATACATGGTTTAGTAATATATTAATTAAAACAAAATTGAATTTATTTTGGTTCCTTTGTCATCACTTTACTGACCACCAAATACTCGATTTTTGAAATTTTTATCTTTTTTCCTTTAGTTTTTCTTTATCATAATAAAAGAATGCATACCGTGCTCACGATCGCTAAAGTAATCTAATGTTCTCAACTATGGACAATGCACAAATTGAAGCCTTGTGTTTAGAATTTCACTCCAACTCTGCCATAGATCTCTGGAATTGGCCTCTTGACAAGAAATATTTCCTATATTACATTGGAACTCTTCGGACGTCTCTAATTTCCTTTATCTTCGTTACATATGAAATATTTCAGTTTTTCTTCAGAAGTTTTTTACATTTTAGATTAGCTACCAGCTACTAAAAAAGAATGTACGCAACTAGCTGCAGAGCCACATTGGGCACGGTGGGCAAGTGCCCTACCCGTTGCAACCCCAAATAAGTAAATAGTTAGTCACAATCAATAATCGATAATGGAAACAGGAGCTGATTGTGGAATCATGTCTTATCTCTAAAGTTGACGGCCCGTCGTTTCCTATTGTCCCGATATATATATATACTTTTATAACGAAAATGGTTCCTACTGGTTTCTCAATTACGATGATTAGGACGTTTAGAAAATAAAACTTTGAGAGTAGTTTGATGTAGTTTGATTTCAGTTATGTTCCTTAGATTGTGGCCATATATGACAGCTCACGAATTTCACAAGCTATTGCGGAGCTGTGCCAATGCCACAGCGAAGCATGCACCCTGCTACCACTAGTTTAGAGGTTTGAATTTCCGTGCATTAGCCAATATCGTTTCGTTTATCAATATGTAGCTAGGAGCCTGTTAGTTTGTCTTTTATTCCTAATCATATAGATGTTTTGATGTCCCGATACTCACTCAAACCACCGACGTATCAAGAAAAATCCTTTATGTGAAACTGTTGAATAAGGTCAGCTTGTATTCTTTGCAAAGGAAGCCACAAATTATATCTAATATCGTACTTATAATTGGTACTTACTGCGGACATATGATCAAGCATTCAGGTGTAGTTCTGTGGATACTGACATTGCGGTGACCAAAATTGCATTTACAAGATATTTTTCCTTGGCAATCGTCTGCATTGTAAAACAAACCCAAAAGAATAATGCAGCAC
This sequence comes from Alisma plantago-aquatica, assembly GCA_963693085.1. Taxonomy (NCBI): domain Eukaryota; kingdom Viridiplantae; phylum Streptophyta; class Magnoliopsida; order Alismatales; family Alismataceae; genus Alisma; species Alisma plantago-aquatica. The sequence continues at coordinate 1,147,428,395 of OY856409.1, read as the reverse complement.
ACTTTGATAAATGTAATCACATATATCACACTCCTTGCAAGATATTCTCAAAATAGGACATTCTGTATGGAATTCGCTACTTAAATTGGTGTTTTCTGTGTCCAGGGTCAGAAAGCGCCACAATTGTTGAGTCAGAAACACAAATCTTTAGCATCTTTTACAAGTATAACATAAGTAGGTAACAAGACGTGTTTTACTATTGTCGGTAACGTGTAATATTTATTGTTAATTGTTCAAGTTTTAATTGTTCATTTCTGTCGAAATGCTTGTACTAATTTTAAATTTTTTATATTAATATATAAAAAAAAATCTGAACCTTAATTTGTATGCAGCTCAGTTAAAATTTCTGGTAACTGTACTCAATTTGAAAACAAAAAGTATGTACCTGAATTTTACCTCAGTGTGCTACAGTACCGTTAAAGTGCATCCAAACTTTGTTTTGATCATTGCAAACAGTTAAATGTACATTGTTATTGGTTTTGGTCGCGCAGCGAAAAATCTGCATGACTCTAACACAGAAACATGTTTCTACATACATGCAAAATTTGTTTATTTCTGTGCAGGAGTGCACATCAACATTATAACCAGAGCGCTCCCGCTTGTTTCAGAAGTGGGACAAGGTTGCCGCTCAAGTGAAGATCCATGACATGGTCTGTAGAACCCACGAACTTCCCATCGATGAAAACTGCAGGGACGGCATTGCTACGACCAAGCAGCTTGACCAGCGCCTTCTCCATCTCCTTTCCGCTGGATTCTTCATCAAGCTCGCAGACAGCGGCCGCACAGCCAAGGTCCTTAAAGAGAGTCTTAATTGTGTGGCAGAGGCAGCACGAACTCTTGCTGAGGATCACAACTGCCCTTTGTGAAGCCAACTTCCTCACCGCCTCCATTTTCTCCAATCTGCAAATAGAAATGTAGCTTTGCGTCTTTTGATCCGTGATGAAATGACGTTGTAACTTGTGGCTCGTTTGTCTAGAGCCGGCTGTCTGCAATGCGCTATTTATATGGCCCGGAACCGAAACGCGGCGCCCCAGCCGCTGTTCAAAACGACCCACGTCATAAAGTAGATCATGGGGAATAAATCTTCACAGTGATCCTGCAATGGATAATGTCAACTCTCCTGTGCGAGTGGTTTTGGACGTGAAAAGGCCCTATTGATATGCATCCCAGCTATATGCGTAGTCCCCACTAATTAGCATATAACAGATATCAGAAAACGTGTTCATCATTAAGTCAATCTCTTGCGAAGATGGTTTTAGTCTGGGAATCGCGTTATTTGTAACTCCGCTATAATTTTGTATTTCAATCATTACTGAGACAATTTGATTATAAACACTTCCAGTGCAGGTTCAAATCTTCTGTACTCATCCTCCCATCTCTGTGCCCACAATCGTTTGGTCCCTTGATTTGTCGGTCTCGTTACGGATTGTATGGCAAGAATTTATTGGGAACATTATCCTGTACACAAAGGATTTGAATCCTCTAGAATGTACGTTCTGAGACAACATGCACCAGGTTCCTTTGTACAACATTTTTGTAACTAGTTTGGCAAACGGAGGAATCACTTAACTTTTGTGTTGTTGGTTGCATGAATAACCCAGATTATCATCTCTTCGTTAAATTTGCTACGAGTAGTCTTCTGAAAAGAGACTAAATATGTCCATTTTATAGTACAAATAAAGCTATAAATTCATTAAATATTTCACATGATAAGCTTGGAATATCCATGTTTTTCTTCCCTTTAGAAAACAATAATCTTAACACTATCACAATATTTTTCAGATACTAGCGCAAGCGAACCAAGGAGAAGCATTAAACTTAAATGTTCCCTCGCATCGTTATTTTTGTAACTTCCAATTATGTATTCCACTTATCTTCTTAGTTGTGTATTTGTGGTAATTTTTTAAGTTTTGTTAAGGTTGAACCTTCCCTCTTTGAAATTCAACACTACTAAAGATTGATCTATTTCAGTGAGACATATTTTCCGACAATATTTTTTAAGTATTTTAAAGCCATGCTGACAAAAATGCCCCAAGTCAAAAATTCCCTTCAATTAGATCAAAGAACGTTAGGCTCGAGCTCCATCACCCCAGTCATGGGCCTAAAGCGACTCAATCTACCGCTTGAGCAACTAAGCTGATTCACCCATGACATGCATGGAGCCAAGCAACTATTCTACACCCATTGGCCAATCATTTGACAAATGCACTACAAGATTTTATATACATATTCAAGATAACATTTTTATAAGTCTGCTCATGTATAATAGGGATCTTACAACAAGAACACCTGATATAGCTCACCGAGTCCATCAACTTCTAGCCATATCTAAACTTATAAACTACATGAAACAATGCGAGTCAACACACGAGGTGCTGAGTATAGGGCTAAAAGATATATATACATAAGCTTTGCAGAATTTGAAGAGAGTTATAGAAGTAACGAATAAGAATAAACAGTTAAGTATGTAGCAAAGTGAGAGTTCATATTTTATATCATTTTGCTCCAATTATACTAACAGCATCATATATTATAAGGCCTTTGACTACTTCCCATCGGAAGAGTCTGTAAGGGTGCTCAAGATTAGCTAACCATTTTATCAACATGGTACATCCTATCTTGACAATTCAAGTAGGACGCCCAACCTCGTGTCCTTACCCTAAGAATACAGGCAAGCACACAAGATTTGTATAATAGATTTTCTATATTATGTTTACAAGTTATAAAACCACGTTACAAGACAAATATCGAGTACAATACTAAAATACTACATGAAAATAATGAGTAAGTAAACAAGCATACATATGTATCACTTTTCAAGTAAAAAAGACATAGTCATATCATTATTAAAGCTCGTACATGATTTCAAAAATTTCATAACCTATTCTTGACCATCTAGAGACAAGCCAAACCACAGGATTGCATACATGCATGAGGTTCTCATCATTAATCCTAATTAGCTTCCTTTTAGGGTTTTGGTCAAGTTATGCTCAAGGTTGGTTGATTACATATTTAATGATCTTTTATTTATCTAGAGGTCATCAAGGAGGTGTAGTTCAAGTTTCATGTCATTTGCATATTTCATTCATCTTATATGGTCATCACAAGATTTAAGTCGCATATGTACATAACTAGGCAATAAGACTCATAATCAGTAGGTGAAGGATCATCAAGTTATGATGTTTAGACTAGATATGAGTTTAGATCAGCAAGATAGTACATATAAAACTCATTTCACATATGTATGGATGTCCCCTAGAGTCTAAGCATCATTGTCCAAATTTGGTATCAACATGCATCCATCATATCATTAGGGTCCATCATATGACATAAGTGGGACATCCACATCAAAGGGAAGCAAGTATGAAAGAGTTAAGTTAGGTTATGGAGGGGAGTTTATAATAATATTCATATAGAGATTTTGGCACAAGCAAAGCTAGTAAGTCATATATCACTCTAGGTCATCACTAGAGGAGAAGGGGTCACACTACTACCATACCCAGCCATAGGTTGAATCTTAGACATTAGGTTCAGAAATCATTATGGTATTATTGATTTCAAGGGTAGTTTAACATTAGATATCTCAAGGTGTGTGCTTAGCAAACTAGGATAAGGTACAACATTAAAGTTTCAACACTAGTCTTATATGTACAATTAGAGTCATGCATGACCAATAGGGGTGATTAAGACTCCCATTTAGTTCAAGAATGCACAGAATATATTGATATGACGATTATATTGGTAGGGGTACATCAAAGTTCATCATAAAATTTCAATAAATGTGGTCAACATAGTTAGAGATTAATTTTTAGGAAATCAGGGACACTACAAGTATATTTAGGGTCAAAAAAATGTTCATCATGTAGGGCTCACTGAGCTGATCAGTTTGATATATAGGTTTGTTATATTTGGACAAGGGAGGAGGAAGTTATGATTTTTAGAAATATTGCATCAAGAACTTTAGAGATTGTTGCAATAGGATGGTACTATAATTTATTGTCAGAGGCCGGTTCAACAGTCCTGCCCATGCTAGGCTAGTCCACCTCATCTCCCAACCATTGAGCCTCACTCCCAAATGCCCAGTGGTTCTTGGGCATCAATCTCCGCTTGATCCAACCGCCACTAGCAGTTCCTGGCCTCACACCACCGTCGCCCATTGCTCCTGCTCCTATGATCCTCTTCACATGATCTCTATTCGGAATAGAGCCGCAATAGGGGATGGTGTTTCCCCTTGCATTTGGCACCTCTAGTAGACAAACTTGGAAGAGGAGAGCAAGGCCAAAGGTTCCAGGCCCACTGTGGGTCGCTGGCCACCCTTCCTCATCGGAAGGAGGCACGAGACCAGCAGAGAGATACCACACGCCCAAGCTGCTAAAACCACCGGCCATGGAGACTCAACGTCGGTAAGATGAGGGTGAGCGTGAGGGGTTGGGCCATGTGACTGATACTATGGAGGACGGAGACATTAGAGGGGAAGAGCTACGATAGTCCAACAACTTTGCTCCACCTATTGTGACCTCCACGGACGTCCATGGCAGCATTGCCACCCAAGATAGGGAGACTGGGGCTACGACTCCAAGAACAGACGAGTTGAGAGGAACAAAAATAGATGGAGAAAAAGGATAAAAGAAGTGAAGCAAAGAGTCTTTAAATGGTGCAACCCTTATGATTTTGAGTAGTATAGGGAGTTCCATTGCATCGTAGGGTCCTAGGTTCCATCTTTTCGATTTGGGTGTAGATTCTAGAGGAACAAGAAAACTCCATTGTTCTTTACAAAAAGAGGAAGGGAAGGAAGTGAGAGACCAAGAGTATGTCTTTGTAGGTCCTTCCCATCAGTCAGCCTTAGGGTGGCCGAACCAAATCCCATACAGGCGATAAAAAGAGCTAGAAACAAGATATATCAACACCTCTTTCATATATTCATAACTTTTGATACTAAAGTCCGATCAAGATGATTTTCACGCCGTCAAATTCATAATAAAAAACTCTATAGATTGACATATATTGGGGAGTAAAAATATCATAAAGAATAGGTTCAAAATCAATTGGAAGTTGGTGATATGTTTAAAAGTGTCATGTTGTTCAATCTTACTACAAGATGACTATAAATAAAAGTGTGACTCTTATTTCATTTCTCAAATTAAAGTCACATATTTGGGAAACTTCTTATTGATTTAACCACATTGGGGAATCACCACATTCCAACTATGGAATTGACATCAAGTTGATCAATGTCACACTCGATGAGAGACAAAGAGTTATAATGTAGGAGTGAGAAAAAGTTAGGTTGTCACAACTCCCTTTTCCCAATCCCTTGTTATGAATAGGGGAAAACTTCGTAATCATATTCTCTGGTAGTAGTTAACCCTAGGTATCCCATGCTAGAAGGTTTTTTCATACCCTAACTGCTTTCCAGTTTAAAGGCCATGTTTAGGGCATCATAAAAGGTTTTAGGATGGCAAGTGATGACTACACTTTTCAGGTTTATAGCTAGACAATCAGTCTAATATTCCAAGAGATGTTTTTAGTTCTAACGGGTGCATAACATTTCAAAAGTTAGAAATTATGGTTATAGTTAGCAACTAATAGTTTGTCTTGCTTGAACTTAGTCTATAAACCTCTCCTTCCTCTTACTCTGACCTATGCACATGGAACAGTCAGTGAATATGGTTTTAAACACTTCCCACTCTAGGGTGTCAACTTCTAGATCCTTATTCCCACAAACATTTTTAAACCAAATCTTCACTCACGTTATGTACGTATCTTGAAAACATAATTTTTTTCTCAAAAGGGACTTCTAGGATATGGAAGGTATTTTCTATGGATAGTATACATGTTTTAGTTGTATCCATTACCTTGGCTTGGTCCTCACCTAAAAATGTGTGGGAATTGAATTTTACAATGTAAAGCACGATTACTTCTTTCTTGAATTAGGTGGTATCAGAGTGCCTTTAAGAAAAAGGCTTCCATATAATCAACTAGAATATTTTTCTATTCCTACCAAGTCCTTATGGACATAGTTTCAAAATCATCACTTTCAGGTTGTTCAGTTCCTTTCTTTTCTTCGAGGTAGATTCCTCTATGACTGTTGAGATGTAGGTTTCTTGAGGCATCCTAAAATTATGGAAGTATATTAGATATTTTTATTTTTGAAGACTATTTCATACTTTTCTTATAATGATTATTCATGAACTTTAGTCTTATAGTTTGTATAGGATATCCTAATTGTTCTCCAATAAGAGTAAGTCATCTTTAGGACTCTAAATAGAGTGACACACTCCTATATAGAAAAGATACATGAAAGCATATATCTATAGATGAGAGTGGTCCTTAAACCAGGTATGTTTAAGAGGAAATGACACATAGGTTTTTTTTAGGTAAGACTTACACTACCATATGTAACATCGGGTGCTAAGAAAAGTAGTTTGGATATTTTAGCCAAACCCAATAGAAGATAGCCTAGACATATATACCCTTCATATCCATAATTCAGGACTACCTTTGACTCATAATCACGAGAATGAAGTGTCCATGGAACTATGATGTGTGAACCTCACTCTGATACGAATTGTGAAGACCCCAAATCGAGCATAGTCTAGAAGGAAATTTTCATGGCATGTGTGCGCCCATAGTAGTAAGGTGTCAAAAGGAAAAATAAGTGGATTTTTTTTTTATCAACTATTATATTTTAGAAGTTGGATCAGTCCACAAACATCATATGTATATTGTGTGAAACACATCATTCATAAATGTATAATAAAGTCATACATATTACTAATACAAAAATTCTAACTATACAAAAATAAAAGTACATAGGCATGATTTGCATCCTATACATCATCTATGGAAAGAAATGCAAGATATAAGTGTTTGACAAGTAAATGTAAAAGAAACATATAAAGATAATGTAGATCCTACAAGATCCATTATTAGTGTCTTTGGGTACTTTGCTCCAATTTAATGTCCTAGAAAAATACATGAAACAATGGATCAACACAAAACATCTTGTGTATGTTGGTCGAAATGAACATATATATAGGCTTGCATACTTAAATAATTGGAGGAATAAAATAAAGAGTATAGGAAAACATTATTGATGGAAAAATAAAGGAAACACACAACGTTTTATCATATTTGAGTTGAACTTTTAATCTTATTTGAGTTGCATTACTATGGTTGACTAGTATAGCATCATATATTTTGGGCCCAACCCTATGTACCAGGTACACTAGGGTTTCTCCCAGTGTACCCTAGACTCTAGGGAGCTCCCTATACACCTTGTTCTCTAGGGAATATATTAGATACCATTATAACAATCCCTCTCTATAGGGTGATTAATGAGCATCGCCAATAACTAAAACTCATTCTATCAGTTTATGTTTTGTGATATGGTAGAGATCCCTACAACATTCACAGTTCATATAGGCAATATTTTTAAATAGAAGAAAGAAATGCATAATATTTAGGTTTCATACAATACAACTAGTAATATTCTTAGATAATCCCACATACATGATCAATAAGAGATCTTGAATTCGACATGGATCTATTGTGATCCATATTGATCACCATAAAAATCAGTTAAAGGTGCATTGTTATCAGTGTCCACTAATACCCAACATTAAGGTTTGACTTAACTAAGGTCTTCATATTTATGCTAAGGTTGGATCAAAGCTGAATTGGTTATGGGATCTTAATTCAAAGTATTTGGGGAAGGTTTTGTGTGTAGGTAAATAGTTGGCTCATTACATATGTTCTTAATTTAGAGAGAAAAAAAATATTAGGTTTTTGAAGAGGTTTAGAACATTGTTGTCTATTAAATTGCAGTTTCATGATCATGATCAATCATAGATGTCACTAGTATGTTTTTAGTTTAAGTTATTGATATCATATCATAATCATCAATTTCCACTATTTTAATTTAAGAAAAGAAAGTAACTCATTAATGTGTGCCTTAATCCATCACCTTTAGAAAAGGGGTAGGATTTAGGTCAAGATTTCATTTAATTTGGAAGATATGGATATCATTGACGAAATGATGGTTTTTCCTATATCCATCATTCCTACTATTTATTGTTATTTTTCTAAGTTTGCTAGGTTTTGTATTAAATAAAGTAGAGAGAGTGTGTTTCCTATTGAGGTGGAAGGTTGTGATTGGTCCAAGTCAGGACTTGGTTGTAGTCTCTTCCTCACTTTTCCCTACTGGCTCATGACGCACCTAGGTTGGGTGATACCTTGCCATTGACCACTACCAAATCAGCTGGCTCTACATAGCTTGCTCCTCCACTCCTGGCTCTACATAGCTTGCTCCTCCACTCCTCTTCTTCGTCTACTTATCAAACAGTGGCTGCTCACACTTCTGTGAGGATCATAGGCTTTAAATAGGGAGATTGTGTCTATAAGAAGGTGCCAATACCTTTAGGTGGATGATCCTTGGTTGGACAACGATATCTTACTCCTTGGACCACTTGATAACTCGTGCACAACTTCAGGGGGTGAAGGAGGTGGTCAGGAAGGGGAAATACAATGGCTCAAGTTTTGTGGGCTCGATAAATGAAGTGGTAGGATTCACTAGAGAATCACAAATGCAAAGGGATTTTCCAAGCTTGATGCAGGAGTGTCGTTCTTAGTGTCAGGGTTTTATTTCACATTGGGGGATTTGGTGTTGGAAGTAGAGGGTAGATCTCACACACATGAATTGAGGTTTGGGGAAGACTAAAGGGTAGTAGGAGATGCTAATGGAGGTTTTATATAGATGTGAGGGGGATGGATTCCAATAGCCCCAAAAATATCTAGTGCCACATATGAGAGGTGTGGATATTATCCGAAATCCAAGGTCTAGAGGAGGTGTGGATCACATTTAAGCTCTTCTCATTGAGAGGGGAAGTGATCCTCTTGGCTAAAATACACAAGACTTGTTCTTTCCATTTGGAGGAGTGTGGTGGTCATTATAGTTTCCAACCCATCAACTGTCCTAGAAAGCCAATGTTGAAGACAACCCAATTGCAACACCCTTAACTACGAGCTTTATCTTCACTCACACACAAGTTGAGATCAATTTCCCGACTGTTCACCTTGTTGGATTTAGGGCTCTAGGGGGGTGAATAGAGCTTCAAAAAATCTCACAAGATAGATTAGATATTCAAATTATATCAATCAGAATGAATAACTTAAGTGCAGTTCGAAGTCCTAACTAAGAAGCATAGCAAGGATCAAAGAAAGTGGAACAATCACTTGACAAGGTCGCTTAGAGTGGTTCCACTCTACAAACTAGGAGAGAGTCAATCCACTACCTAGAGAGGTCAACCTCTAGGACTTTGCCAGTGCTTTCCTCTATATATTCACCAATAAGAGTTACAACACAAGACCACCAAAGAACTTAACAAGCATAGAAAGGATCAAAGAAAGTGGAACAATCACTTGACAAGGTCATTTAGAGTGGTTCCACTCTCCAAACTAGGAGAGAGTCAATGCACTACATAGAGAGGTCAACATCTAGGACTTTTCTAGTGCTTTCCTCTATATATTCACCAATAAGAGTTACAACACAAGACCACCAAAGAACTTACCAATCCAATATAAAGAGTCTTCCACCTTACCAAGGACTTACCCACTTTCTAAGAGTCTTCCGCCTTCTTCCAAGGACTTACCTACTCTTCCACAAGTCTTCAACCTTCAAGGGTGTAACATCCTAGGATTTGAGGCCTCAGATATAATGATCTTATAAGGAATGATTGTACTACCCGTATCACCAAGGTGCACCTCCTTTTCCAGGAGCCCATCACTAAAGAACTCCATAGTTAAGCATGCTCAACTTGGAGTAGTACTAGGATGGGCGACCAGTCTGGAAGTTGACCCCGACTTACGCATGAGTGAGGATAAAGTGCAAAATTAAGGCTAGTGGTGGTCTGTGGGGCCAGTTGTCATTCCTGAAACTCTATTAGTGCCTAGGGTAGTGGGACTGGGTGTTACAAATGGTATAAGAGCCAATTCCCCTCCAGTAGGTGGGCCCCACTTGGGCATGTGGCATGCCAGTCTTGAGTCGTGCAGTTCGGCACTAAAATGGGGAAATATTATGAGGCCATATAGTTGAGCCTTGATGAGGACGTCAAGAGTCTAAGTGGGGGAGAATGTAGCGTCCCAGGATTTGAGGTCTCAGATATAATGATCTTATAAGGAATGACTCTCACCCTATCTCCTCTAGGGTTTCTTCCTCCATAGGTGGCTGGATGGGGGAGGGGGTTTGGCCATCACAAAAGCCCCACTCCCCCTCATCCTCTTCTCATCCGTCATCAGTAGGGTCTCTTCTTCGGGAGGTGTGTGGGTGTGGTGTCTTTGGAGGCAGCAGTTTTCTTCCTCCGTATCGTTGAGCCTGACTACAATGAGTTTCCTATCCCCTTTCTCTTTTACTAGCTTTCTGTTTAGATTGTTCTCTTGTTTTGTCTATCTCGCTGTTAATTAGCATTGCTTTCTCTCTCATGGTAGATTTTTCTTTCTTGGTCAATTTTGTTGTGGACTTTGTATGGAAGCAAGTGTGGGGAAAATATCCTTTTGTAACACTGATTTAGTGTAGGTACTCTACCACATATACATACTTAGGTTGAAGGCATTCCTCATAGAAAGTTGCCTTAGCCAATAAAGGAGAAGATGGATCTATACATCATTGTCCTTATCAGATTCCAATATGCGTTTTTGTGGTAGTTTGTATCTATTCTTTATCTTTGTGTGGTCTTTTAGTTTGTTTTTCTCCTCATGTAGATGTCGTATGGATCCTCCATAATGAAATTTGTCTGTTTAACTTAAAAAAAAATCTTATAAGGAATGATTGGATTACCCATATCACCAAGGTGCACCTCCTTTTTCAGGAGCCCATCACTAAAGAACTCCATAGTTAAGCATGCTCAGCTTGGAGTAGTACTAGGATGGGTGACCAGTTGGGAAGTTGACCCCGGCTTGCGCATGAGTGAGGATAAAGTGTGTAGTTAAGGCTAATGGTGGTATGTGGGGCTAGTCATCATTCTTGAAACTCTACTAGAGCCTAGGGTAGTAGGCCCAGGTGTTACAAAGGGATTACCGACTCTTCTTGGATCTTCAACCTTTGCCTTCTCCTACACCTGGAGAAGATCTTCAACTTTTCTTAAACCTTGAAGAAGAACATCAACAACTCCACCTTCACTCAGAGTAGCTTGCTTCACCTTTGCTTCATTAAGGAAAGAAGTAGGAAAGATAGAATGGAATGAGAGCTTTACAAGCACAAGAAAGCAGCTCTCTTACAACTGGCGTATCTCACTCATAATCATAAAATGATGCATAAACTAGGGAGAGAAAGGGGCTCAAGGAGTTGCAACACACTCAACTATAGCAAGGACATAGAATAACATGAATGAGAAAACTTGGAATGAATTCCAAGGGATCCTACTTATAGCTGGGGGTGTTCCCTTGAGTGTGGGAACACTTAAGGATGAAATATAGCCATTTTTCAAGTTGAAATGGATCTATTCTCTCTCAAAACAACTCACCAATGGTTATAATCACTTTTTATGCATTTTTTGTACAGTACATTCGGCCGAGTTTCAAAAAAGGTAACTCGACCAATCCAATCTTCTTGGATCTTCAGTCTTTGCCTTATCCTACATCTGGAGAATATCTTCACCTCTTCTTCAATCTTGAAGAAAAACATCAACAACTCCACCTTCACTCGGAGTAGCTTTCTTCACCTTTACTTCATTGAGGAAAGGGGTAGGAAAGATGGAATGGAATGAGAGCTTTATAAGCACAAGAAAGAAACTCTCTTACAATTGGTGTATCTCACTCATAATCACAAAATGATGTGTAAACTAGAGAGAGAAAGGGGCTCAAGGAGTTGCAACACACTCACCTATAGCAAGGACATAGAATAGCATGAATGGGAAAATTTGGAATGAATTCCAAGGGGTCCTACTTATAGCTGGGGGTGTTCCCTTGAGTGTGGGAACACTTCAGGACAAAATATAGTCCTTTTCCAAGTTGCAATGGATCTATTCTCTCTCAAAACAACTCACTAATGGTTATAATCACTTTTTTAGCATTTTCTATACAGTACATTCAGCCGAGTTTCAAAAAAGGTAACTCGACTGATCCACTAAATTATAAAGCCAATTTTCAAACTATCGGTTGAGTTTGTTATATGAAACTCAAATGAAGAGCTAAAATTAGTTTTTCTCACTGAGTCAGTCAGTCGAGTTCTATGGGTGTGGAACTTGACCGATTGATCTCTCTAGAAAATCCATCACTGCATCGGTCGAGTTTCCAACTCAACCTATAAATAGCCTGTGACAAATTTTCTAAATTGACATTTGAGTGACTAAACCTTGGAATTAAGTGTCCCTGGTTTTTTTCTCATCTTATTTACAAGTCATATCATCAATACAAGCAATTACGAAAATCATCTAATGTCATTTGAAGTGATTTCCCAAAACACACACTTGCATTGTATTGACTTGAACTTGAACAAGCCAGGGCTTGTATAATTTGATCATTTTCATGTACCTAAAGCTTGAAATCAACCATGAACAAGCATATTAGATACATATGAATGGAATTGTTAAGTCATTATCAAAATATAGGCAATGTATAACTCTCAAGTCAACAATCTCCCTCTTTTTCACAATGACAAACCATTCATCAATCATATTAAAAAGGATATTGAAGTTATACATTTTCCTTGTGAATTTCAAGGAGATTCAAGATTTGAACAAATGTAATGTTCCCTTATCCTATATTTGGACTGATGAACTCTCTTTATGGTTGGTTTGATATCAACCCTGAAAGTACAGTGATCGGGATCTGTTCGGCCCCCCCTCAATCTATGCTTACTCTGTAACGACCTTCACCAAACCGATAGCCAAATTGTTACTAATTATGCGGTATAATCATAAATAGTGGATTAAAAAAAATCACTAAAAACTAAAACTAATTGTTTTTGCAAAGTGATCCATTTTATGGAAAACTCTTAATGAAAGAACCAAAACTTTATATACATCAGGGTTCACATTGTACATACACTGTACCATCTCATCCCATGGATAACACATAATATTTGCTTTGTCAAAACATATACTGAAGTAACATAAAACCTCGGGGCCATCAAGCTAAAATCTCAGATTGTTCATAAAATCATCACGTACTAAATCCAAGGACCTGAGTGTATAGAGCTGACACATCTGTTACTGCTGTCCCTACTGTTGTCCTTCCTCTGCAGAATGGTCTCTACCTCCTCGTGTACGTCCACCTAAAAATTGTGGATCCCACGAGGTGAGACAATTGTCCCAGTGAGAGATATAACTCTCTGCTAACAATGTTATTATCGTAGGTAAACAATATAAAATTAAGCAGAGGTTCTTTTATCTCAATAAGCAAGGTTAATCATTGTAGATAAGTAGATTAGAATATTTATCATCTTTCAAAGCATTGAAACTTTATATTATAAGGTAGTAAATCATATGTTCACTTTATAAGGAATATTAATAACATGTTTATCATTTACCCATCATATTGTACCAACATCTAAAGCTTATCCTGTGATAATAATATCATGGTATGACATCCATGAATCATTCTCATTTCGATCTGTTGGCCTCAGCCAATCTGCTAGCTAGGTATTGGATTGTACCAATCATCTCAATATACATCATTATGTTTAGCCAGGTATTTGATTATACCAATCCTGAGATCATATCCAGGTATTGGATTATACCAATCCTAATAGAGTTCAACCAGGTATTGGATTGTACCAATCCTGAGATCACAGCCAGGTATTGGATTATACCAATCCTAATAGAGTTCAACCAAGTATTGGATTGTACCAATCCTGAGACCATAGAATTCAGCCAGGTATTGGATTGTACTAATCCTGAGATCATAGAGTTCAACTAGGTATTAGATTGTACCAATCCTTAGATCATAGAGTTCAACCAGATATTAGATTATACTAATCCTTAGATCACAACTAGGTATTGGATTGTACCAATCCTGATAGAGTTCAACCAGGTAATGGATTGTACCAATCCTAAGATCATATAGTTCATCTAGGTATTGGTTTGTACCAATCTTGATATCATAGAGTTCAGCTAGGTATTGGTTTGTACCAATCCTGAGATCATGGAATTCAGCCAGGTATTGGTTTGTTCCAATCCTAAGATCACATCCAGGTATTGGATTGTACCAATCCTGATATCACATCAATATTTATAAGGATCCCATAGTAGTTGGGATTCATTTATGTTTCCCTTTTACTTTCATTATGGGATAAAAATCCCAAAAATTCATCATTTATTACCACATCACCTTTACTAGGAATTATATCTTGGCCCAGCCATCATACCTATTCACGTTTTTTATGTAATACAAGTATTCCTCTTATCTCATTTAAGCATATTCAAAACACTATAGCTCTTATTTGTCTATAAGCATAAAGCATGTATGGCCAAGGTTTTGTTATTATTATAACCATTTATTATCATTATGATGTTACTGGGTTTCCATTTCCCTTAGTTTATTTTGAACATTATCATTTCGTACATGAGACTTTTATAAACATCTTGTCACCTCTCACTAGGTAACAACTATTCATATGGCTCACCATGCCCATCAAATATCTTGTCACCTCTTACTAGGCAAAACTATTCACATGACTCACCAGGACCATTAGACATCTTGTCACCTCTCACTAGGCAACAACTATTCACATGGCTCACCAGGCCCATTAAACATCATGTCACCTCTCACTAGGCAACAACTATTCACATGGATCACCAGGCCCATTAAACATCTTGTCACCTCTCATTGGGCGACAACTATCTCAAGGTCATGAGACCTATATAATCGATATTATATGAAACATCATAGCTCATTCTTAGCTATGGTCATGCTATTAACATAGTTTCAATATGGTTAGGGTTTCCCTTTATTAACCAATTGTAGTTTCAAATCATATAATTACCCTTCATTAGGGTTAAGGTTTCCTTTTTTAATCCGACTAGGGTTTTCAAGTACATACATCAAGAATCACAACCCTAATTCAGACTCAACACATGTTAGGAGTATCAATGTATACTCATTACATGAGTATTAAACAAGTATAAGTTTCTCTTTCATCCTCACTAGGATATTGATTTCATTATACTCCATCAGGTAGCTCAATCCTTCTCTCAAGATACTTTGGTCCATATTGATCAAAATGCATTAAACCCCTCCTGTATTAAAGTATCATTTGTCATAACATACTACATGTATCACTCAATCAAGTGTATTGGATTGAGGTGTGCTTCCTCCATATCGGGTATAGAGGTGTAGGTATGCTTCCATATTGAGCATAGAGATGTATCCTCATCATCATATTGTACATCCATATCAGATTACTCAACCTTAGGGGTTGGCATATTGGGTTTCCCAACACCATGTTGAGTTTCAACATCATATCGGGTTAGGGTATATAATCAACACCATATCAGGTATAAGGTGTGTACTTGACCCCGTATCGTGCATAAGGTGTGTGTATGTGTCACTCATATCATCCATGATGTATAAATTCATCACTATATCATGCTAGTAGTTGTGTTCATATCATCATATCAGGTTACCATATCAAGTTACCATATCAGGTTGCCATATTGTGTTAGCATATCAGGTTAAAACCTTATGCTCATACTCTTTCATACCTTCATGGGATCAGTCCTATCATGTATTGAGTGATAGCCTAGACAACTGGTTGACCCCTTCACAATCAACCCATTACATAAAACGATAGGGGCGTGGGGTTCCAAGGTATATCAGATTCTATATCACCATCTAGGGTATCAACACCATATCGGGTTATAAGTGTATGTGTGCTCACCATACCAACCTTGAGGTGTATGTGTTCTCACCATATCGACCTTGAAGTGTATATGTTCTTACCATATCGCGCATAAGGTATATGGGTGCTTCCATATTTCCCATGAGGTGTATGTTGATCACCATATCATTCATGTGGTGTGTGTGTGTCACCATATCGTGCATAAGGTTTATACTTATCCCCATATCGTTCATGAGGTGTATAACCATCACTATCTAGGGTTTCAACATCATATCAGGAAATAGGTGTATCCTTCAACACCTTATCGGGTAAGAGGTGCTTCAACCCCATATCGAGTTGAACCGTGATGATGTCATCATCATAAACCTTTAGACTCTTGTTCTTAATGTTCTAGTTCATGGAAAACAGTCCTAAGTTACTACTAGAGCTCATGGATTCATTAATTATGCAAGAAAATTCTATTTGAAAGTAAATCATTTAACTAAAGCAAGATTGATGGTAAATAATAACATAATTGAGTTCAAGTTATATAACCCACATCAAGAGTCCCTTAAAAGCTCCAAGATCCAAAGCTTCACGTTCCAAAGGTTGAAGATGATCTTATCAAAGGTCCAAGACTTGAGCTCCTCAGTATTATTCACGATACATCACCACTTTGGGGCCGATATCCCTCACTTGGGTGATATGACTTCACTTTGGATGATATCACTTTGCTATGGCCGATATCACTTTGCTATGGCCGATAACCAAGCTCTATGCATGATAATCCTTCACCTATGCATGATATTAAGACACTATGCATGATATATAAGAGCAAGGGGGTGATAAATTTCGAAATTTCACTTATAGGTGAAAGGAAGGGTATACATACTTGAGGTTTATGAAAAAGTGTGTATATGAGGTGTCATCATTTTAAAGCTACTAGGTGCCATGTGTCCATGCATGGTTGACACTTGTCCTTGCATACAATCATATTTATCTTGACATGCAAAACACATGAGGATAATCTGGAAATGATATTTCAGCCATCACTTATCTTGTTGGATAAGATATCTCAACTCAATCACCACTTTATTCACAACCCGATACAACTTTTCCAAGGAAGTTGTAAACCGATACACTTCTCCTCCTTGAGGTGCTTAGCTCATCATTGACAATTACAAGAGTTCCCAAACCGATATGAGACTCCCTATATGGCTCTATGGCCGATATGCACTCTCATATGGACTTTACAACTCGATACAAGTTCAAATTAGGGTTTCACATTCAACCCTTTCTTGGTCTTTTCATCACCAACAGTACCATAACTCATAAATGATTCAAACATGGTGCCTCCTTATTTATCTCTCCTTGAGATGATACTAGGAGGTAGTAGGAACACTGTAGAGGTGGTAATTTGCATACAAACCCTACATTTTGGGTAATTTACAATTTGTACCAAAATTGGTACACAAGGCACAAGCATTATTCAAACAAGTTCAAACTTGGAATTTAGGCTTTCCAAAAGACACCACCTAGCATCATTCTCTTTCTTATGATGCTAAAACACTTAGGGCACGTTCATAATGCGACAAATTATAATATAACCCCTCATATTGGGTAAATTGCATTTTGGTCCAAAATAAGATAACAATGCTCAAACATTATTTAAATAGGGCCAAATTTGAAACGTAAGTTTGTCACCTGATAAAAAAACTCTTTAGAGAACTATATTAAAGTTCTAAGCAGCTTATTTAAGCCAAACAAATAGGGTTAGCCTTAACCCAGGACAGGGATGTTACTAGTTATAAACCCCTAACAAGGATTTCATCCCCGAAATCCCAGATGAAGGAAGACAATTATTATTCATGCATCATATCATCAAGCCTCCTCATAACATCTTAATGTCATGGAGATGCCATAGAACTTTGACCAGAATAAATTTCCTCCATAAAGGGTTATCATAGAATATGTCATACTGAACACATATTCCACTGTCCTTTTCATTAATGACTGTAATGTCAATTCTGTGTCAGGTAACACTTTTCATAGTCAGAAAAACATTATACATACATTTTTTAACTCAGGTGTCAAACCTTACTGATTTGTCACCTTCTCAACTTACAACTTATGTGATAAGATTCTTGATCTTGGGAGTCTTCCATACTCCTCACTTAGTTTAGCATTTCACCTTTAAGGAAAGACCATAGTCACATTCTGTCACTCACTTGGCACTACAAGTCTTATCATACATATGTTGTTCCACTCTAATATGCTGACACAACACTAAACTTTCTTGTGACTTATACCAACTATCCTGTTAGCTATTTATTTTCTTATCATAAGGAGAGGGTACTTGACAAAAAAGAATGTATCTTAGAGGTATCTCTAGATGCTATGTATAAATTGCCTCAACAAATCTAGATAGGGATATTCTAAGGAATTATTTTTAGCTTGATAAGCTTTTTCCCAAAATGATTCTACAATTGTTCCTTCAACTCATACATCCTTGCCGATGTCATGTTTATGTGGAGCATAAACCCCTAACATATGATATCAATACTACATTATGTAACAAGACTAATCTCAAAGTTGGCCCTTCTAGGTAAGCAAACATTATTCATCTTATCAGGAGTCATGTTCTCATTTTCTCATATCATTGAAAATCTTGGATACTAGGATTCTTTACCTTGGTATCCATTATATGTGCCGAAAACACATCAAATCCTTATCATTTCCATCCTCTATTGTTATTACCAAAACCATACATATAATAGGAACTTTCTTTCATCTCGGGACATTACATAACACATATACTTTGTCTTGGAACTAAAATCCAAAACTAGCTGATACTTTTCAAAGTATCCATCTAAAAGATTACTTCTAATCTATGCGCATCAAGTGTCATAAAACTCACTTGATTTTCATGTCCTTGAAAAGAAAGAACACAAGGAAACATAGTCCTTTTTATCACCCCATCATTATCCAAGTTTGTTTAGTAAAGAAATGAGATTATCACCTTCCTTGAGTATTGCATGAACTCTCAATCGTTCATGTGTCATTCAATTTTGTTTCCACTTAGGTTTCTTGCCATCAACATAGGAATTATAGAGATGATTACATGACATCATCCCTTAGCATTATCATCATCACAATTACTAGATATGGGTATTCAAACCCATAGTTCATCACTAAACATTGTTACCTCTCATCAGGTAACTATTACCTCTAGGTCCTCAGACCAAGGTATACATTATACTAAACACCTTCTTTTGTTTATAAGTTGATCTGTGATTAACTCAGATTCCTCCCAATATCAATTAGGATGTGGTAGAAATATCCATGCCACATCTTCTACTTCATTATGCTCTTTAGATTGTCTCAAAATGGCTACTTAATCAAAGTAATCAGAAAGATAACAATCTAAGAGTTCCATACTTACCTTACCTTCAATAGATGAATACATGGCCAGGGTATGCAAGAATTGAAGTTAGGTAGCATGCAATTGTTTTATATTATGTTTCTTACTTTTAACATCTCTTTAAATTTTACTAATTAGTATCTCAGATTTTATCTGGGTGTTTCTTTTACATCTCTTCCCTTTCTACATGAAGAGAGAAATTTCAAAACATATAAAAGAATATTGGATTGAATATAGGTTTTCATCCTTCTTATCTCTTCCTCATGTCCTCATAGGACTAATTAAAGGAAGCTCAACAACAACTAACTTCTTATGATTATCAGATAAAATCAAGAGAAGACATATCAAAATGAAAAAGCTCTATCTGAGTGTCACCCCTCACAATCATCTACCACTTCTGGCTGACTCAAACATAGAGTCCAGCTGTTTCTTGTTGTAGCTTTTTCCTTTTTTGCACTATTGGGTTGTAACTTTCGTAATCCCTACCGAGTCTTCCTTGGTTGTTGAGTCATTTCCTCCCTTCATTTTAAATAAAAGGGTTTAGTATGCACATCATGTCCATATCTATAACATGACTTGTCCTCATACTCTAGTCTTATCGATCTTATTATTGATGTAGAAGCTAAGTCAGGAGTTCTTACAGGTGGAAAGTTAGAGCTTTTGCCTTTACTTAGTAACTACTTCCCTAGTGCACTAGGCATTTGTTGCACTGGTGGTACAAAAAATGTTGGATTTTTAGAACAACTAGGAAAATGTCTCTAGAATTATAGAGACCTTTCCTTAATTCATAGCTTATTGCCCCTCCTTGGGCATTTCCATCACAGATGTAATATCTATCTATACTTATGGCAAAGTCTATTTTCTTGCCATATGTTAATCCTTCCCACATTTTCCACTGTTCCAACATGACTATGTCATTCAAGAACCCTCTCAGAACCCAAAGTTTCTGCATTGAGGGTTGGTAACCTAGATTGTATTGCTAGTATCCAGTCCACTATATTCATCACTGTTGTCCTAACCTGCCCAACAAGAGCATAAAAAGCAAGATTCTCTATCCTAATTGGGTCAAGATGGGAAGTCTTAGGCACTGATTCTTCTCTTTATTGATCCCTTGCACCTTCTCTTGGTGCATCAACATTGCTCTGAGCAATGAGTTCCTCGTGTTCTCCAGTCACTTTTTAAACTTCACCCTTTCTTCTGCATAAGCATAAGTCATTGTAGGGTATACTGGAGGACACTAGGATAGACTCAATACCTTAGTCTTATGTCTCTTTAGACTCAGCAAACCTTAAGCTCTGATACTAAACTTGTAACGACTGACACCAAACCGCCAGCCTAATCATTATTAATTATGCAAAATAATCATAAACAACAGATTAACAAAAATCACAAAAACTAAAACCATTTTTTTAAAGAGATACATTTTTTGGAAAACTCGTAATGAAAGAACCAAAAATTTATATACATCAGGGTTCACATTGTACATACACTATACCATCTCATCCCGTGGATAACACATAATAGTTGCTTTGTCAAAACATATACTAAAGAAACGTAAAATCTCGGGGCCATCAAGCCAAAATCTCAGATTGTTCATAAAATCATCATGTACTAAATCCAAGGACTTGAGAATACAGATACGACACATAGGACTTCTATCTACAAGACATGACAAATAGTACACTCAACCTAAGCTGTTACCACTATCCCTACTATTGTTGTCCTTCCTTTGCAGAATGATCTTTACCTCCTCATGCACGTCCACCTAAAAATTGTGGATCCCACGGGGTGAGACAATTGTCCCAACGAGAGATATAACTCTCCGCCAACAATGTTATTATCACATGTAAACATTATAAAATTAAGAGGAGGTTCTTTTATTTCAATAAGCAAGGTTAATCACTATAGATAAGCAGATTAGAACATGTCTCATCTTTTAAAGCATTGTAACTGTCTATGATAAGGCAGTAAATCATCTATTCACTTTATAAAGAATATATAGAACATGTTTATCATTTACCCATCATAGTATACCAACATCTCAAGCTTATCCTGTGATAATATTATCATGGTATGGCATCCATGAATCATTCTAATTTCTATCTATTGGCTTTGGCCAATCTACTAGCTAACTATTGGATTGTAAAAATCATGTGAATATACATCATTATGTTCAGCCAGGTATTGGATTGTATCAATCCTAAGATCACAACTAGGTATTGGATTATACCAATCCTGATAGAGTTCATCCAGGTATTGGATTGTACCAATCCTGAGATCACAACCAGGTATTGGATTATACCAATCCTAATAGAGTTCATCCAGGTATTGGATTGTACCAATCCTGAGATAATAGAGTTCATCCAGGTATTAGATTGTACCAATCCTAAGATCATAGAGTTCAGCCAGGTATTGGATTTTACCAATCCTGAGATCATAGAGTTCAACAAGGTATTGGATTATACCAATCTGGAGATCACAACCAGGTATTGGATTGTATGAATCCTGATAGAGTTCAACTAAGTATTGGATTGTACCAATCCTGAGATCATAGAGTTCAACTAGGTATTGGTTTGTACCAATCCTGATATCATAGAGTTCATCTAGGTATTGGTTTGTACCAATCTTGAGATCATGGAATTCAACTAGGTATTGGTTTGTACCAATCCTGAGATCACAGCCAGATATTGGATTGTACCAATCCTGATATCACATCCATATTTCTAATGATCCCATAGTAGCTGGGATACCTTTATGTTTCCCTTTTACTTTCATTATGGGATAACAATCCCTTAAATTCATCATTGAATACCACATCACCATTACTAGGAATTATATCTTGGCCAAGTCATCATACCTATTCACATTCTTTATGTAATACAAGTATTCCTCTTATCTCATTTAAGCATATTCAAAACACTATAACCTTTATTTGGCTATAAGCATAAAGCATGTATGACCAAGGTTTCATTATTATTTTAACCATTTATTATCATTACGATGTTACTGTGTTTCAATTTCCCATACTTTATTTGGAAAATTACCATTTCTTACATGAGAATTTTATAAACATCTGCTCACCTCTCACTAGACAACAAGTACTCATATGGCTCACCAGGACCATCAAACATCTTGTCACCTCTCACTAGGCAACAACTATTCACATGGCTCACCAGACCCATTAAACATCTTGTCACCTGTCACTAGGCAACAACTATTTACATGGCTCTCCAGGCCCATTAAACATCTTGTCACCTCTCACTTGGAAACAACTATTCATATGGCTCACCAGGCCCTATAGACATCTAGTCACCTCTCACTGGGTGATAACTATCTCTAGGTCATAAGACTTATATAATCGGTATTATATGAAACATCATAACTCATGCTTAGCTATGTTCATGCTATCAGTATAGTTTCATTAGGGTTTCCTTTTATTAACCAATTGTAGTTTCAAATCATATTATTACCCTTTATTTGGGTTAAGGTTTCCCTTTTTAAGCTGGCTAGGGTTTTCAAGTACATTCATCAAGAATCACAACCCTAATTCAGACTCCACACATGTTAGGAGTATCAATGTAAAATCATTACATGAGTATTAAACAAGTATAAGTTTCTCTTTCATCCTCACTATGATATTGATTACATTATACTCCATTAGGTTGGCTCAATCCTTCTCTCAAGGTACATTGGCCCATATTTATCAAAATGCTTTAACCCTTCATGTCTTAAAGTATCATTTGACATAACATACTACATGTATCACTCAACCAAGTGTATTGGATTGATGTGCTTCCTCCATATCGGGTATAGAGGTGTAGGTATGCTTCCATATCGGGTATAGAGGTGTATCCCCATCAACATATCATGCATCCATATCAGATTACTCAACCTTAGGGGTTTGCATATTAGGTTTCCCAACACCATGTTGAGTTTCAACATCATATTGTGTTAGGGTATATACTCAACACCATATCGGGTATAATGTATGTACTTGAACCCATATTGTGCATAAGGTGTGTGCATGTGTCACTCATATCGTCCATGAGGTATAAATTCATCACTATATCATGATGGTGGTTCTGTTCATATCATCATATCAGGTTACCATATCGAGTTATCATATCAGGTTGCCTTATTGGGTTAGCATATCAGGTTAAACCCTTATTCTCATACTCTTTCATACCTTCATGGGATCAATCCTATCATGTATTGAGTGATAGGCTAGACAATTGGTTGAACCCTTCACAATCAACCCATTACACAAAATGATAGGGGTGTGAGGTTCCAAGGTATATCAGATTCTATATCACCATCTAGGGTTTCAACACCATATAGAGATAGAAGTGTATGTGTCCACACTATATCAACCTTGAGGTGTATGTGTGCTCACCATATTGACCTTGAGGTGTATATGTGCTTACAATATCGGGCATGAGGTATATGGGTGCTTCCATATTGCCCATGAGGTGTATCTTGATCACCATATTATTCATGTGGTGTGTGTGTCACAATATCATGCACAAGTTTTATGCTCATCACCATATCATTGATGAGGTGTATAACCATCAGTATCTAGGGTTTCAACGTCATATTGGACAAGAGGTGTATCCTTCAACACCTTATCAGGTTAGAGGTCCTTCAACCCCATATCAAGTTGAACCATGATGATGTCATCATCATCAACCTCTAGACTCTTGTACTTACTATTCTAGTTCATGGACAACAGTCCTAAATTACTACTAGAGCTCATGGATTCATCAATTATGTAAGAAAATTCTATTTGAAAGTAAATCATTTAACTAAAGCAAGATTGATGGTAAATAATAACATAATTGAGTTCAAGTTATATAACCCGCCTCAAGAGCAACTTCAAAGCTCCAAGCTCCAAAGCTTCACGTTCCCAAGGTTGAATATGAGCTTATTAAAGGTCCAAGACTTCAACTCCTCAGTATTATGCATGGTACATCACCACTTTGTGGCCAATATCCCTCACTCGGGTGATATCACTTCACTTTGGCCGATATCACTTTACTATGGCCGATATCACTTTTCTATGGCTGATACCCAAGATCTATGCATGATAGTCCTTCACCTATGCACAATACTAAGGCTCTATGTACGATATCTAAGAGCAAGGGGTGATCAATTTCGAAAATTTCACTTATAGGTGAAAGGAAGGGTATATATACTTGCGGTTCATGAAAAAGTGTGTATATGAGGTGTCATCATTTTAAAGCTACTAGGTGAAACATATCCATGCAAGTTTGGCACTTGTATTTGCATGCAATCATATTTATATTGACATGCAAAACATTTGAGGATAATCTAGAGAAGCTATTTTGGCCATCACTGATCTTGTTGGATAAGATATCTCAACTCAATCACCACTTTATTCACAACCCGATACAACTTTTCCAAGGAAGTTGTAAACCGATACACTTCACCTCCTTGAGGTGATTTTCACATCATGGACAAGTCCAAGAGTTCACAAACTGATATGAGACTCCCTCTATGGCTCTATGGCTGATAGGCACTCTCATA
Organism: Alisma plantago-aquatica; assembly: GCA_963693085.1. NCBI lineage: Eukaryota > Viridiplantae > Streptophyta > Magnoliopsida > Alismatales > Alismataceae > Alisma > Alisma plantago-aquatica. Next base: position 1,147,403,616 of record OY856409.1, on the reverse strand, counting down.
TGGACTCTACAAATCGATACAAGTTCGAATTAGGGTTTCACATTCAACCCTTTCTTGGTCTTTTCATCACCAAGAGTGCCATCACTCATAAATGATTCAAACATGGTCCATCCTTATTTCTCTCTCATATATATGATACTAGGAGGGATTTGGAACACTCTAGAGGTTGTAATTTGCAGACCAATCCTAGATTTTGGGTAAGTTACAATTTGTACCAAAATTAGTACGCAAGGCACAAGCATTATTCAAACAGGTTCAAACTTGGAATTTAGGCTTTCCACAGGCCACCACCTAGCATCATTATCTTTTTTATGATGCTAAAACACTTAGGGCACGTTCATCATGTGACAAATTGCAATATAACCCTCATCTTGGGTAAATTGCATTTTGGTCCAAAACAAGATAACATTGCTCAAACATTATTTAATCATGACCAAATTTGAAACATAAGTTTGTCACCTTATAACAAAACTCTTTAGATAATAATATTAAAGTTATAATAAAATTATTTAATCCAAACAAATAGGGTTAGCCTTAACCCAGGTCAGGGATGTTACATACTCTTTCCTTCATAGTTAGTCTATCTACACAAAGCAACATGACACATATATATATTCTATATGGTCCTTTAGCAAGTCACATGATAAAGCATATAATGAACAAGAAAAGGATCACATAGGCAATCAAAACAATATGGTGTAGCTTCAAAACATTAAACTACTCTCCCCCTTTAGACATTATAAAAAAGGAAGGTGGGTTAGAAGAGCACAAAAATTGGTCTTCTCTAAGCACAACCAAGCACACATGCACAACATGCAATCTCAAAGCATACACCAAACAGAGAGAGAAACAAACAATCTAAGTCATAATCAAAATATGGGAAAACATGGCACCAACTCATGAGATATAGTAAATCAAAGAGTAAGTGTACAAATGATTAAGATTACAACCCATAAAGCAAGTTCTAAGAAAACAATTACAAGCCAAAATGATGAAAGATAGATGATAAAATATTACAACTCAGAACATGTGCCTAGATGTTTGTAATATAAAATAGTCGAGTAAGATATACATGATAATCATCTAGACTAAAAACTAGAACAACTAAACATCTAAGATATCTATGTCTACAACATCATCATCAACAACATTAGAAGCATCAGGCTTGTAGTCATCATCTCCGTCTGAGGTTGCAGTAGAGAGAACAACATTGCCTTCATCACTGAAGGCACCATCAAAGTTGTCAGAGCTATCATCAGAAGCATCACCATCATCCTCATTAGCTTCCTCATCTGTAGCAACCTCCCCATCAGCCTGGTCGGGCACCTCCTCATCAACAAGAGAACCAAAACCTCGACTGGGCCAACATGCATTCTGCTCATCCCAAGACATACCAAGAGCATGGAGCTCATTGACCTATGGGAAGGAAGGAGTAGAACTACAAAGACTACCAAGAAGAGTGGACAAGGGGTCAGCTATTAGAGGAAACACACTAGGGATTAGATCCACCAACAATAAAGGGTGTAGCAGTGGAAGATGCACGTGGAGGGGTAGGGTAAAAGTGATCATACACATAGGATGCATAGTCACCTCCTGGGTAGGGCTGGTAGGTAGGGTAGGGGTGTGCACAAGATATGTTCATGTTATACATGATAGAACATATGTCCAGATGTAGGTGCTCCTGAACTTAAAGGTTGTATGTCTGCGGATGCATCATGTAGCTCATAAGGGTTTTATTAGATACATGGAATGAGGCAAGGGTAGGTCGGGTAGGCTGAGGTGGGGGAGGTTCTAGGGTAGAGGCAGAGGTCGAGGCACCTGGTGTGGTGGAGGATAATATAGGAACTGACTTCTGAAGAGTGGTCTCACTATTGCAATCTCCTTTCTGGGTAGGTTTGTTGTGAAGGTCATGGAAAAGAGATTTTCCAATGGCAAGCTGGAAAAGACCACAGATCAGGGCTAGGTATGGTGAGTGGGTGCCACAGGTGTTCTTGACTTAGTCAAAGCATGTCATATGATGGAGGACATATCTCACCCACTTGACTTCGATGTTATTCAAGAGACAATACATGATTACCACAGTGCTTTTCGGAATATCATTCTGATTCTTCTTTGGGTTAATATTGTATTTAACAACTAGGGCAAGGATGCATCTCTTGAGGTCCAAGGAAGAGGAGGGAAGGGTGCACTTCTTCCTATATGATAATTGAGGCTTCTTCAAGAACTTATGAATATAAAGGAGAGTAAGATCATACTTCTTGTAGAAGGCCTCAGGCTCAACTAGGTCAAAATACTCTGGATAGTCCTTATGCCAGGTGTCAGTCACTTCAGTTCCTGAAAAGAAGAAGTTCAGGGTATCCTCAGAGTGAAATTTCTTCCCATGTTAGGACTACTTGAGTATTAGGTGGGGGTATGAGGGTTTCATAATTCCAACACAAATTTGCATAGAATTCATGTGCCACTTTGGTTCTTGTGATGGAATTGTCATAGCATGTATGTTCAAAACCCAAGGCTGAAAGATGGAGGTCGTACAGAAACTTTTCTACTTGTTCGATGACCTCTTGTCTTCATGATCTTGGCTCAAATAGGGCATGGAAAGGAAAAGCGTTCCTCATAAGGAGATCCTTGTACCTATTTAGAGCATCATTTGAGATGAAGAAAGTGTCATTAATGGGAATCAAGTGTGAGTTTGATGAAGATAATGGTGCATTAGCTGGGGCAACCCTCTTCCTCCTATTGAATGCCATGGATATGAAAAGGAGAGGAAGGAGAGACCAAAAGCTAAAGAACCACCACCAAAACTCATCCACAAACCTAGATTAGAAAGGGGCGATGTTAAGGGAGGTCAATATAGGACGAACTAGGGCTGAGGAGAGGAAGGTCGGGGCTAGGGTTGAGAGCTTGAGGGACGTAGAGGTTGGATCGATTGACTTTTCTCTAGTTGATAGGGAGAATAGTCGGCCAAACTCATCTTAAGTTTGATACATCCCGACCATCGTTCGAGTTATGTGACTCAAAAACTCTACCGATAGGATCTTTAAAAAAGGTCTCTGCCTCTGATTGGTCAACTTGGCAACTCGACCGATGGTCAACCTGACCTATATTTAGAAATCCTAATTTCTAGCCATTAGAGCGCTAATTAAATTTATTTTTCAAGTCCATTATGCATTTTATACATACTCAGACACATATCACTCATCATTGGGTACTATTTTGTAATAAAACAAGCGTTTGCAAAAAATACCCTAAATAAGAGAAAAATAAGGCAAAATGAGCATGAAAAACTGATTTTTAGCTTATTAGCAAGCAATGGTGATCAAAACATAGGCAAATCATATAGGATATATGACAACTAGCTAGAAGGCATACTTGATTCATTCAAAGCATTTATGAGCACTTTAGATCTAATAAATTTATATTTCTCTCTAGCTATAGGTTTAGTGAAAATTTTTGTCAACTGGTTTTATATGTCCACATGCGTGATATCAATATTTTTTTTGGCAATGTGATCACAGAGAAAATGATGGAAAATCTCTATATTCTTAGATATACTATGCAAGATAGGATTATATGACAAGTTAATTCCACTAGTATTATCACAATAGATAGGAAAAGCATAAAAATGAATGTTAAAGTCTTCGAGCATTTGATTCATCCATAGGACATGGGCACAACAACTCCTTGCTATAATGTATTCAGCCTTGGTGGTTGATAATGCCACTGTGCTATGTTTCTTGGAAAACCAAGACACCAAGCATGGTCCTAGGAGAAAGCAAGTGCCTCTTGTGCACTTTATATCAATCAAGTACCCTGCATAATTCACATCACTATAAGCAGTAAGAGTACAGTCCCTTGGATTGGGATACCATAGTCCAAAATTTTGGGTTTTGGCTAAGTACCTTAAATCCTCTTAACAACTATAATATGTGATTTCTTAGGGTTTGATTGAAAGCGAGCACACAAGCCAAAACTAAAAATGTATCAAGTCTAGAGGCAGTTAAGTAAAGTAAACTTCTGATCATACCTCTATAGGGCTTCTCATCTAGCTTCTCACCTTCTTTATCTTTGTTAAGTTTGGCATTGTTTGACATGGGTGTGTCAAACGGCTTGGTGTTCTCCATCCCAAAGCGCTTAAGTGACTCACACATGTACTTTCCTTGGTTGATGAAGTTCCCATCTTTTGTTTGCTTGATTTGAAACTCGATGAAGAATGTGAGCTCATCCATCATAATCATCTTGAATTCACTCTACATAAGATCACTAAATTCATTGCAAAGATCAAGGTTCATTCCTCCAAAAATGATATCATCAACATATATTTGAATGATAAGAAAATTGTTAGAAGTGTGCTTTAGAAATAAGGTAGAATCCACTCTGCCCGTGATATACCCATGATCGAACAATTTTTTTTTATTTCTCATACCAAACTCTAGGTGCTTGTTTGAGTTCATAGAGAGATTTTTGCAAAAAATAAACATGGTTAGGTAAACTATCATGTTCAAAGCTCGGGGGTTTTACAACATACACTTCCTCCATAATTGTACCATTCAAAAATGCACTTTTAACATCCATTTGATAAAGAAGAAAATTTTTATAACTATCAAAGGCAAGTAACATACGAATGGACTCAAGTCTAGATACAGGTGCATATGTTTCATCAAAATCTATAACTTCCTGTTGATTGTAGCCTTGAGCCACTAACCTTGCTTTATTCCTTACCACTTTGTCACTTTCATCAAGCTTGTTGTGGTAGACCCACTTGGTGCTGGTGTTCTTTCTATCACTTGGTCTTGGAACTAGGGAGCATACTTTGTTCTTTTCAATTGCTCCAACTCTTCTTGCTTAGCTAAGATCCACTCATCATCCACAAGAGCTTCCTTGACGTTCTTTGGCTTGAGTTCTGAGATGAAGGTGTTGTTGGCTTGTTCTTTATTGAATGCAACCCATGTCTTCACTCTTTTAAATGGATCACCTAAAATCAACTCCTTTGGATGATTCTTTGCAAAATATGGGGTTGGATCTTCATCTTTTTTCTTCCTCTTCAGTGACCACCTCGTTTGCCTTTTGGGTGATGTTGAGCTCTTTTAGGATAAAAATTACTTCACCAACAGCATCATCATTTGGAACAATATCTTTTGGAATATAGGGGTTAGTCTCAATAAACTTAACATTTATGCATTCTTCTATTTTAGAAAGATCAACATTAAATACTCTAGAAGCCTTCCTAGTTGTGCTATAGCCAAGAAAGAAAGTCTTGTAAGATTTCAGATCAAACTTGTTGAGAGAATCTTTCGTATTCAAAACAAAACAAGGATATCCAAAAACACAAAAACACTCTATAGAAGGATTCCTACCATGACATAGCTCATATGGGGTTTTCTTCAAAGAAGGATGTGTAAAAACCTAGTTTTGCACAAAACATGAGGTACTGACAACTTTAGCCCAAAACTTCTTTGAAGTATCATACTCTAGAAGCATGGTTCTAGCCATCTCTTGCAGTGACCTATTCTTCCTCTCTACAACCACATTTTTTTGAGGTGTTTGAGGTAAAGTGAAGTTATGTGCATAACCAGATTATTGACAAAAACATTCAAAAAGAACATTTTCAAATTCTCCCCCATGATCACTACAGATGGACATGATTTGGAAAGAGGTTTCATTCTCAACTCATTTACAAAATCTCGAGAAAACATCAAGCATATCACTCTTGGAAATGAGAAAGAAGGTCCATGTATATCTAGAGAAATCATCAACAATAACAAGGGAATACATGGAACCACGAAGCGATTGAGTTCTCATTGGTCGAAATAGATCAATGTGAAGAAGTTCAAGAGCTCTCTTGGTACTAAGGACTCCTATGTATTTGAAGAAGTACTTGTTTTGGTTTCCTTGGGTACAAGGTTGGCATTCCTCATCATTTTCAAAATCCAATTTGGGAAGTCCCTTGATCAAGTCTTTTTTGCTCAACTTTTCAATTGATGCATAATTACACGATGGAAAAGTGAAATATCATTTGAATTGACTACTAGGCATCTACCAACAATGGGATTAATAGAGTCAAGAATAATAACATAAATATTACCACTTCTAGTTCCCTTATATATAACTTGGTAGGTGAGAAAATCTAGAATCAAGCATTCAAAGGAAGTAAATAGTATAAGGTAACCATTGTCACATAATTGACTAACACTAATTAAAATATAGGTCATCCAAAAAGAGAACATTCTTGATATGCAAGGATTCACCTACATCACCCTCACCTTTGACTTTACCTTTCTTATTGTCCCAGAAGGTGACTAAACCTTCTTTATTTTTGCGAAAGTTATTGAAATGGCTTAAATCACCAGTCATATGCTTAGTGCAACCACTATCAACTATCCATCTTCCTTTTTCTGATAAGAAAGGAGAGTGTGGGTTCCCAACTCAAACTTTGGGATCCAGAGTTATCTTGGGGACCCATTTCATCTTTGGGTTGGTCCCTTTAGGATTGTAAGGGCAATAAGTAGAATAATGATCATCACACCTGTAATAAGAACAAACCATAGGATTTTTACTACTCGAAGACTCTCCAACAAAGAACGAGGTCTCCTTGCTCTTTTTCTTACCTTTGTCTTTGTTCTTGCCTTTTGGTGCTCCCCCTACAAATCCCAAACCACTAGTACCACTTTTTTTGGTAGAATGGTCAAGAATTTCATTTAGGGAGTTTTTCCCTTTGAGGAATTTCTATATAGAGGCCCTTAGTCTATGATTATCATCATTAAGAGATATGATAGTAGAAGATAAACTAGCGATGTCATCTTTAGCATGAACAAGGTTGGCATCAAGATAGAGGGATTTAGTCAAATAAGAATCTTTCTCAAGAGAAATAGAAGCAATATCATTACTAGGCAAGATAGGTCTTGAAGATAAATCATTAACTTGACCAAGCAACCTACCATTTTTAGATTTAAGCACTTGAATTTCCTTAAGATAAACATCTCTCTCATCCCTATGAGAATCATCAAGAAGCTTATATTCAACATTTTTAGTTTTAAGAGGTTCAATCTCCATCAAGCACTTTTGGTTATCTTCCTTAAGAGTTTCAATGTTCTTAAGATAGATATCATTCTCTACCTCAACTCCATTGTATTGGAGCTCAATATAAAGATATTGGTCTTTCAAGTTATCAATGCTCTCAAGATGAGTTTTCACATTAAGATTAAGAATTTCAAGTTTAGCATACAAATCATTGATAATTTTTCCTAACCGTTTTCTTTTAGATTTACATTTAGCAAAAGAAGAACGGGTAGAAACAATCATGTCAATGAAATCTTCCTTAGATTACTCATGTAAGATTACCTCGCTTACCTCACTTACCTCCCCAATTTCTTCACTAGTAGAGGCCATGAGTGCAAGGTGGCACTCTCCATATTCTTTAGAGCTTGAGCTACTCGAGGATGAAGCTTCCCAAGCTGCATGATCTACATTCTTGTGTCTTTTCTCCTTCTTGTCCTTCCTCTTGTACTTGCTCTCCTTCTTTTACTCTTCCTCCTTCTTTGAGTTTCCCTTGTGGTGTGACTTTTTTACTTGAGACATTCACTCTTGTAGTGCCCCTTTTATCAACACCTATAGCATCTAGGAGTAGAGGAGGAGGCTTGCATTCCCTTGAAGTGTTTTCCCTTGATGTAGTTGGCTTCATGCTCACTTGGACCATCATATTCACTAGAGGAGGAAGGAGAAGTTCGACAAGCAAGTTGTTGTTGAAGGATGACCGCCTCCACTTGTGCTTTGAAAGAACTACCTCTGATCCTCTTGGGTTCCTTCTCTTCTCGCTTGGCTTCTTCTTATTTCTTGTCAAGCCTTGTCTCATGAGCTTAGAGATTTCCAATGAACTCTTCAGTTTGGATGTCACCAAGTGTAACGTCCCCGATTCAGCCACCAGATTTTCTTCCTTCAAAAATCAAGTAGCTAAATCAGAGCCGTTAATATGGTACCAAGAATCAAAGCACATGAGTGAGATAATCAATATTTTATTTCAAAATATTACACCCTTACAAAAGGTATTTTTACATTATCTCTTGTACCAATAAAAAAAATGATACATGATTTTAACATTAAGCTTGACCCGCCTTTAATTCTTGACGCCCTTCAAGATCTTTTCAAGATGAGTCTTCCACAAGGAAAGGTCCTATAAATAACAATCTGCAACATGGAAGAATATGTCGCAACCCAAGTGGGAGAGTATGGGTTATACAAATGTCTAAGTATGAGAAAATAGAGATAAGCAACAAGACACTATTAATATGACTGTATTCTCAATGCATTACTCAGATAACTAAAGTAACAAAAGTCCAAAACAACATTATTGACCATCTACTAGCATGAAGCATAAGGAATGTGTATGTACGTATATTCATAAAGCATTAATTTGATGACAACTCTATCAAAATGTTAGACCGATAATGTGGAGCATAATTAGGATTATTGGTATAATGATAAGAAAAAGGGAGACCTTATTCCATAAATGAGTTTAACTACAACTCTCATAGAAGGTGTCAATTCACCTTGGGCAACTGGCATGCAACCACAAAATTTGCTAAGCCAAGAATTTAGTCCATTAGGGTCACCAAAACACCTATAAGTACCCTAGCACACCCCCAGCCACTCGAGCACACCGCATGCTCTAAATAGTGAATCATATTACCACATGCAACCAACGATCACCTTTCAAGACCAGAAGAGGGTGGTCCTTGCACAAAATTCCACTTGGATAATCATTAGTTAGAATGCTTAATCTTTGCAGGAGATTATTCCCCATTACTAACTTGATCATGCCTGACTCTCTATGACCAACCCAAGTGTGGGCCTGAGTATGGTAGAGCATTATACTCATCCATCCCTGACTCCAAAGGACTTAGATCCAGATCCCAAATATATCAATCCTCGGCCAAGACATGCCGACTCTATTACCAACACATCTCCCAATATAAGGTTTAGAATTAAAAGGAAATCATCAAAGATATACAACTCAAAATGATGGCTAGTCAATGTTAATGAGGTCAAAAAGGTAGACATGAATAAATGAATCACTAGTTGAGTATTTCACTATGACACCTAAAATGTAAACTTGTGGGATTGTGGAATTGAATCAGACAAATCTATGGCCAGAAGCATGCAAGAGGTTAGGGAGTCCCCCCCATGCGAACACGGAACCAATTAAATAACCTTTCCTCTTTACTGGGTACAGACATCAGTGAAACAAGCTTCTAGTCACCTTAGTAATTTTTGATGGAATTCCACTTTCCAACAATATCACATGACTCAAATAATATGGAGAAATAAGGGAAAAAGGAACCAAAAGACAATAGGATTGGAATCCAAATAAATGCTTGATTATTATCTAAAACCTTTAAACTCAAAATTGAAGGATAATATGGACGAATATATGGAAGTCATACCTAGCTTATTAATAAAGAGGTTGTGTATAGTTGATCACTTATTCATTCTTTAGGAAAGTATATGAAGTATGCCTATACTTTTACTGCTTCTAATACCAAACCATTCTATACCATACCTTTTATTGATGTTGATATTATAGATTGCAATTATAATTGAATATCATATTAAACAATAATAAACCCTACTTTTTTGGATGACAAAAATGTGGAAACCATACCTTTATATGTCCTTAATGCATGTTTCCACAAGAAGACCATAGCATCATTAAATGTATCCAATCCTGATATATTTGGGCAACATTACGTCACATTTTCCATCACCTCGATCCTCATCCCCAACTAGAACAACTTCTAGGGTTTCTCTCACTAGAGTAGAAGAGAGATGTCTTAAAGCATCATGACATATGTGGAAGATATAGTATTTGGATTATCTTACTACAATGGAGGAGGGAGGTAGTAGGTTTCTATATACAAAGGGTTTGTTGGGAAGTGGTTCCATTCACTAACATAGAGGAAGAGAGAGTGATTCACTAGTGTAGAGAGAGATGCGACGTTTATGGTATGGAGAGGGACTAGGATAAGGGAATAACGTCCACCTTTGTTTTGGGGATGAAGAGGAGAGAACTTGTGCTTATAGTGGGGTGGATGGGAGCTCTTTATATAGGAATGGTGAAGGGTAGCATGGTCCTAATAGAAAAAAGTGTGTGGATGACACATGGGTGCAAGGTGTCATCTTTAGGTGGATGTTTACTAGTTAGGTTACGCATGGATGGTTAGGTGTCATCTCAAGAATTTCTAGATAACACATCGAAGCATATGTGTCATCTCAAGATAGTTACTAAAGGGTGGTTGACACATGGCAGGATAGGTGTCAACTTTTGGAGGTGCTAGGTGTTAAGGGAAGGAGCGTGCCACTCACCTACTTGCTTCACCAACTAATGTGCTTGCTCAAGCTACCTACTTGCTATCCAACTACATGCTTTTCTCCATAAGCATCTTGTTTGCCACCCAACTACTTGCTTGTGTGCTTACCCACCAAAATGTTATTTTTCAAAAATTGACAAAAATTACCGCAATTATATTTTCAATATATAAAAGCTTTTAAATAAATCATAATAGATTATTTTAACATTATCATTGATTTTACAAAAAAATACTCAAAGAATCTTGTTTTTATGAATAGCTCTAAATAAGGATCTTTAACTTAGGCAGGAGATCAGGATGTTACACCAAGGCTCCTCACTTCTTCAATGGAGGTCACCTTTGACTCCTGTGACGTCCCCGGATTTTGATTTCTCCAAACCCTATTGGGAATGAGATGTCAGAATCCGAAGACATCGTCCTATCATATCAGAGAGCAATGCGGAAGCATAATACGCATACATGAACATACAACCATAACATTCTCAACATTCAACATGTAAATTTATACAACATGAATTATTACACAATGATTTACAATTACATATTGAATGGAAATTCTACAAGTCTGAACATGTATGCTAACAGGATCTTAACACAATAGGTACAACCTGGACAAGTACTCACTTCCTGTCTTTTATCCCATGCTAGCTCTAAACCTAAAACATACGTGAAACAACGAATCAACACACAAGGTGTTGTGCACGTGGGTAGAAAGATACATACTAATATGCTTGCATAATGAAATAATCTTGAGAAAGAAAGAGTAAAAGAAAACATTATTTAAAGCGACAATCAGGTAAACACATTTTAGATGCCTTTTGATGCGTTTGTACTACTAACTGGTGTCACACTTCATTTTTCCCCGCCCCTTGGGCTATGAGGACTGAGTGTTGACCTTATATTCAGAGGGGAGAGAGAGATGTCGCACTTCATTTTTCCCCGCCCCTTGGGCTATGGGCACTGAATGCTGACCTTATATTTAGAGGAAGAGAGAGAGAGAGGAGTGAGGGAGAGAGAGAGAGCATATATCCACTCAGTAGCTACAAACCATCCATATTCTTTTATGTTCTGTAATGTTTTGCGGAGCATATACTACTAATACACATCCAAGAATTTGTATGCAAACACAAGCATCCAAAGTACATCATATCATTATGAAGTCATGAAAACTAGTCTTATACTTAATAAAAACCCACGTACCTGAGTTCAGAGATTCTTTATACATCCATGATCATATAAAACTTTGTCCATGACCTGATTAATAACAATTAATCGTCATTAATACAAAGGTTCATTATGTCATTATTATTGTTGGTCTAGGTTAGGGTTTAGGCCAAACCTATGTTTAAACTGACCCTAGATTGTCTCTGATATTTTTCTACTGACCTACATGTCATAATTAGGGTCTGGTTCAAATTTCATGTTTTTCTAATGATTGCGCTATTTTCTATAATTAATATAAGATTAAAAGCATCTAAAAATGCATAAACTGGAAAAGACCTAGTAATTTGATATAATTCTCGTATCAGAGTTCACATTTGGTTTCCAAGTGGTATTAGGGTTCAGACTTATTTCGAAAGATTTAATCTCAAACGTTTTCTAATTATACCATTTAAAAGAAGTATTGTCATATAAATTAAATATAATCCATATTAGTGTCTAATAAGTCTGATATAAGGGTTTCACAATGAAGAGGGTAATTTTCTGAGTCCAGGGATATTTTTGGGGGATTTATTGGTCAAAGTAGCTATTTTTAACCATTTTTCTAAGGTCCAAACTATTTCGAAAGAATTAATAAATTGTTTACCTTTTATAGGGCTTGGGCCGGCTGGTTCATCCGATTTGGACCCAGTTCAGAGTTTTCTCCTTCTCCCTTCTCCTTTCTTGCGTTCCACGTGAGCCCAGCGCAGCGCTGCGCCAGGGTGTGCCTGAGCACTGAGCTCGCTCTCAAGCGCTGCCGCCGCCGCTGCGTTCTCGGGCCTTTTGTTTTGGTTTGTCCGACGCAGTCCATCCACAAGTCTGTAGTAGGCTTTTGCTGTGAGTATGAGAGCTGCGGTGCTTGGCTCTCCTCCGGCGATCTACTGGTCTAGAGCTCATAGGAGCTTCTCTATGGTTCCTCCGGCCTCACACATTCCTGTAGAAGTTGTCGCCTCCCCGACCCACGCTGCTACTATCGAGAGGTCGCCGCCTCCGGTGTGAGCTAGCCTTCCGCCTTCACGACGTCTCCATCTCCACTCGACCTGCCGACATGTCTGCCTTCTGCAGGGTGCCACCGCTGGGATGACTCCAGTGAGGATTTGCTGCTGTCGAGGTTCTCATCTCCATGCCTATCTGCTACAAAGAGCTCCGGACGAACCACTCTTTCTCATCTGCTCCTCCATCCTCTCGATCTGGCTTCTTGGAAGTCCTGCGACGCCTCCGTGATTCAGGCCGCCACACCAAAAACGCTTTGAGCCGCTCTCTCTGATCTGGTTTGCTAGGAGCCGGCTGGTCTGGATGGTTGTTGTGGATAGGTGTTGCAGTATAGGAGAGAGGGGGAAGAAGATAATCACAGAAGGCTGTGGAATCCTTGGGGGTGTGTTCGTCTGATCCAGATCTCTCCTTCATCCCTTCCGGCCACTGCCGCCTCAAAGACCATGGTGGGGATCGGATCCTTGGACATGGGAACACAAGAGGCAATGAAAATATCAGATTTTCTCTTTCACATCAAGGCTCACCAAGTGAGCCTCCTCTCTGCTGCTCCTCGCTCGACCAGTAGTGTGGAGATGTGTGAGCGGAGAGGGTGTGGATCTGTTAGCTTTAGTCTCGATACACTCCTCATCAGGTGTCATGGTAATCCCGTAACAGACGTAAGGGCTCAACAAATTCCGTAGAAAATGCAAGATACGCATGACGACTCATTCTGCAAGAGTCCATATCATGGCCACCTGCCACTCGCCTCCTTAGATTTTGGAGCTTGAAGATATGAATGGTTCTTAGGATCTTAATCACGAGCTATATCCTATGGGTTACATACTAGCAATCACATCTTAGGTTCTTGCATAAGCATCCAAGCAATTCTCAAGAAAATGGTTTGCAAGCATGACATCAAAATGTCATGTCATATATATAACCCACTTAGTTCAATTCTACTAAAACTTTAGTCTCTTTATTAGAAAAAGAAATTAACCGCGATATCTCTCAAAGTGTTCATCTAAATTCCTCAAAATCTTCATCATTACTTCCTTAGCATGCAATTTAGCTTTCAATCAAGTTTGACATCAAACTCTAACATTGATTCATAATTCCTCAAAAGAAATTAGTTCACTACCCAACGGATCACTATGAAATGATCGGTCTAATAAGAGCTTAATCAATTAGTAAGGGTATTCATTCACAATTGAATTCAATTAGGTATCATAGTCCTCTATCATATCTCAAATCACCTAATTTGGGTGAAGGAATCCATGATTGTATTACCAATTCCTCAATTTGGTATTTGTCCTCTACATAGAATGCTTGTCTCTCAAATATTGTATTAGTTATTAAAACTCAAAATCTAGGTTATCACAACTCCCATCTCTTTGGTAGAGTCCTCAAGATCTTGGAGTTGATTACACCTCTATCCAAAGTGTTACCCAAAGGAGCCAGCCCATTATTGATGACATTGAGTCTTGAGTACATATCTACAATTGCTTCTTTCTTGCCCATCTTGAAGTTATCTAGAAGGCTATTCAACATGTAGATCTTAGCCTCCTTGACTTGCTTTGTTCCCTCATAAGTGATGGACAATTTGTCCCAAATCTCATAGGCATTGTCCAAAGATGAGATCTGGTTGAACTAAGTTGGGGTAAGGGTTGCGTAGAGGATGCTTATGGATTTGGCATTGAGTTGGGCTTCTTTAATTGTGACTTCAGTCCATGTTGCAACAACTTTGGTTGGCTCCTTGTATGGTGTGACCATCACCTTCCACATGTCAAAGTTCATGCCTTGAATGTAGAATTGCATGTGCCTCTTCTAATAGAGGAAGTTGGTGATGTCAAAGACCGAAGGACACATGGAGAAGCCTCCCTCTAGGTTGAGAGAAATAAGTAGGTTGTCACCCATATTCTCATCTCATGGGAGGTTGTTGGAGAAGGTCCTTGACTCTAATACCACTTGTTGGATCTCAAGCTCTAGGGGGGGGGGTGAATAGAGCTTCAAAAAGTCTCACATGATAGATTAGAACTTCCAATTATATCAATCAAAACCAATAGCTTAAGTGCAGTTTGAAGTCCTAACTAACAAGAATAACATGGATGAAAGAAACTAGAACAATCACTTGACAAGGTCGTTTAGAGTGGTTCCACTCTCCAAATAAGGAGAGAGTCAGTCTACTACCTAGGGAAGACAACCTCTAACAATTTGCAAGTGCATTCCTCTATATATTCACCAATAAGAGTTACAACACAAGTCCACCAAAGGACTTAACTATACAATACAAAGAGTCTTACACCTTACCAAGGACTCACCCACTTTCCAAGAGTCTTCCACCTTCTTCCAAGGACTTTCTTACTCTTGCACAAGTCTTCAGCCTTCAAAGGATTACCCACTCTTCTTGGATCTTCAGCCTTTGCCATCTCCTTCACCTGGAGATGATGTTCACCTCTTCTTCAACCTTGAAGAAGAATAGCAAAAAATCCACCTTCACTCAGAGTAGCTTGCTTCACCTTTGCTTCATTGAGGAAAGGGGTAGGGATGATGTAATGGAATGAGAGCTTTACAAGCACAGAGAAGTATCTCTCTTACAACTGGCCTATCTCACTCATAATTAGAAAATGAAATGTAAACTAGAGAGAGAAATGGGCTCAAGGAGTTCAACACATTCAACTATAGAAAGAACTTAGAATAGCATGAATGAGCAAACTTGCAATGAACTCCAAGGGATCCTATTTATAGTTGGGGGTGTTCCCTTGAGTGTGTGATCACTTAAGGGTGAAATATAGCCGTTTTACAAGTTGAAATGGATCTATTATCACTCAAAAAAACTCACCAATGGTTATAATCACTTTTTCTACATTTTTGATACAATACATTTGGTCGAGTTTCAATAAAGGTAACTTGACCGATCTACTAAATGAGAATGCTAATTTTCAAACTATCAGTCGAGTTTGTTTTGGGAAACTCAACTGATGAGATAAAATTAGTTTTTCTCAGTGATTCAGTTAGTTTACTTTTGTGAGTCTGCAACTCAATTGATTGGTCTCTCTAAAAAATCCATCACTGGATCGGTCGAGTTTCCAACTCGATCGATAAATAGCCTGTGACAAATTTTCTAAATTGACATTTGAATGATTAAGCCACATAATTATGTGTCCCTGATTTTTTCTCATCTTAGTTACAAGTCATATCATCAATACAAGTGATTACAAAAATCATCTAAGTTCAATTGAAGTGATTTCCCAAAACACACATTTACATTACTTTTGACTTGAACTTGAACAATCTAGGGCTTGTATAATTTGATCCTTTTCATGTTCCTAAAGCCTGAAATCAACCTTGAACAAACACATTAGATACATAGGAATGGAATGGTTAAGTCATTATCAAAATACGTGCAATGTATAAGTGTCAAGTCAACACACCTAGTACTACTTCAAGATGATCAAGCTTAACTTTGGAGATAATAGTGATGTGATCCTTGAAGAGAAGGTGCACATTGGCAATATATGTAGTCTAATCATTCCTTTTAAGATCATTTCATTTGATGCCTCAAATCTCAGGATATTACTAATCTCCCTCACATAGACTCTTGAAATCCTCATCAACTCCAAACTATATGGCCTCAGAGTATATCGCTACTTCAGTGCAGACCCAGAATGAACCATGGACACCCAACTCCCTATCACTACTACCAACATGAGGGAGGATACATCACCATGGATACCCCTCCTCAACACACCTAGACTGCACAACTCAAGAATATCATGCCACATGTCCATGTGGTCCACACCTATTGGAGGGGATCTGGACTCTAATACCATTTGTAACACTCAAGCCCACTGCCCAAGGCTCTAGTAGAGTTTTAGGAATGACGATTGGCCCCGTGGACCACCACTAGCCTTAACTACATGATTTTTTCATAGTCACACACAAGATGGGATCAACTTCTTGACTTGTCACCCATCCTGGTACTACTATGGGTTGAGCACGCTTGACTTTGGATTTCTTAGTGATGAGCTCTCTGAAAGGGAAATGCACCTTGGTGATATGGGTAGTCCAATCATTCCTTTTTACATTATTTTATAACAGTCCTCAAATATTGGGACATTACACCAGTGCCCATTGGATTAGGGTATGATGTCTACGATGAGGGTGCAACAAATCACTATCCACTTGGACTACAAGCAAAGATGCATGACACAGTAATGTGTCATGGCCTATATTTAAGTAGCCAACTTAGGTATAGATCACTTAAATGAATGTATTACTAATCAATATTTCAAATATTCATATCTTTCAATTGGTAAGTCTGAATACTACCAAATTTTATGTCATGATTCTCAATAGTTTCAATTATCTATGAATAAATTTTTAGATACACTTCAATTATATGACTACTATGATCTACATTATTTGACTCTAACATGTAAAACTTGAATTATATAACTCGGATTTCATTTTACTCAAAAAAAGATGTACCAACATGAATCACAATCTAAAATGTGAAAGTGGAGAGTTTCAAGTTTACAATTTTAGAAACTTCTAATGATATTGAAAATTCTTGAAAGAGAAAGATATTATGAAAAAACTTACTTTATCACAGAATATGCCTTTAGTGGAGGGATTGACATCATGTGTGTTACATGAATAATGGTAGACATCAACTGCCCATACTTGGCCTACATATTTTTGTCAACCAGTGATAAAGTGTTTAGTGGAGGCAGTGGAGATTGCAAAAGTTCCACATTAGCCACTCCATGCACTTGTTCCCATCTCTTATCATCTATTGTAGGTGGCACAAATCTAACCTCTTTATGCTATTCACACCACTCTTTCATGTCTATATCATCATAAATTGTGGTTAGATATGGAGAACACATAAGAGTAGACAAGACATCATATGTCCATAAACTTCTAGGCAATCTACACTCATGTACCACCAAATCTGGAATCCCAACCCTAGGATAGACACAAATTAAGAAAACTCAAATAAAAATTCTAAATTTATATCTACTAACAAGTGAACCAAGTAGGCAAGAATTCCTATATAAAAGTCCCTACATGTAATTCTACATAGTTCACCTAAACATACCAAGGGGACCATATATTTATTGAAAGACGTTGAAGGAGTTTTCAAAACACCACAAAATGGTAAGCTCCCATGTTGTTATCACTACATTATGTTATGATAGTAATATAGTCACTTGACACTACACCGATTAGGATTTCCATGATATGTTAAGATAATTAATCATTTTTCATTGAGAAATAATTTAATGTTTAGAATTTTTGCTTGGTAATGATCAATTAAAAAATTCAAAGAAACAAAATGCTAGTTCATGAACAACATACATACATAACAAAATAGTCACCATTTCAAACATGCAAATGCCATCAATTTTAAGTTCTCAGAATCCACTCATGTATGATGGAATTACGACCCATAACAATACAGATTGAAGATGTGATTTTGTCCAAAATATCTATTGTATGAGTTACATATGACAACAATAGTATAAAAAGCCTAAATTGAGAAATTTGGAAAAGACATATGTAATACTAGAAAAATAGAAACATGTTACAAACAAAGTTTAACTGATTATCATAATGAATAGTAATAGTCCAATCTTTTCCCAATTTTTATCCAAAAACCCCATAAAATCACAATTGGTGTATCATTTAAAATGCAATTAGTTAGATCTAGTTGTTGCATGTCAGAGGTTTTCACAAAAAATACTAAACAAAGGTTAAATAACTCACCTTAGATGTAGATCACAATATCTAGTTAGTGCACATATGAACCCTAACTCTAAGGTTCCTTCAATCAACGCAAAATGTCAAGTCTTCCTAGGTCTTGCTCCAACTATGCTAAAGAAGGTTAAAAGAAGAGTTTTTATAAGAAAGAACGTACTTCAATTTAGATAGAAAAGTAATTTGGTTAATAGGTTGAAATGATAGAGAGAGAAAATTGTAAAGATGAGATCAATGAAAAAAAAACTTTCAAGTATTCATGTTGAAAAAGGCTATAAGGAATATTCTAGTCTCTTATTTTCATGAATCAAACCAAATCACTGAAATTCATGAACTACAACTCCATAATTTCCCTCTTATAACTCCCAAAAAATTCTTTTAGTACATAATGATCAAACAAGTTCTAGGGTTATAGTTTTCACTTAAGTATGGGCTTTTGGAGAAAAAAATTCATTTCAGACCATAGATAGTTCATTGTGGTCCCAACTTAATCAAATTGGACCTAAGAGAAACCAAAGATATCACTTAAATACCCAAAATACACATCAAGCTCCTTTCTAGAATTCATTATTCACTAGAACCTACAGAAGGTACCTAGTTGACCACTAGAGAGAGACATTGAGTGGCCAACAACCCAAAGTAGTCAATTCTATACAGTCATCCTGGCCCAATGTGGTTGCATTTCCTATGCCCCAAGACTAAACAGGCTACATAGCCCCATCCGCAAGCCTTGAACAAATGCATCCACTGCTCAAGGAGGCTAAAGAAACTTTTCCAATGCCTTCATGTTGCTCATCGACTCTTTCACTTGCATCGGGGGATCCCATCGAATGATACATGCATATAAATGAACTTTTTTAATCCAGAAAAACTTCAAATTTCATTTAATAAATTTTGAACATTGTTGATTCCAATCACATAAGACTTGTGAATTTTAAACAAAAATATTTTATTATTTAAATAAATTATGATAATTTCAATAAAGCATGAATCAAGGTAAGATAAGAAATATTAATACATAAAAAGATTTGTTCCTTTGTGGTCAACCAAGTTCTAGGTGATCGTTTTTTTATAGTTTGATCGACTAATAAGAAGACATGTAACATTTAAAATGCTAGGTCAAATTCTTTTGTGGACTAAGTGAATGTATGAACAAGTTACCTAACATAATAGATTAAAGTTTATTTATTACTCAATTCCATTTACCCTTTGACAAAAGATCCATCTTGTGCTTGTGACAAGTTTAAAAATATAAAGGTGGTAATCAAATATTTACTCTAGAATATTTTATGACTTATATAGGTCAAATATGTGAAGGTGCAAACATGTTTTTTTCTCTAAAAGGAACACGATCTTGTGACGACAATCAAGTATTGTGATGGACTAAAATTCTAGAATCTCTAAATATTTAATAAGACAAGTTAATCATGTATGTTTGGCTTACTTTGAGATTTGTAAGTGTTTTGCGAAGTTTGAGGTTGATTTCAAGATTAATATCCCAAAGTTTATGTCATTTTGAGGTATTTATTGACAAGTCAAATAGTTGGTTTTTGGCACCAAATTTTAGTATGATGTAGATTGAGTGATAATAAAGCTATGGTCAAAGTTTTGTAAGGTATCGATGCTCCTAGAAGGAGTTATTTAGGTTTGAAGTGGGATAGATGATTAAATTTTTATGTATCCATGAGAAAAGCTTATAAATATATATAGTATAAGTTGTTAGTTCATGCGTTGTCACACCTTGGTCAAGAGAACGAGTGAAGTGGTTGCTGTACTTGGTGGGCACTGCATCCCATAGACTATAGGTTAGATTGGAGACATAGAAGTGTCGAAGCCCTTTATGGCCAGATAACATGGTTAAGGAGTTATTTCCTAACCCAGTTCAAATAAACAACATGGGAGGCAATTAATGTGTTGCGGAGTCAAGCCACCACGATCATCATTCGTGGGAAAACATGTGATTGATCGTGGGACATCCTGGTCGTATTGAGAGGAGTTAGAACACCCAAATGAACGAGAACAAAAGAGTTCATCTCATCGGTTCCCACTGCTCCCTCCAACGCTTTCTGTAGGTAGAGAAGGGTAGAGAAGAGTAGGTGTCCGAGGAGCACGCTTGAAGCCGTGGAGATCCATCTGATTGTGATGAAGCCAAAAGCAACACCTGAGGTAGCAAAAGAGGAAGGTGTCGTTGTTGGTCTGTGCTCAAGCCACAACGGTGCTTGAGAACTCAACCGGCAGGCTCCGCGAGGAGGAGCTACAATAACATCAACCTGGAGACCGGAGGCGGCGAACAGGGGAGCCGCACAGTCAGGCTTTCAACGTAGCGTGGGAGACAGATCGATCATGAAGAGGCCCCACAGTGGCAGCCGTTGTCCAGGAGATGACACACATTGGCGTCGGGCAGATTGGGCTGGAGACTACCCCCATTCGTGGCGGCGGCTGCAAGACACCCGAAGGAGGCGCTCGCATAGAGCCTAGGGCAGTTGTTGCTCGCCGGAGTTAGCCCTCGCGGTGCCACCCAGCGCTGGGTTGAGAACCAACGCAGCCACATCGCCGGACTCCCAAGCAGCAGCAGGAGGAACCCACGGCAAGGAGCACAGCCCGTTCATCGCCGGAGCAGAGCCCGACGGCGGCGCTCGAGGAATCAGGCTGCGGGTGCCGGGCATCCTGGCGTTTCACGCGAGAGGGAGAAAGGGAGCTCTGAATCGGTCCAAGTCTAATTAAATCTGATGTGAAACGGACAATTGCACCCTAACTAGATCTGTTGAACCACGGCTCAATGTGAGCCAGAACCTGAGAGCCGCACCCACCCTTAGGACACGTGGCGACCTGATATTGGACAGAAGAGGTAATTTTCTTAGAAAAAATTCAAATCTTCAATTATTCATAGAAATTAGCCAGATTATTAGAAAAATGCAAATAAACTACCAAAGTGTTCAGAAAAATATGTAGAATAAGATGGAAGCATAATATCAGGTTGTTTATGCATAAATACCAGTGATATCATATAAGACGTGTAATGCTTGTTTGATGGATAATAAATATCAAACGAAGTTCTAAAATTATGATAACATGTCAGTAAGTCTATAATCATGTTTATAATGCATATGATGTCAGATATGGTCATGTTGATGCACGAAATTATGTAATTTACTCCATATGTCTAATTGGGGCTAATAACCCTAATAAAATGCAATAAATACATACGTGCTCTATAAATGATGAAATTCACAGAGTAAGCTCATATCAGTATATGGAACCTCAGTTTTATTTATGAGATCATAATGATGAACAAAATCCATGTTATATGAAGATGAATCTTAATACATGTTATAAAACCCTAATCTAGGTTAATGATGTAACCTAGGGTTAATATGTGCACAAAAGGATATGGGACTTAATGTTCAAATGATGAACTTTGATAATGAGATGTAACTTGGAAAATGACATCACTAAGATAAATATAAGGCAAGAATACAAGTAATGATGAGAATATCATAATGAGATAAGCTAAACCCTAATGGATATAATTAGGGTTAAGATGAGATGAAGGATGATGAGAACCTAATGATAGTATATGATCTTGTCTTGATTAGGTTTAACAAAGATTTAGATGACATCAAGAATATGTGATTAGGTTGGCCTTGATCAAGGTACGCCATTACCTCTTGCTTGGCTTATTATATATTATACTTGCGTTATATGGTAGTACAAACTTGGCATATGATATTGATCGAAATGATTGTTCTTGTATGATATGTTGCAGGATTTTTGATACTTATTGCTATGAACACATGAAATATAAGATATCTGATCCATCATATGATAGCACTAAACTCTTTGGTAGTACAGTGCATTGAAGTGATCTCAAACTCTTTGGTAGTAGATCACATGTGTTAGATCTCAAACTCTTTGGTAGTAGATCACACGTTAAATGATCTCAAACTCTTTGGTAGTAGATCATAAGGCCTAAAAACATCAAAGCCCTTGGGGGCAGATGTACGAGATATATGATGGAAATGTGCTTAAAATATATGTGTTCTCTTTCTTGTTAATGAATATCTTTTTGTCAATGTACGCTTTTCTTATATTCTTCTATTACTGCCAAGTATTAGTTTTATCTTATTGCCAAGATATGTTGAGAGGTATATAAAAGACACGTAGGCGTACTCAGTACAATATTCTTGAATATTGTGCTGACGTGTACCGCATGTAATCTTTTGTTTAGGTTTTGGTTATGCTCTTGAAGATCCAAGATAGTTGTGAGTTGTGTAGCAAGCTGATGTACAAGTGGACCTGTTGTCTTAAGATCCTGTTGTTTTAGAATGTAGTACATGTATATGTATAGTTTGTTGTTCAATATGTAATATCAAATGTTGTAACAATTCATGTTGTAATTATATGTTGAATGGTGAACATGTGTGTATGGTTTTATTATTGTTCATGTACATGTGCTACTGATTGTTTCCTTCTGACTCCCTTAACTTTCTTCTTCTTAGCCTAGTGTGGGATGTTTAAATTGGGATTCTCGCTGAGGTGAGGGTTTCAATTTGGATGTCACACATCAGATTAAGTTTTAGAAAATTCGGCGACGTCACAGGTGGTATCAGAGCATGAACAATAGCAATGCCTGACATTTGCTCATTATGCAACTCAAAACTAAAGAACCTTGAACTATAAAGAATCTTTAGGGTTATATTAGTCATCTTTTAGAGACTAGATCTGACCTACCCTCTAGGTTAGCATCTAGATGTCTGAGAACTAGGTCTAGACTGGTGCTTGTTGAATAGCAAGTCCTTAGATGTCATTCTTTCCTTGTAGTGCAGCGGTATGGGACGTTGCACTATTTGGAAATGATGTGCATCAAGGGAAGAGAAACCCTAGACATATGGCGCTCGTTGTCTAGAGTAGCTACACTAGTCTACACCATGTTCTTACCCCTTTCATTAGTTTTCATGACACTGGACTCTCTACTATGTGTGGGACACTCGTTTTCTGGATTTGGTTTTTGATTCCAAACGGATCGAACCTCGATAGTTTTATCTGACGCTAGTTTTATCAGAGAAAAACTATATAATATTTTAATATGTATATGTATTACAAAAATGTGTCCCCACATATGTACGAATAGGAGGTGGTCATGCAACCTAAGTGAAAGTGATGACATCAGTCTAGAAGAGAGAGTAGTTCAAGATTAGATGTCTAGATCCTTGTTGGAATATATATGATAGATGGAATAGGTGAAATAAGTTTGATGATATGGTCTAAGTCTTATATAGATGGTTATGATGATCTATGTTTGTTTTGAGGATTTGAGATAAGTTTTGATGATGCAAGTTAGAGTTCTTTTATGAGATAACATATGATAAGTTAAGTCAGGTTGTGAGTCAGCATGAGCCTCAAGCTCTTTTATGAAGGAGGACCTCTAGTGTTAGGACCAGTTTTGGGGTTAACTCCAGAGAGAGTGAGACCCAATGGGAGAAGGTTAGAGAACCTAAACTCCAAGATATGATAATTCTGAGATATGTGATATGATATGTCCTAAACTAGACTACTCTTGAGTGATTGAGATGAGTTGCTTTAGGCATGATTCCTATAGTTTTCTCGAACCCTAGATGTCCTTGGGAGGACCAAACCCTAGATTCAGAGAGAGGTTGTTTATATATGTGCATGTGAACATGAATATGAGTGCCTGCCATCTGGGTGAGGGAGAGAGCCCAAGACCCTGGAGGAGGTAGCTATGTTAGTTGTTGTAGCCTCATGCTCGGGTTGGTGGTTTCCCACATAGGAATTTGGTGGTGTATATAAGAGAGTTTTGGGCAACATGTCTCATGGGTATAGACATATGAAGAGAATGTCATAACATGTTTTGGTTGGTGCTTATGTGGCTAGAGCTTGTAAAGCTATCGCTAGTTCCAATGAGGTAATATGAGGACCCAAGCCTAAGAGAGAGGAAAGATAAAGTATGTGCATATGCGATACTTAGAGTTGAGTTAGCTCAGAGCGACTGAGCATGGCACTGCCCTCATGATATGGGTGAGGAGAACCTCAATTGGGCTAGATAAATCTTTGATATATGTTTAACAAGTCATGCACATAAGTGTGTTAGCACAACCATGATATAATATATGAAAGATGTGATCTAATTTCGAGATGTGATATATAGACATCATATGATGGAACCCTAGAGATGGTTTAATAAATACCAATGTATAGATGGTTAACCATATAAATGAATAATGATGATATAATAAAGATGGTTAATCTTGTGATGGAATCACTAGTATATGTTGCAGCTTATGAGGAACAATGAAATAAATTCATATGAATGAAACATGTTACATGAGGTGTTAATCTTAGTGCTTAACAAAGATGGGAAAATATAGTTTGACAGTTAACACAACATAATGTTTATGATAGCTTGATATTATCTAATAATTAGCTCAATAAAATGTTGATGACACCTTGATGTATGAGTTAATCTTAGTTAACTCATTTAGAACATGGTAATATGATGTGGGAACCCTAATGCATGGGAAAAGATAAGGATGCAACCCTAGCATATGAGATATGTAATGACATAACCTAAGTTTATAAACCTTGAGTTCAACCCTGAATGGAGTGCTTGTCCACCCAAGATGGTTGTAAACCCCCTAATAGTGCTTTGGATACATGGTTCTAGGTAACCTTCGTGGATATGTTACACCTAGAATCGTACTATATATGTGGAAGAAGATCCTTAGGTTTTTCCTGGAAGTATGAGTATGGTTTACTTTCAAGGACCAAAATTTCTTTTAAGATGTATATCATGCGAAAGACTGGATTTTCTGACTTAATTTTGAGGACAAAATTCCTTTTAAGGTGTGTAGGATGTGATGGACTAAAATTCTGGAATCTCTAAATATTTAATAAGAAAAGTGAATCATGTATGTTTGGCTTACTTTGAGATTTGTAAGTGTTTCGTGAAGTTTGAGGTTGATTTCAAGATTAATATCCCAAAGTTTATGTCATTTTGAGGTATTTATTGACAAGTCAAATAGTTGGTTTTTGGCATCAAATTTTAGTATGATGTAGATTGAGTGATAATAAATCTATGGTCAAAGTTTCGTAAGGTATCGATGCTCCTAGAAGGAGTTATTTAGGTTTGAAGTGGGATAGATGATTAAATTTTGATGTATCCATGAGAAAAGCTTATAAATATATATAGTCTAAGTTGTTAGTTCATGCGTTGTCACACCTTGGTCAAGAGATCGAGTGAAGTGGCTGCTTTACTTGGTGGGCAGTGCAGCCCATAGACTATAGGTTAGATTGGAGACATAACAGTGTCGAAGCCCTTTATGGCCAGATAACAGGGTTAAGGAGTTATTTCCTAACCCAGTTCAAATGAACAACATGGGAGGCAGTTCATGTGTTGCGGAGTCAAGCCACCATGATCATCATTCGTGGGCAAACGTGTGACTGATCGTGGGACATCCTGGTCGTATTGAGAGGAGTTAGAACACCCAAATGAACGAGAACAAAAGAGTTCATCTCATCGATTCCCACTGCTCCCTCCAACGCTTTCTGTAGGTAGAGAAGGGTAGAGAAGAGCAGGTGTCCGAGGAGCACGCTTGAAGCCGTGGAGATCCATCTGATTGTGATGAAGCCTAAAGCAACACCTGAGGTAGCAGAAGAGGAAGGCGTCGTTGTTGGTCTGTGCTCAAGCCACAAAAGCGCTTGAGAACTCAACCGGTAGGCTCCGCGAGGAGGAGCTACAATAACATCAATCTGGAGACCGGAGGCGGCGAACAGGGGAGCCACACAGTCAGGCTTTCTCCGTAGCGTGGGAGACAGATCGATCATGAAGAGGCCCCACAGTGGCATCCGTTGTCTAGGAGACGACGCGCGTTGGCGTCAGGCAGATTGGGCTGGAGACTACCCCCAGTCGTGGCGGCGACTGCAAGACACCCGAAGGCGGCACTTGCATAGAGCCTAGGGCAGTTGTTGCTCGCCGGAGTTAACCCTCGCAGTGCCACCCAGCGCTGGGTTGAGAACCCACACAGCCACATCGCCGGACTCCCAAGCAGCAGGAGGAGGAACCCACGACAATGAGCACAACCCGTTCATCGCCGGAGCAGAGCCCGATGGCGGCGCTCAAGGAATCAGGCTGCGAGTGTCGAGCATCCTGGCGTTTCACGCGAGAGGGAGAAAGGGAGCTCTGAACCGGTCCAAGTCTAATTAAATCTGATGTGAACCAGACAATTGCACCCTAACTGGATCTGCTGAACCACAGCTCAGTGTGAGCCAGAACCTGAGAGCCGCGCCCACCCTTAGGACACATGGCGACATGATATTGGGCAGAAGAGGTAATTTTCTCAGAAAACATTCAGATCTTCAATTATTCATAGAAATTAGCCCGATTATTAGAAAAATGCAAATAAACTACCAAAATGTTCAGAAAAATATGTAGAATAAGATGGAAGCATAATATCAGGTTGTTTATGCATAAATATCAGTGATATCATATAAGATGTGTAATGCTTGTTTGATGGATAATAAATATCAAACGAAGTTCTAAAATTATGATAACATGTCAGTAAGTCTATAATCATGTTTATAATGCATATGATGTCAGATATGGTCATGTTGATGCACGTAATTATGTAATTTACTCCATATGTCTAATTGGGGCTAATAACCCTAATAAAATGCAATAAATACATACGTGCTCTATAAATGATGAAATTCACAGAGTAAGCTCATATCAGTATATGGAACCTCAGTTTTATTTATGAGATCATAATGATGAACAAAATCCATGTTATATGAAGATGAATCTTAATACATGTTATAAAACCCTAATCTAGGTTAATGATGTAACCTAGGGTTAATATGTGCACAAAAAGGATATGGGACTTAATGTTCAAATGATGAACTTTGATAATGAGATGTAACCTGGAAAATGACATCACTAAGATAAATATAAGGAAAGAATACAAGTAATGATGAGAATATCATAATGAGATAAGCTAAACCCTAATGGATATAATTAGGGTTAAGATGAGATGAAGGATGATGAGAACCTGATGATAGTATATGATCTTGTCTTGATCAAGTTTAACAAAGATTTAGATGACATCAAGAATATGTGATTAGGTTGGCCTTGATCAAGGTACGCCATTACCTCTTACTTGGCTTATTATATATTATGCTTGCGTTATATGGTAGTACAAACTTGGCATATGATATTGATCGAAATGATTGTTCTTGTATGATATGTTGCAGGATTTTTGATACTTATTGTTATGAACACATGAAATATAAGATATTTGATCCATCATATGATAGCACTAAACTCTTTGGTAGTACAGTGCATTGAAGTGATCTCAAACTCTTTGGTAGTAGATCACATGTGTTAGATCTCAAACTCTTTGGTAGTAGATCACACGTTAAATGATCTCAAACTCTTTGGTAGTAGATCATAAGGCCTAAAAACATCAAAGCCCTTGGGGGCAGATGTACGAGATATATGATGGAAATGTGCTTAAAATATATGTGTTCTCTTTCTTGTTAATGAATATCTTTTTGTCAATGTACGCTTTTCTTATATTCTTCTATTACTGCCAAGTATTAGTTTTATCTTATTGCCAAGATATGTTGAGAGGTATATAAAAGACACGTAGGCGTACTCAGTACAATATTCTTCAATATTGTGCTGACGTGTACCGCATGTAATCTTTTGTTTAGGTTTTGGTTATGCTCTTGAAGATCCAAGATAGTTGTGAGTTGTGTAGCAAGCTGATGTACAGGTGGACCTGTTGTCTTAAGATCCTGTTGTTTTAGAATGTAGTACATATATATGTATAGTTTGCTGTTCAATATGTAATATCAAATGTTGTAACAATTCATGTTGTAATTATATGTTGAATGGTGAACATGTGTGTATGGTTTTATTATTGTTCATGTACATGTGCTACTGATTGTTTCCTTCTGACTCCCTTAACTTTCTTCTTCTTAGCCTAGTGTGGGATGTTTAAATTGGGATTCTCGCTGAGGTGAGGGTTTCAATTTGGACGTCACACATCAGATTAAGTTTTAGAAAATTCGGCGACGTCACAGGTGGTATCAGAGCATGAACAATAGCAATGCCTGACATTTGCTCATTATGCAACTCAAAACTAAAGAACCTTGAACTATAAAGAATCTTTAGGGTTATATTAGTCATCTTTTAGAGACTAGATCTGACCTAGCCTCTAGGTTAGCATCTAGATGTCTGAGAACTAGGTCTAGACTGGTGCTTGTTGAATAGCAAGTCCTTAGATGTCATTCTTTCCTTGTAGTGCAGCGGTATGGGACGTTGCACTATTTGGAAATGATGTGCATCAAGGGAAGAGAAACCCTAGACATATGGCGCTCGTTTCCTAGAGTAGCTACACTAGTCTACACCATGTTCTTACCCCTTTCATTAGTTTTCATGACACTGGACTCTCTACTATGTGTGGGACACTCATTTTCTGGATTTGGTTTTTGATTCCAAACGGATCGAACCTCGATAGTTTTCTCTGACGCTAGTTTTATCGGAGAAAAACTATATAATATTTTAATATGTATATGTATTACAAAAATGTGTCCCCACATATGTACGAATAGGAGGTGGTCATGCAACCTAAGTGAAAGTGATGACATCAGTCTAGAAGAGAGAGTAGTTCTAGATTAGATGTCTAGAGCCTTGTTGGAATATATATGATAGATGGAATAGGTGAAATAAGTTTGATGATACGGTCTAAGTCTTATATAGATGGTTATGATGATCTATGTTTGTTTTGAGGATTTGAGATAAGTTTTGATGATGCAAGTATGAGTTCTTTTATGAGATAACATATGATAAGTTAAGTCAGGTTGTGAGTCAGCATGAGCCTCAAGCTCTTTTATGAAGAAGGACCTCTAGTGTTAGGACCAGTTTTGAGGTTAACTCCAGAGAGAGTGAGACCCAATGGGAGAAGGTTAGAGAACCTAAACTCCAAGATATGATAATTCTAAGATACGTGATATGATATGTCCTAAACTAGACTACTCTTGAGTGATTGAGATGAGTTGCTTTATGCATGATTCCTATAGTTGTCTCGAACCCTAGATGTCCTTGGGAGGACCAAACCGTAGATTCAGAGAGAGGTTGTTTATATATGTGCATGTGAACATGAATATGAGTTCCTGCCATCTGGGTGAGGGAGAGAGCCCAAGACCTTGGAGGAGGTAGCTATGTTAGTTGTTGTAGCCTCATGCTCGGGTTGGTGGTTTCCCACATAGGAATCTGGTGGTGTATATAAGAGAGTTTTGGGCAACATGTCTCATGGGTAGAGACATATGAAGAGAATGTCATAACATGTTTTGGTTGGTGCTTATGTGGCTAGAGCTTGTAAAGCTATCGCTAGTTCCAATGAGGTAATATGAGGACCCAAGCCTAAGAGAGAGGAAAGATAAAGTATGTGCATATGCGATACTTAGAGTTGAGTTAGCTCAGAGCGACTGAGCATGGCACTGCCCTCATGATATGGGTGAGGAGAACCTCAATTGGGCTAGATAAATCTTTGATATATGTTTAACAAGTCATGCACATAAGTGTGTTAGCACAACCATGATATAATATATGAAAGATGTGATCTAATTTCGAGATGTGATATATAGACATCATATGATGGAACCCTAGAGATGGTTTAATAAATACCAATGTATAGATGGTTAACCATATAAATGAATAATGATGATATAATAAAGATGGTTAATCTTGTGATGGAATCACTAGTATATGTTGCAGCTTATGAGGAACAATGAAATAAATTCATATGAATGAAACATGTTACATGAGGTGTTAATCTTAGTGCTTAACAAAGATGGGAAAATATAGTTTGACAGTTAACACAACATAATGTTTATGATAGCTTGATATTATCTAATAATTAGCTCAATAAAATGTTGATGACACCTTGATGTATGAGTTAATCTTAGTTAACTCATTTAGAACATGGTAATATGATGTGGGAACCCTAATGCATGGGAAAAGATAAGGATGCAACCCTAGCATATGAGATATGTAATGACATAACCTAAGTTTATAAACCTTGAGTTCAACCCTGAATGGAGTGCTTGTGCACCCAAGATGGTTGTAAACCCCCTAATAGTGCTTTGGATACATGGTTCTAGGTAACCTTCGTGGATATGTTACACCTAGAATCGTACTATATATGTGGAAGAAGATCCTTAGGTTTTTCCTGGAAGTATGAGTATGGTTTACTTTCAAGGACAAAAATTTCTTTTAAGATGTATATCATGCGAAAGACTGGATTTTCTGACTTAATTTTGAGGACAAAATTCCTTTTCAGGTGTGTAGGATGTGATGGACTAAAATTCTGGAATCTCTAAATATTTAATAAGACAAGTGAATCATGTATGTTTGGCTTACTTTGAGATTTGTAAGTGTTTCGTGAAGTTTGAGGTTGATTTCAAGATTAATATCCCAAAGTTTATGTCATTTTGAGGTATTTATTGACAAGTCAAATAGTTGGTTTTTGGCATCAAATTTTAGTATGATGTAGATTGAGTGATAATAAAGCTATGGTCAAAGTTTCGTAAGGTATCGATGCTCCTAGAAGGAGTTATTTATGTTTGAAGTGGGATAGATGATTAAATTTTGATGTATCCATGAGAAAAGCTTATAAATATATATAGTCTAAGTTGTTAGTTCATGCGTTGTCACACCTTGGTCAAGAGATTGAGTGAAGTGGCTGCTTTACTTGGTGGGCAGTGCAGCCCATAGAATATAGGTTAGATTGGAGACATAACAGTGTCGAAGCCCTTTATGGCCAGATAACAGGGTTAAGGAGTTATTTCCTAACCCAGTTCAAATAAACAACATGGGAGGCAGTTCATGTGTTCCGGAGTCAAGCCACCATGATCATCATTCGTGGGCAAACGTGTGACTGATCGTGGGACATCCTGGTCGTATTGAGAGGAGTTAGAACACCCAAATGAATGAGAACAAAAGAGTTCATCTCATCGATTCCCACTGCTCCCTCCAACGCTTTCTGTACGTAGAGAAGGGTAGAGAAGAGCAGGTGTCCGAGGAGCACGCTTGAAGCCGTGGAGATCCATCTGATTGTGATGAAGCCTAAAGCAACACCTGAGGTAGCAGAAGAGGAAGGTGTCATTGTTGGTCTGTGCTCAAGCCACAACAGCGCTTGAGAACTCAACCGGCAGGCTCCGCGAGGAGGAGCTACAATAACATCAATCTGGAGACTGGAGGCGGCGAACAGGGGAGCCACACAGTCAGGCTTTCGCCGTAGCGTGGGAGACAGATCGATCACGAAGAGGCCCCAGAGTGGCATCCGTTGTCTAGGAGACGATGCGCGTTGGCGTCGGGCAGATTGGGCTGGAGACTACCCCCAGTCGTGGCGGCGACTGCAACACACCCGAAGGCGGCACTTGCATAGAGCCTAGGGCAGTTGTTGCTCACCGGAGTTAACCCTCGCGGCGCCACCCAGCACTGGGTTGAGAACCCACACAGCCACATCACAGGACTCCCAAGCAGCAGGAGGAGGAACCCATGGCAAGGAGCACAGCCCGTTCATCGCCGGAGCAGAGCCCGACGGCGGCGCTCAAGGAATCAGGTTGTGGGTGCCGAGCATCCTGGCGTTTCACGCGAGAGGGAGAAAGGGAGCTCGGAACCGGTCCAAGTCTAATTAAATCTGATGTGAACCAGACAATTGCACCCTAACTGGATCTGCTGAACCACAGCTCAGTGTGAGCCAGAACCTGAGAGCCGCGCCCACCCTTAGGACACATGGCGACATGATATAGGGCAGAAGAGGTAATTTTCTCAGAAAACATTCAGATCTTCAATTATTCATAGAAATTAGCCCGATTATTAGAAAAATGCAAATAAACTACCAAAATGTTCAGAAAAATATGTAGAATAAGATGGAAGCATAATATCAGGTTGTTTATGCATAAATATCCGTGATATCATATAAGATGTGTAATGCTTGTTTGATGGATAATAAATATCAAACGAAGTTCTAAAATTATGATAACATGTCAGTAAGTCTATAATCATGTTTATAATGCATATGATGTCAGATATGGTCATGTTGATGCACGTAATTATGTAATTTACTCCATATGTCTAATTGGGGCTAATAACCCTAATAAAATGCAATAAATACATACGTGCTCTATAAATGATGAAATTCACAGAGTAAGCTCATATCAGTATATGGAACCTCAGTTTTATTTATGAGATCATAATGATGAACAAAATCCATGTTATATGAAGATGAATCTTAATACATGTTATAAAACCCTAATCTAGGTTAATGATGTAACCTAGGGTTAATATGTGCACAAAAAGGATATGGGACTTAATGTTCAAATGATGAACTTTGATAATGAGATGTAACCTGGAAAATGACATCACTAAGATAAATATAAGGCAAGAATACAAGTAATGATGAGAATATCATAATGAGATAAGCTAAACCCTAATGGATATAATTAGGGTTAAGATGAGATGAAGGATGATGAGAACCTGATGATAGTATATGATCTTGTCTTGATCAAGTTTAACAAAGATTTAGATCACATCAAGAATATGTGATTAGGTTGGCCTTGATCAAGGTACGCCATTACCTCTTACTTGGCTTATTATATATTATGCTTGCATTATATGGTAGTACAAACTTGGCATATGATATTGATCGAAATGATTGTTCTTGTATGATATGTTGCACGATTTTTGATACTTATTGCTATGAACACATGAAATATAAGATATCTGATCCATCATATGATAGCACTAAACTCTTTGGTAGTACAGTGCATTGAAGTGATCTCAAACTCTTTGGTAGTAGATCACATGTGTTAGATCTCAAACTCTTTGGTAGTAGATCACACGTTAAATGATCTCAAACTCTTTGGTAGTAGATCATAAGGCCTAAAAACATCAAAGCCCTTGGGGGCAGATGTACGAGATATATGATGGAAATGTGCTTAAAATATATGTGTTCTCTTTCTTGTTAATGAATATCTTTTTGTCAATGTACACTTTTCTTATATTCTTCTATTACTGCCAAGTATTAGTTTTATCTTATTGCCAAGATATGTTGAGAGGTATATAAAAGATATGTAGGCGTACTCAGTACAATATTCTTGAATATTGTGCTGACGTGTACCGCATGTAATCATTTGTTTAGGTTTTGGTTATGCTCTTGAAGATTCAGGATAGTTGTGAGTTGTGTAGCGAGCTGATGTACAGGTGGACCTGTTGTCTTAAGATCATGTTGTTTTAGAATGTAGTACATGTATATGTATAGTTTGCTGTTCAATATGTAATATCAAATGTTGTAACAATTCATGTTGTAATTATATGTTGAATGGTGAACATGTGTGTATGGTTTTATTATTGTTCATGTACATGTGCTACTGATTGTTTCCTTCTGACTCCCTTAACTTTCTTCTTCTTATCCTAGTGTGGGATGTTTAAATTGGGATTCTCGCTGAGGTGAGGGTTTCAATTTGGACGTCACACATCAGATTAAGTTTTAGAAAATCCGGGGATGTCACAAGTATTTACCCTAGAAAGTCATGGATTCATAGGATTTCATGTTGTCTAAACTCTGAGTTTTTATTATCTTTGCATATATTATATAAAGGTAACTTATGATTTCATTTTTGAACATATGATTCAATAAATATTACATGCATTTCAAATACAACATTTTGCAAGAGAATAACCGACACCACATTTCTTCATTTTCTCTTGTATATTTTTAATTAGGTGTTGAACACTATGAAGGTGTTTAAGAAAAAATCTAGGGTCTCCATGAATCTTGGGTTATTTTTATAATGAATTAAAATTTTAATTGGTTGTGTTCTTTAGTAATTGGTTTGATTTCATCTTCCATATTGAATCATATTTTAAATAATGTAAAACAACATTATTTGCATATATAGTAATGAAATATATGATTCTTAATAAATTTACATTATTGTTTAATGAAGTATAAATGATATTTTATTTTTAATGGGATTTTAGTGAGCACACTTGGATATAATGAATTATAATTTTTAGGAAAAAATATATGTCAATTTTAAATTATTTTGAATGATTAGTATATGAATGAATTTGTTTCTCTTAAAATTTGAATTTCATGAGCATATTAGATAAATTGAAATCTTATGGACGTTTGCATAAATTACATATATTATATGTTCAACTTGATAATTATGATAAATTTAATATTTTTGTTAGTTATCATACCTGAGATCATGCTTTGGATTGAATATGAGTTTTGTAGGATACTCTTGTAAAAAGTAACATGTATAAAAAATTTAAATTACATGTGATTTACCAATTAAATGTGATAGTTCTGCACAAAATGCTTTGGTCATGAATTAGGTTAATCTTGTCAAAATTGTAATTCAATATTTTATTCCAAATCTAGAATTCAGAGTATAAAATTGTATATATGTTGATGTTTAATCTCCAAAGGTTTTTTACAACCTTAATGAACCCTTGAAAATAACATATAGCAACATGGATATCTCCATCAAAAGAAGTAATAGTAGAAGAAGCCCTTAAATATAATAATCTACATGAATACTATCAGGTTCTAAACATAAATCATTAGTAGAATATAAATTATTCTCTAGAATATGAGCATAAAAATCCCTATTTCTAATAGGACTGATATGTTGGGACTCATAAACATAGATGTTATTAAGAAAGGAATAGTTTTCATCCAAAAAAATATTTACCTGATTAAATTACACAATACATTATATCTCAACACCATTATATTTAGAAATCAATATTAATCTCTTAAAATTTTTAATATCTTCTAGATTGAAAACATCGACATGATCAAGTTCATCCTTTTACTCTACCAACAATCTTAGTTAGATGTTTATTTTTAGACTTACAAGAAATAGAGATCTCCTTATGAAATAAAATATTCTTGAAATTCACATTTTGGCTACAATCATAGCACCAAGAATAGGACCATCAAGGTTTTCCATATAATGGTTTGCCTTTCTTTTACAATGCACCTTCATGAATTTGAAAATATTCCTCACTTGAAAAAATGTATTTACCTTTAATGAATAACCTTTCTTCTTCCTAGAATACTCTTCCATCTCCTCTTAGTTTCTATCATTGACCTTTACCTCATCTGTTTTAAGCTTACCTATGAGGTCTTCAACTGAAATATTTTTGAGGTTACAAGATTCTTTTGTAGTTGTGACATTCTTCTCAAATGGTAAGTGGGGGAGAAGAGTATTTAGTATGTTCTCCTTAGACTCAAAATTCTTGCCATGAGAACTGAGACCCTTGATGATTCTTCAGAATCCTGAGTACAACTCTTCAATATAACTTGTCTTCAACATCATGTGCAATTCAAGGAGTTGAACTATGTTAATGTTTGAGTCCTTTACTTGATCCATCTTTTCATAAATAATGTAGATCCTATTGTGTAAGCCCAAAATTTTCACTTATGAATGTATGTGGTTTAACTCAAAAGGGAAATGTAGATATTGAGAACTCTAATATCCTTAGTTCTAGTTGGGTCCCTTATCAGATGCCTTCATCCCATTATGTCAAGTCTCTAGTGGGCATTATGTAACGGATTGAATGTTCATTCAACGTCTAAAATATTATCCCTTGAATATGAAATTGGTTTTGTATCTTCCAATATTGATAGTTGGATCCATCTGATATCATCGAACGCATGGAGTAGCCTTTCTAAATGTTGAAATGACCAAGGAGTTTGTCATCCATCTTCTCCTACTCCTGGGAGTACTTATTCAAGATGTATTAACTCTAATACCATTAGTAGGATCTATGCTATGTGTGAGGGGGTTTGAGTTGTTATAAATGTATATTAAATGTGATATACCTTCAAATTTTATCCCAAGATAAAATGAAATGAACAATGCAAGAAGTATGTAATAATTTAAGAAAATTACAATTGTACTCAAGTGTTTAGAGTGGTTTTGGATTGAAATTACATAGAACTGCTACACACAGGTCAACCTTTGGTATTTTGAACACCTTGAGTACTATCTAGAATTAATCAAAACATGACCATACACCAATAATATCTCTCTTTTCATATAAAGAGTAAATAGGTTGCTTTTCTTGGTCATGAGTCAAAAAATTGAAGTAAGGGACTACCTTATCATACCTAAGGCCAATTTCCCTTTATAATCATTGGCCAAGGAAGATCATCAATTAGAAGTTTTTTAGTGAAAGACATTGGAAAAGAGATGAGAGATTTTTAGGATTACAATTAGGTGTAGCCTCTTACATGAATCCAATTCACTCATATCAAAGTAAGAATGTAAGCAATCTCAATAGAGTGATAAGGGTCTCTTTAGGGAGAAATACCTAAAATACAGAATAAGGGTCACTTGAAATCTTAGGATGCTCCAATAGGTGTCTATTTATAGTTGGGGTGCCAACTAGATAATATAATGTTTGGGGTTAATTCTAGAAATTTTTAAGTGAGTAAGGAGTCATTTGGCCCCCATCGTTTTAACTTTTAGTAGTCTTTTATAGGAATCACCTTTTATTTTTAGAACATCCAATTATTAGGGGAACAAGTTTAGTTGTCTGGTGTGGAAAATGAGCCTAATGAACCACAAGAATGACGATAAGTGCGTGACTTTCAAATACACCTAAACATGGGATGCTTATGACTGCCGCACTTCTATTAGTGTAACAATACATAAGTTGTTTATTATTAAGCTGACTACTTTTTATATATTAACTACTACATTTGTAAATATTTCTGCCGAATGGCCCCTAAGTGGGAACCCAGTGGATATTTATCACCCACCCATGCGATAGATATTTTATAGTACAAAGAGATACAAAAGAGTATCTTTTTGTGAATTGTTCTCTAAAAGTTATCAACTAACATGTATCCCCTAGAGACATTTGTTACTCCACTTGTATGCGTTTGTCATTTAAAAAATCAAAAAATAACACACCCTAAATGTAACTTGTTTGGAAAAGCCTTAACATTATGGTTAGTTGAGTTTCCTAAGAAAAATCCACCAACACATGTCTATTTTATGTATTTCTATATATTATGAAGTGCATTATAATACATTGTAGTTAAAGATAATAATATATGAACTTAATTACAAGTGATACACATTATAAGTTATTATGACATATACAAAGGACTCTAACAAGATCGGGTCTTTGTGCATGAATTCAAATGAGATCTTGAATTTTACGATTTGTAATTAAAGTCAATTGGAGAGTGTTTGTTTAGTATAGAATACTACAAACAAAGGAACTAGACACATATGAACATAGTGGTGAAGATACCATAAAAATATGGGAAATGTAACCTATGCAGTCAAAACGAAGTGACTAACACAAAAAAGTTTAACTCTACCCAAATCTAGATATCAAATCTTGTCACACACAACTTTCTTGTCTAGAAATTGTTCTTTCTAAATCCCATTTTTCTATAAATAGTTCCTATCTCACATTCTCTTCTTCTTCTGTCCATTTTGTCTAACTGCCACCAAATATGAACATTTTCCTTTTGCTATCAAAATCATTCACATTGATGCAAGCCATCACACATGTGATTCAAGAAGCTAGTAAGGAATTTACATTCTCTACTTAAATGAGAAATAGATAAAAAGAGATATTATGAAGAAGTTGGTATCCATAGCCATCACGACACATGGACATACTAGGTAGATGCATAGATCTATTCCATAAAGTGTTGTCATCACTAGAATAGTGCGACATGTTCATTGTTGAATTATATCCTAGTGAGTCATCATGACCTCAATTATTTTGTGTCCCATATAATATGAATAATCCCCATATGCTCCTCATACCCCAAGTTGTCAATGATTGTAACATTCTAAGTATTTGTAGTATTGGAATGTTGTAGATTAAGATGCTTAAGAGTGTGATTTAAGATTCATGGAAAGTAGGTGTTTTTGAAAACTTTACTAGTAACTAATAAATCAACTAGCTTTAGGATACAAAATAAGCTAAGTGTTGTTTATGTGACATGTATTTTATTAACTTATAAAAGGTTGTTTCTTGTATCAAATTTGAGTTCATATATATAGATTCTATGGATATTCATCATAGTTATGTTAGGTAACATTATTAATTGGTTTGTGTTGTATTTCTCACAAGCTTTACAACTATTGAACTAGGATCCAAGATATTAAGATATAGTGCACATATTTAGGTTGATTATGTGGATACAAACAAGTTGTATTTTGTTTTTCTTCTGTCTCTATTATGCAATATATCATATTTCACTTTTAGAATCTTGTGTGACTTATCCAATAAACATAAAATCATTTTATGAGTTTATTTGTTTCAAAAATATTCTAATTGTTACTAATTTCATGATTTTATTATATACAAGTATATTACTCACTATGGTATATGACATTATTTAATAAATACATATAAATGTTTCTAAGATATTGTTTATATCTGAAAAAACTATTCCTAAAATTTCTGAATTTGTCCATAAACCTAGTTTCATTAGTGTAACCTTAAAATATATCTTCATGTAGAATTAATCAACATTTAAATTGAATACATTACAATTTCTTGCATCATCCGATGACCTTGTGTCTATTTCTATTAGTAATCTTTCTTTTTCATAACAAAATGTGGGATACTATTTATAAGTGTCATTCTTTGTTTTAATAGAAATACATTCTTTCTTTATTGGTTTTTGTTTCATGTAAGTCAGGATGATCAGTGTATCTAAAATCGATCTTTACAAATAGGATATATGAATTTTATTCCTGGTAAATCTATAATTACTATGAAAAACAAAACTCCTTTATGTAGTAAGATATATTGTGTCCTCTGATTGTTTTCCCTTTCATTTTGGAGAATCAATAATACACAACTCTTCACTTTGTGTATCCATTACATACATTCATATTTTCAATGCTCCTAAATAATATAAATTTATTTTTGAATTTTCTTTCAGTCATTTTAAAATACATCGATGTAAAACTTTAAATAGTGGATAGTATTATAGAACACAATACAATATTGATTTGTCAATGATATAACCCAATAAAACTTCATGACTAAGACTCTAGAGGTAACTAGGATCATTGGGAAGTGTTTTGATGTTTGAAAAGTCTCATGGTTAAGCCTACACATGTGGAACCATTTTCTATTGAAGCATAATGCTTGTGTTGTTCAGGTTTTGATTTGCAAACCTTTAATTTTTCTAGGTTATGCACCAAATTAGCGAAATGTAGATGACAACTACAATTGGAATGTCTTCCTTATGTTAATATTATTACTCCAGAGTTTTTTGTTGACTTCATTTTATAGTTAGAAGCTCTATTTTAGGAGGCCTAAGACAACATGTTCCACATTTTTTTGTAATTTATAGTCATCATTATACAAAGAAGTATAATTCCTATAATATATTGCAATCATAACTTTAAACTATATCATAAAATGATTAACTAGGATACAATTAAACTAAGAATTAAAGTCCCACTCTAACTTATGTGAAGTCGTACTATGCATTCAAGGTGATTATACTAATGTCCAACATAGAGGTTTGTGTTTTCTGATTTAAATGAGTTATATACTTATCACATGATTTTGGGAATCTGCCTAATTGCCCTAGTCCTTGGAGGAGGGTATCATAGCTGGGAATCAAACCCAACAAGAAACCAATGTGGGCATGTTGGACATTTATAACCTAACGCAAGATACTAAAAGGGTAAACAAACTTACTCAAAGTGTTAACTTGACTAGACAAGTTCATATTAGAGTTGTGCTAAATAAAATTAAGTCATGTTTAGTTCTGATTTTATTGGTCGAATTTGGTAAAATTTTATTTACCTTAGATAAAATTAGGTCTGAACATGGAAATATAGAAAGTCAAGACAAAATAGGTATCAAGGCCAAATTATGACAAACCATGTCTCATTCAAGTAAATTAGGCAAATTTTACATTAAATTCTAGCAAGAAAAGTCTAATATGGACATTATAGATGAGATGTTTTCAAATTTTGATTGATTAGTAGAAAAAATCATTATCTATTTATATATATACATGTATGTACATACATAGTATTAATATTATTTATATTAAAAAAAGAAAATTTCTAAAATATTAATCATAGTGTATGGGAAACTAGGATCTCCTACCTTTGAGGTATTTTTCTATCCCACTTGCCAACCTCGACATGTATCCATCATGCAATCCGACCAATCAACAAAAAATAGTGATTTGACAAAAGAGATCCATGATGATCCTTATCCTATCATGGGAATCATTTTGGCTCCTTTTGTAGAAGCACTCTAACATTACCAGAGGTTAATTTTCTATTTATATATATATATTTTTATGTGAGTGTGTGTGTAAATATATTATAAATATATATATATATATATGTATATATATTATAAAGAAATATATATATATATATATATATATATATTAACTACCACAAAGGTAAATATATAAACCCTCTATCTACATGTTTGTGTTGTTTTATGGTACTTGCTAACATACTAATATTTTTATAGTTAGGATTCCTTTATCTATTATTGGATAAGGATTGGAAATGAAGAGATATTCCCTGTAAAGGTCAAGTATGTACATTTTGTGTTCCCATTTATGTTTTATTATGTAAGATATGTCATCATGTAAATTTGTCAGGGTGGGTCATATATGGAATGTAAAAAACTGAGTTGTAATACACCTAATTAGAATTCAATAATTGGAATGACTTGTAGAAAAAAACATTTTTGATATGAGTTCAATTCGTTTATTTAAAAAGAGTGTCTCCAAAATAGAAAACAAATGCCATCCTTACACAATTATAGTGCATGGTATTCTTGCTTTGTTTCATGAAATTATTGAGTCCAAAAGACTTAGATTGAATATACCATTGTGTTTCATAATATACCCACATATAAAGCAAGGTTTTGGTGTTATACACTCGCAAGGAGCGATCAGTTGGTTTAAGATGTGGTCTTCCTCTACATATATTACGATCACTTCCTAGGATAGTAAAGTAACCAAATACTAGATTATATTAGAAATCCACATAGATCCAAGTTGATAATTACTAAAATAGTTCTTTCATTCTTGTTCATGAAATTATTTTTATAATTATGTTATAATAATGCATACATCCATATTTGTTGTTTTGTGTTATTCTAATACATATATTTTCCATATGTACCTCATAGATATTCATAAAGGATAATATTATATTAATTTATTTTGTAAAACTTAAATTCTATATTAGATTTTGAATTCAAACTCTCAAACTCACAAGGTACAACTTCTTGACTATATATATCATAATAGGATGTCTTTTGTTTGGGATGTTGATTTTTAAATTTCCTTAAACATGTTTTTACCATTCAAACATGTTGGTGTAATGGTAAGGACCCTGACCCACATTTTGAGATAACCCTATTTGTTTTTCCTAAGTATGTTTCTTATAACCTTTCTCTAATCTTCTAAGATATAATTAGGGCTTGTAGAAATCTTAAGTTTCATGTTTGAACTTTTTTGGATGATACTTGTGTTTGTGGTGTGGTTTTGGTGCAAATTGCAATTTAACCAGAGTAGGAGTTTATATGCAAGTTTGCCTCCTCTAGAGTGTTTCTTCTCTCTCTTGTCATCATCTAGATGAGAGAGAGAGATGGGCACCTTGTTTTGGTCTTGGTTGTGTGGTAGAATCTTTGGTGATGTTT
The DNA here is from genome assembly GCA_963693085.1 of Alisma plantago-aquatica. Taxonomy (NCBI): domain Eukaryota; kingdom Viridiplantae; phylum Streptophyta; class Magnoliopsida; order Alismatales; family Alismataceae; genus Alisma; species Alisma plantago-aquatica. Next base: position 1,147,361,550 of record OY856409.1, on the reverse strand, counting down.
ATAACACATGAGTGAGATGTGTTTTGCACCTGAGAGCCTTGGAGAGGTTGTGTACTGGTTTGGGAGTGTGTAGGGATATGGCATATTGGCTTGGGTGTGTACATGGATATCACATATCAGGTTAGTGAGGTCGTGATCTTGGTAGGAGACCAAGAGGCCGAGATCTAGCCTAGATCATATCACCATGGCTTGCATGTTGTTGCATGTGGCCCCTTTACCGTGGACAAGTATCAACTAGGCTCCTAAGGTGATGAAACCTTTCCCATGACCCCTCTATCTTCCCTCTAGTATATAGTCTTATTTCAATCCATGCAAAAGAATCATTTTGTACATTCTTTCTTTCTCTCCTTCTTGGTGGATGACCTTGAGAAGATTTAGGAGCTAGAAAGGTTCTCTTGGAGCATGGAGGACGGGTTCCACGTTGTCGTGTTCCTTGATCTGCTTTCCTCTTCTACCTTGGTAAGTTATGTTTCCTTATCTCTATTCTTTTTCTCGACCATGGATCATGGATATCTCCTTTTCATCTCAATCTATCCTAACTGTGGTCTCGTCTTCTTCCTTGGAGGTGTAGTGGTGATCAAGTTTGGTGGATCATCTTCAACCTTGAGCTCGTGATATTAAGCTTGACCTTGGAGATCGGATCTTTGTGGTGATCTTTGAGGTAGGTTATATAACTCCTAGCCTTATTTAATATTTTCACTCTTTCATGTGCTTATATTGATTCTCATATCAAAATCATTTAATCTCGTATATGTTAGTATTTAATGATGGTCTTGAGAACTAATTTGATGAAGGAACCTCATTTAGTTTTTTGTCCATATCTTGTACTTTCCTGCCATGATAATAGTTGAACTAGTCACCAATATCCTAAGGTTGAAGATGACAAGTCGACACACTTTGATTTAGATGACACTCCAAGCTAGTTCAAACCTAACATGCTCTAGAGGGATTAAACTGATACATTTTGCTAGCGACACCTTAGACCTATAGGTTGAGGGTGTTAGCCCGACATGTCATGTTATCATCAGGCCATGACATCATCTTGTGAGCGGGCATGCCTTGAAGTGCCAAACAAAGATGTCCTTGGTTGAGTAAGAGGCTGACATGATGATGTCTAACCTGACACATTTTTATGTAGGGTTAAACCGACACACCTTGGGGAGGTTAACACCTTGTGGCTTGCATAGAGGTAGTCTACATGCTATGGTGGTGACAAGTCGACAACAAATGTCAAATATCAACCCAACACCTTGAGACCTAAACTGATACACCTTAGATGTAGCTAACCCGACACCTAGAGGCCTAAACCAATACACCTTAGATGTAGCTAACCTGACACCTTAAGGTCTAAACTGGTACACCTCATGTGTAGCTAACCCGACATGCTTGGACTGATGCTAACCTATATCCTTAGATGAGATAACCCAATATCCTTAGATGGGCTTGCGTGACACACCTTGGTGTGGTTAGGATGATACATAAAACCTGAATCCGTCTAGCCATATGAAACCGATACCTTGTAATGGTAGTCTTGATACATCATGTTGATGATGGGGTTATATGGTATGATAGGATACCCTGTGAGGTGTTTGTGTGAGAAACAAGTGAGTGTTGTTTTCTATAACCTTTAATCTCTTTGCATACTCTATAGTGAAAATGGAAGTGATGAATTGAGGTTAGTAGTTGATCCAACCCTGTAAACCCTAATTGGTTAAAGAGAATGCTAAACCTAATGATGTAGTGTGAATGACATGAGACTTTATGAGATGGTAGTAATGATGAAGTATTAACTTTCTTGTTATAAGTCTCTAACCATGTAGGTGTCACAAGTTGATAAGAATAGCTAGATAAGAGCTATGGTGTTTATGATATGATTGAATGGGCCTTATGAAGCATGTGAGATGTTGGTATCACCAGAAAGAGGAGGTAAATGAGTCCTATGACCTAATGGTGGTTTATTCCCTAATATTAGGTGATAGTTTTCTTAGAAATGAAATGAGGGGCTTCTACCTCAAAGTATGTTGTCCTTGTGATGAAAAATATGGTGAATGGCAAGTATCACGTGATAATGTAATGAGATCACACCTTATATGCTCAAATATTTTTTGGTAATGTATTATGACCTTATCTTTGTAGAACTTGTTTAAAGTTCATACGTTGTAACTTGATTGATTCTAAAAGGCACTTAAATGACCTAACTAATCAAGTAGAACTTAATCATGTAGCTTTCCCTATGCCATAGATCCATTCAGTGTCAACATTTCTTGGATGGCGAAACGAGTTTAACTCGGTGCACATATTTTTGAATATGTGGGAGTGAGGACAAATATCCCCTTACGTCCATGATTTGTGATATAGGATTGGCTATGGGCCATACCCAAGTAGGAGTGAAGCTTCGATCTATAGCTCAGTGATTTGTGATACAAGATTGGCTATGGGCCATACCCATAGAGGAGTGCAACTGCAGGTCATAGCTTAGTTTCACAAGCACCGTGACCTGTACCAAGGCAGGCTAGGTTTTTACAATTGGACTATATGTCACTGATATTAGTCTGACTGATGATGTCACTACATGTTCACTCCTACTGACCAAGGGGGCGAGGTCGTGGATTCCGACTCTTCCACTAGACCTTGTATGGCACCGATTTCGACTTAGCAGTGGTCCGTTGGATTTGGGTGGTACGAATCAAATCCTCACAACAAAAATAAAATACATAAAAAATTATGTAGTATACTGTATAGGATTAAATATGGAAACATTGGTTGAGGCCTCGATTGATTTAGTGAGTATACATGTTCTTCATATTCCTTTTATAATGTTAAGATGTTTCATAACCTAATAGTAATTGCTTATTCTGTTAATAATGATTAACTACATATCATGTTTGTAAATTCATTGCTTGCTTTGTTACCTATGCTATTATGGAGTTGGTGGAGAGTTATATCTCCCGATGAGATTTGGAATCTCACCCCATGGGTTTCCTACTGCTTTTTAGGTGGGCGTGCATGAGGAGGTAGAGATTTTGTAGTTGAGGTTGAGCAGTAGAAAGAAAGATAGTAGCTAACAAGGTTGGAAGTGTTGCTGGAAGTCCTTTTAACATTAGAGTCCTAGAGTCCTCCCTGTACACTCAAGTCTTTGGGGAAGTTTTATAGACGTACATTCAATATATGGTTGGCTTGTGTGCCCTTTTGTGAATAGTTGTGATGGATATATGTATATATGTTTTTGGACATGTTTTCTTATAATAGGCTGATGACACCCATGGTAAGTGCCTTATGACATGAAAAGACTCATAAGTAAAGGTTTTTGATATATGTCAGCTTAACAAAAAAGGTTTTAAATTTCTAATATTTTCTTGTGATCCACTGGTTAGTGGTTAATCATGTTTGATTTTGAGTAATATCTCTTTATATGGTGGGGGCGTCACATTTTCTTAGTATTAGAGATATAGGTTCACTGAGTCTACAGGGGCCTAGGGCTAGGGTTTGTATTTATTCTTCTATTCTCCAATCTATCTTATAGTGACTTCTGCTTACGCTGAAGAAGAAGAGAATGCTTAAAGATGTCTGGAGAATACAAAGAACACATTGTTGAAAGAAGTGTTGCTGCACTTGGTGGTGGTGCAAAGAACCAGGCACGAGTAGATCGGGTGCCTGAAGTCCCCCATTTTGACCCAACCATGCTTGAAAATCCTGCCTTTCAATATCTTTTTGGGTAGTTTATGGCTACGATTACACATATGGTAGACATGATGCCTGCACCTCATCTAGGGCATTAATTTCCAATGTGGAATCTTTGTGGACTGGTAAGATGATTAAGTCGCTTCGCCGTGTTGGAGCTTTGGAATATGTTGGGATGGCTGATCCAACAGATGTGGATTTGTGGCTTACCGAGCTTAAGAAAGCCTTTAAGATCCTTAGTATCCCCAAAGAAGATAAGGTGAAGCATGCGGTGTACCATCTTAAGGGGGGTGCTGGATATTGGTGGGCCGTAGAGGAGGAGAAGAGGTCAGGACAGGATATAGGATGGGATGAGTTCCAATGTGAGTTTGTCAGTCAATACTTTCCACAGACCTATCTGGATGTGAAGATCATCCAGTTTTAATGGATCTGGCAGGAGCCTATGTCTATCAATGAGTATGAGGCTATGTTTATGTAGATTCTTTGGTTTTGTCCTCACATGAATGCTATGGAGGATGAGTGGATTCATAATTTTGAGAAGGGTTTGCACATTGATTTGTCCACCCTGACAGCTGCTTTCGAGAATCGAGAAAGGTTTGCCACATTTGTGGAATCTGTATGGAGGATAGAGCAATCCCTGATAGAGAAATGGGAGATGAGTACCAGGAAGAGGTCTTTATAGTTTTAAGGATAATCGTTGGGATGCTTTAAGAAATCGAGGTTTTTTGCACCACCAGCATCACAAAAGTTTAGTGCTCTGACACAATGGTCACCTAGTAAAGGTAGAGGTCGTAGCTTTCTACCTGCTGGAGCTTACAACATAGAGTCAATGTCAATGATGGGGTTGTCTAGACATTAGTTTGAACTCTAGTTTGCTACAAGTGTGGGCAGACTGGACATTTGCAGTGGGAGTGTCTAGTAAGGGATGATGAAGTGACCCAACAACTGAGTTAGAGAAAGTAGGGCTCTCAGAGACAATAGAATAGCATTGCAGGAGGATGAGGAAGTGGCCAAGCATCGTAGGTTGGATCGTCTACTCAGGGAAGTAGAGTATGGGGGTGACAATAAGCAACAACTATATTCTACTCTACGAATCAGCCGGTGGCAGTGGTCAACCTGTGAGTAGTGATAGGTTAGGTGGAGTTATTTCATTATGAATTATCTTCTTCTTGCTTTGTATCTGTTTTGGTTGACCCAAGTGGAACACACTATTTTGTCACTCACGAAGTGCTTGACAACTGTCTTTTTCCTATTAATCATAAGAGGGATAGTTTGTTGTTAGAAACTCATTAGTTGGTTCTGTAGTGTTGCAGGAGGTGTGTGCTTCTTGTGTCCTCTCCTTTTTGGGGTACAACATTCAAGTGGATCTCATACCACTTGACATGCATGAGTTCAATGTAATCCTCGGAATGGACACCTTGGAGAAGTGTAGAGTGGTCTTGGATTGTAGTTCCAAGAAGGAAACATTTGTAGATGGTGGTGATACATGGATCTTCCAAGGAGACAAGAAGATTCTTCCGATGTGTCTGGTATCGACCATGATGGCAGGGAAGCTTTTGAGATAGGGTTGTGAGACATTCTTGGCACACGTGCTGGATACTGAAGTAAGGATTCCTAGTATTCAGGAGGTTCCAATTGTTAGAGAGTTCAAGAACATGTTTATTGAGGAGTTTCTAGGTGTTCCCCCACCCCAAGAGATTGATTTTAAGATCAATCTGGTCCCCAACATGCAACTAATAGCCCAGACACTATATAAGATGCCTCCAACCGAGATGGCAGAGTTGAGGAGACAGTTGCAAGAGTCGCTTGACAAAGGTTTCATCAGAATGAGTACATCACTATGGGCTGTTCTAGTGTGGTTTGTGAAAAAGAAGGATGGGTCTATGAGGTTGTGCATAGACTATAGATAGTTGAATACGGTGATGATAAAGAATAAGTATCCCTATCGAGGATAGATGACCTGTTTGATCAGTAGCATGGCACGACTGTGTTCTTGAAGATAGACCTGAGGTCAGGATATCACCAATTGAGGATCAAGGAGGATGGCATACCTAAGTTAGATTTTACGATGAGGTATGGTCCCTATGAGTTCATGGTTAAGCCGTTTGGAATTACCAATGCACCAACAACATTCATGGACTTGATGAACATATTGTTCCAGATGTTAATTTATTAGTTTGTGGTGGTCTTCATCGATGACATATGGATATACAATCATGACAACATCATGAACATCATCTTCATCAGATGTTGACCATGCTGAGAGAACATCAACTTTATGCCAAGTTTAGCAAGTGCGAGTTTTGGTTGAAGAAGGTAGCTTTCTTGGGGAATGTCATATATGCCTAGGGAGTATGTGTGGATCCCAAGAAGGTGGAGTCTGTGATAGAGTGGGAGCAGTTGAAGATGCTAATAGAAGTATGCATTTTTCTAGGTTTGACAGGATATTACAAGAGGTTCATCAAGGACTTCAGAACTATTGTTTTACCTCTAAAAAAGTTGACAAGGACGGACATGACATTCATATGGGATGACAAATGTCAACTTGCTTTTCAGACGTTGAAGGAGAAGTAGACAAGTGCACCAGTTCTAGTCTTTCCTGAGTAAGGAAAAGGATACAAAGTCTTCTTTGATGCGTCCAATAATGGCTTGGGTTGTGTGCTGATGCAAGAAAAGAAAGTGGTTTATTTTGCTTCACGATAACTTAAGAATCACGAGGAGAATTGCTCAACCCATGATCTAGAGTTAGCTTCTATAGTTCATGCTTTCAAGATTTGGAGGCACTACTTGGATGGGGAGAAGTTCCATATCTTCATGGATCAGAAGAACCTAAAGTACATCTTTTCACAAAAAGAGTTGAATATGAGACATCATCACTGGATGGAGTTAATCAAAGACTACAACTGCATGATTGATTATCATCTAGGGAAAGCCAATGTCGTGGCAGATGCATTGAGTAGGAAGTCTTCATCTTTGCCAATGGATAAATCCCAATTGATTTCTTTGGTGTGCCACAAGCGAGACATGTTGGTCTCCTTGCATTAGATTAATGTTAAGTTGGAAGTTTCCTTGCTAGTAGGTCTATTGGCACATTTATAAGTTAAGCCCACACTGAGACAACAAATCAAAGAGGCACAACATACTAATATCATGATATAGTAGATTATATCAGAGTTTGACAACGAGAAGTGTAATGGATTTCATGAGTTAGATGATGGGACAATTTGTTACCATGGCATAGATGTGGTTCTTGATGTTGATGACCTAAGAAAGATTGTGCTGGAAGAGGCTCACTCATCCATGTACACACACAGGTAGCACCAAGATGTATCATAATCCGAAGGATATGTCTTGATGGCCAAGCATGAAGAAGGTTGTGGCTGAGTTTGTTGCGAGATGTGTTGTATGTCAACAGGTTGTAGTTGAGCATCAAAAGCCTGCACAGACGTTGCAATCATTGCCTATACCACAGTGGAAATGGGATCATATGACTATGGACTTTGTGGTTGGTCTGCCCAGAACAACAAAAGGTCATGATTCCATCTAGGTGATCGTTGACAGATTGACCAAATCAACACATTTCCTTTCCATGAAGATGACATTCACAACAGAGAATCTTTCCTAGATCTATGTGGATGAGATAGTGCATGTTTATGGTGTTCTAGAAACTATCATGTATGATAGAGGTCCCTAGTTCACGAGTCACTTTTGGGAGCGACTACACATAGCTTTGGGTATGCAGTTAAAGTTTAGCACTGCTTTCCACCCACAGACAGATGGTCAATTTGAGAGGACCATTCAGACCTCAGAGGTTCTATTGAGAGCATGTGTTCCTCAGTTTAAGTTGGGACATACACCTCAGTTTGATAGAGTTCACCTATAACAATAGCTATCAAAGTAGCGTTAACATGGCACCTTACGAGGCATTGTATGGGAGGTGTTGTAGATTCCTGTTGTGTTGGTATGAGATAGGTGAGTATCAGCTTCTTGGTCATGAGCTTGTGCAGCAGATGACAAGGAACATCAAGGTAATCCAACAATAGTTGAAGGTAGCACAAGACAGATAGAAGTTGGATGCAGATAACCGTCATAGACCCTTGGAGTTCCAAGTGGGAGACAATGTATATTTGAAAGGCTCTCCTTGGATAGGTGTTCTGAGGTTTGGGAAAAAGGGTAAGTTGGCTCCCAGGTTTATGGGACGTTACCTAGTGGTGGCATGTGTTGGGAAGGTGGCCTACATGTTGGATTTGCCACCTGAGTTACACATGTTGCATCGAATGTTTCATGTGAGTATGTTGAGGAAGTTCCATCTAGATACAAAGTTAGTGTTGCAGCCTGTGGAGGTAGAGCTTGATGAGAGTGTTGATCTTTGACAAGAGAGTTAAGAAGCTGTGACGTCCCCAATTTCCATATACTTTCCTTAGTGACATTCCCAGATATGCGTGCACTCATATCTAAGGATGTCAAAAGGGAAAATATAAGAGATTGTGGAAGTCAACTAAATAAACTAATGAGCCAGGTTGTTGTTCACAACATCATTTTATTAGACACATGAAACCACATCCATTGGTAAATAAAAGTCATACATATTATTTTGGAAATAAGAAATCGTTCTTAAAAATTGGAAATACATAGGATATGGACAATCCTACGCAACATCTATTAAGATAAGCAACTATCTACTGAAAAATAGATTAGAGGAGAAATCTAGCTAGATATCCTCCATGAGCAATTATTTAGCAGCTTTTGGTACTTTGAGATGCATTATTTGTTCCTTGTACCTAGAAAATACGAGAAACAAAATCATCAACAAAATTTGGTACGTGATAAAAGATACAATAGTATGGTTGCATGTATGAAAGTACTTGAAGAAAGAAGAAAGAAAAAAGAAAAGAAAACCATTTCTTAAGGCAGAAAATCAGGTAAACCTTCTTTTATACATTTCATTTGATGCAGTTGTACTACAATTTTATAAGCACTTCTCATACATCTAGTATGGGCAAAATTAATTTATCATACATCTAACATGGGAAACTCATCATACATCCATGTTAGGCAACACACATCCATACTGGGCCATGTGCTCTAGTAGCTACAACACCTCACAATGTCCATTTATGTTTCATTATGTTTTGGCGAAGCATATAGTATAGTAGTTCAACCAACAAAGTATAAGCAAGTAGTTCACACAAGATACACCTTATCATAAGAAACCAAAGAAAGATAGTCTTATACTTAATAAGCCCACATACCTATTTTGATTAGATCTTGATTACAAAAGTCTAGAAGAACAATAACAAGATCACCCTGAAAGAAAATAAATACCTAAAGTCATTATGTATTGGAAACACCTCATATTAGGTCTTGACTCACTAGGGTTGTCCTTTTAATGTAATTGGGTCAGATCAACGTATTTGGGGGGGGGGTTGAGAGTGGATTTGGAAATTTATTATTCCATAAATAATAATATGAAGAGAGAAAGGATAAGGGTCATTTAATGTGAACATATTATTGATCATTATTCTAGGGTTTCGAGTTAAGAGAGTTAGGGTCAGATTTAAAAGTAGAAGATCTTAAAAAAGTATTGTCCTTTATTTCCATATTCACTTTTTTAACAAATTAAAGTTAAAAGGACATAAACAAAGGTCATAAAGAGGATGAATCAGTCTAGTGTTAGATTTAGGTATAGGTGATAATTTATACAGGTTCTTCTCATTTTTCTAAGAATGTGGGTATGTATTGGATGTTGGAGCTATTTATAAAGGGTTTAACAATACTAACCAATCAGGTAATTTCTAGGAGAATAAAAGAAAAATAAAAAAATAAAAAGGGGGGTCAGCCTTGCTGATCAGAGGAGGGATCTGGATCCACGGATCCTCTCCTTAACCCGTGAGCCATCCTCAGTCAACTGGGGTCAAGGTGGGATGCGAAGGACACAACTTCCCTTGAGGATCACATGTGCTCCGTGATAGAGCATGGGCAAAATAGGAATCCTGCCCCTTCAATTATTCTCCTCGCGTGCCATGGTAGCAGTGAGGGTCGGGGTAAGGAGGTCGTAGGCTAAGCAGGTGAAGGAAAACTAGGTGGGTGTTGAGTGTGTGAGCGTGAGAAGGTTTCATTCGCGGGATCTCCCCGAGTTAAACAAGCCCAAGAAGCTCGCCGGAGGTTAACTACAGCTCCAGTTATGATGATAGTAGGCCTGATGAAAAGAAATTGGGTTCTAAGGTTTTACTTGCCCTCTGGCTGGATTGAGGGGTCACGAAGCTCCGCATGGGTTTCGTGAGACTCTGCATCCACTCCCTACTGCTCAATGTGCCCTTGACCTCACTGGCGATGGCGCTTTTGAGCTCAGCTACGGTGGCTAGTTGACCTAAGGTTCTAGACCTTCTTAGCTCCAACCGAGGGTACTGCTCGGCTCGTCGGGATCCTAGGAAAGTGCAACCTCGGTTGATTGGGAAGTAGAGGCTCTAGAGGGGAGGAGAACGGTCGAGATCAGGCGAAGTTAGGGTGCTCGAGGTCGATGAGGAAGGGGTGACTCTAGGCACAAAAAGTGATGGGAAATGAATAAAGGAAGGCAGAAGAAGCTAGTGAGGGTTTTAAATAGAGATATGGAGGCATAGAGGGGGAAGCCCTAATATGGGTGCCGCCACCAGTGAGAGGCGAGAAGGGAGTTTGTTCTCTCTGATCCTAGGACCTTGGGTGATGTGGAAGAGGTCATTGGGTTTGGTTTGGGGAGGAGAAGCCTTCCTCCAAATATCTCGTGGAGAGGGGATGAGATTTGGGCATGAGGTCTCTTGGATGGACTGATGTATTGTTGGAGGCGGAGACTGGGTCTTGTGGGAGGTTAGGGATGACCCGAGGATCGTTGGATCTCGCGTGATCCCTGATTAAAGGATCAAATGGTCACAATTGGTCTCTGGTGAAAAGATTCACGCCCAGACTTTAAAATGGAAAGTGTGACACATATTTTGCCAATTAAAATCAAAACTTAGGCCCTAGGTCCACAATGAATGGAATATGTACATAATTTCAATTGGTGATATCTCCCAATTGGTTGACCCAATTGTAATGAAATTTTAGGAGTAGCTTAATGATGTCACGATGTAGCTATGGTGTGAAATTGGAGTTAATATTCGAATGTTGGCTATGTCAATTGATTATATGTCGTATTTCATGTAATTTGACTTCATATGACACTAAGGATGGTACCATATGAAATTGATGAGCCATATAATCGATTTAGTGAGAGAGATAGTTGAGGGAATAATTGGAATAAAAAATTTTTAGGAGAGAGGAAATACATTATATATATATATATATATATATATATATATATATATATATATATATATTCTCCCCTCCTTTTAAGAATTTTGTCCCCAAAATTCAAGCAGCCTGAAAAAGATGTGGATACTTCTTCTCGACCTCGGTCTTTAGCTCCCAGGTGGCATCAGTCTCATCATGGTGGCTCAAGAGAACTTTCACCATATCTATATGTTGATTACTATGAAGCTCCTTTGTCTTGGAATCTAGAATTTTGACTGGGGACTCAACATAAGACAGATCATCTTTCAACTCAAGGGGCTCATGATTCAGAATGTGACTAGGGTCTTTAACATAAGACTTTAGATTAGATACATGACAGACATTATGCATGGCACTATACTGAGGTGGCAAAGCATGACGATAGGCACATTCACCAACCCTTTCCAGAACCTCAAATGGTCCAACATAACGAGGACTAAGCTTTCCTTTATTCTTGGCCAAAGCCTGAATAGGTCGGATTTTCAATAAAACATGGTCACCTTCCTTGAACTGATGTTCCTGATGGTGAGCATGTGCATAAGACTTCTGCCTATCATGTGCCTGATTCATCCTCTACCTGATCAGTGCAACTTTATCACTATATAGCTACATATCTTTAGATTTCATCATGGTATGATCTCTGACATTGTCCCAGTGTAACAGAGATCTGCATGGTCGGCCATAGAGAGCTTTGTAGAGAAGAATCCTGATGCTTGCCTGATAACTATTATTATAGGAAAACTCGAATAAAGGAAAGTAGTAGTCCCACGAGCCTTCCCTATCGAGAACACAAGCTCATAGAAGATCCTCCATAATCTGCACAATACACTCTGACTGCCCATCTGTCTGCGGATGGTAGGTTGTACTGAAGTTCAATTTTGTTCCCAATTCCTCTTGAACCTATTTCCACAGCTTTGAAGTGAACTTTGGGTCCCTGTCTGAGATAATGGATGTTGGAATCCCATGCAGACGTACTATCTCCCGTATGTAAAGGTCAGCCAATTTAGAAACTTTTGTAGTAGTCTTCATAGGAAGAAAATGAGCTCACTTGGTGAGACGATGCACTATGACCCATGCAACATCATATCCCTTCCTGGTCCTGGGTAATCCCACAATGAAGTCCATGGTGATGTGTTCCCATTTCCATTTTGGAATCTCAAGGGGTTGTACTAGACCGCCTGGTCTCTGATGCTCGACCTTGATTCTTTGGCATGTCAGACACATGGAAAAAAGATTGGCAATATCACACTTCATGCCCCTCCACCAGAACTGACGTTGTAGGTCTTTGTACATATTCGTCGTGTCGGGATGAACTGTGTACTTTGACCCATGTGCCTCACTAGGAATCGTTTTCTTTACAGCTGACAGCTCAGGAACCCACATATGGTTCTTGTATCAAATACTACCATCAAGACCCATAGACAGATGAGTTTGAGGCTTTGACAAGAGAGAAGAGAGCTCTGCAAGATCAGGACTAGCCTTATGTGCCTCAAGAAGTTCGAAATGCAACTTGGACATATTAGAGATGTTATTAACATGCACATGATCTGATAGAAATTACAACTTCTAGCCTACTAGATCCTCCATATTCCTCCATTCTGGAACAGATAGAGATGCACATATTGCCCTTTTCCTACTAAGGGCATCATTAACTACATTTTCCTTACCTGGATGATAGGCAATAGTGAAATTATAGTCCTTTAGGTATTCAATCCATCGGCGTTGATGCAGATTCAAGTCCTTCTGAGTCAGGATGTACTTCAGGATTTTGTAGTCGGTAAAGATGTCGAATGATGCCCCGTACAAGTAGTGCCTCCATATTTTAAGAGAATGAATGACTGTAGCTAATTCCAAATCATGTGTGGGATAATTAAGTTCGTTGGGTTTTAGCTGCCAAGACGCAAAGGCCACCACCTTTCCATTCTGATGTAGGACACATCCTAACCCATTCCTCGAAGCATCAGTGAATATCACAAACTCTTCATTTCCAGAGGGTAGAACAAGAACCAGAGCCGACATCAACTTCTACTTTAACTGCTGGAAATTGGACTCACAAGTAGTTGACAAGATGAAGTACTCGTCCTTTCGAGTAATCTTAGTCAGAGGATGTGACACTTTGGAGAAATTTGGAATAAAATGATGATAATATCCAGGTAGACCGAAGCAGCTCTAGATTTTAGAAGGATTTCAAGGACATTGTCAATCAAGTACACCAGAGACTTTGGCGGGATCGATAGATATATTGCCTCCAGAAATGACATGTCCAAGAAACATGACTTTCTCAATCCAAAATTCACATTTAGAAAGCTTGCCATAGAATTTCTGGGTTTAAAGAATGTCAAGAATTGCTCGCAAGTGTTCCCGATGTTTTTCCATAGAATTCAAATAGATCAAGATATCATCAATGAAGATGACCATAAACTCATCAAGATAAGGTTGGAAGACTTTTTTCATCAAGTTCATAAATACGCCAGATGCATTGGTCAACCCGAATGGCATTACTAGAAATTCATAATGCCCATAACGAGTTCGGAAAGTAGTTTTAGAAATATTAGAATCTTTGACTTTAAGTTGATGGTATCCAGAGCGAAGATCAATTTTTGAGAACACTATAGCAGTGTGAAGCTGATCAAAGAGGTCATCAATGCGAGGGAGAGGGTACTTGTTTTTAATGGTGGCTTGGTTCAACATGTGATAGTCAATACAAATTCACATACAACCATCTTTCGTTTTGAAAAAGAGGATGGGTGCACCCTAAGGAGAAACACTAGGATGGATAAAACCTTTGTCGAGAAGTTCTTATAATTGTTTCTTCAACTCCATAAGCTCAGTAGGAGCCATCCTATATGGTTCCCTAGATATCAGAGTGGTTCTAGGAAGAAGATCTATGGAGAATTCAATGTCTCTATTTGGAGGCAGCCCAGGAAGCTCCTGCGGGAAAATATCAAGAAAATCATGTACCACCTCCAGTCTTTCTACAGGCCCGTTGTTAGGACTGGTCTCTAAGACTGATGTGAGGAAGACCTTACATCCTTTAGAAATTAACTTTTTATGTTTAACAGAGGAAATTATCACATTATTATATAATCTGCTTCCCTAAGGGATCACCACAAGAGAGGAATGAGGCTGAGAGAGAACTACCATCTTGTTTCTACAGTCAATGTGAGCATGATATGTGTATAGCCAATCCATGACAAGTAAAATATCAAAGTCTTCCATGGTTAAGAGAACGAATTCAAAGGGCATATCATGATTTTCGAATTTTAGAGGAAGGACATCAGTTTTCTGTAATGTAGTGATTATTTTGCCACTAGGAGTTGACACATCAAGAATATATCCCAAGTCCCTTATATGCAGGTGCAACATAGATGTTATATTTCAAGAAATAAAAGTATTTGTAGATCCACAGTCGAATAAATCTTTAACAGGATGACCATTTAAGAAAACAATGGCTACACAAGGTAATTATTTCATAAGTATTTGACGGCATTGAATGAGATATTAGATATATGAAAAGATTTTTTTTTGTTACCTTCAACAAGCTGGTTGGGATTTGCCTTTTCTTTCTCTTCTATCACTATGAATACTCTGGCATTATGGTGTCCCTGAGGGGGTGGAGCACCTGCTGGAGGTTTTTCAAGGACAGACGATGCAGGCACTTAGCGAGGAAATGGCCCTCCTTCTTGTAGTTGTAGCAGACTGACTTAGTGTAGAGACTAGGTCCATCATGGCATTGTCTACAAATTTTGCACTTGTTACAATACTCCATCAGTTGGTTATAGTTGTTCTTCTGTCCTCTCTTTCCTTAACCTCCTCCTTTTCATGATCCCTTGTTGTTATGGCCAAGGTGGAACTTTTTAAGCTTATCCTCCTCAGTGGTTGTTAACCCTAAGTATCCCATGCTAGAAGGCTTCTACACACCCTGTTCCCTTTCCTACTTCAGGGCCATGTCTAGGGCTTCATCTATGCTTCTGGGATGAGAGGATATAACTAGGGTTTTTAGATGGGCAACAAGGTAGTCAATATAATGCTCGGTGAGACGTTCATCAGTCCTAATAGGTGCATAACGCTCTAGAAGTCTAAACTTCGAGGTGTAGTCAGCTACAGAGAGACTGCCCTGCTTAAGCTCCATGTACATTTTCTCCTTCCTCTTCTTTTTAGCTATGGGCATAAAACGATAAGTGAAGAGGGTTTTGAAGGCTTCCCACCCCATATTATCTATTTCTTCTCCCCTATTCCCTTCATGATTCTACCACCAGATTTTTGCCCCTCCCTTAAGCAGATGGGTGGAAAATTTAACCTTCTTCTCATTGGGTACTTCTAAGGTACAGAAGGCATTCTCCATGGAGAAGATCCAGGCGTCATCCTTATCCACGACTTCAGGTTGGTCTTCCCCCCAAAAGGTGGCAGGGTTAAGTTTGATAAAATCTATCATCGTCACTTAATTTTTCTTAGAAGAGTTGGATTCAGGGGTTCCTTTTGTGGCAAGGGTCTCCATGAAGTCTAGTATGATTTTCTTCTATTCCTCCCACCTTTCTTTGGTCATAGTTTCGGGATCAGGTACTTTGGAGGTTTCAGGCTCTTTCCTCTTCTTATAGGATGACTCTTCGGATGCCTTGGAGTTACGAGTCTTAGGAGGCATCCTCAAATTAGGTGGAACATATTAGAGTCATAATCATTCATCATTTTTTTATATGATATTTCATTATTCTCCTTTATTAATTATTGATTATCTTAATGTTACAATTAGTGGAGGATATCCTAAATTCATTATCAGTCTGTCCTTCAGACTTTCTAAATAGAGAGACTCTTTTCCTAACCTTATATCATAGAGGTAAGAGGGAATATTTTAATAACAAAGATGAGGGAAAAAAAATCCTATAGAAAAGATGAGGGGATATCTATAGATGAGAAGGATCCTAATTAAGGTATATCCAAGATGTAGGGGACATTTAGGGTATCGGCCAGGTAGACTTACACTGCCATATAGGTAGCCTCGTGATTGCCAAGCAAAGTGGCACAAAAACTTTAGCAAGACCCATGGAAGATGTTATCCTAGACACCTCTACCCTTCACATCCCTAACTCAAGGACTACCCTAGACTCGCAATAGGGTGAATGAAGTCCATGTGACTATGATGTGTGAACATTAGCTCTGATACTAACTTTGACGTCCCCAATTTCCATATAATTTCCATAGTGACATTCCCAGATATGGATGCACTCATATCTAAAGATGTCAGAAGGGAAAATTTAAGAGATTGTGGAAGTCAACTAAATATACAAATGATCCAGGTTGTTGTTCACAACATCATTTAATTAGACACATGAAACCACATACATTGGTAAATAAAATTCATACATATTATTTTGGAAAGAAGAAATAGTTCATAAAAATTGGAAATACATAGGATATGTAGAATCCTACACAACATCTATTAAGATAAGAAACTATCTACTGAAAAAGAGATAAGAGTAGCAATCTAGCTAGATATCCTCCATGAGAAATTATTTAGCAGCTTTTGGTACTTTGGGATGCATTATTTATTCCTTGTACCTAGAAAATACGAGAAACAAAATCATCAACAAAAGTTGGTATGTGGTAAAAGATACAATAGTATGGTTGCATGTATGAAAGTACTTGAAGAAAGAAGAAAGAAAAGAAAACCATTTCTTAAGGAGGAAAATCAAGTAAACCCTCTTTTATACATTTCATTTGATGCAGTGTACTACAATTTTATAAGCACTTCTCATACATCCAGTATGGGAAAAATTAATTTATCATACATCTAACATGGGCAATTCATCATACATCCATGTTTGGCAACATACATCCATATTGGGCCATGTGCACTAGTAGCTACAACTCATCACAATGTCCATTTATGTTTCATAGCATATAGTATAGTAGTTCAACAAATAGAATATAATCAAGTAGTTTCACACAAGATACACCTTATCATAAGCAACAAAAGAAAGCTAGTCTTATACTTAATAAGACCATGTACCTATTTTTATTAGATCTAGATTCCAAAAGTCTAGAGGAACAATAACAAGATCACCCTGAAAGAAAATAAATACCTAAAGTCATTATGTATTGTCAACACCTCATACTAGGTCTTGACTCACTAGGGTTGTCCTTTTAATGTAATTGGGTCAGATTAGAGTATTTGGGGTGGGGGTTGAGAGTGGATTTGGAAATTTATTATTCCATAAATCATAATATGACGAGAGAGAGGATAAGGGTCATTTAATGTGAACATATTATTTATCATTATTCTAGGGTTTCGAGTTAAGAGAGTTAGGGTCAGATTTAAAAGTAAAAAGATCTTACAAAAGTATTGTCCTTTATTTCCATATTCATTTTTTTAACAAATTAAAGTTAAAAGGACATAAACTAAGGTCATAAAGAGGATGAATTGGTCTAGTGTTGGATTTAGGTACATGTGATAATTTATACATGTTCTTCTCATTTTTATGAGAAGGTGGGTATTTTGTGGGTATTTATTGGATGTCAGGGTTATTTATAAAGGGTTTTACAATACTCACCCATTAGGTAATTTATAGGAGAATAAAAGAAATAGAAAAAAAGAAAACGGGGGGTTGGCCTCGTGGATCAGAGGAGGGATCTGGCTCCACAGATCCTCTCCTTAACCCGTGAGCCAACCTTAGTCAATTAGGGTTAAGGAACGATGTGAAGGACGCAACTACCCCTGAGGATCACATGTGCTCTATGTTAGAGCATGTGCAAAATAGTAATCCTGCCCCTTCAATTGTTCTCCTCATGCACCATGGTAGTATAGAGGGTTGGGGCAAGGAGTCCATAGGCTAGGTAGGTAAAGTAAAGCTAGGTGGGTGCTGAATGGGGGAGCGTGAGCATGTTTCATTTGTAGGATCTCCCCGAGTTCAACGAGCCCAAGAAGCTCACCGAAGGTGAACTATAGCTCTAGTTATGATGACAACAGGCCCGATGAAAAGAAATTGGGTTCTAAGGTTTTACCTACCCTCTGATTGGATTGAGGGGTCACGAAGCTCCTCATGGGGTTTGTGAGGCTCTTTGTACACTCCCTACTACTCGACTTGCCCTTGACTTCACCGACGATGGCATTTTTGAGCTCATCTGCATTGTCTAGTCGACCCGAGGTTCTATACCTTCACGGCTCCAACCAGAGGTACAACGCGGCTCGTCGGGATCCCAGGAAAGTGTAGCCTTGGTTGATTGGGAAGTAGAGGCTCTGGATGGGAGGAGAAGGGTCGGGATCAGGCGAGGTGAGGGTGCTCGAGGTCGGGGAGGAAGGGGTGACTCTTGACACAAAAAGTTATAGGAAACAAATAAAGGAAGGTTGGAGAATCTCGTGAGGGGTTTAAATAGAGATAAGGAGGTGTAGAGGGGAAGCCCTAATATGGGTGCCACTAGCAGTGAGAGACGCGGAGAGAAGGGAGTTTGTTCTCCCTGATCCTAGGTCCTTGGGCGACGTGGAAGAGTTCATTGGGTTTGGTTTGGGGAGGATAAGCTTTCATCCAAATATCTTATAGAGAGGGGATGAGATTCGGGCACGAGGTCTCTTGTATGGACTGTTGTACTATTGGAGGCGGAGACTGGGTCTTGCGGGAGGTTAGGGATGACCCGGGGATCGTTGGATCTCACACGATCCCTAATTAAAGGATCAAACGGTCGTGATTGGTCACTGGTGAAAAGATCCATGCCCATGCTTTAAAAAGGAAAGTGTGACACATATGTATCCAATTAAAATCAAAACATAGGTCCTAGGTCCACAATGAATGGAATATGTACCTAATTTCAATTGGTCATATCTTCCAATTGGTTGACCCAATTGAAATGAAATTTTAGGAGTAGCTTAATGATGTCACTATGTAGCTATGGTGTGAAATTGGAGTTAATATTCGAATGGTGGATATGTCAATTGATTATATGCCATATTTCATGTAATTTTACTTCATATGACACTAAGGATGGTACCATATGAAATTGATGAGCCATTTAATCAAAGTGAGAGAGATGGTTGAGGGAATAATTGGAATAAACAAAACTATAGGAGAGAGAAAATAAATGATATATATATATATATATATATATATATATATATATATATATATATATATATATATATATATATATATATATATATATATATATATATATATATATATATATAACTCACTATGTCACAGAATCTGAAGAGGAAGGACCTAGTCCTTGTGAAGGTTCTTTGGCATCATCGTGGTGTTGAGGAATCCAAGTGGGAGCTCGAAGAAGAGATGAGGAGGAAGTACTCCTCTCTTTTCTCTTGGGATTTCGGGGGTGAAATACCTATTAGGGGTTTAAGTCATGTGAGGACCCAAACCCTCATTTTGGGATAACTCTACTTGTTTTTCCTGAGTATATTACTTAGAACCTTGCTCTAATCATTTAAGATGTGATTAGGTCTTGTAGAAAGCTTAAGTTTCATGATGGAGCTTGTTTGGATGATGCTTGTATTTTGTGGTGTGGTTTTGGTGAAAATTGCAATTTACCCAGAGTAGGGGTTGATGTGCATTTTTTCCACTGCTAGAGTATTTATTCTCTCTCTTGTAATCATCTAGTGGAGAGAGAGAGAGATGGGCACCTTGTTTAGGTCTTGATTGTGTGGTAGCATCTTTGGTGATGTTTAGAACACATGAGCGAGATGTGTTTTACACCTATATGTGTTATCTTGGGTAAGAGATCCTTGGATAGGATGTATATCTATTGGGGAGTGTGTAGGGATATGGAATATTGTCTTGGGTGGTATGGGGATATGGCATATCAGGTTAGTGAGGTTGTGATCTTAGTAGTAGACCAAGATGCTGAGATATACCTAGATCATATCACCATGTCTTGCATGTTGTTGCATGTGGCCCCTTTATCGTAGACAAGTGTCACCTAGAGTCTGAAGGTGATGACACCTTTCCCATGACCCCTCTCTCTTCCACCTAGTATATAGTCTTCTTTCTCTCCATGCAAAAGAATCCTTTTGGACATTCTTTCTTTCTCTCCTTCTTGGTGGACAACCTTGAGAAGCTTTAGGAGCTAGAGAGGTTCTCGTAGAGCTTGGAGGATGAGTTCCAAGCTTGTGGTGTTCCTTGATCACCTTTCATCTTCTACCTTGGTAAGTTACGTTTCCTTATTGCTCTTCTTCTTCTCGTCCATGGATCATGGATATCTCGTTTTCATCTCGAGCTATCTTAACCTTGGTCTCGTCTTATTCCTTTGAGTTGTAGCGGTGACCAAGTTTGGTGGGTCATCTTGAACCTTGACCTCGAGAGCTAGAAGCTTGACCTTGGAGCTCAGATCTTAGTGGTGATTTTTTAGGTGGGTTATATAACTCTTGGCCTTCTTTATTATTTTCACTCTTTCATGTGCTTATCTTGATTCTCATCTCCAAATCATTTATCTCATATATGTTAGTAGTTAATGATGGTCTTGAAAACTTATTTGATGAAGGAACCTCATTTAGTTTGATTTCCATATCTTGTACTTTCCTGCATGATAATAGTTGAACTAGTGTTGATATCCTAAGGTTCAAGATGACAAGTAGACACACATTGATTTAGATGACATTCCAAGCTAGTTCAAACTCGACATGCTCTAGAGGGGTTAAAGTGATATGCTTTGCAAGTCGATACCTTAGACCGATAGGTTGAAGGTGTTAGCCAGACTTGTCATGTGATCGTTAGACCTAGACGTTATCTTATGAGTAGGCATGCAATGAAGTGCCAAACTGAGATGTCCTTGGTTGAGTAAGAGGATGACATGATGATGTCTAACTCGACACACTTTCAAGTAGGGTTAAACCGACACACCTTGGGGAGGTTAACCCCTTGTGTCTTGCATAGAGGTTGTCAACATGTTATGGTGGTGACAAGTTGACACCCAATGTCAAGTATCAACCAAACACCTTGAGTCCTAAACCAATACAACTTAGATGTGCTAACTCGAAACTTGGAGTCCTAAACCGATACACCTTAGATGTAGATAACCCGACACATTGAGGTCTAAACCGATACACCTCAAGTGTAGCTAACTCGACTTGCTTGGACTGATGCTAAATTGATATCCTTAGATGAGCTAACCTGATATCCATAGATGGGCTTGACTGACACACCTTGGTGTGGTCAGGACGACACATGAAACCGAGATCCCTCTAGCCATATGGTGTGGTTAGGCCGCCACATGAAACTGAGATCCCTCTTGCCATATGAAACTGATACCTTGTAATAGTAGTCTTGATACATCATGTTGATGATGGGGTTATATGGTATGATAGGATACCCTATGAGGTTTTTGTGTTAGAAATAAGGGATTGTTGTGTTTTATAACCTTTAATCTCATAAAATACTCTATAATGATAATGGAAGTGATGCATTGATGTTGGTTGTTGAACCAACACTATAAACCCTAATTGGTTAAAGAGAACCCTAACCCTAATGATGTAGTGTGAATGACATGAGTTTTTATGAGATGGTGGTAATGATGAAGTGTTATCTTTCTTGTTATAAGTCTCTAACCATGCAGGTTCCACAAGTTGATAAGCATATCTATCTAAGAGCTATGTTATTTATGATATGATTGCATTGGCCTTATGAAGCATGTGAGAAGTTGGTATCACAGAGAGAGAAGGTAAATGGGTCTTATGATGTAATGATAGTTTATTGCCTAATTTGAGGTGATAATTTTCTCAGCAGTGAGATGAAGGGTTGTTACCTCAAAGTATGTGGTCGTTGTGATGAGAAATATGGTGAATGGCAAGTATCAAGTGATAATGTAATGATATCATACCTTATATGCTCAAATATTTTTTGGTAATGTATTATGCCCTTATATTTGGAGAACTTGCTTAAAGTTCATACGTTACTTGTAACTTGATTGATGCTAAAAGGCACTTAAATGATCTAACCAATAAAGTATAACTAAATCATGTAGCTTGACCTATGCCATAGATCCATTCAGTGTCAGCATTTGTTGGATGGTGAAACGAATTTAACTCGGAGCGCATATTTTTGAATATGCGGGGGTGAGGACGAATATCCCCTTACGTCTAGGATAGGTGATACATGATTTGCTGCATGCCATATCCTGGTAGGAGTGCGGATTTGGGCTGTAGCTGAGTGATATGTGAAATAGGATTATCTATGGGCCATACCTTGGGAACAGTGTGGCTGCGGGCCATAGCTCAGTTTCATTAGTGATGTGACCTGTACCCAGGGGGCTAGGTTTGTAAAACTAGACTATATGTCAGTAATAGCAGTCTGACTGATGATGTCATTACATGTTCACTGGTACTGACTGGGGGGTGTGTTCGTGGATTCCAGCTCTTCCACTAGACCTCGTATGGCACTGATTTCGACTTAGCAATGGTCAGTTGGATTTGGATGGTACGAATCAAATCTTCGAGGCAAAAATAATATACATAAACAACCATGTAGTATAGCGTATAAGATCAAATATAGAAACATTGGATGAGGCCTCACTTTATTTTGTATAGTATTGTTGGTAGTGAGTATACATGTTCTTCATATTCCTTTTATAATGTTAAGTGTATCATAACCTAATAGTAATTGCTTATTCTATTAATAATGATTACCTACTTATCATGGTTGTAACTTTATTGCTTGCTTTATTACCTGTTCTATATTAGAGTTGGTGGAGTGTTGTATCTCCCGCTAAGATTTGGAATCTCATCGCATGGGTTTCCCACATATTTTTAGGTAGATGTGTACATGGAGGTAGAGATCATGCAATCGAGGTTGAGGAGTAGTAAGAAAGATAGTAGCTAACAAGGTTGGAAGTGTTGATGGATGTCCTTTTGACGTTAGAGTCCTAGAGTCGTCCTTGTACAATTTGGTCATTGGGGATGTTTTGTAAACATTCTTTTGATATATGGTTGGCTTGTGTGTTTTTTGTGCACATCTGTAGTGGATATATGTATATAAGTTTCAGACAAGTTTTCTTGTAATTGGTTGACGACACCCATGGCTAGTGCCTTGTGACATGAAAGGACTCATATGTAAAGGTTTTTGATGTTTGTCAGCTTAACAAAGATTGTTTTAAATTTCTAGTATTTTCCTGTGATCTGGTGGTTAGTGGTTAATCACGTTTGGTTTGGAGTAATCTTGCTTTGTGTGGTGCAGGGAGTCACAGTAACTGAGTATTTTTTATGTCTTGAGATTTAATGAGAGAATATCATAATAATAAAATTAATTTACAATTTTGTGATCTCATCCCTTACATACATGTATATATTCATTACGGATGTACTCCCTACAACCCATGACTCACATTTATTCCCTTTAATACATCTCTTTTTATATTTCTCTAAACATATATATCATCCCTTTGTAATTTAATTAATAAAATGTGAAGTATTGATGTTTGGATTGCTTATATCCCCATCTTGATAAATAGATTCTTAATGTACGAGCTGCCTAGTCACATTTCTTCATTCAATTTGAAAAGGTTGAGCTATCTACTAGTAATATGATTAAATGTGGATTGACATATATGAATTTCAAGGACTTTATTATTATGAATACATTCTCTTCAGTTATAGTAATCTAATTAAGAGTTCATCCCATTACCAAGAAGATGGACATGCAACCACTAACCTAAACTACACTCGTGAAACACCACCATGTGCTAGTTTGGATCCAGTTCTCCTAGAATAAGTAAAAGAATAATAATAGAATACTAGAGATATAGGTCAAAATAAACATTTCTAGAACTGAATTGACACAAAATTAAAGAAGATTATGTTATTTTTTAACATGTCCCCTTCTGAGGACATTTAACTCCTATTGCAAACTTATAAAAATGTCACCCGATCATTGAATAAATCTTACCTTCTTGAGAAGATCCTCCTCCCCACCAGACTATTATTCATTCCTAGACCAATTTTAAACCCCATTTTCATCCCTTTTTCTCCATCCTAAAAAGTCTATATCCAGTATGTCTTGATCGTGCGATCCCACATCACCTCTTCAAAGATCATTTACTGATGTCCATACCATTGTAGGGATGTTCAATGAATTCATAATGTAGTGGTTTTCTTCAGTCAACTCCTCAATTATGTTCTATGATTTTGTTATGATATTCAAATTTATACTCATACATAAACTAATATGCATATAATATTATTTATCATTTTTTTAATATATTAATGATAAATCATGAGGCACAAAACATTACAAAACCTTGGTAAATTTATGTAAAGGTTATGGTTGCATAAAACAATGTGTGATAACGATGATGATTTAAAATATGATATCTATATTTTGTAATACATAGTAGTTAGTCATCTCTTGGATCATGTTGGTATAACTTATATACCTATGGCTCTTCTGCTATCTAGTTATGTCTCAACAATTTTAGAACACATAATTATCGGTTGAAATTATGGACTATCCTTTGCAAGACTATTTCATAGCCCACAACAACTAGAACACGTACTTACGCCATTTCATTTTTATACCCCTTTAAAGATCTATTCTCATGATAGTCGTGTGGGAAGATATGTGTATGTACACATTGTTGCATTAAAAATATGTTTCAAGTAGATTAAAACACATGAAAACTTGTGTTCATATAAGTAAATGTTCTCTTAACTTCATGCCCGTAACAGTCACTGCCTTTCTATAATTGTACTTTATATATCTATACCTTACAAATGTTTTTATCACCAATTTTGAGCATTCTACCTACTTAAAATGTTCTATAACTTTTATCCGGTTATAATTTAATATATAAAACAAATACATAATTATATAAATAGTCATTTTTTCTTTCTATATTTACATAGCAAAGTTGTGTTTGTTAGATCAAAAAACGTTCATATATTATATCAAATACTCAAAAAAATTTAGATCTTACAACTATTATGAATTTAAGTTTATTTTTAGAATATAAAACTAGTGTTCCATAAGTCTCAATGTGAAGCCCAATCTTATTGAACACAAGCAAAACTCTCCCTAAAACATTTATTTAGTTGTTACATGATGTGATGCGATGCCAATAATGCAGGAGTATATTAACTACTAAGTAGTTTTGTACTTCTATGTATTTCCACATAATCACATACAATGAATCTTTGTAAATTTTACTAAGATTCGTTTTAAAGAAATCTATTTCTTTTTTAGTTTCTTGTGGTGTTTAGTATGATGTATCATATTTTCTACAAAGAAGTTGTTTCTAGTTAGTAATGTAATAATTTTCTATAAATGTAGCCCAAACTTATTATGGCAGAATGTAACCTATAGCTACAATATAACAAACCAATAAGCCCTCCTTTCCAGTAATGGTTGAACTTCTACAAATCATAAATTACTTGATTGATCAAATCAACAAATAGACTATCTAAGTGGTGATCAGAAAAAATTAACTTATTTATCTATACATACCAGACCATGTATCCTCATCTAGTTGTGTTTCTAAAGAACATTAAATCACCAAGAACTCCTAACTTAGTTGTCTTCATCACAAGTGATCTTTGGCACAAGGCTATTTTGCAACCATTGGTAGCAGAGCAACATCTTTAAAAGAGAGGAAGCTAGACTAACAAACATATATTTTTATTTAGAGAAACCCTGTTAGAATTAAGAAACTCTAAGGAACTTCCACTGACAATGGAATTCCTAGATGTTACATAACCAATCTCTAAATTATATGTTCTTTCCATCATGGAAGTGGTTGGAGTTGGTAGAGATAGCCAATGCTAGATCGGATCTGATGTTTGCCTAAATGGTTAAGATTTTTACCTTGGAAAAATGAGGGTTTCCTATTAATGTCATATGATAGAAAGGGAGTGATGTAGAAGTTATGGAAATGAAAGAGTAATTGATGGATATAGAGAAATGTAGGGAGGTAAATAATTTGGATTACAAATAAAAACTTAATATGTAAGCTGAAAGTAATATTCAATTGGGATTGGAGATATTTGATAGAATTTACTCTAAACATTAAACATTGGAAACATTTTAAGTATTAAATGGATGCCAGTTTGGTATGTCAAAAAATATCTACAACATAAATATTTTTACCCTATTGTCCTACACTGCCATTTTCTTGCTTCCTTTGAAATAATGTAACATTCACCAACAGACATCGTAATATATACAAATAACAACATATGCAGTCACATACACTTGAATTAGTATTAGTTTTCAATTTTACTCTCCATATTTTGTTAGAAATTTTCATTTTTTAGTAAATAGTTCAAATTATCTTTTGAATGTGCTTTACATGGAAAAGTACAATGTGATTTCTCATCTACTTTATTTGGATCTTCAAGTTATATTTACAATTTAATTATGAACTTAAGAAGTATCAAACTAGTAAGACCTTATAAGAAATGATCCATTTAGGAGGCTATAAACATGGAGAGTGAAGAATCACATCTTGTTTGTAATCATGTTTTAGTATTTGTATTCACAAACACGTCTAATACACATGCCATCTTCCTTATATGTAGGTGATAATATTAGAAATGATTTGCCTTCGTACATATAAAGTATAGTAATGTAATTTTTAATGATTTCAAGAAACAATAAGTGTGTGCTTCCTTATAATTGTATTAAATTAATATCATGTGAGCATCAATGAGGTTCTAAGGATTCTCTTCCATTTCCACTATAGAACCACATTTGTGGTTTTTCATAGTTGGAGTGATTTCAACATAATTATTGTTTCAAGTTTTTACACTATTTTGGTGGATCACAGCTAGATCTTGATACCATATATTATTTTTATTTTTATGAAGGTCTTGAATATAAACTATCATGTACAATCAAAACTATAGACTATATAGGCTCTTTTTAGCACCATACCAAATCATCACGTGGATGTGACTTTGTGGAGAAGTTGCTAGAAGTTGGTGGCATACAAAATTGACCAATTTTACAGTCTCCATATATTTTGTGTGTTATTTTATGTATATTAATTGACTCCATGAGATAATACATGTCAATTGATACAAATGATAAATTACAAATCCAATTAGAATCAGTTGTATAATAAGAAAGAACTTCTAAAATTTTCATCAAGATGGAGGAAGATGGGCAACTAGTGGCAGTGTCAACCCTTTACTAGATGGAAAAACCAATCCTTCAAAATTTTACATCCATAATGTAACGACCCTGCCTCCCGGTAACCCCCAATTAAGGGAGACCCGAAGGTCGAAATCATTATTCAATTAACATGATCAAAGGTTTGACAAATAATCAATAATAATTATGAAATTCTAGTAACTAAACTGGAATTGGGTATAAAATTAAAACTTTACTTACCTTTGAAAAACTTTGGAAATCTATCTATCCTGAGCTTGAATCTACTCTATCTAATCCTCCTTGCACTTTATGTTTTATTTTCACAATGTGTCACTTTACCGTTTGTTCATTTCATGGTTGTACCTAAAACGCCGACAAACAAAACGTCAGTCAGTATATCGAAAATATACTGGTATGTGGGGACAACCAAAAGGTTGCACATATGGATAACAATATAATTATCACAATCAAGTTAATTAACTAGAAAAATTACATTTTCCATGTATGACATTCTCCACCGCTTTTGACTTACCCTGGCATATCCACCTTAGGGTTTCCATTGCTAATGACTTAAGGCCACCTTCTCAATCCCGAGCTTGGTGCCTGGGGGTCACCACTCATGGTGCCCACTAGTCATGCAATATCATAGGCCACCTTCTCATTCCTGAGCTTGGTGCCTGGGGTCACCACTCAAGGTGTCCATTGGTCTACCCATCTGGGCCTGACCTTTGGCATCATCCATCAGGGTGGCATGTAGGTGCGAGAATACATACTTCTATTATTAATGTGATAATCATAGTGACTTTATAGTTTGCAAGTATGAACATCCAAACTGATAATTTGCATTCAATGCGGTTAACCATCCAGAAAATCCTCGGGAAACTAAGGCAGTTATTCATAATTAACCACATACCTGTTAAGAAGACTTCTATGCAGAAATAACTCAATCAATCAGGAAATCAAGTGAGCACACACACAACTTGTTCCTGAAAAAGGCATTCAATTTCTCTATCATTAATCATGTCATTGTGATCTATTACTCCTAGTTGTCTTCTAGGGTTATTACTCCTAGTTGTCTTCTAGGGTTATTACTCCTTTTTAGGGTTTTGACCGTAATTAGGGTTTCACTTCCTTTTTATTACTTTTACCTTACTTTTATCAAATATCCATCAAACCCTAATTATCTTGTCTTATTTTCTATTAAGGTCATTAAGATCAGGGTTGGACCATGAAAACCCTAATTTTCAGATTACTACATTTTTTCTTTTCTTTTTCTCTAATTTAGGGTTTGTAAACATTTTAATCAACATATTGAGTTAAGGACCCTAAACTTGTAATTCTATCATCAAAACAGTATAAAAACCATCTTAATCATCAATCAAGTAAATCATGTTCGAACTAACATTTTTCCAAGATTAAATGTATCCTTTATCAACCATTAGGGTTTCTAACCACAAATTGATCCCCTTTTTATTCAAAATATGCACTTTTGCAAAATGATATAAATTTAGGCTTTCAAACCATTTTTATTGCATTGCTCATATTTTTCTGATCATTTTTCAAGTATTGACTTTTTGCATCCGAGTCTTCTATCACCAGATATGATTTTATCAAGATAATTCCTTTTTATCGATTTATTAGCTAATTCAGAAAATTTGTGGATCACTCGATCCATGGTCCGTGGTCCACTGAGGATCCAACGGCCATGGACACGCTCACCTAAGTTAGCGATCAGATAGTGAAAGACCAAACTTGCCCTTACCCGTTCTGAAGGTGCAACAGGGTAGTTTAGTAATTCTCCGATTCTTCTTCTTCCTCAACCTCGCGCGAGAGAAGCAGTCTCCGGTGGTCAACCTATGAGTTGACTTTAGGCTCCTCTCCTCCTTTTCTCATGCCGAATGCCCAGGAAGCTTCGGCTTCCCTCTTAGAACTCGATGACGCCTCCAATCTCTTGCCAAGGACACACCAAGGTCGTCCCCTTACTCGCCAGACTCCGGCGATGGTCTCTGAGATGATGGAGGTGCAAGTCAAGACGAACAAAGCAATTGAACGCACAGAAGTACTCCTTTCTTCCTTCCGCAGAGCTTGGGCTAGCGTTTAGGGATGCTAGTTCCCTCCATAGCCCTCCCCTATATATAGGGTCGAGATCAAGTTTGTGGGAATTGGGGGTTTCCCAAAACAGAGGCCAATCCTTGTCGAACCAGGGATCTTCCTCTTCGGTTCCAACTCCTGAGTCTAATGGGACAATTACCCAGTTTGCTCATGCACTGGATTCTCAAGGATTTAGGATGGAAAATCCACCCTATATCCAACAGAGTCCCAGTCCTTGCGGGACTTAGATGATGACCTTCGGCCGTTGGATTAAGATCCAACAGACCTCCTCGCTTGCGTCCAAAACAAAGGGAAGATATGTTCAATTAATTCAGAATTAATTCCCAAATTGCATATAACTTGCAAAATCGATTTATCCCAAACTATAATTCCTTTCTTTCTCAATTTTTAAGGGAATGTACATCTTGGCATTATCTAACTATGTATTAAATTTGGGAAACAATTTGTAATGTATGAGAAGGTTTCCTTCTCTCCCAATTTACTCATCAATTAATTCAAATTAATTTATATTCCTATTCCTTTTGCCATTATCTTATTATTTTGGGTCCCTTGGACCTCAAGGAAACCCAAAGGCACGGATTCCCATATTGGGGAAAATCTATTTGCCTTTATCTTCTTTTAAAAGTCAATTTCTCATATTTCCATTTTATTAATCAATTTCTTTTCCTTTTTAATTCTCTTTTTAAGGATTTCTCTTTATCTCTCCTCTACATTTCTATTAGAATTCCTTTGACCCTTAGGAATCCTTGGGATATGAAAATCTACCAAGGATAACTCAATTATACCTCTTTTCACATATTTTCCACATTTTATCATTATTTTTAATTTCTTTCTTAACAAGGAAAAACATAATTGGTCTTTTCTTTTCTTATTGCATTCTCTATGCAACTTTGGACTCCTTGGGACCCAAGGAACCCAAGAGACACGAAATCCATCCTTGCATTACATTCCTTTGACTTATAGAGGTTTCTACCTCATTCTTTTCTCAAAAAGTCAATTATTCATTTACGAATTGAATTTCTTTGTTATTGGGCCCAATAGCCAATAAAGCCCGCAAACAATCATCAATGCTATTGTAAATGTAATCCATTTATTCAAAATAGATTATATCATTATTTGTTCCAATATCTTTAAAATTAGAAATTACATTTCTCACCAAAGAACCCAAAAGTTGGGGTTCTAACATCCTTCCCCTCTTATAAGTATTTTATCCTCAAAATTCCATCAAGCAAACAAATTAGGATAAGTCTTTCCTAGGTCCATCAGGGCTCCCATGTGGCTTCACCCTTTCCATGGTGCTTCCCAAGAACCTTCATCATCTCATATTATTTCATCTGAGTACTTTCTGACCTTGGTATATCATACCCTCATAGGTGACTCAAGACATTTTAGCCTCTCAAAAGCTGAATAGGTTCAGGGCTCACATAGTTCTCTAGATCAGACCCATGAAACACATTACACATCATGTTATCCTGAGGGAAAGGCTAAACACAACCATATCCACCAATCCATCTGAATGGACTCATATATCGGGGATTCAGCTTTCTCAACTGTAGCTTCGAGGGTCCGATTTTTGCATCACATATTCTCCCACAGTGAACTGCAAGTCAGTCTGCTTTGCATCAGCTCGTGACTCATGTCACCACTGGGCTCTCTCTCAGCCATTGCACGATCAAAGCGACTTCATTTTCACACACTATGGTTCTTTTCCGACCTTCGCGAGGCCTCTTTCACCAACATCATCTTAATGAAGTGGTGACCGACACAACCTATCCATAAGACTTATTGCACCCCGATAAAGTCTATGGTGGGTAACATCACATCTTAATAATTGTCTCTATGTATCACCCTAAATGAGCACACATGCCTTTATCAGACCCTCTAGTCTGGATCATACTGTTCATTAGTATGGGATGATAAACTGTACTATCATCAAGTTCTTCATGTATCCACTTCTACCTCATGGAAGTGAACCTTGGTCATACCCAAGAACATTTTGAACTTGCATCATGATGTGGTTGAACCATCTTTCTCTCTTAAGTAGTTCAACCGAATATGTCCCTTGACAGTACTCCTTTCTTTCTCATGTCATTTAGGTAAGGCGATCCACCATAACCCATATTACATCTTGATCTTTCTTGTTCAAGGGGAGACTTACCACAACACCCATAGTGGTGAACTCCCATTACATCTCGGGGACTCTTTATCCTCTATGTCAAAGCACTGGGTTACTGGTGTTCATCCTTCACCCCCGGCTTGCATGGCCACATGCTACATGCAGCTTCATATTAAGCATTCAAAATGCTACTATCACTTACTCTCTTTGTAGTATCACGGTGTATGGTGATCTTAAAACCATGATCTCCTGTATGTCATGATTCCTCAAGATCGATACCTCAGAAACTCTAAACCACTCTCATCAGGGTTCTATTACCTTCCTATCCAAAGAAGTGTATCTGAGGTTCTATCACCATCCTTCCACTACATCAAGTACTAAACTGGCTAACCAAACAACCATTAACTTGTTCAACATATCTTGTTACCTTTGTGTGTTAGCCAAAACTCATCTTCTTTCCAAACATAGGGTTAGTCGAACAACCTCAACCTCTTCTAGCCTCTAGCTAAACTAGGCAGCTATATATCAACCAGAGCATTCATAACCACTTCACCTGCTTAGGTGTCAGGTAATGTTTATGACATCCACCTCCACATATTCCACTTATCATCTCATCTCAAACTCTAAGTTTGTCTTCATCAAGAAACTCTCAGCTCATACTCATGATGATTCAACTGAACTTTGCATAACTTGCAAATTCCACATAGCTCATGATAAAACATCCTCACAAGATGATTTCCTTAATAATATTAGTGTTTGTAAACCATCCATGTATCATTCACTCCACAATAGTATGTTATCATTTCTATCCTTGTAGCAACGTTCCAACTTCCATCATCTTTTATCCTTGGTGTAAGGCATGTGTACTGTCCTATCTCTCACTCCCATAACAAGAGGAAATAAGCATTTGGCTGCAGTCCAAATACATATTTCTTCCTATTCCAAGAGTAGAGATGGTACAACCCACCTTTCAAGTACACTTTCAAATCTAAGTTGAAACGTGCCACCTATGTCTCTTCATCACAAACATCATGATATAAAAAACATTACTTCCATGGAAAACTAGTCTCAACCCTACTTGGTCTAAACGCAATCCTTTGTTGTCTCCTCTAGGTCTATAGGGTGCCGACACTTTTTGGGGTCATCCCTTTTCCCTTATGCATCCAGAGAGTGCCCTACTCATCTGCCCTTTGGGTCCCATGAGTTCATGAAGGTGATCAATCTCCTAACCCATGGCCCTCAGACAATGATAGTTGTTACCTCCCGACCCTATGGTCATGTGCAACTAGGGAATTAGGCAACTCCTTCTTCCATCGATCTTATCCCTAACTGACCCTAGGATAGACTTAGGATTCTATTATAGTACATGTCCAACATAGAACCTTACCCAATCCTTCATCATCTCTGTCTGCATTCATAACTGACTTTTATCCCTTCATAGGGGTCATGGCAACCTGCCTACCTTAGTCAGGGCCCATACCGGTTACCTCCATGGTAACACATCCATATGCACTTAGAGATGGTTATCTATGGGTCTACAAGTTCATACTTATACCATGTACTTTTCACTTAGCTTCTCAAGATCCTATGAAACCGCTTTAGGTTACCTCAAAACCAACAAAACTGATATACACCCTACAAAAGGGTCCCTCTCCCAGGATGGGAGGAAACTACACTATTGACAATAAGGTCACAACCGTCCTTAGGGTTTACATTCACATGAGCATGTCTAACCTAGCAGCTACTAAGGCACAAGAAGATCACCTATCAAACCATGCTAGGTCATACTTGTTCTCATCCTCAACATTAGACCAACTTAGTTGTGAGGGGTTCATCAAACATACCTTAACTTAAGGGGTTTCCTTTTCTCTACACATGAGGAGTACCATGCTCAAAATTATAGAGACTCAAATCTCACCATGAGCATATGGCACACTACTTCCCCTCTTAGGCCTAGGAACCCTAAGTCCACCTTTGGGTATCCAACTGCATGTTCAACCTCTTAACCACGAAACAAGCATGTCCAAGGCATGTCATGTACTTCCGTGATCCTTTTAGATGAGAAACACCTCTCCTCAAGGACAACCAACTAGGTACAAGACCTTACTACTTGTTACTAAACCTCTACCTGATTTAAGGAACTCTTCTTCTCATCTATACCATAGGTATAGAGGTATTAACAGACTCATCCTCTCTCTAGGTTTTGGTTCCTCTAAAGGCAACCAAGATATCATTAGCCTCCAGGGATCATGCATGAGGAAACCACTATCATCCACTTAGGTCACATTATCCTCGACTCCCCACTATTCCTCAAGTTTTAGGGTTTTAGGCTTCCGACCTTCTTGTCTGAGGTCTGCTCTCTCTCTCTAGAGCTAATCCTACAACCAACCTCTCTATAAGAGGTCCTTTCTTCATGAAGGATCAAGCTCATAAGCATGCCCCTACCTGAGTGAAGCCTATACTCCAACTTATATTTACTCCAGATTATCCATAACCCCTTATGCTTATCTCATAAACCATCCATTATGATTCCTTCTCCAAGGTTTCATCCTACTGTCAGCACTACTGACATACTCTGGGTGCAAGCTACACCCTACTTGCACAAGCCCATAGGGTTCTATAGGTTCTTCTCTAACTTCATCCATGAAGGAGTTATCCTTCGCTCAAACATGCACGACCCTTCCTAGGGTTGGGTTGCCAAAGGTGCTAGGTCATTAACTTCTCCTGGCTCATATGGAATCCAAGGCATGTTTATCCAAACACCTAGTCTATTCTCATCATTCCATCTCTCTCTCTAACCTTTACTTAGGGTTAGGGTTAACATCATCCTCAAAGGATGTGATAGGTCTCTACTTTTAATGGAGGTCTCTACCTATAAGACTAACTCTCTCTACTCATCCTCCTACCATAGAGGCCTATCCTCAGGCCTCTCCTGAGGGCAATGACAACTCGTGTCATATGACCTAAGCATGTATCTATTCCTTTATGCTTACTCTATTAAGCTTATGTCCATGACATCTTATTTACATGCTTTTTATTAGTTTGGTGGACGATTCCTTAATCCTTATCAACCTTACCCATACCTCAAGAGGGTGAGGAGAAGAGAGAAAACCCAAATCCTTAAGGTCCTTAACAAAATTTGAGTTGAGAAGGGATGAACAAGATGAGAGAGTCATAAAGGTATCTTATTTCGAGTCATATCCTAAGACATCGGCCAGGAAGTCACACAATCCAGGAGTCCTCGTATTCTGACTAGCGGTGCAGAGGAAAATATTGCCAGCCCCCGAACATGATCCTTTTCTAGACACCTCAGTCTTTCAGACAATCCTCTAATAACTCCCTTGGTTCTATGGAATTTGTAAAATTTATTAATAATTAAAGATTAAATGAGGAACCTATGCTCTGATACCAATTGTAACGATCCTGCCTCCCGGTAACCCCCAATTAAGGGAGACTTGAAGGTCGGAATCATAATTCAATTAATAGGATCAAAGGTTAGACAAATAATCAATAATAATTATGAAATTCTACTAACTAAACTGGAATTGGGTATAAAATTAAAACTTTACTTACCTTTGAAAAACTTTGGAAATATATCTATCCCGAGATTGAATCTACTCTATCTAATCCTCCTTGCACTTTATGTTTTATTTTCACAATGTGTCACTTTACCGTTTGTTCATTTCAGGGTTGTACCTAAAATGCCGACAAACAAAACGTCGGTCAGTATATCGAAAATATACTGGTATGTGGGGACAACCAAAAGTTTTAACATATGGATAGCAATCTAATTATCACAATCAAGTTAATTAACCAGCCAATTTACATTTCCCATGGATGACATTCTCCACCGCTTTTGCCCTAACCCTGGCATACCCACCTTAGGGTTTCCTTTTCTAATGACTTAAGGCCACCTTCTCAATCCCGAGCTTGGTGCCTGGGGGTCACCACTCATGGTGCCCACTAGTCATGCAATATCATAGGCCACCTTCTCATTCCTGAGCTTGGTTCCTGGGGTCACCACTCAAGGTGTTCATTGGTCTACCCATCTGGGCTTGACCTTTGGCATCATCCATCAGAGTGGCATGTAGGTGCGAGAATACATACTTATATTATTAATGTGATAATCATAATGACTTTATAGTTTACAAGTATGAACATCCAAACTGATAATTTGCATTCAATGCGGTTAACCATCCGAAAAATCCTCGGGAAACTAAGGTGGTTATTGATAATTAATCACATACCTGTTAAGCAGACTTGTATGCAGAAATAACTCAATCAATCAGGTAATCAAGCAAGCGCACACACAACTTGTTCCTGAAAAAAGAATTAAATTTCTCTATCATTAATCATGTCATCATGATCTATTACTCCTAGTTGTCTTCTAGGGTTTTTACTCCTTTTTAGGGTTTTGACCGTAATTAGGGTTTCACTTCCTTTTTATTACTTTTACCTTACTTTTATCAAATATCCATCAAACCCTAATTATCTTGTCTTATTTTCCATTAAGGTCCTTAAGATCAGGTTTGGACCACGAAAACCCTAATTTTCAGATTACTACATTTTTTCTTTTCTTTTTCTCTAATTTAGGGTTTCTAAACATTTTAATCAACATATTGAGTTAAAGACTCTAAACTTGTAATTCTATCATAAAAACAAGTTAAAAACCATCTTAATCATCAATCAAGTAAATCATGTTCGAATTATCATTTTTGCAAGATTAAATATATCTTTTATCAACCACTAGGGTTTCTAACCACAAATTAATCCCCTTTTTATTCGAAATATGCAGTTTTGCAACAAGAGATAGACTTAGGCTTTCAAACAATTTTTAATGCATTCCTCATATTTTTCTGATCATTTTTCATGTATTGACTTTTCACATCCGAGTCTTCTATCACCAGCTATGATTTTACCAAGATAATTCCTTTTTATCGATTTATTAGCTAATTCAAAAAATTTGTGGATCGCTCGATCCATGGTGCGCGGTCCACTGAGGATCCAACGGCCATGGACACGCATGCCTAAGTTAGAGATCAGATAGCGAAAGACTGAACTTGCCCTTACCCATTCTGAAGGCGCGGTGGGGTAGTTTAGTAATTCTCCAATTCTTCTTCTTCCTCAACCTCACGCGAGAGAAGCGGGCTCCGGTGGTCAACCTATGAGTTGACTTCGGGATCCTCTCCTCCTTTGCTCACACCGGATGCCCAGGAAGCTTCGCATTCCCTCTTCGAACTCGATGACGCCTCCAATCTCTTTCCAAGGAGATGCCAATGTCATCCCCTTACTCGCCGGACTCCGACGATGGTCTCCGAGATGATGGAGGTGCAAGTCAAGACGAACAGAGCAATTGAATGCACTGAAGCACTCCTTGCTTCCTTCCGCAGAGCTTGGGCTAGCATTTAGGGATGCTGGTTCACTCCATAGCCCTCTCCTATATATAGGTTAGAGATCAAGTTAGTGGGAGTTGGGGGTTTCCCAAAACAGAGGCCAATCCTTGTCGAACCAGTGATCTTCCTCTTCGGTTTCAACTCCTGAGTCTAATGGGACAATTACCCGGTTTGCTCATGCACTGGATTCTCGAGGATTTAGGTTGGAAAATCCATCCTGTATCCAACAGAGTCCTAGTCCTAGAAGGACTTAGATGATGACCTTCAGTCGTTGGATTAAGATTCAACATACCTCCTCGCTTGCGTCCAAAACAAAGGGAAGATATGTTCAATTAATTCAGAATTAATTCCCAAATTGCAAATAACTTGTAAAATCGATTTTTCCCAAACTGTAATTCCTTTCTTTCTCAAATTTGAAGGGAATGTACGTCTTGGCATTATCTAACTCTGTATTAAATTTGGGAAACAATTTGTATTGGATAAGAAGGTTTCCTTCTCTCCCAAGTTACTCATCAATTAATTCAAATTAATTTATATTCTTATTCATTTTGCCATTATCTTATTATTTTGGGTCGCTTGGACCTCAAGGAAACCCAAAGGCATGGATTCCCATATTGGGTAAAATCTATTTACCTTTATCTTCTTTTGAAAGTCAATTTCTCAGATTTCCGTTTTATTAATCAATTTCTTTTCCTTTTTAATTCTCTTTTTAAGGATTTCTCTTTATCTCTCCTCTACGTTCCTATTGGAATTCCTTTTAACCTTAGGAATCCTTGGCATACGAAAATCCACCAAGGATAACTCAATTATACCTCTTTTCACATATTATCCACATTTTATCATTATTTTCAATTTCTTTCTTAACAAGGAAAAACTTAATTGGTCTTTTCTTTTCTTATTGCATTCTCTATGCAACTTTGGACTCCTTGGGACCCAAGGAACCCAAGAGACATGAAATCCATCCTTGGATTACATTCCTTTTCCTTCTAGAGGTTTCTACCTCAATGTTTTCTCAAAAACTCAATTATTCATTTACTAATTGAATTTCCTTGTTATTGGGCCCAATAGCCAATAAAGCACGCAAAACAATCATCAAGGCTATTGTAAATGAAATCCATTTATTCAAAATAGATTATATCATTATTTGTTCCAATATCTTTAATATGAGAAATTACATTTCTCACCAAAGAACCCAAAAGTTGGGGTTGTAACACATAAAGTAAGGGGTCATAATGTTATTATATATAATTATTGAACTTAATAAGATCTACACCCTCAAACACTTGTCTGCTCACTCTGCTAGGGTTTGTGTTCTCCTAGAGCACGACCACATGCGCGACAGTGGAACCAACGGTCGTGGAGGTCGGGGTGCTAGATGGGGTTTCTTCAACACTCCCCTCTCCATGTCGGGCTATGGGAATGGGGATATGGCTGTGGTCTCAGACCTAGAGAAGGACATGATGTCGAGGTTAGAATCTAACATGGCTATCAAGAGCAACACAAACATGATTGAAGGGATCAATGAAGAGGTTCATCCTCCTCTGATCTCTTATCGAGATGCTACTACTAACGTCTCTAATAATGAGTATCCAACAATTTTCCCTTCATCCTTGGACACCCTCAAGGCCATAAATATCCATGTGGAACGTAGTGGAGTTCTCCCCAACATCACTGTCAACCGAGATGCCCTTCCACCTCTTTTGAACCATGAAGATTTGCGGTCGTGTTCAAAGTGATCACTATCTCTGTCTCGGCATTGGTTAATCACATCATGTCCCTTTGGAGACTGACCGAACAATTTAGGGTGATTGCCTTTGGATGGGGTACTTCATCTTCCAACATAGCACACAAGATGAATATGTGGATGTTATTTCAGAGGGTCCTTGGACCATCTTTGGGAATTACTTATCTGTCCAATCCTGGTCGTTGTCGTTCTGCCCAACTGAGCACATCCCACACAAGCTAGTCGTTTGGATGTGCATCCCTGAACTTACTGTGTTCTTATACCAACATCAACACCAAGTGAGTGTAGAGGATATCGTTCGGAAGACAAGTAAAGTGGATACTACAACTCCATCAGGGCATCGGGGCAAGTTTGCTCATCTCATAGTAGAGGTCGACACCATAAAACCACTACCACCAGCCATCTTCCTCAACGGGGAATATTACATACTAGAATATGAGAATCTGCCATGCATCTACATGAAGTGTGGCAGAGTGGGACACAAGGACAAATCTTGCACGTTCTCAGTGTCGTTCATCACTACAGATCCTAGCCCATCATCCAGCGCAGTGTTGTTGAATCCAATCATGTACACACATTAGATTCACGCTAAGAAACCTGAGCGAAATCCCATCCCTATGAAGAAGAACGTGCAATCACAAGTAGAGGCAGATGTTGATCCTAAACCCACTGAGCAAGTCATTGTGCCTAAAGACACTCAGTTCAATCCAAGTGACATACCAAAGGATTCTGAGGAAGATTGGCAAACTACTCAAAGTCACAAGCAGAAGAAGAAGAACCCCTTTAACAAGCAACCCTCTCAACCGTCTACAAGCAACACTCTTCCTCCGAAGCTGCCGCCTAGTCAAGGGAAGGCCAACGAACAAGCGAATACTACAATGACTCTAGTCAATGACAAAGTGTGCCAAGGTTTACATCAGGAGGATCCACCTAACCTACCCTTCCAATTCCTAGCTAGAGAAGAACTGTTAGTTATACCCCATATCGGCCAGCCCTTTCAATGGGGTAACAAGGGAAGTGGAAGTAGGGTTATTCTACACAACTAAAAGATCATCTACTAGACAGTCAGCCCTGGTAGGGAAAGAAAGAAAGGAAGATTAGCTCAGATGGTGGGAAACCTTAACCAAGAGCCTGAAGCAAAGAGGTCCCTTGATTTTGGTGAAAAACCCATTCTGGTGTCAGATGATGAGATGGCAGGCAATGATAATTTCATTGGCCTCTGCACAGCCATTGCTTAATGGATGCCCCTTACCTACTATTGTTTTCTTAATGTTAACATCCTTGTGCTGGAACATACAAGGTGCTAGTTTCAACAAGAAGATCTGACTTCTTAAATATTACAAGAGACGACACAAATTACATATGCTAGCTATCATTGAGCCTTGAGTTAACGGCTCCAAAGCAGTAGATACTATCAAACATATTGGGTTCTCCTCCTCCCATCGTGTCGAAGCACTCGATTTTTGTGGTGGCATCTGGCTACTCTGGGATGATGATGCTTGATCAGTCAATATTATCCAAAACCATAGATAGTTTATTCATTATAGGATAAATAATGCTTGGTACTTGACCGTGGTTTATGGTAGTCCCAATCCATACAAGTGAGACCTTCTCTAGAACCGTCTTCAGAAGATCTCATTGACCATTGAGGATGTGTGGGAAGTGGCAGGTGACTTCAACACTATGTTGGATACCACTGAGAAGAAAAATGGATGCTACTTCGACCGACGTTCAAGCAGGAAATTCAACTCACTTTTATCACACACTGGCCTCATTGATACTAAAGTAGATGGCCCTTTCTTCACTTTCAAGCGACTACAGCTCCAAGAAAAGCTTGATAGGGTACTCTCTAATAACCAATGGTTATCATTGGCTTTTGACTACCTCTATTGTGGTCCTCCCCCACCTCTATAGTAACCATAGCCCCATCTTGGTGCACGACACTTGCATCCAGCGCCCCAAAACAACCTCGTTTCGAACTAGAACCAGCTGGTCTGTCATGCCATCTTTTTTCGACGTCATCCTTAAATCTTGGGATCCTCATAAATTTTTCAACGACACCCTCCCATCCTTTTGTGATGCAGCCATCAGATGGATGGCTAGACATATTGCTAAATCAAGTAAACTAAAAGCAACAATAATGTGCAGACTCAACGAGGGCCAGGTATGTCCTAACCTTATGTGTTCTCCTATCTATACTCTGACCTCTTCTCGCCTTCAAAAAGAGTATAGTAATATTCTCCTCCAAGAGGAGGCCGATTGGAAGCAGGGGGCTCATATCAACTAGCTCTAGTTGGGTAATGAGAACACTAAATTCTTTCACACCTATGTCAAAGTAAGGCAACATACCAAAAAGATATCCAGGCTGAAAGATGTATCCAAAAATTGGGTGGAATCCCCTGGGGAATTAAAAGCAGTGGTACGACAATTCTACTTGAATCTCATGACTGCGCTGGCTCCTAGCCCATCTGACAAAACGCTCATCTCACCTTTTACAGGGACGTTCACCCATCCGAGCACAGCTACAACCTCCGTCGTCAACCGAACACCCCCTGCTGATGAAGTATGACGAGTAATGGACATGATGGCACCTGAAAAAGCATTTGGACCAGACGACATCCACAATTCATTCATCCAAAAGTATTGGAATTTTGTTGGCCCTTCTATTGTCAGCACACTACATAAAGCATTCAATGATGGTGTTGTTGAAGATAAACTCGCAGACTCCCTCATGGTTTTAATTCCAAAAACTAAGTAGCCCCTAAGTTGTGGTGACCTTCATCCCATCTCTCTCAATAACTCTTGTTTCAAGCTCATCTCCAAAATTATTGTAGAAAGGCTCAAACCCCTCCTCCATGGTTGTATCTCTGAAGCCCAATCTAGCTTCAACCCTGTCTAACAGATTACAAACAATATTATTCTGGTGCAAGAAGTCATCCACACTATGAGAAGCAAGAAATTTGGTAAGACCATGGTTTGCGTCAAACTGGACCTGGAAAAAGCTTTTTACCGCATGGGACACCCATTCATCCTAGATACACACAACCGTAATGGACTTCCAGATAAACTTATCTGTCTAATATTACAGATCATCTCAAAGGGCCATGCATCCGTCTTATGGGAAGGCTGCACTATTGAGTCCTTCTCAACAACTCAAGGGGTCCGCCAAGGAGACCCAATCAGCCCATACCTCTTTGTACTTTGCATGGAAACACTCAGTCAAGCTATATCCCTCTCAGTAGCAGCATTGTAATGGACACATATACGTCTCTCACGTAATGGACTCCCTCTGTCTCATGTTTTCTTTGTAGACGCCATCCTATTGCTAGCTGAAGCCTCTCCCAAGCAAGCACAAGTCATAAAAAAAATTCTAAAACATTTTTCCCGTGCATCCGGGAAGATTATCTCGAAAAGAAAATCTCACTGCTTCTTCTCACCCAACACCACCAGGCTGATTAGATCTTCTTTCTGTAGAATCATGGGTATCCAAGCCACTCAGGACTTGGGTCGTTACCTCAGGGTCCCTATCCTCCATCACCAAATAAATAAAGCTATACGTGCTACCATTATTACTACTATCAAGGAGCACATGAATAGCTGGTCAGCTGAGCACCTATCTCTTATTGGACGAGTCACTCTAGCCAAAGCAACTTTACAAGCTATCCCAAGTTATGCAAAGCAGATAGTGCAACTTTCTCCTTCCTTGTGTGATGATATCAATAAGCACATAAAAAACGTCATCTGGTTCAGTGGCCGTACACACCATAATCTCTGCTTAGTCTCTTAGAAAGTTATCACCATGCTTAAAGAAGATGGATGGTTGGGTATTAAAGATGCCAGGACCCAGAATGCCTCCCTTATGCTAAAGAATGTTTGGCAATTTTTGAACGACAGGCACACCCTTTGGGTCCATGTTATGCGTGACAAATACATGCCCCATGGGACTCTTGTCAAGAAGCCTCATTCATCCATCTAGGCCTTCATCTCAAAGCATAATGCAAGCATACAGGTAGCCTCTGTGATTGTCATCAACTCAAGAATAACATCTAATGTTTGGACAAGCAAATGGCTCCATAGATCTTCCATTGCAATAATAGAGCCCACCTTCTCACCACCACAGGACATGGCCAACCTCTATGTCTCTTTGATGGACCTGGAAGACGACACCTAGGATTGGTCATTCATACATGCTTATCTACCTCTTCTACATGGCAACATGTTGCAAACACTTCCTCCTTCTCCTTGAGTGGGAGCTGATACTTGGCGCTAGCCATATAACCCCA
Source organism: Alisma plantago-aquatica (assembly GCA_963693085.1). Lineage (NCBI taxonomy): Eukaryota > Viridiplantae > Streptophyta > Magnoliopsida > Alismatales > Alismataceae > Alisma > Alisma plantago-aquatica. Next base: position 1,147,318,840 of record OY856409.1, on the reverse strand, counting down.
CAGGCATGCTCACATCTAAGGAAGCTTATCAGTGGCTAAGGCGGGATTCTCTGCTAGCCATGCCCGGTAACTGGAGGTCCATTTGGAAGCTACACCTCCCAGCTAAATTCAAGACTTTCCTTTGGCTGCTTCGCCACAATGATATCCTCACGCACATCGAGAAGGTTAGAAGACACATCCCTACTACAAATATCTGTCCAATTTGCTCCAATGAATGGGATACCCTGATGCACCACCTATGTGATTTCCCCTCTAGCAAGGTTGTCTAGACGGCCCTGGGCGTTAATCCCCACTTCCTTTCCCTATATAAAGAGGATTGGATTCATAAAATCACGTCAGTTAATTGCATTGACCCGCCATCCATTACTCCGGTTGTAGCCAGCTGGGCGATCTGGCTTCATTGGAATGAAATCACCCATACAGGCAAGCAAACTCCCCTCAAATAGTGCCTATAAATGATAAATGGAAAAGTGAAAGCTATTCTCTCCTTTCCTGCCCCAAACAAGCCAACATCAGTAGCCATGAGACATTCACTCAGGCTGCCTCCAGGACACGAGTTCCTCATTCTAGTTGACAACTCTTTCATGCCCCTTTCGTTAGCTGTCGGCATTGGGATCCATGTGGTTGATGCACACAATAACTTCATAATGGGACATGGCTTTCCTAGCCATGCCATCTCAACATTAGAAGAACAAATCTAGGGTATCATCAACGCCTTGGAGCTTTGCAAAATTATAGGGTGGCACTATCATGTCATCTTGTCGGATGCAACTTCAACCCTGAACTTTATCATTGAGGGCATCCCCCCAACAACTATCTTCACCCCACACATGCAGCATTTTCGGATTCTCTGTGAAGATGTGGATAAACTGCATTTTGCTTTTATTCATAGAGTTCATAATCATGTTGTTGATAGTATAGCTCATTTTTCCGTTAAGTATTCTTCAGCCATTTCCTTTACATCAAGCATTCCACATTGGCTCAATATGGATGTTAATGTAAGACTGTCTGAACTCTGGCCTTTAATAGAGAGCGGGATGAATGAAACTTAATCTCTATGATCTCTGAAAAAAAGAAGATCTACATCCTCAACTAATAAGAATTAAAAGTATCAAGCATTAAGTGTACAAAAACATGTTGTTTATCAATACAAGGTATCTTCACCGTCATGTCTAAGGAAACATTGAGAGAATCCTATCCTATAGTAAAAGGCCCCACCCATAAGTCCCACAAGTTCGAAAAATCCTATTATATCCACACAAACACGTTTCCCTACAACCCATACAACAATGAATACATGAATCGATCTATGTGTTGATCGCCTCTCATGTGGATCAATAAAATAAGTTCACATGGGTGTCTTTTTGGAAACTAATTCCTATATATCTAAACATTACATAGAGAACATCTCTAACATGATCATCCAGGTACACAAAACCAAGTAGCTCTCTTGAATCAACTTCATGCTCTCTAAAAGTGTCCAATCATGCCTTGCAAAAAATTGTACATTCCTTATCAAGTAGAAGTAAAGGAAACATACATAGGTACCTGATAATGGAAATATATTACACTATTGACATATACAAACTAGCTCATTAATAGTAATACCAATAAGAAAATCATGATCATGTTGAACTTACAGGGATCAAAAACCTATATTTTTCTAAAAATTGTGTCAAACTTACCTTTCATGTCCTCAATAATTTTGCTAAAAGGGAACTAACCAAAGCATGTTGGTGTTTAGGTGGATGATGTTCTTATCAGAAAAATCACTTAGATTAAAGTCAGCATTATGACACAGAGATAATTCAAAGCATTGGTAGTATCATAATTCATTGTATAAGCCCTACTACATTGTAGGATATGATCATGAAACACCCAGAACTAGACTTTGAACACCATAAAGGTGTAAAATGAATCTTTTGTTGTTGAGTAAAACATCCACAACATCAAACGGGTAGGGAAGCCATCTTCCATTGAAGATCTCCCAGGAAAGGTCCTCTACATATTTGAATGTCTCAATAGCTCCACATAAACCCCTATCAAATAACAATGCTACCGCCTCTATGTAAATACGTTGGCATGTCCTTACACAAAATAATATCATGGTAATACCCTACCAAAGAAGCTCATTCTATGGTCAGTTGGTACCCTCTATCCATATCATATAGGGGAAGGGGATGTGGTTTCCTTACCCTTTACCCACCTACCTTCTACCCTCAAACCCTCTACCTTAGTAGGTAATGGTTAGGAAAAGCAATTAGTGATACCCTTTAATCTTCTACCCATCAATATTTATGTTTAACATATTAATTATATAGTTTGTGTTATTTAAATCTATGAATTATGCAATAGTATGTGGTCATCGTTTAATGTAATACATGGTATTCTTATCTACTCTTTGTGCTAAATGGTCAAATCTACAACACAATTCTGGGGTTCTGAGACACATGAAATAATGAGATTTTATAGCCGATGCATCGTTTTATACTTTTTTATTGTTGTGTATTTGACTTCTTTTGGAAATTATTTAATTAAGTATGTAAAAGATATGAAGTTGTATGAGACACGAGTATAGAATAACAACATTTAATCATTAATGTATCATTTGATACATATTTTTTGTGGTGTTATCTACTTCATTTGTGCTGAAAAATTGTATACAACAACATTTTGGATGGTATAAGATATGTATGTCTGCAACAATAACTATTTTTTTATTTTTTTTCATTTAATATTAGTCTAATGTAGCAGTTTTTTTCTTTGGGGGCAATTTATTTTTTCATTTTCCAATGTCAAAAGCACTACATCTGTATATATAACAACCAATTCCTTTACTAATATATTTTCAATACATTATTTTAAGTATAATGTGTAAAAGATTTCTAAGAATAATAAGAATAGTTAATAGCCATTCTGGAGCATCTTGATATTTCAGTAAATATATTAATGTATAGAAAATCCATTATTGTTAATAACAAGACAAGCTTTTAGAAGACATATAAATCTCCCACTTCACTCTTACCATCCCTATTTACCCTGTGGGTAAGACAGTAAGGAGAGGGGTTTGGAAATTAGCTATACCCTTACCCAACACATTTTATGGGTAAAGGTAAGGGTATGAAATTACCCTCCCCATACCCTCTCCATTGACAACCCTATTTGTGGATCATACAACTATGGAAGAAGATGCATCTACACTATAGCAATTGTAGCCCTTCTCAAAACCATCCGATCAATAAAAACATGGTCCCTGGTCATAGATCTTGCCAATAAAATCACCCTTAACAAAATGTCTTCCAACCTCCATGGGAAATGACCTCTTGTGATGCTTTCTACCATCACAAGTAGGATAAGAAAAACTCACTTTCATGAATATTCAATTTAAGACTTAAACCTAGATCAATATGTTTAATTATTTATAACATTCAATTTTGTGGATATGTCACACCTTAGTTACCCCTAATATCTTCATTGCTAAGCTTGGTCACCTTAACTTACTACCATTTTTGTGCATGTTT